>CM066033.1:604856472-605456472 GCA_033557465.1 Ichthyophis bannanicus
TAACGCATTAACTTATTTAAAGGATAAACATTTTTTTTTTTTTTTTTTTTGGTATCATAAGGAGAGGAAATGAGGAATGGGAATGGACGGTGTGGGTTTGCCCGAGCTTGCCGCCGCGGGTCTGCGCTCGTTGAAATGGTCTGCATCTCTTCCGAAGGTCTGCGTTCATTCCGCTGCTTACCTATAACCAATAGATGTCAACTTTAGCCGGAATCGGGAGGGATCAGGGACTGGACTGTCGTTCCTTCAGGAACACTAATTAGCAGGTAAGATCTAATTACTATTTCCTTATCGTCACTCCAGTCCAGTCCCTTTACTACTGGGATGTACCCGAGCAGTTCAACCCTGGGTGGGGTCCGGCATACCGGAATGAAGAACCGCCAGGCCAAAACGAGCGTCCGCTGCACTCTGAATGTCTAACCTGTAATGCTTGGTGAAGGTATGGAGAGAGGACCAAGTCGCCGCCCTACATATGTCCAGGGGAGGGACTAGACTGAATTCCGCCCACGAGGTAGCCTGCGCCCTAGTAGAATGTGCCCGCAGGCCCACGGGAACTTGCTTTCCCTTCAGGATATAGGCGGAGGCTATCGCCTCCCTGATCCATCTAGAGATAGAGGACTTGGCCGCCGCCTCCCCTTTGTGTGGGCCCCCGAACTGGATGAATAGTCGGTCGGACTTTCTGAAGGGCGCTGTGCGAGAGAGGTATCGCTTCAGGGTTCTCCGGATGTCTAGGAGTCGAAGCTTGCTATCCCTGGCTTCCACCCCTTCTTTGTCGAAGGCCGGGAGGGTCACCGTCTGGTTCATATGAAAGGGGGATATAACCTTAGGCAAGAAGGAGGGAACCGTGCGCAGAACTACTTTGTCCTTGAGAAATGACAGAAAAGGCGGCTGAGCGGAGAGCGCTTGTAGTTCCGAGATCCTCCTGGCCGAACAGATGGCGATTAGGAAGACAGTCTTCAGGGTTAAATCTTTTAGGGAGGCCTCCTTTAATGGTTCAAAGGGATTCCCGATCAAGGCATTTAGCACCAGGTTGAGATCCCAAGGGGGAATGATTGACCTCCGTTGTGGGCGCAGGCGTCTCACCGCTCTTAGGAACCTTGAGACATCAGTGTGGGCCCCGAGGGGTTTCCCACGGACCTTGCCTCTGTAGCACGCGATGGCCGCGAGCTGGACCCTAAGGGAGCTGTGGGCCAGACCCTTGTCCAACCCTGCCTGCAAGAATTCCAGGACCTCCGGGACCGAGGCCGAGAGTGGCTTCTTTTGGTGCTCCGCGCACCAGGATTCGAAGATGCGCCAAACTCGTACGTAAGATAGGCAGGTCGAGCGCTTCTTGGCTTGTAGCAGGGTTGAGACTACTGCGCCTGAGTAACCTCGTTTCAGGAGCCGTGCCCTTTCAATAGCCAAGCCGTAAGCGAGAACCGCTCCACGTGTGGCATGAGCACCGGACCTTGGCTTAGCAGATCCCTCTTGCAAGGGAGCCGCCAGGGATGGTCGGCGATCATCCTCACCAGATCCGCGTACCAGGGACGGCGAGGCCAATCCGGGGCTATGAGGATTACCAATCCTTGGTGTGCCTCTATTCGCTGGAGGACCTTTCCGATGAGAGCCCAAGGGGGGAATACATAGAGGAGGCCCTCCGAAGGCCACTTTTGGGAGAGGGCATCCAGGCCCTCTGACATTCTTTCCTTCCGCCGACTGAAGAATCTGTCCACCTTGGCTGACGAGAAGCGTGCCATGAGGTCCATGACTGGGACTCCCCAGCGATCCACTATTTGACTGAAGGTCTTCTGTTCCAGTTCCCACTCCCCGTGGTCTATCTTGCACCTGCTGAGGAAGTCGGCTGTGACGTTGTCCGCGCCCGCCACGTGTTGAGCTGAAAGTGCCTGCAGATGGGCTTCCGCCCACTGGAAGAGGGCGCCCGCCTCCTTCTCGAGACCGTGGCTGCTGGTGCCTCCCTGGTGGTTGATGTAGGCCACCGCGGTGACATTGTCGGAGAGGACGCGAATTGCTCGTCCCTGTACCAAGTCCTGGATAGCCTTGAGTGCTAGGGAGACGGCCCGTAATTCCAGTCTGTTGATGGGCCATTGCGATTCTAACGGTGTCCAGATCCCCTGAACGAAGCGGTCTCCGCAGTGTGCTCCCCAGCCTGATAGACTGGCATCCGTCGTCAATAATACCCACTGAGGGGGTTCTAGAGGCATCCCGCGGTCCAGGTTCCTTGGGCATCTCCACCAGTGGAGTGCCTGTTTGGTCCTTGGGGCGCAAGGTAACTGCAGAGAAAGGGGATGATGCTGAGGCGACCACCGCCGCAACAGGGACCGTTGTAAGGGACGCATGTGGGCCCTGGCCCAAGGCACTACCTCTATTGCCGCCGCCATTGTTCCCAGAAGCTGAAGATAATGCCATGCTGAGGGGCTTCTTCTGGCCAGAAACTGAGAGACTAGAAGTCTTAGATCCCTTGACCTTGTTCGTGACAGGAACACCCTGCCGTTGTTGGTGTCGAATCTTGCCCCGAGGTACTCGAGTTCCTGGGAGGGAGTCAGTCTGCTCTTTGCTCGGTTGATGACCCAGCCCAAGTCCTCTAGGACCTGGATTACTCTTGCCGTAGCCGAGAGACTTTCTTCTTCGGACTTTGCCCGGATCAGCCAATCGTCTAAGTAAGGGTGAACTAATATTCCCTCCTTCCGGAGGAAGGCCGCTACCACCACCATTACCTTGGTGAATGTTCTGGGAGCCGTAGCTAGGCCGAAGGGTAGGGCCTGGAATTGAAAGTGGCCTCCTGGGACGGCGAATCTCAGGAAACTGTTGGTGAGACTTTCTGACCGGGATATGCAAGTAGGCCTCTGTCAAATCGAGAGATGTTAGGAACTCCCTTTCCCTGACGGCTGCTATGACAGAACGTAGAGTCTCCATCCGGAAGTGCGGCACTCTGAGGCAGCGATTGACCTGTTTTAGATCCAGGATCGGTCGTAAGGAGCCTTCCTTCTTTGGCACTACGAAATAGATCGAGTACCGACCTGAACCGCGCTGGTTTGGCGGCGCGGGGATCACGGCCCCTAGCGCCCTTAGGTGTGCGAGAGTTTCCTCTACTGCTGCCCTTTTTGCAGTGGATCCGCAGGGGGAACGGACAAAGGCCGGGGGAATTTGTTCTGCGAATTCGAGGGCATAGCCTTCTCTGATTACCTCTAGGACCCATTGATCGGACGTGACACGGGACCAGGCGGGAAGAAAGAGCGTCAAGCGACCGCCTATCCTGCGCCTTCCCTCCTGGACCCCCGTCTCCTCATTGTTGTTTTCTGGAGCCCGAGAAGGAGGAAGAGGCTGCGCCAAAGCCTCTGCCCGCTCCCCGGAACCCCCTGAAACCTTGCCCCTTTGAGGGAAAACGGCCCTTGGAAAAGGGGGGTGGCCTAGGTGGGCGGAACCTCCGGGAGTCTCTGGGCTGTGTACGTACTGGGGGAAAGGAGCGCCCCTGTTTTTGTCTGTCTTCCGGGAGCCTGCCTCCCTTAGACTCCCCCAGATCCTTGACTAACTTCTCTAAGTCCTCACCGAATAATAACTTCCCCTTAAAGGGAAGTCTGCCCAGGCGCGACTTAGAGGAGGCATCCGCTGCCCAATTTCGTAGCCACAGGCACCGCCTAGCCGCCACCACAGAGGCCATGTTTTTGGCCAAAGATCTGATGAGGTCATACTGGCTATCAGCTAAATAGGCTGCTCCAGATTCCAGCCTAGCCGAGTTGGCTTGTGTTTCAGCCGATGATTCCTCTGATGACTGGATTTGCTGAGCCCACCTTAAACAGGCCCGAGACACCCAAGCTCCTGAGACAGAGGCTTGCAAGGCGAGAGCGCTTATATCAAAGGCTTGTTTCAGGAGCGTATCCACCTTCCTGTCCTGGGCATCTCTTAAGGCCGTGGCGCCTTCCACTGGGATAGTGGTCTTTTTGGTGACTGCTGATACCGCTGCATCCACCCTGGGGGATTTCAGCAATTCTTTGTCTGACTCTGGAAGAGGGTAGAGGCGAGCCATGGTTCGTACCCCTCTCAAGTTTGATTCTGGTTGGTCCCACTCCTCCTGTATCATCTGACGTACCACCCTGTGGACAGGGAAAACTTTTTGGGACCTTCTGATGGCCTGAATTAAGGGATCTTCTAGTGCCCTCGTCATCCGCCGGGGCGTCAGACACTACGTTGAGGGCTTTTAGGGACTCATTGATTAAGGAAGGGAGCTCTTCCCGGCGAAAAACTCTAACAATGCGAGAATGGTCCTCCTCGGGGATCTCGCCTTCTTCCAGCTCTTCCTCCTCTTCCTCCAGCTCCCTTTCCGAGCCCTCTTCCTCTGGGGTGCCCTGAGAAGGGGGTGGGAGGATCTCTTCGCTCATTAGTCTGATACGTTTGGGGGGTACCCCTGGCTCCTGACCGCGCTCGCTCTCCTAGTTCTGGCTGGTCTGGTATCCCCTGTGGGTGCTGTATAACCTGATACAAGTACCTGCTTGATCAAGCAGGATTCTTGGTGTAGCAATTAGATACAGTCAGGGGCGAAGAGATCACCGACCCCTTCATCCGTCGTGTGGAGCGGGACGGAGGGGGTGCGAGAACCTCTGTGTTAGCCGTCGGGGGTAAATGGAGCCCCACCTCCGCCTCCGGGGGGTCCCCGGTCATCTGAGGTCCTTGGGTCATGGGCAGGTTGAGCTCTTGCTCTATACGGAGGTGGAGACTGCAGCACAAGCTCTGCAGATGCCTGTCTCTGATGATGTGCCCCTCCGTGTGCCACAGGATGGGCACTTTGACTTAGTGGCCATGATTTCCAGAAAAGGATGCGTTACACTCACCCCCCAAGTCAACCTAAAAGAAAAACAATCCACAAAAATATGTGCAGGGGAGAAATGCTGTAGCAGGACAGCTTTTACAGCGATGTCCCCTCCCCCAAGCAAAGTCAGCGTTTTCGCGGGCAAATGGAATAAGCTAACAGGAAATTAAGGTAAAAGCAATTAGGATAAAATAAAATAAATTTTTTTAACATTAATAAGGAAATGCTGCCAATCCAGGCTGATACTTGCAATTTGAAGTTTCTTCTGCTAGCAGGGCCCGCGCCACGATTCCTCTCCGCCGGCTCAACACGTGTTAGGCCTTAGCCACGTGGAGTCCGAGACGGAGGATCGCGCGTCTGCTCACTGCCCGAGGTTCTGGCTTTTATCTCTGCGAAAGGTGGAAGTGCTCCGCGTCGCCACCGCTGCAGATTTCGCCGCCTGTGAGCCCTCCGAATCTGTCGGTTGTCCGATTCGGGGCTCCGGGGAAGCCCGGCCGCACCCCCTGCGCCGGGGGGGGGGGGGGGGAGGAGAACGAGTAGTTTCCCCTCGCGTTGCTGCCTCCAGCGCTCAGCCGCCTCGGGGCTTCGGCGCGAGGCAGGAGAGCTCCTGGAAATGAAGCAGGACTCCGGTCCAAAGTCAAGGAGAGATGCTTCTTCCCCCTGCAGCAGGCAGCTCAGGCAAGTCCTCCGGTCTCCAGCCCGGCCCGGGAGGGGAGGAGGGGCGAGGGGGGGGAGAGGAAGAAGGAAAATTAAAGGTACAGGATTCCAATCAAGGAAACAAACAATCTCCTTAAACAAATAAAGAGGACAAAATAAACTAACTAAAATAAATTAGCTAAAATAGGATAAGGTAGGACTCCAGTAAGCCCTAGGCTTACGGAACCCTCCAGCTGCTTGGAGGCTGAGAATACTGGAGTTGAGGGGTGGTCCCAGTGGTATTTATACCGCTCCATCCCCAAAAAGGTTGGGCTCAGCCTCCAAGCTGCTGGAAGGGTTGCGCAACCCAGTAGTAAAGGGACTGGACTGGAGTGACGATAAGGAACTTGTCACATTGGATGCTCATGGCTTTTCATGCAGCTCTGTCTCTTCAAAATGTTCATCACCACCTCCCTCTTCCAGGTCTTGCCACATCTTTGCTTCTGCTGGCCTATGCACTCCAGGTATGCTCCATCTTCCTCTGCCTCTGCTGCATGTCTGCATCTGATGTGTCCAGAAATGGCTCCTAGCTGTCCCTCTCTGTTGTTGCCTCATCCTCATCCCTGAAGGGTTTCAGTCCTTTACCAACAGCAGCATCACCCACAGGTGAGTGGGAAACATCAGCTAGCTGCTCATATCTGGCTGACACAGAGGCTGTGCAGGTAGGAAAGCCACTGACTCCTATGCATAATCCTAGTGAGATTGGGAAAGGTTTTGAAAGATGACACCACCACTGCAGTATATTTGAGGTAACAAATGATCACCAGGAGCTAGGAGATGCCTGTGCATGGGAGCATGGGCAGAATGGGTCGCTCAGGGCACCGATTGATGTTGGGGAAAAGAGATACGCGGGATGTGGCTGTGTCCCTCTCCCAGCCACCCTGTATTACCATATTCCCACAGTTGGAACGCAAGCCCAATCCCTCCCACATCTGTTTTAATGCTATCCATGTAATGTATCCGTGAAGGATACTAGCAAAAGGAAGTTAGGGCATATCGACAGAGAGGTTCCAAAAAAGACAAAAATAACCCAAATACCCTTAACTACAGAGCAGACAGAGTTTAAAGATTCCAAATTACCCCTGCCTACGAAAAACCAGAATAATATGAGTAAAATACGACCTCTAAAATGCTTGTACGCAAATGCTAGAAGTCTAAAAAATAAGATGGGAGAGTTAGAATATATATAGCACTAAATGAGAGGTTAGATATGATTGGTATCTCAGAGACATGGTGGAATGAGGACAACCAGTGGGACACTGTGATATCACAATGATAGAGTAGATCAAATAGGTGGAGGGGTTATGGTCTATGTTAGAGAGGGCATTGAGTCACACAGGACTAAAGTGTTGCAGGAAACAAAATACACGGTAGAAGCTCTTTGGATTGAAATCCCATGTAAAAAGGGGAAGGCGATGGCAGTGAGGATGCACTACCGACCTCCTGACCAGAATGAACAAATGGATGATAAAATGCTCAAAGAAATCAGAGAAGCTAACAATTACAATACAGTATTAATAATGGGTGATTTCAATTACCCCGGTATTGGCTGGGTTAGTATCATGGCAAGACATACTAGGGAGATAAAGTTTCTAGATGAAAGAAATGACTGCTTCTTGAAGCAGCTGGTTCATGAACTGACAAGAGGGGAAGCCATTTTGGACCTAGTCCTTAGTGATACACAAGATCTGGTGCAAGAGATAAGGGTATTGGGGCCACTTGGCAATAGTAATCATAGCATGATCACATTTGATTTCATAAATGGAAGAAGGATGGCAAGGAAATCCACAGTGCTGCCTTTTAACTTTCAAAAGGGAGACTATGATAAAATGAGGAAAATAGTTAAGAAAAAATTAAAAGGAGCAGCTGCAAAGGTCAAAGATTTACATCAAGCATGGAGGGTGTTTAAAAACACTATCTTGGAAGCCCAGACTAGCTGTATTCCACGCTTTTTTAAGAAAGGTGGAAGGAAGCCCAAAAAATTGCCAGCATGGTTTAAAGGTGAGGTCAGAGAGGCTGTTGTAGCTTAAAAAGCATCTTTCAGGAAATGGAAAAAGGAGCCAAATGACGAAAACTGGAAACATCATAAGCACTGGCAAGTTAGATGCAAGGTATTGATAAAACAAAGAGAGAATTTGAGAAGAAGCTTGCTGTGGAAGCAAAAACATAAAATAAAGACTTTTTCAAGTACATTCATAGCAAAAAACCTGTGAGAGAATCAGTTGGACCATCAGATGATAGAGGGGTAAAAGGGGCACTAAGAAAGACAAGGCCATAGCAGAGAGACTGAATGAATTCTTTGCTTCGATCTTTATTGAAGAAGATGTAGGGAAGTTACCCATGACTGAAATGGTTCTTAAAGGTAATGCATCGGAAGAATTTAAAGAAATATCGATAAACCGGGAAGATATATTACAACTATTTGATAAACGAAACAACAGCAAGTCACCTGGACTGGAGGGTATACATCCACGGGTGTTGAAAGAACGAAAATATAAGATTGCAGACCTACTATTAGTAATCTATGAACTATCATTAAAATCATCTGTAGTACCTGAAGATGGGTTAATGGCCAATGTAATGCCAATTTTTAAAAAGATTTCCAGGGATGATCTGGGAAACTACAGGCCAGTGGGCCTGACATCAGTATTAGTTAATTAATTAATTAAACAGTTTTGCTATACCATTTTTCTACCAGTCAAAATGGTTTACAACTAACAGTATCTGGGCAAAATGGTAGAAATCATTATAAAGAACAAAATTACTGAACATGTAGATTGTCATGGTTTAATGGGAGAAAGCCAACATTGCTTTAACCAAGAAAGGTCTTGTTCTACTAACCTGTTATATGTTTTTGAAGGTGTGAATAAACAGGTAGACAAAGGTGAGCCGGTCGATATAGAACTGTATATCTGGATTTTCAGAAAACCTTTAACAAAGTTCATCATGAGAGACTCTTGTCAAAGTTAAAGAGTCATGGGATAGGAGGCAGTGTACTATTGTGGATCAGGAGCTGGTTAAAAGAAAGAAAGCAGAGGGTAGGGCCGAGTGGCCAATTTTCCCAATGAAAAAAGGTGAATGGTGGAGTACCCCAGGGACCTGTGCTAGGTCCGCTACTTTTTAACATATTCATAAATGACCCGAAAATAAGAATAACGAGCGAGATAGTCAAATTTGCAGATGACACAAAATTATTCAATGTTGTTAAAACCCATGAGAACTGTGAAAAATTGCAAGAGGGCCTTGATAAATTGGAAGACTGGATATTCAAATGGCAGATGAAATTCAATGTGGACAAGTGCAAAGATATCCACCTAGGAGAGAACAACCCAAACCATGGTTACACAGTGCAAGGTTCCACATTAGGAACCACCACCCAGGAAAAAGATTTAGGCGACATCGTGGATAACACACTGAAACCCTCTACCCAGTGTGCAGCAGCATCCAGGAAGTCAAATAAAATGCTAGGAATCATAAGGAAAGGAATGGAGAATAAAAACAAAGGATATTATAATGCCTCTGTATCATTCCATGGTGAGACTGCACCTTGAATAGTGTGTGTAATTCTGGTTGTCGTATCTTAAAAAGTATACAGCGGAATTAGAAAAGATACAGGGTAGAGCCACCAAAATGGTAAAGGAGATAGAAGGATACCCCTATGAAGAAAGGCTTAAAAGATTAGGGCTTTTCAACCTGGAAAAGAGACAGTTGAGAGGGGATATGATAGAGGTCTATAAATTAATGAATGGACTAGGTAAACGTAGATCGATTCTTTGCACCATCAAAAAAGTAGAAAGACTAAGGGACATGCAATGAAGCTACAGTGTAACCCATTTAAGACTAATACGAGATAATATTTGTTTACTCAATGGGTAATCAAACTCTGGAATTCGTTACTGGAGGATGAGGTAAAAGCTGTTAGTGTAGCTGGGTTTAAAAAAAGTTTGGACATGTTCCTGGAGGAAAGGTCCAAAAAACATTATTAAAGAGGACCCAGGAAATCCACTGCTTACCCCAATACAAGCATTATGGAACCTGTGTGTCTTTTGGGAAACTACTAGGTACTTGTGACCTGGATTAGCCACTGTTGGAAACAGGATACTGGACTTGATGGACTTGGTCTGACCCAGTACAGCATTTCTTATGTTCTTATCATGCTGCCAGCACAACTGCAAATGCTAATCACCCAGAAATGTACAATCATTCCCCCCCTCCTGCCTGCCATGTCCACTGCTCTGCTTGCATGCTCAGCTGTTTGTCACCCCGCCAGTGCAGGCCCCTCAGCAAACATATAGGCATTATGTTGGTTGGCCGGGCCCAATTGCCACCACCATGCCAAGACATTTATTTTATTTATTTATTTATTTACATTCTCTTATATACCGCGCTATTCTGCATCAGTGCGGTTTACATTGAACAAACTGAAATTACATTGAACAGGGTATTATAACTTGGAGATAACTATTTTACAGGGAACATGGGCTATGGAGGGTTAAGTGGCTTGCCCAAGACCACAAGGAGCACCTGTGGGACTAGAAACCCCAGTCCTTCCGGCCCAAGGTTGCTGTCCTCTAGTGGGATTTGATGCTTTGGTGGCTGCCCACACACATTTGGATGCAATGGTCATGAGGTATACAGGTGATGCTGCAGAGCTGGGAAGTGGGGGCCTGATATATATTCAAAGGTATTTACACAGTTTACACACCTGTAAACCATGTAAATGCCACTTAGAGGGATATTCAGTAACATGGTTAGTGTCACTGAATATCCCCGATTAACAATGCTACACACCCTGATGCTAACCATGTAGCATTGGGGCATGTCAAGGGGGGTTCTGGGACAAAGTAAATAAATAAATAAATAAATAAAGTGGAAGCCGTACCCATTAACTGTGCAGTGGCTCATTATCGTCGCTGTCCGGTTAGCTTCTGCGATGGTTGAGGCCTAATTTTTGTTAGCTTTTCACTGTTTGTCTCTTCATCTTGTCCAGGTGTACAACAGTATAAATCAGCAAATATGGTCCTCCCCATCACAGATACAATGTTTATCCATAAGGAATCCACACTGTATTTTATTTCCTGCAGATGTTTTATCCTGTTTCACTCTATGCTATTCTTAACATATAACGCTACCTCTCCAACAATTTGATCCATCCTGTCATTTCAATATAATTTGTATCCTAGTAGCATAGTGTTCCATTGGTTGTCCTTCTTCCTCCTGGTCTCTGAGATATCTATTATGTCTAACTCTTCGTTTACTGCCATATTTTACCTTTTCCATCTTAATTTTAGACTTCTGGCATTTGCATACAGACAATTTAAAGAATACTTTTATATGTGTATTTATAAACCATGTAGCAGTTGCTGGGGTAATTTGGAATTATTTATCTCTGTCTATTCTTTATTTAAATATTCCTGGGCCACATTTGTTTTCATCATAATCTCTCTTTCAGGATATTCTGTTACATTATGCCAGTTTCTTTTGAAGATACAGTACTTTACTCTGAACAATGCACTCAAGTGACTTCTGACTTTCCTCCAAGGTCTCGCCTAAAGCTGATCTATCTCCTTTTTAAAGGTTAGTGCTAGTAGCTTGCTTTCATCTTGGTTAAGGGCGAGCCCATCCTTCTGGAATAGGCTCCCTCTTCTACAGAATGTTGCCCAGTTCCTAACAAATCTAATCCGCTTTCCATTCACCATTCTCATCCACACATTCAGACTCTAGAGCTCTGCCTTCCTCTTGGGTCCTGTGCATGGAACGGGCAACACTTCTGGATGTTCTGGATTTCAATTTTCTACCAAAAAGACTAAGGGGCATGTTAAACTGTGCTAATTGTTAGCGTGGAGTTTGGCATGTGGTAAGCACGATGCACTAAAAGTTAGCATGGAGCCTCATGCTAAAAATCTCATGCTAACTGGGTAGCATGTGACTGGATGGGGACTGCGCAGATTCGGGATGAGTGTGGGCACTGATGGCACATCGTGGTTAGCATGGGTGTTTTGGGCATGAGCTAACTGCGAACACTGCCATTAGCACAGGTGCACTTAACACTGCTCAATGAGTAGGGTTACGTGCACCCATGTGCTAGTTAGCATGGCGTTGTGCATTTGCCACATGCTAATGGTAGAGGGATGGACACACACCCCTCTAAATTTGACATGCCCCTAGATTTTGCTTCCAAAACCTCCTTCCTGCATTTTCCTATGTCATTAGTACCCGCATGTACCAATACACTTCCTCCCCAGCACTGTTTAAAATATTAGCTAGGTGATGTGAAGTAGATGAGATCCTCCTCCCCCATTAGGCAGGCAAGTTATCAAGCGATTGTCATATCCAGAAGCCATCCAGCTATGCCATCATCTACATACCATAATGTTTGCAGTCAGAGCCAGTAGGTCACCGAAGCTCTGGAGGCAGCGGTTTCAACCTTTTGAGCCCCTGGGGATCTCAGAGTTGTCAAGTTACCCAGTTCTAGGAGTGAGATTGTCAGAAATCCAGGACTGGCTTAAAATCTTATTCTGATGCATTATGGAACCTGCAGCACTGATTCCAATAGGTAGAATTAGAGACTACAAATATTACACGACATTGCAATGCAAAATTTAAAATCAGAACTGGCAGAAAATCTCACTCCTGGAACCGGGTAACTTGGCAACTTTGCTGCTTCAAAGACTACTGATCACAAATTTCACTTTTGGGCTAATTACATTTTATGTTTCTTACCGTGTACCCATTATATAAACATCATTTGACCAGAAAAATTAGTAATAACGAGGAATGCAGTTTTCTCATCAATGTTTATGTTTTCACTTATATTCCCCTTGCAACAGAGTATCAAAATAGAAACAGCTTTGCAAGCAGAACTTATAAAAAACTGACGTTTTAGTGGGAAAGCATAAATTCTAACTCCAGACTCCTGGCCTGACTCAGGCACTGATGCCAGGATGAAAAATGGCCGCCTCTGGCTTCGCCCCACTTCCGGCTGGCCTCGGCTACGTTGCTGCTGTCGCTGCCCTCCCATGGGCTAGGGGAGGTTTCTCTTCCAGCGTATCTGCATCCTGGCAGCGAGAGAGAGAAAGAGCCAAGGCCTGGCTTTGGCTTCGTTCCGGGTTGAAGTCGTTTCCTCGTAGTTCACCTCAGCTCAGGACGGCGGACTGGACAAGCAAGATGGCGGCAGCGTAAAGAACCAAAGCCGCCTCCGCCTCTCCTCCCCCCTCCCTCTCCGGTCACCGCTGCCGCCCCATCCCCGCTCTTACGCCTCCCTCAGGTACGAGGCGCCGCGGCTGCGCAGCGTCAGGTTCGGCGCTGCCTGCTGCCCGGCTCACCTGCACCTCTTGCTGGCATTCTCGCGCATCTCTTGTCTCCTCCCTTTTTTGTCCTTTTAAAAAGAATCATTCCGCTTTTAAGTAGGCTGCCCACCTCTCTGTTTTGTTGGTGGTATTGCTCTTGTTGTAGTTCATCTCTATTCTTTAATGAGCCCGCTCTTCAGCTTTGTATTTTCCCCTCTAGACTTTGGGGTATAGGGAGACTTGCAGTGTCGGAAACTTTTTGTGCGAAGGATCGTAGGCTCTGCCGCTCTTAATTTAGCTAGACTCCTAGGGCTGGGAACGAGCGAATAGAGGCACTTAACAACTAAAGATGAAAGCTGTTTCAGGAATAAAGTGCAAATCAGAGTGGAGTAAAAGAAAGATAGTAAGACTTGGGATTTCTAAAGGGATTTTTTGGGGGCTAGTAGTGTGGCAGTACGATAATAGCGTTTGTCGACTCTAGACTGAGCCAGACTCCCCTTTCATAGAGCTTCAGCTCTTTAGTATATTTGATTCCCAAGAGTCGTCTTTATGCATACGAATGTTTAGCAAAATTGCAAGATAGCTTGAGTTCTAAAATCCCTTTGGGGGATTACAGTTTCCTTATGCTTGGACTGGTGAATGTTGATCACTGATGGTTATCTGAAGAGTAGATAAAGTAATGGCCAGATATTGATTTGTACTGTTTGTATTTATGCCTTGTTACTTTCTGCCTTTAACTTGATCCAGGGTCCGTCAGAAATATGAAAGACTAATAAATGATCTTATTTTCAGGTAATTGTCCTTCTGTCACAAACTTCTCTCCACCAGTCGTTTCACACATAGCAGTCCTGCTATATGAAGGCCAACTAGAAATGCATTGGGCTTTTTACTACAGGACACCTGACAAGATACAGAATTATGATGTCACAGGATAATGTCTTCACTGCCATTTAGCAACTCTGCTAAGGATGCTGAGCATTCAAAATACCTCTCCTGCTTTTGAACTTTGACCTTGAAAAAAAGAGGCAGTGAGGAATCTAGGAAACACATAATGGGGTGAGGGGGACAGCGGCAGCTTCTTTGTTGAAATGGAACTTTTATTTAACATAAGTACTATGCTGAATCAGATGAGTTGGGTCTATTTTGCACAGCATCCTATCTCAGATAGTCTGGCTCACTTTGCAGTACCTGAGAGAGCCTTCTCTGTCACTCATTCTCAGACTTAAGATGTGGTGATCCCCCATGCCTGCCTGGTTAGAGTTTGTGGACTTATCCTGCAGAAATTGGTCCAAAGCTTTTTCTAACCCAACTTTTTATGAGCTTTGTGTTCTGAGCACTGACTTAGTTGTATTTCTCTCTGTGCAGAATTGGCCTCATGGCATTCTGAGTTGTTTTGTTTAGCTGTAAACCGCGCATAGAACTCTCAAGAGGCTCACTTCTTTATAGTGCTCGATGCAGATGCTGCCTTCAGCTTTGTACTCTTGCTGCTGGAGAATGAATACATCTCTTGGTGAATAGTTTGACATACTAATAGGGGTTGTTGTTTTGTTTGTTTGTTTTTATTGTATGTGCTTCCTAAACTCCCTGTTGTTCATTTTAGATGGAAAGTAGATTTCACAGACATGTTTAACTACTAAGAAAATAGCTTGCTATATAAGATCTTAAATCGGTTTAACAACTTCTGTGCAGAGGTGCACAGAACTTGTTCTCTCAATTTTTTTTATAAGTAACAAAGTATACCATGCAGAGAGAGAAATGTTGCTGATTCTCATTTTTTGTTCCATGGACAGATATATAACTTCCATGGAACAGTCAAGGCTATCAAAATGGATGAAAATAATGCTTGCGTGGCACATACCTCACCGCGCTTTGCGGGTCCATCTCTTCCTTGCTCGTTCAACAGTTCTGATCGTTCTGTTTACATGTCTGAAATAAACTGTGTACACCTTTTAATGCAGGAACCTAGTTATGGATGTGTGTGTGTGTGGTTTTTTTTTTATGCTGATAGGATGCTTTTATTAAAGATCTAGTTTTAGCAATTTGGCAGAAAAGAGCAGCTCCTGCTGTTAGCACAAAACCTCTCTCCATTCAAAACTACTAGTTTTGTTGGATATTTTCAGTGCTCCCTCCCATGTCTTCAACATCCTAGTGACTTATAACTAGAGTAAGTGCATTGCATGACCTCACTGATTATGTCGTAACCATTTTGCATATATGAAACGTTTGCTAATTTCCAGTGACTTGTAGTTCAAAGCCAGGGACATCTCTAGCTGGCCTGTATTTAGTTGTGCTGGTGCTTGAAAATATGGGTTTACCTCTAAAGTTAACAGATTGTAAAGCATTGTAAAAAGTAAGTAATTTAGGAGTTAACTTTTTCTTTTTTATATCTGTTTCTGGTAAATGTTTTAAATATATGTAGATGGGTAGATTGTAACATTTAATAAAAAAAAATATATGTTTAGGTTAATAATGTTGGAATTCATAATGAAGATAAAGTGTTAATCTTCTGAGCTATGGGGAAATATTTCATGCTCCCCATGGAAGTGTAGCATTGAAGAATGGGATAGGGCATATAGCCCTTAGTTTGCAGTTTCTGCCTGCATCTTGTTGCAACAAGTCTTCTTTGTGCTATGGAATCCTGAATTAGCATTTGCAACCACTCCGAGGGGAAGTTCTTCATTTTATGACCTGTTGACTGTTAGAATTTATCAGTGAAGCTACTGTGAGATTTGCAAGTTTGGTTTTGTTAGGGTATCTTGAGATCAATAGGTACCGCTAATAATGCTGGACAGCAGTTATCTTTTTGAGGTAGTCTCAGTAATCTTTCTTTTGTCCCTTTGAGGAAGGCTTCAATTTATAAAGGGGGCCATGTGCTTCATCAGATTTTTGTGTCAGATGATGGTGTAGTAAAGGATAGGGCATATGTGTGTGACATCAGAGTCCTGGTCAGACCACTGTTTAATCTTGTTTTCTTAAAGGACCAGGGGTAGAAAGCCTTTTTTGATCAGAAGTAAAAGTCTGTTATTGGTCAAGGTTTCCTTGTCCAGTCGGTCTGTAGTAGACACCTACAATTTCTGTACTGAATCTGAATTTATTCAGATTGGCTCAGGAGGATTTTATAAAGAAAGGTTGTTAAGTGCCATTGAGTTGATGATAACCCTGTGGATAGTTGTCCATATTGTGACTATTCCTTGGGCTTTCTTGGCAAGGTGCAACTGGAAGTAGATTGCCAGACCTGTGCAGTAAGCCTACAGTACCTGGTATTCCAATGTGATCTCTTATCTAAGCACTAACCAGGCCAGGCATGGCTGTAGTTACAAAGAGAGAGGTCATATAGTATAGGTGTATACTCGGTTAAACGTAGAGCTGACAATAGTACAGCCATTCCCTCCAATTCCCACAAGATGGACAAATAAGTGTCGATTTTGAGGAGGGATCCAGGATGGCTGCTTAGCCAGCCATGTTGTCGGCCACGTCTTTCCGCTATGCTGAAACGAAAGGGGAAGCTCGGCAAGAAGCCTCCTGAGCCGGTGCCAACCCCTTCAAGTGTGCTTACCACAAGTGTCTCCCGTCTGATGGATGCTTTTTTGGCAGTACTGGTGAGTCATCAGTTCTATGCCGGCATTTCCCTGGCTGGATTGGCACTGGAGTCGGTAAGCCCAGCGTCATCCTCTGGCTGTGAGCTATTGCTGGGACTGATTCCTCCACCTGCGCTTTCGGCCAGCTCTTCCTACCCAGATGCTCCTAGGCCGATTGACCTGGCTTTGGGTAGTAAGCCTGACCTGGACAGAGGCAGTGCATCTGGGTTAGGGACATCCTTACTGCTGCCCATAGAGATCAATGGCAGGGCTGCAGGGAAGGAGCTGAATTGGGGAGCAGAGTGCAAGATGATGAAGGCCACATCCCCTAGCGGGTCGAGGAGCCCTGCAGCCTCTGCAGGTGTTTATGAGGGACTGGCAGTTTCTCCTGTGAATTTTTCACTGGAACGTCCAGCAGTATTTACACTGAAAGCAATCTGGAGTGTTATTGTGGAGCTTGGGGAAGTGTTTGTTCAGCAATCCAGTCGGATGGCAGCTCGGATCCAGCTACTGCAGCGCTGTCACAGGCTACTTGCAAGGGATTTGGCTACAGTGAAAGGAACTGTGGATGAGTTGCACTGGAATTCAGGCTCATGAAAATAATCATCAGCTTGCCTTTGGTAAAGGACCTCACTGCAATAAAGTTTAAGGAGGAATTGCTTGAAAATCAAATTAGGTCTACAAACTTAAGGTTGACTAACTTTCCATGTTCTTCTCTGATTTCAGCTAGAGATATGCTGAAGCAATACTTTGTTGAAATTCTTGGGATGCTGGTTGAATCACAACCTCTGTTAACCAAAGTTTATTATATTCCTGACCAAAAGAAAGTGTTGGCCGGTGTACAGCAAGCCTCTCTGTCAGAATCTCAACATATGGGCATACTTAATATTTCAAATATTTTTGAATCGAGTGATGTTGATAATGTTGTGCCATCTACAGGTTGTTAACTCTTGCCTTAACATCTGATTGAGAGTGGCTTCTTTAAATTATATTTTAAGAAGTGCTCTCTGCTTTTTAAGGATCTATCAGTGCGTATTTATCTGGATCTGGCCTGAGAGACCCAGCAGAGAAGTAGGGAATTCTGTCTTCTTAAGCCGGGGGTGTTAAAGCTGGGAGGGATGTTTTTCCTTAAATTTCCTTGTAAGTGCCTCATTAGGCTTCATTCTGTTAGTTATGTATTTTGTGACCCCTCACAGCTGGCTGCCTTTATTAATTCTCATCTTACTCTATAGTAACCTGAGGAACAGAATTAACAAAAAGTGCAGCGATGTTTGTTAGACTGACTGTGTCATGTACCTTAGTTCTTGAATTCTCCTATGTGGTTGGGCTAGTGAAATGGGATGTATATTGATACCTAGGGTGTTTTATGTTCCTGTTGCATTGTATTTGGTGTCCTTTTTTCTTTTCATGTACAAGTGGTCTACTTGGAATCATCTTATTTGTAAATTGATAAATATAAAGCTAAGAAAAAAGACAAACAAATATGCACAAGCTAGCTAACTGTCCCACTCATGAACATAAAAGATATTTTTACTGCTCCTGGTTGTTAAAGGTTCACAGAGCAGAAGAAACAGAGTTGGATAGCCAGACTACCAGCAGGGCAGGAGTCTGCCCAGCGAGTCACAGCATAGTATGTACTTAGGCTAGGCATAGATAGAGACAGGCAGGGGAAAAGATCACAGCTGGTCTTTAGGGAATCAACATTTCAGGAGGCAGCTGTTGCAGGATGGTATGGCGGAAGCCTCTATTTTTCCCGGCCTTTTTTCATTTTTTGCCTTCCATAACGTCAGCCAGTTCACTAGCATGTCTCCAGGTGATTGGTCCAGCCCTGGGTTAGAGGTTATCAGCAAATCCAGACGTGTCCTTTGAGTACCAGGCATTTGCATGACAGTCCTGACACCGGTCAGAGCTGTCATAGTGTTGGGATTTGTGACTGGTCTGGGCCTCATGGACTGGGACAAATTCCAAAGGTATTCATTTTATATTAATGTCTACTTCTAAGACAGTGGTTTCAGTGTCTCTCTCTGGATATTGATGTAGCATATCTGCAGTCTGTCAACATTCTAATGGTATAGAATTCCTTGTGATAGCCAAGATTTCTCAGACGCCATTTTGTATGGCCATCCTCCATCTTTTGGCTCCCTTGTGCAATTTGCATACATTGCCCCTACAGTTCATCCCCCCCCCTCCTGATTGAAATGAGCTATTGCTAAAAAGCCAGGACTTAGTACCAGTGATTTATAGTCCAAACATCCGGTATCTAATCTGCTCTTATTAAGTAAATTTTGTTTTTGGTCAGCTTCTGGATTTCTTTGAGGACATAAGAGTTTTATATCCCTTATAGCCTGGCTTTAGGAAAGATCTTGGAATTTAAATGGTCCTCTTGCCAACTGCGGAAGACAGGGGAATTGGAACATCTTTTTGGTTTGTTTGGCCCCTCCAACCAATTCCAGTCCCCCGTCCCCAAGCTCTTTAGTTGCTAATGCTATGTTAGACACAATTATTGGTGGGTTCATAGTCCCTGTGGCTAGGGTTGCCAACTGGCTGGCATTCAGCTGGCCGGGCCGGTTTTTATATGGCTAGGCCGGCTGCCAGCAGAGAGCAAAAACTGACCATTGAAAAGCTGTTTTTTGCTCAAGAGGAAGTTATGCTAGAGGAAGTGGGACACAGCAGCAGGGGTTGCATAGCAGAGTCTGGAAGGCTCCGCACAGGCTTTGCTTTTATTTTAAATTATTACTGCTATCGCTGTTGCGACTCTGTAAGATACAGGAGCCATGGATGCCAGGGGATGGAGGGGGCAGGAAGGGAGCTGACACTGGGGAAAGGTGGGGGACAGGAAGAGAACTGACATGGGGGAAGGAGGTGGCTGGAAAGGAGCTGACACCAGTGGGGAGCTGACATGGGGGGGAAGGAGATGGCAGGAAGGGAGCTGAGAGAGGGCTGGAAGGGAGCAGATACCCAATAATGGTACTGGAGGAGGACTGGAAGGGAGCTGACACTTGGGGATGGGACTGGAGGTGGCTGGGTAATGGGGAGGAGGCTGGAAGGGAGGGGGCAGGTGGGGATAGAACTGGAAGGGGGGTGGACAGAGGGTAGGGTGACTGGAAGGGAGATGACATGGGGTGGCACTGGGAGTGGAAGTGAGCTGATATCTGCAACAGTATGTAGACAAGAAGGGGCTGGACAGTGGGGAAGGAGAGTGACTGGAAGGGAATGGACACCAGTGGCAGTCCTGGGAATGCATGGGGGTTGATATTGGAAGATAATAGGCGGGGAGGACTGGAGAGGGGACTGATACTGGGGAGGGTTACTGGGACTGGAAATAGACTGATGGAAGGAAGTGAAGAAACCAAAAGAAGAGACAAGAAATGGCAGATTAACTATAGACCATAGAAAGAGAACTAAGAAGACAGGAAAGCAGAAGCCTCAGACCGGGATCAGCATGATCAGAATAAAATGGTCAGACGACAAAGGCAGAAAAAATAATTTTATTTCATATTTGGTGACTGGACTTTGTGCTATCTCTTTATATTTTACACAGTATGGGGAACTGCATCTCTTATTTGTCTGATGTTGCACTGCATGCGGAGTCTGGCTTCTTAGGGTTTCAGTTTAATTTTTGTCTACATATTGTTTTTACTTTAGGTTGTAGTCACTTACTCTGTATTTGGTGAGGGTCTGTATTCTGAGAGTGTGTCTGAGGCCAGGTGTTCTGTTAACATGGAGTTGGTATGTGGGGCCCTATACTGTACTGTAGTAATTTAACTTGTTCAGCTTTAAAAATAGGTGTATGGATGTTCCAGGGCCCACTGCAGTATTTATAGTGCTGCTTTTTTCTGTATAGGCCCCTTGTTTTATGAGTTTTGGACGTTTATGCTGGTATGGTAGATTTGTCCTTGTAGATCTTCGGTGACTTTTGTAGAGTTTTATATTAATTCACCTATATGTCTGGTATTGGAGAATGTTTGTTAGTGAGATGACCAGAAGCCGATTTTTTTTTATTTTTTTTTTGTTTAAAAAAAAAAAAAATCACAGCGTCTTTGAATGATACAAAGTATTTACTGCTAAATAGTTACTTTTATTCTGGCTGTGCATTTTGCTCTTTCACTGCAATTTTCTTATAGCATTGGATTTGAAGGAGAAATACTAGCATCACGTGAAAAGAGTTCACAAAGAAGTTCTGGGGAGAAAGGAGGGTGGGGTGTAGCCAACATTAATATTAATAATAATAATAATAATAATGAGGGAGGGAGCGCCAATTTATAGGTTGCAGGGGAGCGCTAGAAACCCTAGCACAGCCCTGCCAGAGCCGGTCGTACACACGCACGCAGCAGGACAGCTTCGGACTGCGATCCATGCTGTCAGCGGCCATGGTGGGCCTGAGTCAGCCCTAGGCAGCAGTGGCAGAATTTAAAAAGAAAAGTGAAGCTGCGGGACTGGGCTCAGGCAGCATATGGGGCCATGCTGGCTTCAGGGAGAGCAGTGATCACTTGTAGCTGCTCCCATTTAAGGCCCATGTTGCTGGTGGCTATGCTAGAGTTTGGACTGCTGTCAGGATTGCGGCAGCAGCACCTGGGAGTAGCCAAAAGTTCCGCAGGCCTTAAACGGGAGCAGACACGGTGATCGCAGCACTCCCCAATACCTGCATGACCCCATATGCTGCCTGAGCCCAGCTCCACACATTGCATTGCCTAAGTCCTACTAGCAAGCTGTGCCTTTTTCAGTTCCAGATAGATGTGAGGTCCTCTCTGACTTCTGGGTCCAGGGCAATTGCCAGGTTGCATACCTCCTAATGCCAATTCTGACATCTGCTGACTCTTATTTTGTACAGTACAGGGGAAATGCACTTCTATTTCTCTTGTGTTGCACTACATGCAGCGTCTGGTTTTCTGAGGTTTTAGTTTAAATTTTTGTCTATATATTTCTCTTTTTGTTCTGTGATCATTTATTGATGAAGGCCTATCTCTATTGTGTGTCTGCGTCTATGTGTACAACCAATGCTGGGTATTTTGTTAGTATGGAATTTCTGTTTAAGAATGTCTAGCAATCTTGCTTGTTCAGTTTGCACATTGCCTTCTCTCTGCAATTAATTTTGGGGGTGGGGCAAGGGCGGGGCAGGGGTGGGCATGGGCGGAGCATGGCTAGCCGCAGGTGGCGGGTTTTTCTCTTTCAAAAAGTTAGCAACCCTACCTGTGGCCCACCTCATTCCATTGCTATGATGGAAGATGTCTGGTTGCAGCTGCTGGGAGGCCTCGACTATGTTGGTACTTCTCAACCTTAGAGCAGTTGATGGAGACAGAACAAAGCTGACACCATGCCATTTCCTTTAGTTCATTCTTGCCTCAAGTTAGTTGGAAGGTGGATATTCCGATTTGATCACTCTGAATTGTAGCTCCCTCAAGGGTCTGTTATCTCCCCTTCTTCTTAATATGTTCTTTAGTCCCTTGATTGCTGTGTAGAGAGATTTGGCATTTTGTGCCGTCTCGTCACAGATAGCAGCATTACAGCTGCTGCTGGGCATAATTGTGTCTGACAATCTTAAAGTCTTTAAATGGGTAGAAAAGGTGACTGCAAAAGCCAGGAGGATGCTTGGGTATATATAGAGAGAGGAATGGCCAGCAGAAAAAAGGAGATGATGATGCCTCTGTGTAAGTCTCTGGTGCGGCCTCATTTGGAGGTCAGTTTTGGAGACTGCACCTTCAAAAGGATATAAGCAGGTTGGAGTTGGTGCAGAGAGTGGCTACTAAAATTGTTAATGGTCTTTGTTTTCAAGCATATGAGGATAGTCTTAAATATCTTAATATGTATACTTTAGAGGAGAGGCGGGATATTTATTTATTTATTTAATGTTTTTCTATACCGCACTATTCGGCTTCAGCGCGGTTTACAAGGAACAGGTTTGTACAATGTGGAACAACCATACATTGAACTTACATCAAACAAGGAATTTAAACATGGATAACAGGTGAACTTTATACACTATATACAAAAGGGGATTGCATCATAGTTGAATTTATGTTACAGGCCCTAAAAGGGCTGATTAGGTGCGGAGGAAAGTTATCATAGGGGATTGGTTAGGCGGCGTTGGGTTGAGAGACTATAGGGTCATGTGATATTGTCTAGGTGATGTTGTCGGAGTTACAGAAGTGTTGTAGAAATAGGTGGTGCTTGAGGGCTTTTCTGAATTGGGGGAGGTGGTTGTTCGGATTTCTGTTGGGAGGGAGTTCCAACATGAGGGGGCAAACAAGGCAAAGGCACGGTTTCTGGTGGATTTGTTGCATTTTGTGATGGCTTTTGGAAGGAGGATGGTATTGCAGGATGTGGTTCTTCTTAGTCTGTTGTCTGGGGTAGGTTGGATCAGATCAGACAGGGTAGTTGCGGTGATACCATTAACTGCTTTAAATGTCATGGTTAGGATCTTAAATTTGATCCTGTATTGGACGGGGAGCCAGTGAAGGCTCTTCAGAATAGGGGTGATATGGTCCCTACGAGACGCTCCATAGAGGGTTCTAGCTGCGGTGTTCATCGCAAGCTGCAAGGGGTTTATCGAGTTCTTTGGGAGGCCAAGTAGGATAGAGTTGGCGTAGTCGAAGTGGGGCATTATTATGGCCTGGAAGACTGTTCTGAAGTCGTTTTGGTTCCAGAGTATTCTTTATGAGGCATAGTGTCCGTATTTTATGGTAAATTGTTCTGATGGTATTGTCTACATGCGCATGCATGTCAAGGTGTTGATTGAGTGTTACATCCTAAGTATTTGATGACTGGGATAGTGGCGATATGATGAGACATTTAAATATCTCAGTGGAATAAATGCACAGGAGGGTATCTTTCAATTGAAGGCAAGCTCTGTTATGAGGGGACATAGGATGAGAGTGAAAGGGATAGACTCGGGAGTAATATGCGGAAATATTTCTTTACGGAAAGAGTGGTAGATGCTTGGAATAGTCTCCGAGTGGAGGTGGTGGACACAAGGATAGTATCTGAATTCAAAAAAGCATGGATCAAACACAGAGGATCTCTAAAGGTAAAAAGAGGACTGTTGTAGTTGATAGGCCATGTGGTCTTTTTCTGTCATCATGTTTCTATGCTGCATGTAGGGAGAGATCAACATGCCGTGATCGAAAACTTGGAGAGCTTTCTTGCAGCTTTGGTGAGCTGATATGATGAGAACAAATTGAATCCAGAAAAAAAACAGAGGGCTGTTACACGGTCTCTCTCAGTGAGAACGTATGGTGTACCCTGTGTTTGGGGGTGTACTACAAAGTGTAGCAAGAAGGTAAAGAGTGTGAGTGTGTTTGTTAGATCTGGGACTGCTGATGGTTGATCAGATATTGTCTGTTCATGCATCTTTCATGAAAACAGAAAATGGCCTCAAGTAAAGACCATGTGTCTTATACAGTCTGCCCATCCACTATTGGGTTCTACATTCTCTTCCTCTCTCTGAGATTTTAATTAAACATTTGTTTTCCACTTAACCATCAGTTCAGGCGGATTACAGTCTCTGCTATATTACTACTAGTAGTTGTTTTTTTAGTATTTTCTTTATTTAGTAGTTTTTAGCTCACAGTTTTCCAGTAGTAGATTAAGGCAAGTTACAGTTAGAACTGTAGGTATATCCTTGTTCCTGGAGGGCTTACAATCTAAGGCTGCACCTGAGGCAATGGAGGGTTAAGTGGCCCAAGGCCACAAAGAGTCAGTGGGATTCGAACACTGTTTTTTTCTGATCCCAGGTTGCTGCTGTAACCCCTAGACTACTCCTTCACTACTTGTCATTTGTATAGTTCTATTAGGCATATGCAGTGCTGTACTTACATAAGAAATTGTCCCTGCTTTACAGAGCGTACAGTCTCTAGTCAATACTGACAGAACAACTAAGCGATTAGGGGATATCGATACAGGGACACACATGGATATTAAGAGAATAGGTGTTAGGACGTGAAGCAATCTTGAAAAGGTGCGCATTTAGCCTAGATTTGAATAGGAACAGAGACAGAGCCTGACATATTGACTTGGGAAATCTATTCATTTTTTTTCCATTTTATTTTTAATTAGATTTTAATATAATTACATTTAGGCATATACATGAACGATCAAGAACTTGGTACAAAGTAACCACCTTCTAGAAAAAGGAAAAGAACAAAAAAAGGGTATGAAATTTACCAAACATTAGCCCACAATCAAGGAATTAAAGGAGGCCCCGGGAAACTATAAAAGAAACATTATACCCCTTACAGAGCATACATGCAATCATAGCGGTGTGAGATTTATGTATCAGCTGCAGGAGATGCAACAGTAACCACCATAGGTTCCCCAGCTACTAGAAATTCCAGCAATTATCGAGACTCAAAAAAACAAACATCTTATCTTTATAGGTAACATAATATTTTCATAGGCAACTTCAAAACAAAAGGTCCCACCTAGGGATAGAACTCTGGATTTATACCCCAGAAACTCTCCTCCTAAGCTGAGTAACCCTAGCCAAATCAGGAAAAATACGAACCTGAGAGCCAAAAAAAAATTTCACTGAAGTTTCTAAAATATGCTCTAAGAATTAACAATTTATTTGACTCTAAAGCCAAAGTTAACAGGAGAGTAGAGCGAGCTATAATCGCCTCCTGAGAGCTCTCAAGGAAGTCTGTCAAATCTCCAGCTCTAAGAGAGCTCTCAGGAGCATCGCCCCGACCACCAGTCTCAACAGACAAATACTGGACCCTAGTCAAAAGGGCAAATGCTCCTAGACCTCCTTGAAGTATCTGTGCACCATCTCTTGAGATAAGACAGGGACCTAGGAAAATTAAACAAACGCGGATTGTTTTTTCAAATCTGGTTTTCCAGCTTTTCAAACTTCCTAGTTGTCACAGTTTTGTCCTTAAGCTGGGCAACCTGGAGCTCCTGAAAGTGACCCACTTCTTCAGATCGGACCATCTTTGCCTCCTGATCCTTCAACATCTCAGAGACTCCTGAAAAGTCATTTTTAAACAGACATCTCAGTATGTACAGTAGACACAAAAGTTTATAGGGAACCATTCACTGTAGCAATTGCATCCTGTAATGCTTCTGTTGTCACCTTAACGGGCTTCACCAAATCTAGAGTACTCTAGACCGAAGCTTGCCCTGAGACAGCCCCCAACACTTCCTACGATACAGCCGGTGGACTGTTGATACCTCCACTTCCAGGGGATAGTCTGGATTCAGGTCTAATCATGGCTGGCGAGCTCTCTTCACTCCTCTGCGACGGTGTGCTGGTAAGCAAGCTGGAGGGGAGCACAACGCCAGCCCATGAAGTAGTTTAGGTCGTGGTGGGGGGTCCCCTTGTTCAGGAGAGAGCAAAACCCCTGATGCACTCAAGTCCGCATGGCAATCCTCCTGTGGGCCTGCCAAAGACACTGATCCAGAGCCAGCAGCAGTGAACCCGCCAACAACCAAAGTCTTCTGTCCCAGCGCAGTCATTGCAGGCTCACCCGAGGGAGGCTAAGTGAATCTGTTTCCGCTTCCTCCGCTCCCATGAAAATCAGCCGCAAGCAGAAACAACCCGGCAAGATGCTATAACACAGAACACCCATTCGATACTCCACAGTCATCTTGCTTCGTCCTGGGAAGGTGTATATTGCAGCAAGGTAGAAGGAATGGAGCCTAGAGTTGGCACTAGAGGAGAAGGGTATAGATAAGTGATTTAACGAGCGGTGTTCCTGAGGAAGCTGTAGGGAAAAATAAGAGCAGAAACATGATGAGATGCTGCAGAATGAATGCACATGTAGATCAGTAGGAGAAGTTTGAACTGTATGCAGAAACAGAGATGGAGCCAATGAAATGACTTCAGAAGAGAGGTTATATGAGTGTAGAAACACTGACAAATGATTAGTCGTGCAGTTGAATTTTGAATTGATTGAAGAGGAGAGAGATGGTTCAGTGGGAGATCAGTTAGGAGCATTGTAGAGAACACAAACCAGTTAAAACCTTTTTGAACAGATTTTCAGTGTATGACAGAACTGTTAAGAGGATATCTTGCATAGCTCCAGTAATAGTTTCAACTTTCGGGGCCCACCTCTTTAATGCTGCTTTTCCTGGTTTCCTATAATTGGGACTCTTTTTGCTAGTGATAATATGACGCTAATCTTCCAACTGAACACCAACTGATGATCTGGCTCATACAAGTAAGGAACAGTCATATGTTCTGGCACCAGTCCATACAGAATCTTAAATGCAGATAACAGCAATTTAAATTGTACTCAGGCCTGCATCAGAAGCCAATGTGATGTAGTCAAATAAGTTGCCTATCCCACTTGGACTCTTGTAGAACCAGTTTTGCTGCCACATTTTGTAAAACCTGTAATCGGGACAATTGTTGGACTGGGAGGCAAAGCTATATTAAAATAATCCAGGTTGGCTAGGATAAATGCTCATACTAAGGGGTATGTTTACTAAAACCCCGGTAAAGTGCGTGCCCCGGTAGTGTGCGGGTGCCATATAAGGAGTGGGTGTTCCGTCCTGAAAAACAAAAGCCGGAATTTACATATGCGCTAAGGTGCGCGGCGCCCATGTGCGCCCTGCACCTTAGCGCATGAGATAGCTGCGCGGGAGGCATAAGTGGCGCGCTGAAGTGCAAGAAAAAGAGCAGAGCCACAGCACAATGGTTAAGGCACTTACCAATGGTGCAGGGATCAGGGGTTCAATCCCCCACAGTGCCCAATGAAGACAGCTGGCTGAGATGTTAATTTATGAGGCGCAGAAATACTGGGCGGCATAAGGCGGTGCGCTAATGTTTTTGGCGGCATATTAATACTGGGCGGCATAAGGCGGCGCGCTGATGTGCAGGAAGAAAAGCAGAGCCACAGCACAATGGTTAAGGCACTTACCAATGGTGCAGGGATCAGGGGTTCAATCCCCCACAGTGCCCAATGGAGACAGCTAGCTGAGGCATTATTTTAGGAGGCATTTAAATGATGGGCGGCATAAGGCGGCGCGCTAATGTTTTAGGAGGCTTTTTAATATTGGGCGGCATAAGGCGGCGCGCTGATGTGCAATCACAGGAACAGAACCACAGCACAATGGTTAAGACACTGACCAATGGTGCAGGGATCAGGGGTTCAATCCCCCAAAGTGCCCAATGAACAAGGCTGGCTGAGGCATAACATATTATGGGGAAGATTGCTTTAGGAGGCATTTTATTCATATTTTAATTATCACTACTAGCAAACGCACTCTCAAAGCGTGTTAACATAAGGTGCCCTATAAGGCACATTTTAAAGTGCACTGTCAGCCAAGGCACCCTAGAATGTTGCTTATAGGGCACTTTAGAGGGTGCCGTATGAGGTACCGCAAGGTCAGTGTACTGTTTTGTATGGCAGCACTGTGCAGTTTAAGGAATGAAAAGCATAAGTAGGTGCGCTGACAGGCAAGGAGGAGCAGCAGTGGAGCACAATGGTTAAGGCACTGACTGCTGATACAGGGGTCATGAGTTTGCTCCCCAGTGTGCCTAATACGTAAGGCTGGCTGTGGCATCAGCTTTGCATTGTTCATATTTTGTCCTGCAGCACTTTATTTTTATGTTATTAATTGCTGCCAGCAAACACGCCCTCACGTGCCGTAATTAAAGGTGCCGTATAAGGCACCCTATAAGGCACTCTATAGGGCACATTATAAATTGCACTGTCCGCCACAGCACCCTAAAATGTCCCCTATAGGGCACCCTATAGGTTGCGTCACAGGATATTGTATAGTGCACCTTATATGGATGGGAACCATAAGGTGCCCTATAGGGCGCCCTATATGGTCTGACCTTGAAAGACCTACCAGAACCCTCGCAGCAGAGTTCATGGCAAGTCGGAGAGGGCTTAGAGTCGACTGTGGGAGTCCCTGAAGGATGATGATAGCAAAGTCGAGGTGAGGAATAACTAGAGCCTGGAAGATTGATCGGAAATCAGGGAAGTCCAGTAGTGGTCGGAGATGGCGTAGTAATCTGATTTTGTGATAAATCGCTTTTGAGGTGTTTTTGATATGTGCTGTCATGTCTAGCCTCTGGTCAAGGCTAATACCTAGGTAGCGAATTGTGGGTTTTGCCTTAAGTTCTGTGTTGTTGACTTGTAGTGAGGAAGGTGGAGTGAACTTCTGGTTTCTCGTGATGAAGAGAACATCTGTTTTGGTGTGGTTAATTCGTAGATTTTGAGAGAGAAGCCAGTCTGCCATTGCTTCAAAGCATCTTAATAATTGGGAGAAGTCAGGATGTTCAATCTGGAAGGGTGTGTAAATGAGGATGTCGTCTGCATAGGCTAGGCATTGGACATTGAATGATCGAATTAATGCACAGATGGGCTGCATGTAGATGTTGAACATAAGTGCAGATAGGGATGAGCCTTGGGGTACGCCTTGTTTCAGTGGAAATGGTTCTGAGGTCGTGGATCCAGTTCTGACTTGTTGCCATCTATTGCACTTTGGCATAAAGTGAGGATGAGTCGTAAGAACTACCTTATCATGGTGAAATCTTGTATAAGGAGGATCCGCCACTAAGGCTTCTAACTCACTGATGCGTCTTGCAGAAGTGAGGGCAACTAGGAAGATGACCTTCCATGAAAGGAACTTTAGAGCTGTAGTGGCTAAAGGCTCAAAGGGCGGTTTCATGAGCTGCCCAAGAACAAGACTCAGATCCCATGCCACCGGCAGTAGCTTAATGGGAGATTTTGTTAAGAGTAGGCCTCTCATAAATCTCGCTACGAGTGGATGAGAGGAAATAGGTTGTCCATCCAGAGGTTTGCGAGAAGCTGCAATGGTACTAAGATGGACCCTTACTGAACTGGTTTTAAGACCAGAATTTGATAAATGGAGGAGATACTCCAGTAGCGATTCCACAGGCGCCGAAAGGGGGTTAAGTCCCCTTTGAGAACACCATACAGAGAACCTCTTTCACTTAAAGGCGTAGGATCGCCTTGTGGAAGGCTTTCTGGAAGCCACAAGGATATCCTTTACCTGTTGAGAAAGGTTGATATCCAGGAATCCTAGGCTTTCAGTAACCAGGCCCTGAGGTGCAGAGACGGGGGATTTGGGTGCAATAGAGTCCCGTTCTCTTGGGAAAGAAGATCTGGAGCATATCCCAAACTCCAGAGGTGTGGCTTGAGAGAGACGCAGAAGCAGAGGATACCACGGTTGTCATGGCCAATGTGGGGCTATGAGTATCATATGACCTCTGTCTCTCTGAAGCTTTAACAAAGTTTTGGGAATGAGGGGAATGGGTGGGAAGGCATAGAGGAAGTCCTGACCCCAGTGGAGGAGGAAAGCATCCCTTGCCTGACAGTTTTGAGCCGGAATTCTGGAACAGAATCGGGGAAGTTTGGCATTCTGAGGACTTGCAAAGAGGTCTATATCTGGCATTCCCCAGATTCGAAACACTCGAGCAAGCTGGTCTGACTGAAGGGACCACTCGTGTGGCAGCAGTATTCGACTGAGTTTGTCTGCCCAAAGATTTTTGAATGCCCGGAAGATATACCACTAGAAGGTGGATTTGAAGCTCTCTAGTGAGGGCACACAGTCACAAAGCTTCGTTGCATAACGACAGAGAGCCTGTTCCGTCCTGCTTGGTCACATAGAACATGGCTACTTGATTGCTGGTCTGGACCAGAACTGTCTTGTAGCCGAGATGGGACCGAAATACTCGAATAGCATAGAAAATGGCTCCGAGTTCTAGGAGGTTTATGTAAAGACAAGCCTCCAGTGGGGTCCAGAGACTCTGAATTGAGAGATCGTGCAAGTGAGCCTCCCAACCCAACTTGGACGCATCTGTTAGGGTGGCTTGGTATAGAAGCCGCTGGAAAGGACAGCCTACGAGAAGGTTTTCCAGTGATTGCCATCATTGCAGGGACGAAATATAGAAAGATTAGGGGACATGCAATGAAGCTACAGGGTAAACTATTTAAGACTAATAAAAGAAAATATTTTTTTCACTCAACGTGTAATCAAACTCTGGAATTTGTTACCGGAGGATGTAGTAAAGGCTGTTAGTGTAGCTGGGTTTAAAAAAGGTTTGGACAAGTTCCTGGAGGAAAGGTCCATAAACCATTATTAAGAAGTGACCGAAGATATCAATGCTTGACCCAGTACAAGCATTGTGGAACTTGTGTCTCTTGGGGAAACTGCTAGGTACATATGACCTAGATTGGCCACTGTTGGAAACAGAATACTGGGCTTGATGGACCTTGGTCTGACCCAGTATGGCATATCTTATGTTCTTATGTAAAGCACCCTCAGAGGCACCTTATGGGTACAGTACGCTGAGGGTGTTTTTGCTGGCATCAAAATATGTACACTAAAAACAAAAAGGCGTTGGACAACCCTATCAAATAACCCCACTGTGGGTTTGAACCCATGACCTCTGGCTTCAGAGGCAGTGAAGTAACCATTGGGCTACAGCTCTATAGCTGCTAGCAAGCCCCTGGCTGGCTGCAGAGAGCATGCACGTCACCACACAGACAGTCTGCTGTGGTCACCAGGATAGGGTTAGCCCACCCATACCCATGATGCACTGCACATGCAAATCAGCTGTCCACAGATTAACACAAGATGGGCAATTCACCCCCACAGCACCTCGGCCCGGTAGAGGGAAGTGACCATGTGCACCCACACCACCTCGGCCTGGTAGGGGGTACTGACCGTGTGTTTTACTGGCACAGAGTAGCTACACACCGTCACATTGTGCGGGTACTGTGCTCACCCTGAGGGTACAATGAGGCGCCCAGGACCAGGTCCACAACACCTTCCATGGCTGAAAGAGGCCATGCCGGAGGTCCAAAGCAGTGTTTAATGTGTGAGATAAGTAGTTTTCTGCACAAACACCTTGGATATCTCTGTCTGACTCAGTCAGGTGTAGCCCCTATGGACCCCTAGGTGGGCCATGTACCACCACCCCCCTCCTCCAGGGCTGAGGGTGGCAAACAGGGTCTCCCATCAATAGATCCACATTCTACCTCCCTGCAAAGGTGGCAGTAGAGGGGTCCATCAACCCCCTTCCTGCTGAGGAGCAGACACCCCACAGGGCAGTCAATGCAGCTCTATACACATCCATAACACAATAGCAGACAGACATTAGGCCTGTATATGGTGAGCTGCACCCCACCACTATCTGATATTCTCCTGCAGCAAGACATAAGAACATAAGATATGCCATACTGGGTCAGACCAAGGTCCATCAAGCCCAGTATTCTGTTTCCAACAGTGGCCAATCTAGGTCATACGTACCTAGCAGTTTCCCCAAGGGACACAGGTTCCACAATGCTTGTATTGGTTCAAGCATTGATATCCTGGGTCCCTTCTTAATAATGGTTTATGGACCTTTCCTCCAGGAACTTGTCCAAACCTTTTTTAAACCCAGCTACACTAACAGCCTTTACTACATCCTCCGGTAACAAATTCCAGAGTTTGATTACACGTTGAGTGAAAAAATATTTTCTTTTATTAGTCTTAAATAGTTTACCCTGTAGCTTCATTGCATGTCCCCTAGTCTTTCTATATTCTGATAAGGTAAACAATCGATCTACGTTTACCCGTTCCACTCCGTTCATTAATTTATAGACTTCTATCATATCTCCCCTCAGCCGTCTCTTTTCCAGGTTAAAGAGCCCCAACCTTTTTAGCCTTTCTTCATAGGAGTAGCCTTCCATCCCCTTTACCATTTTGGTGGCTCTTCTCTGAACCTTTTCTAAAATTGCTATATCCTTTTTAAGATATGGCGACCAGAATTGCACACAATATTCAAGGTGCGGTCTCACCATGGAACGATATAGAGGCATTATAATATCTTTTGTTTTATTTTCCATTCCTTTCCTTATCATACCTAGCATTCTATTTGCTCTCTTGGCCGCCGCTGCACACTGGGCCGAGGGTTTTAACATGGTATCCACAAGGATGCCTAAATCTTTTTCTTGGGTGGTGGTTCCTAATGTGGAACCTTGCATCGTGTAACCATAGTTTGGGTTGTTCTTCCCTAGGTGCATAACCTTGCACTTCTCCACATTAAATTTCATCTGCCATTTTGATGCCCAGTCTTCCAATTTATCAAGATCCTCTTGCAATTTTCCACAATCCTCCTGGGTTTTAACAACTTTAAATAGTTTTGTGTCATCTGCAAATTTGATAACCTCACTCGTTATTCCACTTTCCAGGTCATTTATGAATATGTCAAAAAGCAGCGGACCCAGCACAGATCCCTGGGGTACACCACTATTCACCTTTCTCCATTGGGAAAATTGGCCATTTAGCCCTACCCTCTGCTTTCTATCTTTTAACCAGTTCCTGATCCACAGTAGTACACTGCCTCCTATCCCATGACTCTTTAGTTTTGCCAAAAGTCTCTCATGAGGGACCTTGTCAAAGGCTTTCTGAAAGTCCAGATACACAATATCAACCGACTCACCTTTGTCCACCTGTTTATTCACTCCTTCAAAAAAACATAACAGATTAGTAAGACAAGATCTTCCTTGTCTAAAGCCATGTTGGCTGTCTCCCATTAGGTCATGACTATCTATATGCTGAGTAATTTTATTCTTTATGATGGTTTCTACCATTTTTCCCGGTACTGATGTCAGGCTCACCGGTCTGTAGTTTCCCGGATCACCCCTCGAACCCTTTTTAAAAATTGGTGTTACATTGGCGATCCTCCAATCCTCAGGTATTAGAGATGATTTTAATGATAGTTCACAGATTACTGATAGCAGGTCTGCAATCTCAAATTTCAGTTCTTTCAACACCCTTGGATGTATACCATCCGGCCCAGGTGATTTGCTACTCTTCAGTTTATCTAATAGTTGTAGGACATCTTCCCAATGTATCGATATTTCCTTCAATTCTTCCACACCTTTAAATACCACTTCAGTCGTGGGTAACATCCCTACATCTTCCTCAGTAAAGACCGAAGCAAAGAATTCATTCAGTCTCTCCGCTATCGCCTTGTCGCCTCTTAGTGCTCCTTTAACCCCTTTATCATCTAATGGACCAACTGACTCTCTCACGGGTTTTTTGCTACGAATGTACTTGAAAAGGTCTTTATTTCGCGTTTTTGCTTCCGCAGCAAGCTTCTTCTCAAATTCTCTCTTTGCCTGCCTTATCAATGCCTTGCATTTGACTTGCCAGTGCTTGTGCTGTTTCCAGGTTTCATCATTTGGCTCTTTTTTCCATTTCTTGAAAGATGCTTTTTTGGCAACAACAGCCTCTCTGACCTCAGCTTTAAACCATGCTGGCAATTTTTTGGACTTCCTTCCACTTTTCTTAAAGCGTGGAATACAGCTGGTCTGGGCTTCCAAGATAGTATTTTTCAACAACACCCAAGCTTGATGTACGTCTTTAACCTTTGCAACTGCTCCTTTTAGTTTTTTCTTAACTGTTTTCCTCATTCTATCATAGTCTCCAAGTTAAAGGGTAGTACTGTGGATTTCCTTACTATCCCTCCTCCACTAATTAAATCAAAGGCGATCATGCTATGATCACTATTGCCAAGTGGCCCCAACACCCTTATCTCTTGCACTACATCCACTGCACCCTGCAAGCTGCTCCATCACAACACATACCAGCTGCAAACAGTGTGCTAGTTAGTCCACAGTGCATGTTCCCAGTGGAGATGCATGCACCCAGAACTGAGATGTCAGCATACACAGCAAGCAGATAAATCAGTGACTGGGCCCCAAAAGGAAACACATATCTATCACATGAGAGAAATACTATATGGCACTATGGGGGTGCCTAGCCATGCTGTGGTCACTGCACAGTCAGGGTGAGAGTGATCTCTCAGCAGGACATACTGAGGTCACCCTGTCCGTGTAGGTGGTGGCCGGGCACTAAAATGTCCCAGTCAGTGCCCTGTGCAGATGCACCCTGGCCAGGCCACCCTGTCCGGCCTATACCCATGGTACCTTGCTCCTCATTATGCACATTGGCAGCCCAATACTGGCAACATTGCTGGCAGTGTGGGCTGTGGAAGGTGTTTGCAGCCACCACACACTGGATAGACAGACAGCCACCCCCACACCTATGCCAGCATTGTGCTACTATAGAGGGGTTCAGCAGCCATACCCACCACACCAGTCCTGGGCACAGTACAGGCATGGATATGGTACGCAATACTGTTGGGGGTCACTCCCCAAGGTGGTAAACACTGTCAGAGACCAGACCTGCAGCACACACTGCAGACATCAGAATGATTGTTATGGTGGAGCCCAGGGAGCAAAATGTGCTTAACGTAGGAATTGATATCTGCCAGTTATCATGGGAAACATTTGATAGCTGTGTACCATATACCCAGGTGTAGGGTGGCATTGCTAAGGTATGCAACTGCTGGTATTGGGAGATACAGGCAGGGCCCAATGTCCTGCCTCTCCAGGAGGCATTGGCCAATGGGGCCTGTGGGTGGGTGTGTCTGGCCCTGTTGGCTGCTGCTTTACGGCAGAGTGTTCCAACTCCAGTCCTGGTGTTCCAAACAGTGTTCGGGTTTTCATGTTGTCCCTCATAAATATGCATGAGCTACATCAGCATACCATGGGGATGGTGCATAGATACGCAGCACAGGCATCTTTATTAGAGGCAGCATGGATCCTGAATGGTGTGGGGCCCTCCAGGACTGCATTTGGGAGACTCTGCTCTAGGTAATGCGGCTGTTTATGGTGTCTGTGTCTGGTGTGGTAAAATATAGGCATATGAACCATGCGTATGTTCTCAGCAATAAAGGTTTGTCCTTACTATCACGGTTTAGTTGTAGGAAAAATATGTGGACTGGATTGGCAGTAGCCCCAGCTGGGCTTTGAACCTGTGACCTTCTGTTTCTGCACACACTGTCTGTGTGCACTGCACCACCGTGTTGCCACAGATATGCTGTGTTCCCTGGGGAGTCCATGACTGTAAATCCGACAGAGCCTGTCTGTTGTGGTGGATGGTGCCAGCCTGCGCAGGCCTAGGCCACTGTCTGCTGTGGTTTGCAGCCACTGCCCCCCCCACCACCTGTACCCTTCCGCCAACATGCAGACATGTCCCTATCTGGGAAAAAGCATATGACCTGATTGAGTTGTGGCATTCCAGGACTGAATTTGGGGGACTCGGCTGTAGGTAATGCCCATTGTTATGGTTTGTGTGCGGTGTAGGGTAAAATATAGGTGTTGGAACCATGCTTATGTTCTCTGCAATAAAGGAGTCTCTGTACTATCACTGTTTAGTGGTGGGTAAAACTAAGGGGACTGGGTTGGCAGGAGCCCCAGCTGGGATTTGAACCTGTGACCCTCTGGTCCTACAGGCACTGGATGTGTCCGCTGCACCACACTGTGGCCACAGGGACAGTGCAGTCTCTGGAGATAGGAAACCTGGCCGCACGAGTCAGACACCCTGCTCTGCAGCTCTGCACAGTTTTACTGTGGGCTCGTTTACCTTGTATGGGGACAAAGGTGCAAATAAACCTCAAAAATGACCTCCAAAAAAGGGGAAAAAAACCAAAACCAAGCTGGGCAACAGTGATATCAATGGGCAACATAAAAAACACTCCCAGGAAAGCTCCAAGAAAATGCAGTGATTTTTGAAAGTCTACGGAGCGTAGACCCTTCCAAAAATCATTTCTTTTTTTTGGAGCTTTCCTGGGAGTGTTTTTTTAATGTTGCCCATTGATATCACTATTGGCCAGCTGCATTATAATTTTTCTGGAATTTGTTGTGGTCATTTTCAATTTATATTTGCTATTTTGTTCTGTGCACATGTATCACACTGCTCACGTTTTTCAGGTTTCCCCGGTTTTGCTGTACATTGCTGATGGAAATGGTTTCTCTTCCCTTTAAATCGGCTCTAACGCGAGGGTTTCACTCGCGGTATTTTTTTTGCCGAAATTCAACCCCGCTCCTGTGCGTGGAGCCTCCCCCCGCCCCTCGGGAGCCTTCCTCCACCCTCGAAATGCCTTTCCACGCCTCTATCGCACATCAGCGCACCGCACACTTGCGCGGCCCCGTCAGTGTGAGGGGCACGCGTGCGGGGCACTTAAGAGCACTTAAGTGCATCATTAGCGTACGCTACTGTGCGCCGCACACGTGTGCGCGGTTTAGTAAACATGCCCCTAAATTTCTTGCCTAACTAACTTCAAGGTGTGCACTTATTTGACGCATTTACCTTATTTCAAGAAATTACTCAGGTGCATGTGAAGGTATACCAAAATATGGCAATATTAACAGAAATAAAAGAAGAAAGGGATATATATTTGGACAGATTCCTGGGCTACTGTATAAATGCAGGGTGAATGGAATTATTAGCAAGGTGGAAAGATCCCAGAATACCTTCTTGAGAAGTACAGGATAAGTTAGAGAAAATGCTGTGTATGTGTGAGATTGCAGCATATAAAAATCATAACAAAAGTCAATTTGACCAAACTTGGAGATGGTATAAAGAGTGGCGCACACAGTCGAGTTAGAAAAGGGGATGAGGAAAGAAAAGTGATGGGGGTGGATCTGGCATGAGATGGAGATGGGAGGGAAGGTGGGTAGGAGGGGAGAGGGAAGGGGAAGGGGAACGGATAAGAAAGGCAGGGATGGAAGAGGGCATGGAAATGGGGAGGGAGGATATAAGAGAATTTATAAAGGAAAATTGAACTGTTTGAGTAATAAAATTTTATTTTTGGTGCACAAAAGTATTTTTGGTATGTAAAGAGTTGTGTGTGTGTATATATAACAGTTGTTAAAAATCGAAATTACAAAAAAAAAATTAAATTAAAAAATATTTTTGCAATCAGTGCTATCACTTGTGTCCTCCTTTCTGCAGTGAGAGTGGTGTACATCCCCAATGATCTGATTTCTCAGCTGAGGGGGTTCTATATCTGCTATACAAGAGTCCTCTGGGGGGTCTTTGACCATCCTCTTTCCCTTCCCCCACCACCCAGAGAATCTTAATCTTTTCTGGTTGACTTTCAAACCTTTCACTTATATATATTTATGTTCAAATCCTAAATATATCAAGTTTTAAAGAAATAAATGTATGTATAAGTAGCTATAGAATTTCTCTGTGGAACAATCACAATAATGCCATCTGCATAGAAAAAAACATGTTAATCGTAATGATTGTATTATATCACCCAACAAACTGATAAAAATTAAATAAAATAGGAGACAGAGGAGAGCCCTGAAGCACTACACAATGTAAGAATCAAGGGACTAGTAATTTTCCTCACCAAATTACCCACAGTGATCTAGGCTTTAAAAAAACCCTCAAACCAGCACAGCACCTATTACTCTTGCAGCATTTAACTTAATGAACCATGATTTACTTTTCTCTAAGGGACATGTGTGCTAATGGTTAATATGTGTTTTTTTTTAGCGCGCGATAAGCATTAGTGTGGGTCATGTGCCAAAAGCAACCAACAAGGTAAAAATCCTGCACTAACTGCCTAGAGTGCAACAGGGTAGTTTGGGGCTGTGGGCATGGCAGCCAGGGGCAGCTAGTGTGCAGGATGGCACCGCATGCTAGCTGTTATGACTGCTGATAGTGCAGCTGCACCCAATCCCACCTCTTGAGGTTGCGTTATGTGCAGCCGTGCTATCAACAGCCCTCCTTCGTAAAGTAAATTGCGGTCATGATTACCACAGAGCCCCCTTCTTAAAATACTCTTCTCCCTCCCAGTCCTTTTCCCAACCCAAACACACAACCCCTCTTTGGTCTGATCCCTGTTACCTGCATTCAAACATCCCCCAAACCCAACAAGTTTCTGGCCCCCCTCCTTTACAGAACTCTCCCCAGAAAGGAAGAAATAAATACGTTTCCTCATTGTCCCTCCAGTCCAGTCCAGACATGTGGGTTTTTGCACTCCTCCCAGCAAATGGAAACTGAGAACCACTGGTTTGATGATGCCATGGTATAAGGGTCCTGTGCAGCCCCACTCTGACCAATATTTCTCCGTCTCCAGCAGATGGAGGTTGTCTAAACTTGTGCAGTGTGGAAAGGTTTGGGAGACTTAAATAGGAAGGAGACTTGGAATATTTGTAGTAGTGGACCAGTGGGCATAGTGTGGTGTTTACCAGCTAAAGGGCCTGGGGATGCAGAACCTGGTGGTTTTGGGTCCCCCCCCCCTTCCTTCCAATATTTTGGAGAGCAGGGTCTTGGAGGTGCTTGGCTTTGGTGGAGATGTCCCCTCTTCCTCTTCCCCAGCCTTTAGGAGAGGGCAGGGAGAGACCTCACTGGATGGAGTCTTCTTGTCCTCTCCCCTGATCTTTGGGAGCAGGCTGGGGGGGCTGTTACCTGCTCAGGAGAAAAAAAAAGAGAGATCCTGCAGCTGCTTCTGTTGCCTGTGGAAGGTGAACCAGGCTGATTGGAGTGACATGGGGCCAAGGCGATGATGGTCTGCAGTCTTTGAGGCCTACTGTGTGTGAGGGGATCTCTTGCTTTTCTAGAGTGTTTGAATAGATTGGAAACTGTGTGACTGATATGCCTGAGCATCCTGGCCAGGAGTAGGGGATGGGTCAGGACCTCGAGGGCCCGACAAGTTTGCAGCCTGAGTGTGCAAAAATGGGAGCCTGGTGAGGTTGTGGGCTGACAGGTTTATTTTTGTTCTGGCGCCATGATGATCATTCCTCTGTCAGAGGGCAGCTGTCTCATGGCGGGCATCTGCAGAGTGCTTGTTTTTGGTGGGAAAGCCCTCCATTTAATTTTTAGGCGCCGTGGCTCCAGCACCAGCATTTGGGTCAGATCTAGGAGTGGCGGCTGCCCAGTAAACCTCAGCAGACAGGGCTTGGACCCACAGGGGGAATAATATAGACCTAATATAGACCGTGGCAGCCCCGAGGTAAGCTCTGCAATGGTGGACAGTGAAGTTCAAGGTGCTTTCGAGGCTCTTGAGGAAGGATGTTGTCATGACTGCCGCCATTTCCCTCATCCTCTGCTGTGGCACAGACGGGACCTGTGGCAATCCTGTTTACACCTCATCAGCCTCCAGTCCATGTTTGGTTTTGGTGAGTCAAACAAAAGGCGCTATGACTAATTTATTTATTTAGCTTTGCATTTCATTTGTCATTAATTCTTCCTTATCATGCTCGTGCCTTTATTAAAGTTCCTTAGTCATTGATGTCATTAGTCATTAGTCTTCTTCATGCAAGGGATAGGTAGGATTACCAGCTATTTTGTCTTGGATCAACAATCAGAGATCATTGAGCTTATCAAGTAATCAGTATATGGTATTGTGTATTTGGAATTGTGTTGGCCAAAGCAGTTTATTGAGGGACAGCACTATTTCCAGCGTCTCGAGTCTCTCCTGTTCATTGTAGCATGGCAAATGAGGGCGCATGAGAACCAACATGGTCCATTTTGTCTTATGCCTTCCCTGCCAACCTTCAGAGTTATCCGGTGGGTAGGAGGCACACCACTGAATACTGGAGTACAAATTGTTTTAAATAAATATTATCATACTGGAATTGCAACTACTGCCATTTCTCATAAGACAAAGAGAAGGGTTAATTAGCCTTCATGGAGAAGGAAATCGGAACCGAGTGGCTTCAGGATCAGGTAGTTTCTGTAGCACAGTAGAGGCGTTGGAGGGGAAAAAAAGGTTTAGGATATCAAGATAGGAGGAAACTGTTTAGATCATCTTTATTTTCAGAGGAGTCACCTCATAACGAGCATCATGGTATGGATTCATGAGCTTCTAAATTCCTTTGACTGTGAGCCTTAGTAGCCAGAGGCCAATGGCAATCTTTTTGTGAGACCTGCATGTTTCCATATTATGATCCCATATGCAAGCCAGGAACTTTGTAAGTGAAAATGAAAACAGTAGGGATTTTCTTACTAAAACGGCCTGTTGAGTCTGCACTTTTCCATGCTCTAACAATTCTGTGCATTAGCAGTTAATGTGAGGTAATTTGTTTACATTAGCAGCGAGGACGGAGCTGAATGAAGAATGGCCAGCTACTGTGCTTTATGGTTAACCTACATTAACTTAAGGCAGTGTAGTGGCTACTTCTACTGAAAAAGCATCAACGGTATCTTGTTATCTGTAATACCATTTATATGCGTTAACAATCTGTTCTTGGTGTTAGTAGTATGGCGACATGCTATACACTCCCCCAACAGTTAATGTAGAGGGTTATAGCTATCATATTCTCCTTTTCAGTTAATTCAAATTATGTGTAGAACCTTAGGCATGGTAGTATTAGGACTTTCAGGTCCTGGTTCTGTTGAGTGTTAGAACCAGGTTTAGTACAGTTATATAAGGTATGAATCACACTCCTGTATTGTTCAGTAGTTTAAGCTTTCCAGTTCTTGTCTTCTATTTCTTCTGTTCAAGTTTTTCTTAGGTGTTTTACCATTGTATACTGTAGAAGGCCTTCCTACACTTGACAGTGTGTGTATCGGTCAAAGTTTTCAGCTGTGCATGGAGAGGCATTTTGAGACCATTCGATTTCTTCAGGATGTCCTGGGTGATATGATGAGCTGTCAGATCTGCACGCATTTCCTCTGGGAACTCTGTTAGGCAAACAGCTGACGGCTTAGAGGTTGTCAGGGCTCTGATCTGTTTGTGGAGGCTTTCGGGGTGTTGTCAGGGCCTTTGGTGGCAGACAGTTTCTTCTTGTGACCAGTGTTTAACAAGAGTTAAACTCCTCCCACTCTCCATCTGAAACCCCTGAAGGCCAATCAGGACCCGACCGACAAGAGTTATAAAGGAGCGCCTCCGGGCACAGAGACTGCACCCCCCGGCTTCTCCGAGCCCCGATCGTCGTCTGGACAGAGAGCAGGAGGCTGAAACCCCTCCCGCTATCCATCTGAAGGCCAATCAGGGCCCGACTGGCAAGAGTTAAAAAGGAGCGCCGCCCGGCGCAGAAGGACTTTCCCCCCGCCCCCCGGCTCCTCTGAGCTCCGATTGTTGTACGGACAGAGAGAGGGAGGCTGAAACCCCTCCCGCTCTCCATCTGAAGGCCAATCAGGGCCCGACTGGCAAGAGTTAAAAAGGAGCGCCTCTGCGCCTGGTGGGCCCTTTGGCATGGAATGTAAAAGCACCACAGGCTACACTCCATGAAAGAACAGACAGCAAACTGCACCAAATCAAAGAAGAACATAGACAACCTCTCTACTCACAAGCCTGCCTGTCTTCAAGCAACAGTTTCTGTCATCATCCCATGGAGTACAGTACCCAGCAACCCAAAACTCCCTTCTAGAATAACCACGACTGTAAGTACCATGATACACCTATGGTGCACACCACCCTCGGAACTCTACAATCTCACCACAGATAACTAAACATAAAGCTATGTCAGCCACCAGAACAGTATACACCCTCCTTCTCATCCTGATCCTATTCGGCTGCCCTTCAACAACAACTTATATTACAAATCTACACACCATAGTCCTACACTTATCCCCTTTACACATACCGGGCCAAGCACAACTATGGCAGAACACCCACAAATATACAAACAGCAGAACCCACAGATTAATAAGAATACGAACCACCACTCACCACCACCCACATCACCAATCACTGAACTCCACCCATACCAAACGCACTCTTAAACATTGGGCTAATTAACGCCCGATCCATTAGAAATAAGCATAACACCATCTTAGACCACTTGCAATACCACCACTGTGATATACTCTGTATCACCAAATCATGGCTAAAAAACACAGACCAAGTAATTCTAAACCAAATCACGTCACAAAATTACGCTGCGTTTAACTGCCCACGCACACAGAAAAGAGGTGGCGGGGTCGTAATCTTCGCAAGAACTGATCTCCATCTCAAAGCTTGCAGATCCACCAGCTCCAAACATTGCGACTTACTCACACTAGAAAACAAACACTTAGCCATCTGCCTCACTTACCGACCGCCTAATGCAGCCTCTGAAGAATCATCTAATATTATCGAAGCTGTTTTCTCAGCCAACTCTCCCCTCAAACCACTCATCATATTGGGGGACCTAAATCTAACATCTGCCCACACCAATGAAAAAGCAGCCTGCCTTAATGCAATGGACTCATTCCAATTTTGCCAAATCCTCAAGGGTCCCTCACACTGGTCTGGCTCCACTCCAGACCTTATCTTTGTTCTAAAGAACATCCTCTCACAAGGCAAAATAACAGACCTTCAAGTCACACCTATCCCATGGTCAGACCACCACGCAATACATTTCAAGATCCATCTCCCTCCAAAAGAAAAAACACAAACCGAACCTCACCCAATAAGGAAATTTAAAGGATTCAACAAAATCTAGTTTTTAAATGACATTCTCCCTCATCTTCCCACAAATTTCACTGACCTGGATGATGCCATCAATTCCTGGAACACTACAGTCAATGAAGCAGCAAAGTCCCTAAACCTTCCGACCACACAGCACAAAGAGACAAGACCCAAATCTGCCCCATGGTACTCGGCATCAATACGAGAAACGAAGAGAAAACTCCGTCAACTGAAAAGAAAATGGAGACTTGATCGATCACATTCCAACCTAACTCAATAACAAACAATGCAAAAGGAATAAAACAATCTAATTAATAATCAGAAAAAAGAATACCACACACATTTAATATTAAAATCATGCAACAAACCCAGAGAACTATTTGAAATCGTCCGCAAACTCACAGAAGACACATCAAATAAAGAAGAGATCTCCATACAGCCTCAAACCTTTGCTGACTATCTTGTCTACAAGAATAAACCAACGCAGATGACACCTCCCCATAACATCCACAATACTTCAAAGGCAGATCCCAACCCCATTCAAGAATGGAGGGAGTTCCATATCCCCAATTCGGAAGAGATTCTCCAGACCATAACTGCACTAAACACCAACAAGGCTCCAACAAATCCTTGCCTAGTAGCATGGATCAAGTCAACCAAAGAAGAGGTCATCAGCTACATCCACAACATAGTAAGCAAGTCTCTATCACGCGGGTATATGCCTCATGCCCTCAAGCAAGCTACTATCCGCCCTATCCAAAAAAGCAGCTCAGACCCTGTAGTATACTGGCCAATCTCCAGTCTTCCCTTCCTATCCAAGATAATTGAAAAGGAAGTACAGAAACAACTACAAGATCACATTGACACACATGCTCCGCTTGATCCTCACCAGCATGGTTTCCGCCCCTACCACAGTGTTGAAATGCTCCTCACTCACTTATTGGACACACTTCTCAGAGGCTTCGCCAATATAAAAAACGGCTTTTTATTTATTTATTTATTTATTTTTTAATTGACATTTCCTCAGCATTCAACACTGTATCTCACAGCATTCTAATAGAGTGTCTAGCCAGTATTGGTCTACTTAATACCACCCTCAACTGGTTTCAGTCCTATCTAAGTAACAGACAACAAACAGTCAGTTGGGACAACCACCTCCATGCCAATTCACATCACACAGGGAGTCCCGCAAGGGTCGTCCCTATCCGCTCTCCTGTTCAACGTATACATACAGCCAATCTGCAACATCTTCAAAAAGCACCAGATCATCTATGCTATCTATGCGGATGACATTATGGTCTACACACCAATCCTCCTTGGCAAACCAAATTATACAGCAATCACAGCCTGCTTACGTGATATGAACAACTGGCTCTCCTCGAACAATCTACTTGTTAACTTCAAGAAATCCGAAGCACTATTCATATCACATGACACCTCTTTCACCCCCCCCCCCCCCAGCTTCCATCATCCTACAAGATACTCCAATCACAACAAAGGAAGAGTTTTGATACCTAGGTGTGACCTTGAAGGACTAGAAAAAGGGACTGTTACTTCTGGAGAGGGATCTGCAACTGTGAGTATATACGTCTGGTAATTTTCTAAAAGGAATTCTTTGTATTAAAGCTAATTAATCTGTGAACCCACTATTTTTTGTTAAATCAGTCAGGGCCTAGTAGCAGCAGTTTAAGTTTAAATTTAAAACACAGAGGAGAACTTTCTGGTTACATTTCATACCCAGCAGAGAGCTTGTAGTTTAAATTTAATAGTCACTCAGGGCCTAGTAACAGCAAAGTACTTTTAGTTTAAATTTAAAACACAGAAGAGAGCTTTCTGGTTAAATTTAGAACCCAGCAGAGAGCTTGTAGTTTAAATTTCATAAGAAGTTAGAGCCTAGCAGCAGCTAAGAGCTATAATTTAAATCAAATCAGAATATAGCTTACCTCAGCAGCACAAGACAGGGTACTATGTAGCAGCCCTCTTTTAATAAGTGTTATTTCCCTCCCTCACTCCCTCCCCACACCCACCCACCCCTGGGATAATCATAGCTTTATAGGTACTTACACATCTTAAGACAGGAGGTGCTCTCAGGTGAAGCTCATTACCCAAATCAGTCATACACTAAGGACCTGAGATTAGTTAAGCTTCAGGTGAACAAGGTATATTACACGTATTAGGTACAGTTTTTAGTATAAATATCCATAGCAACCCTTAGTAAGTAAAGAACTTAGATCTAACCACAAACTTAAAACTAAGATGCAGACAGCAGTCCAGCAGCGGGATGGGGGCTTTCCAGTCTTTTGCATTGAGTGTCACATGTATGATTTTCTCCCAGTTGGTGAGAGGTCTTACGTGTGCACTAGGTGCAAGGAGCTCTTTGCTCTTAGGGAACGAGTCCGTTCTCTAGAGGCTAAAGTAGCAGACTTGGAAAGCGTAAGACAGACAGAGAGGTACATAGACGAGACCTACAGGGATATAGTCCTGAAGTCCCACCTCCAGTCTGGCAGCATCCCTGTTGCCATGGAGGAGAGAGGTCACGTGACAGGAGAGCATCACCCTGGTGTGGCAGGAAGTGATCCTGTATCTAGGACCTGTCCTCCAGGTGATGTAAAACCCTCTCGCACCGAGGACATTTCTCCAGGGCCATGTGCCCATGAGGGAAGGGTTAGGACAGCCGTTATAGTTGGTGATTCGATCATTAGGCATGTAGATAGCTGGGTGGCTGGTGGACGTGAGGATCGCCTGGTAACATGCCTGCCTGGTGCGGAGGTAGCGGACCTCACGCGCCACCTAGATAAGGTCTTAGATAGTGCTGGGGAGGAGTCTGCTATCTTGGTACATGTCGGTACCAGTGACATAGGAAAATGTGGTAGGGAGGTTCTGGAGGCTAAATTTAGGCTTTTAGGTAGGAAGTTGAAATCCAGAACTTCCAGGGTCGCATTCTCCAAAATGCTTCCTGTTCCACGTGCAGGACCCAAAAGGCAGGCAGAGCTCCGGAGTCTCAATGCGTGGATGAGACAATGGTGCAGAGATGAGGGTTTTGGATTTGTTAGGAACTGGGGAACATTCTGGGGAAAGGAGGGGCTCTTCCGAAGGGATGGGCTTCACCTTAACCGGGATGGAACCAGGCTGCTGGCATAAAAAGGAGATAGAGCAGCTTTTAAACTAAATATTAGGGGAAAGCCGACAGTCGCCCAAGAGCGGATGGTTCGGAAGAATGTATCTTTGAAGGATACTAACAAAAGCAGAGAGGTTCCACAAAAGAGTAAAGTAGCCCAAATGCCCTCAAGTATGGAGCAGACAGAGCTTAAAGATCCCAAATTACCCATGTCTAACAATAGCCAAATTAATATGAATAAAATACATTCTCTAAAATGCTTGTATGCAAATGCTAGAAGTCTAAAAAATAAGATGGGAGAGTTAGAATATATAGCACTAAATGAAAGGTTAGATATGATTGGAATATCAGAGACATGGTGGAAGGAGGACAGCCAGTGGGACACTGCGATACCTGGGTACAAACTATATCGAAATGATAGAGCTGATCAAATTGGTGGAGGGGTTGCTCTCTATGTTAGAGAGGGCATTGAGTCAGAAAGGATTAAAGTTTTGCAGGAAACAAAATCTGCTGTAGAATCTATATGGATTGAAATTCCATGTAAGACGGGGAAGGCAATGGCAGTGGGGGTGTACTATCGAGCGCCTGGCCAGAATGACCAAATGGATGATGAAATGCTCAAAGAAATCAAGGAAGCTAACAAAACTTACAGCGCAGTAATAATAATGGGTGATTTCAACTACCCCGGTATCGACTGGGTCAGTGTCACATCAGGACATGCTAGGGAGATAAAGTTCCTAGATGAAATAAATGACTGCTTCTTGGAGCAGCTGGTTCATGAACCGACCAGAGGGGGAAGCCATATTAGACCTAGTCCTTAGTGGGACACCAGATCTAGTGCAAGAGATAAGGGTGTTGGGGCCACTTGGTAATAGTGATCATAGCATGATCACCTTTGATTTAATTAGTGGAGGAGGGATAGTAAGGAAATCCACAGTACTACCTTTTAACTTTCGAAAGGGAGACTATGATAAAATGAGGCAAACAGTTAAGAAAAAACTAAAAGGAGCAGTTGCAAAGGTTAAAGACGTACATCAGGCTTGACTGTTGTTGAAAAATACTATCTTGGAAGCCCAGACCAGCTGTATTCCACGCTTTAAAAAAAGTGGAAGGAAGTCCAAAAAACTGCCAGCATGGTTTAAAGGTGAGGTCAGAGAGGCTGTTGTTGCCAAAAAAGCATCTTTCAGGAAATGGAAAAAAGAGCCAAACGACGAAACCTGGAAACAGCACAAGCACTGGCAAGTCAAAATGCAAGGCATTGATAATACAGGCAAAGGGAGAATTGGGAGAAGAAGCTTGCTGCGGAAGCAAAAACGCCAAGTAAAGACCTTTTCAAGTACATTCGTAGCTAAAAACCTGTGAGAGAGTCAGTTGGTCCATTAGATGATAAAGGGGTTAAAGGAGCACTAAGAGGCGACAAGGCGATAGCGGAGAGACTGAATGAATTCTTTGCTTCAGTCTTTACTGAGGAAGATGTAGGGATGTTACCCATGACTGAAGTGGTACTTAAAGGTGCGGAAGAATTGAAGGAAATATCGATACATCGGGAAGATGTATTACAACTATTAGATAAACTGAAGAGTAGCAAATCACCTGGGCCGGATAGTATACATTCAAGGGTGTTAAAAGAACTGAAATATGAGATTGCAGACCTGCTATTAGTAATCTGTGAACTATCATTAAAATCATCTCTAATACATGAAGATTGGAGGATCGCCAATATAACACCAATTTTTAAAAAGGGTTCCAGGGGTGATCCGGGAAACTACAGACCGGTGAGCCTGACATCAGTACCGGGAAAAATGGTAGAAACCATCATAAAGAATAAAATTACTCAGCATGTAGATAGTCATGACCTAATGGGAGACAGCCAACATGGCTTTAGATAAGGAAGATCTTGTCTTACTAATCTGTTATGTTTTTATGAAGGAGTGAATAATCAGGTGGACAAAGGTGAGTCGGTTGATATTGTGTATCTGGACTTTCAGAAAGCCTTTGACAAGGTCCCTCATGAGAGACTTTTGGCAAAACTAAAGAGTCATGGGATAGGAGGCAGTGTACTATTGTGGATCAGGAACTGGTTAAAAGATAGAAAGCAGAGGGTAGGGCTAAATGGCCAATTTTCCCAATGGAGAAAGGTGAATAGTGGTGTACCCCAGGGATCTGTGTTGGGTCCGCTGCTTTTTGACATATTCATAAATGACCTGGAAAGTGGAATAACGAGTGAGGTTATCAAATTTGCAGATGACACAAAACTATATAAAGTTGTTAAAACCCAAGAGGATTGTGGAAAATTGCAAGAGGATCTTGATAAATTGGAAGACTGGGCATCAAAATGGCAGACGAAATGTAATGTGGACAAGTGCAAGGTTATGCACCTAGGGAAAAACAACCCAAACTATGGTTACACGATGCAAGGTTCCACATTAGGAACCACCACCCAGGAAAAAGATTTAGGCGTCATTGTGGATACCATGTTAAAACCCTCGGCCCAGTGTGCAGCGGCGGCCAAGAGAGCAAATAGAATGCTAGGTATGATAGTGAAAGGAATGGAAAATAAAACAAAAGATATTATAATGCCTCTATATCGTTCCATGGTGAGACCTCACCTTGAATATTGTGTGCAATTCTGGTCGCCGTATCTTAAAAAAGGATATAGCGATTTTAGAAAAGGTTCAGAGAAGAGCCACCAAAATGGTAAAGGGGATGGAAGGATACTCCTATGAAGAAAGGCTAAAAAGGTTAAGGCTCTTTAACCTGGAAAAGAGACGGCTGAGGGGAGATATGATAGAAGTCTATAAATTAATGAACGGAGTGGAACGGGTAAACGTAGATCGATTGTTTACCTTATCAGAATATAGAAAGACTAGGGGACATGCAATGACGCTACAGGGTAAACTATTTAAGACTAATAAAAGAAAATATTTTTTCACTCAACGTGTAATCAAACTCTGGAATTTGTTACCGGAGGATGTAGTAAAGGCTGTTAGTGTAGCTGGGTTTAAAAAAGGTTTGGACAAGTTCCTGGAGGAAAGGTCCATAAACCATTATTAAAAAGGGACCCAGGATATCAATGCTTGAACCAATACAAGCATTGTGGAACCTGTGTCCCTTGGGGAAACTGCTAGGTACATATGACCTAGATTGGCCACTGTTGGATTCAGAATACTGGGCTTGATGGACCTTGGTCTGACCCAGTATGGCATATCTTATGTTCTTATGACCTTGGACCGAGCCCTAAATCTACAACCACATATCAACAGTACCACCAGGAATGCTTTCCACAAACTTTCCGCCATCTGCAAGCTAAAACCCCTCCTAAGCCAGGAACACTTCCGCACGGTCTGCCAAGCCATCATTACCCCCATTCTCGACTACTGCAATTCTCTCTTCCAAGGTCTCCCAGCTCAATCCACAAGACCACTTCATCTAATCCAGAACACTGCTTCCCGACTCATAACGGGATCAGATAAATATGAACACATAACACCCATTCTACAACAGCTGCACTGGCTACCAATTACCTTAAGAGCCAAATACAAAACAGGTTTAACCATATTCAAAATCAGAAACGAAACATCAGCCGGGTCCTTGCAAGAGCTCCTAAGTGCAAAACCCAACAATAAACCCAAAAGATAAAACACAAGAGAAACAATCCCAACTCCTGGCTCTTTCACTAAAACCAACAAGACAACGTCAAAGAGGGCTCTCTCACTTTCAGCACCTACCATCTGGAACTCCTTGCCAGAGAAAATAAGGACAACCAAGAACATTAAAGACTTCAGGAAACATCTAAAAACTTTCCTGTTCTCTGAACACTTCAAAGAAGACTTCCAGTACACACAGTAACAATACACACCTAAATAATGTTATATCCAAATATATCAGCTGTGTAAATAAGTTATGCACCTAGCATGTCCTGCATGCACCCCTTCCTATGTTTCTAAATGAGTGTTTTGTTGAAGTTTTAATGTAAACCGCTTTCATACTATGAAAGGTGGTATAGGAATCTTGTTAAATAAATAAAATAAAGTCTCTTTTCTCAGGCTGGAGGTGGCCTTATTCATCCTTTTTTATTTGGCCCTTGAAAGGGCTAGACTTTGAAAGGGAAAGCCTACTTTCCTCAGTTCACAGCTGTTCTCTTTGAATGCGGTTATGCCTTGCTGGTTGTGCATGGGGAATAACGATGTGGGTTTCTTCATTCCTTGGGTTCATTTCAATATGACATTTTGGCAATGGGGCAAGCGGTGACTTGGTGAGGGGCTGCTACACTGGATGTAGGTTTCCGTGATGACCTGTTTAGGAGGAAATGCAGGAGGTAACACTTGTCTCTTTTCTTGAAATGGTGTGAGTTGGGCGGGGGGGAAGGGTTGAACATTTGCACTCGCTGGCCTGAGCAGTGCTCCCTCATGGGATCCTGTAGGAGCTCCTAGGCATGCCTTGTTCAGAAAGGTTCTGGTGGAATTGGACAATGAAAGCATCCTATTTCTGTGTGTATGATGTGGAGGCTCCATCTGGGGATGCGTGTGGAGTCTCTTCGGTTAAATGTTTGAGATGAGCTAGTCCTTGGAGCTCTCAATTTCAGTGTTAGGTGAGCTCAGCATGTCTTCTAATCTGTCTTGTTACTTCTGATGTTCTCTGATGCAGAGAGGGATCCCAGATCTTCAGCTTGCTACAAGTTGGACATTTGTGGGTTCAAGGTGGGCGCCCTCTGGCCCTCCATCTGTACTTTTTAAAAGCTTGACTGCCTCCATGATTGAATCTTCTCTTGGCATGAGACGTGGAGGCCATACAGCATAAGCTGGCTTCCAATGCATCTCTTCTAGTTGAATGAAGGAGATCAGACAGTTCTGGTAGGGCTCAGGATTTTTCCCATTGAGCGTCAGTTTTCGGGGGGGGGGGGGGGGTAGAATCTGGCTTCCATAAAACACAGATATACTATACCAAGGCACAGATATACTATATCCTACTTTTTTCATGTTTTCGGAGTGTTGGAATGCTTGGACGTGGAAGACTCTGCTTTGGGGCACAAGTGGTGCAATCTAGACCCGTCTGTCCTTCCCCTCCCCCCTGCCCTTAGGCACTGTTTAATACATCCTATGCATCTGGACTGGACAGGAGGGACAATGAGGATGGTGAAACTTATGCTTGAGTTCCTCCTGTCCATTCTAGAACCCAAGTGGCATACATACACCCACCCTACATACATCTGGTTAGTGGCTACTTTTGAGTCTGCCCTACATACTCCTGGTTAATGGCTGTTTTTGGGAGAATGAGCGCACTACAGCTTTGGTGCTGGGCTGCGATTACAATTGTATGGCTCGTTTGTTTGGCATGGCCAGTAGGTTGCTGGGAGATGCAATTTGTTTTGGGACTATAGTTAGGCCTTAAGGAAAAGAGGGTGGTGTTTATATTCACTGTTCCGAACTTGTTTCGAATCAGGAGTGGTTATTTGTTAAGTATAGTTAGTTGTGTAGGGAATGAAACTATACCTAATAATTGTTTCTTCTGGAGTCTTTTTTACAGAAATACTGCTCAGAGGAGAGCTGCACAGGACCCTTATACCACTGAATATATCTAAAATACAGGTGCTGTCGATTTCGAAGCAGCCATGGTTGGCTGACAGCTCCTGTGTTGCAAGGCCAGAGGATTCCTTTAGTGCCAATTCTGAGAGTATTAGGAGGTTATCTGGACTCACTGTTGTAATTGAAGGCACAAGTTGTGGAAGTGTCTAAAGCTTGCATTTTGGCATTACAACATATTCAATTTATTCAGTCTTATTTAGATAAGCCAGCGGTACTTATACTAGTTGATGCATTGGTTATTAGTAGATTGGACTACTGTAATTCAATATCTCCAGGAACAAGCAGGAATGTAGTCTTCACATATGGGTATCGTCGGTACCGACGGAGCCTGCGCGGGAACGCTCCCCAGCGTCCAATAGGAACGCTTTTGGGAGCATCCCTCAGCACATGCGCGCTGCCTTCCCGCCTTTCCAACTGTCCCTCTTCAGTTCTTCGTTTTCCGTAGAGCCGATAGGATCTATTCCCTGTCACCGCAGAAAATTCCGTCTTTAAATTTCTTTTCTTGTGGTCGCGTTTCCCTACCGCACGACGCCTACCGGTACCGCTGGTTCTTTTTCTTTTCATACAAAAAACCCCCCTTAGGCTTTAGACTTTCTTTTCAGAAACTCTTCTCTTTGGTGCTAGGCGCCATTTTGGGCACTAGGCCCCATATTCCTAAATCATGGAAAAACCAACTAGTGGTTTTAAAAAATGTACTAAGTGTGGCGGTACCATTTCCGTCATGGACACCCATGACTGGTGTCTGAAATGTTTAGGACCTGAACATTCTCCAACTGAATGTCTCTCCTGCATGGGGATGACTAAAAGAGGAAGACAGAACCGGGCTGCAAAGCTCGCTACCCTCTTTTCTTCAGATGCCAGATCCATTGCATCGACATCGTTAAGGGCCTCTTCTTCCTCCCATGGATCTCAGGTAACTAAACATAAAAGCCGGTCCTCAAAGGGTAGCTCTCCTGCTAAGCATCGAGAGGCCATTGGCATTGCCGTTGAGGGAACCACACCGGCAAAACAGCCCCGGCGGGAGGCTTCGGCTTCCAAAGCATCGATGGGGCTTCAGGATGTTCTCGAGGCCTCAACCTCGCAAGAACTACCTGTGCCATGCTCAGGGGTTCCAGCCGTCCTTACCGGTACCAACACCCAGGCATTGGCAGCGTCGATAGACCAGAGGTTCCTCGCTATCGAGCGCAGCATCGCAGCTCTTCTTTCAGCTGCGGTACCGGTGGTCCCATGGGTACCAACATCGGCACCGATGCTGGTACCGATACAGATCTCTGGCTGGAATTGACAAAGCGGTACTGGGTCAGCTCGGTACCGACTTCGATCGGTACCGGGATCGTGCTTTGCAGGAGCATCGGGGTCAGGAATACTTCGATTTCTCTGATTCCGAAGACTCTGACAATTCTGCTGGCACTAGAGGATTTCTCCTAGAAGATCCCTCTTCTCCCCAATGCAGAATGTCACCTACAGAGGACATGTCATTTCAGGATTTCATCCGTGATATGGCCAAAGGTCTTTCAATCACAGTAGCTCCTTAAGACGAACCCAGAGCAAAGGAACTGGAAATTCTCCAATATCCTAAAGCTCCTAAGGAGGCAGCCACTCTGCCTATCCATGAAATTCTGCATAGCTTGATGCTCAGAATGTGGGAGACACCTCTGGCTACTTCTCCTCACTCTAGGAAACTTGATACTATGTATCAAGTTCCGCCATATCCTGGATTTTAGAAAACTCAGCTGCCACACCATTCACACATCAGCAAAGAGGCATGCATCCAATCCTCCAGGTCATGAATGCAGGACTCTGGATGCTTTTGGACGCAGGACTTTTCAAGCTTCTATGCTTTCAGCTAGGATCAGTTCATATATCCTATATATGGGAATGTTCCTCAAGGAAGTCACAGGAGACTTGGAACTTATGAGCCCATTTCTCCCAGATGATAAGAGACAAGATTTGCTTGCTCTAGTTAAGCATGCTCAGGATGTCTCCAAGTTTATCAATAGCGCAGCCTTTGACTGCTTTGAATGCATCAGCAGAACTTCTGCTATTGCCATTGGCGTACGACGGATTGCCTGGCTACAGGCATCAGACTTGGAGACTTGGATACAGGACAAGTTAGGCAACATTCCTTGCACGGGGGAGAATCTCTTCGGCAAGAACTGGCAGGAAAAGGCTAACGAGTTAGATGCTGACAATTCTACCTTAGATAGTCAAAATCTACAGCCACTCCAGCCAAAAGGAAGCCTTATAAAAACCCCTCTTTTAGCAAAAAGAGGAAGTTTTATCCTTCCTATAGCCAGCAGAGTCAAACTCCAGGTCAGGTTGCCCAAAAGGGACAAACTAGACAGCAAAAGAAGCCAGAAGGCCCGAGAGCCCAACCAGCTCTCCAGGTTCCGCCCCCTCAAGGGCTTTGACTCCTTTCTAGAGAGCTTTGCCTCCCTGCCTCTGAGGGGTCCCCAACCCCCTAATATTCCGGGCAGGTTATGTCACTTTGTCAACAGATGGCATCAGATAACAGCAGAAGATTGGACTTTGTCCATTGTAGGAGAGGGGTACAAGCTTCATTTTCACAGCATGCCCCCTCCTACAGTTCTAAAGCAATTCAATTCACAAACCTCTGCAGACAATCTGCTAGATTACGAGGTCTCCACACTTCTTGCCCAAGGGGCAATAGAGGAAGTACCCATTCTTCAACAGGGTGCAGGGTTCTACTCCCCCTATTTTCTTATCCCAAAGAAAACAGGAGGACACAGACCCATTCTAGACCTCAGAGTATTGAAAACATATCTGTTTTGAGAGAAATTCAAAATGATTTCTCTAGGAACTCTTCTGCCATACCTTCAAAGCCAGGATTGGCTTTGCTCTCTAGACTTAAAGGATGCATACACTCACATTCTCATCCATCCAAATCACAGGAAAATTTTACGTTTCCTTTTCAGGGGAAGACATTTCCAGTACAGGGTTCTTCCTTTTGGTCTGGCTTCAGCACCAAGGGTATGCATGGCAGTAGTAGTTGCATTTCTACGAACCCTGTGGATTTTCGTCTTCCCCTACTTAGACGACTAGCTCATTCGAGCCCCTACAGTTGCAGAGGCCACCACTGCACTGTTCCATACAATGCTAATCCTCCAATACTTGTGATTGGTAATAAACTTCCCGAAATCTCAACTAGTTCCTTCCCAATGCCTAGAATTCATAGGAGCCTGTCTGGATACCAGACAGGCAAGGGCTTTCCTTCCAGAAGCCCGGTGTCTTCGCATAATGCAACTAGCTTCTCAAGCAGCAGGCAAATCCTCCCTCACTGCTCGGGAGCTACTGCAGTTACTGGGACATATGGCATCCACAGTTCATGTAGTCCCATATGCTCGCCTCCACATGCGAGCAGCTCAGTGGACCCTCTCCACACAGTGGACACAGGCCACGGGTCATTTGTCTGATAAAATAACAATCTCTCAACGGCTAATTTTTGTCTCTCCAATGGTGGCAATCACTAAAAAATCTGACAGTGGGGTCTCCTTTCCATCAACCCCTCTTTCAGGCCACCCTAACAGATGCATCACAGGTGGGTTGGGGAGCACATCTGAATCATCTCTCTACCCAGGGCACCTGGACTCCACGGGAGGTTGGTTTACACATAAACCTCCTGGAATTAAGAGCAATCTATTTAGCTCTTTGAGTGTTCCACGCCCAGCTCAGCTACAAGACAGTCCTAGTCCAGATGGACAATCAAGTAGCCATGTTCTATGTGAACAAGCAGGGAGGAACAGGCTCTGTCGTTATGCAACAAAGCTTTATGACTGTGGGCCCTCGCCAGAGAGCATCATATTCACCTTCTAGTGGTATATCTTCCAGACATTCAAAACCTTTGGGCAGACAAACTCAATCGAGTACTGCTGCCTCACGAGTGGTCCCTCCACCTAGACCAGGTGGCAAAGATATTTCATCTCTGGGGCACTCCAGACATAGACCTCTTTGCAAGTCCACTGAATGCCAAACTTCCCCGGTTCTGTTCCAGGATTCCGGCTCACAACTGTCAGGCAAGGGATGCCTTCCTCCTTCATTGGGGTCAGGACTTCCTTTATGCCTTCCCACCCATTCCCCTCATCCCCAAAACACTCTTCAACCTTCAGAGAGACAGGGGTCGCATGATTCTCAAAGCACCACGATGGCCACGCCAAACGTGGTATTCCCTGCTTCTACATCTCTCACAAGCGGCACCTCTGGAGTTAGGGCACGCTCCAGATCTCCTTTTCCAGGAGAACGGGACGCTATGGCACCCGAATTCCCAGTCCCTGCACCTCACGGCCTGGTTGCTGAAGGCCTAGACCTCCAAGATTTCAACCTGTCCCAGCAGGTAAAAGATATCCTTCATGCTTCTAGGAAACTTTCTACAAGAAGATCTTATGCCTTCAAGTGGGAACGTTTTCCTGGAGCACCATCTAGTAAGGGATTAAACCCCCTGGCCATACCCTTAGAATCGATACTAGAGTATCTCCTTCACTTATCGAATTCTGGTTTAAAGACCAATTCGGTAAGAGTCCATCTTAGTGCAATTGCAGCTTCTTATAAGCCTCTAAATGGACAACCAATTTCCTCTCATCCACTCCTATCAAGATTTATGAGAGGCCTTTTATTAACTAAACCTCCCATCAAGCCACCACCGGTGGTATGGGATCTAAATCTAGTTCTCGGGCAGCTCATGAAGCCACCTTTTGAACCTTTGGCCACTGCAGCCCTTAAGTTTTTTTGACCTGGAAGGTCATCTTCCTAATTGCAGTCACCTCTGCCCGTCGCATTAGTGAATTGCAAGCTTTAGTGGCTGATCCTCTTTATACTAGGTTTCATCATGATAAGGTTGTTTTTCGAACTCACCCACACTTTATGCCAAAGGTGGTTTCGCCTTTTCATTTAAACCAATCAATTTATCTTCCTGTATTTTTTCCGAGGCCTCACGCCTCTAATGCAGAAAGAAACCTTCATACTTTGGATTGTAAAAGGGCCTTAGCCTTTTACATACAAAGAACACAGCAGCATAGAAAGTCCTCACAACTTTTTATAGCTTTTGACCCTAGTCATTTGGGACTTCCAGTCTCCAAAAGAACTTTATCTAAATGGATTGCCCAATGCATATCCTTTGCTTATGAGAGTAAGGGTCTTCCTCTTCAGGACCATGTCACAGCTCATAATGTGAGAGCCAAGGTAGCTTCTATTGCTAATTTCTGTGTCTATTGATGACATTTGTCGAGCAGCCACCTGGGCTTCGGTACACACCTTCACAGCCCACTACTGCCTGGATAAAGCCTCCCGTCGGGATGCCTTCTTTGGTCAAGCTGTTCTTCAAAATATCTTTCAGACCTAATTCAACTCCTACCCACCAACCCTGATGGAATGCCAGAGATCCATGGGAGGAAGGATGACTTCCTTTTTAGGGTGGCACCTTCCTGGGGCTATCTTCCTGGCATCTTCAGCTAGAGAGTCCCCATATGTGAAGACTACATTCCTGCTTGTTTCTGGAGATAGCATAGTTACTCACCTGTAACAGGTGATCTCCGGGAACAACAGGAATTTAGTCTTCACAACCCACCCACCTCCCCTAGGAGTTGTCTCTTTTCCTCTCTCCCTCTATCCTTTCACTCAGCTACAAACTTAACTGAAGAGGGACAGTTGGAAAGGCAGGAAGGCAGCGCGCATGTGCTGAGTGATGCTCCCAAAAGCGTTCCTATTGGACGCTGTGGAGCGTTCCTGCGCAGGCTCCGTCTGTACCGACTACGCCCATATGTGAAGACTAAATTCCTGCTGTTCCCGGAGATCACCTGTTACAGGTGAGTAACTACGCTTTACAGTGGTCTACCGCAACAATTATTGAGACATCTACAGACTGTCAATGGCAATTTGTATGGTTACTTATTCTTGGAAATTTGATAGTTACTCCTTTGCTCAGTGGCTTCCATTTTATTATTATATTAGATTTAAGGTACTTATATTGGCTCATAAGGCCCTTTTTACAGGCCTTCCTGTTTATCTTTCAAATCTGCTAGTTCCATATGTTCCAGATAGGACCCTTCGATCTCTCCAGCAAAATAGGTTGGTTATTTTGTCTGTTTCTAGGGCATGTCTTAATGTTACTCGACAATCAGCATTTTTCTATATAGTTCCAGCACTTTAGAATGCTCTTCCTCAGGACCTTCGGTCGGAGACATCTCTTATGAAATTTAAAAAGGTGTTGAAAATATTCTATTGTGAATTGTCATTTCAAAATGGATAGGTATATGATATATGTAGCTGGGTTGGCAGTAGCAGAGTCAGGAGTGGATTGTGGATTTTTTTTTTTTTTTTTTTTTTTTTTTTTTTGTATTTTTATTTAGCTTTTGCTGTCTCTCCTTTTTTATTGTAAACCACCTTGATGTGTAAGCCAAAGACATTCTAGTAAATTAGAAATAAACATCAACATGAACGTAAATCGGTGGTTCTCCGTTTCTATCTGCTGGTAGGAGTGCATAAATCGATGTATCGGGACTGTACTTGAGAGACTCGAGGCCTAATTTAGCCAGAGACTCCTGCACTAGATTCCCCCCCTCCCCCCTCAATCTAACCCAACTCTGGAACTTAGCCAGGGGATTCCCTAGAGTCTAGTGGAGCTGAGGGAGGAACAGCCCCTCTCCTTCCCTGCCCCGGCTGCTGTAACTTTCAAAATGGTGGTTTTCACCCTAGCGGAAGTCTTGTGGGTAAGCATTAAGGGTGGATCAGGTGGATGATGAAAGGTGGAGATGCTTGTAAATTCTGGGCATCTGGTTTTGGGGGAGTCCTAATCAGTTGGATCTTCTTTTATGGGACAGTATGGATCAGTGCTTACTGATTCTTGTTTTCTGGGATGGGGAGCTGATGAGCAAGAAAGTGTTTGAGTGCAGGTGAGGGGTTTGGTTTTACTTGTGGGATAATAATGTGTTTGGATTGGGATTGAGACTGAAAGGGGGTACTTTTAAGAGGGGGGAATGGATGTGATTAGAGAAGGGCTCCATGGTAAGCTGAACACAGCTGCAGCACTGTGTTTTTTTTTTTTAAACTTTGGGGTGAAGTGTTCTTTGTCTCAGCAGGTGGTGCAGTTGCTCCTGCGTTAGCTGCTGGGGGGGGGCGGCGGCATGGGCCATGGGATAAGTGTCTGTCTGCTGGGCACACCCCCTGCATTTACTGCATATGATTTGCACATACTGCACAGTTTTATGAACTAAAAGAGATGCTATGACAGTTTGCGGTTGTTTTAAGTAAACTTGCCACACTTTAGTAAACATGCCCCTAAGGTTGGGCTGGTGCAAGAATACTGGGTGCTCTAGGCAAACCTTCAGCCTTATATCTCACCCATCCTTTAGATTTTGATGGCTAAACTCAACACCACCTTTCCCACAGCAAACCTGAAAAAAAGGCCTAATTGGACAGCATACTTTTAAATATTCAATTTTTCCTTTGTATGTATGTGTGGACCCACTCTCCCTGCAGGTAAAACTGTGATGCACTGTTGCTTCTTTGAGTTTGTGTGGCTGTCCAAATTAATTGTTTTGATTTAACTACTGTTGCTCTTTGTCCCTCAGAAGAAGCTGCCCTGGGCAACTGGCTAGTCATGGTTAATGGTTGGCCCTGCCCTGAGACAAATGCCAGTGCTTTGCATAAATCCTATTGCATCACAAAAACTTGCTTACCCCTTTCAGTTAAGTCCCTTACTTCATTTAACACAGATGCAATCACTGTCTCTGTACTGTGTAGGCTACAAAACCCTAACCATGTTTTATCCAATTAGTAAAATCATCCAAATGTTGTTGTAATCTCACAGCAACAGCTACTTCTATAATTTTGGTCAAAATTGGAATAATAGCGTAGGCCAGTAGCTAGAGCACAAAGTATGGTCCAAATTTTTCCCCCTTTTTAATAACGTGAGCACTACATGTCCAGGTTCTAATGCAAGGGTTCCCAACCTGTGGTGCCTGGGGTGCAAGATAGACTTTCAGGGGGTGCGACAAAGCGTGGCTTGTGTCCCTTAGTGTTGAATTACGAGTTATCACTTGGCCAACTGCCAGTGTGCCTTGAGCAGTGGTAGTAGGTAGTCGTGTTGCGTAGATAGTAGTCTCGTCTCGTTTATTTAATCAAAAGGAGAGAATAACAATCTATAAGTAAAGTAAGTGATTGTCAGATAAAATATTGCTTTTAAAGACTTGGTGGAAAAACACTCTGTGTCCTCATTCAATCTGCAGCAACATACTTGGGTGAATCTGGATTCAGTTCTCTTTTGTCAATCAAGACAAAATCTAGAAATTGCCTGAATCCACAGGTAGACATACGGATTACAGTCGGCAAGAAAGTTCCACATTTTGACAAAATCATGAATGAGAAGCAAGAGCAAAAAAATCATTGAATTTTATGTTCACAGTTGGGATTGACTTAACGTTTTACAATTTTTTTTTCTGAATAAATTAGAATTTAATTGCTCAATTTTTATATTTACTTTTTATGCACTGAGTTAAAAGCTTATTCCTTATCGGCCCCCCAGTCCAGTCCCGCACTTCTGGGTAGTGCACCTCTTCCAGCAGCTTGGAGACTGAGCATGTCATCTTTTGATGACACCAGTGTACTTATACAGCTGGCACCGCTGTTCCCTCTAAGCTGTGCGCGCGTGTGCGCGCGCACACACCTCGCCGCGTGAGCACACATACTTTACAACAGAGTGCACAAAAATTACGGCTCTGATTCTGATAGAAAACAACAGACATCTTAAAATTTAAAAATTATGATTGTAATTACTAGAAATTTCCAGGTTCATTTAGTAATCGTCTATTTTCATTTAATTTGATTAAAATCAATGTGGTATACATACTGTATTCTGACATGTAGTCAAATTTTAAAGTATATAACTCTGAGTGTCGTTATGTGGCGCACAAAAATTTAACCTTCCTTCAAAAGCTGCACACAGCTGATATTTTATGTGCACACAGTCTACAGAAAATTAGAGGGAACATTGGCTGGCACCACCCACTAGCTCCAGTATGCTCAGTCTCCTTGCAGCTAGAAGAGGTGGTGAGCCAGGGTGCTGAGCTCACTGAAGGAACAACTGAGAGTAGTTAGGGTTTTTCTTTGGGGCTTCAAGTGAAAATTTTTTTTTCAGTTGATTGCACAGGAAGAGACCCCCCTCCCCCTGGGTGCCAAGGAGGAGGGCTTAGGGCGGTGAAGTACAGCCTGGTCCATTAGCGGCTCCTGAGCCTGTTACCGGGTGAGGAGACTGCTGGACATGAGCAGGAGTCTGCGGTCAGCTTTCCCAGCCTGTGCCTTGTCGCTGAAGCCGGAGGTTGGGCTGAGCACGAAGCAGCTGGAAGTGCATTGACGGCTGGTCTGGAAAAGGCGGACACCCACTATGACCTCAAAGGCAGCAGGTAAAGTCTATTAAGGGTTTGAGGTGCAGGCAGGTTGGCAGAGCGTGGTAAAGGGCCATAGGAGGTTTTTCGGGTAAGTCAGTTTTCGCGCAGCGGGAAGCTGCGTGTTGCAAGGGGTTTCTCTCTGCAGTGTGGGAAAAGGATCACCATTGCTCTGGGAGGCTCAAACAACTTCCTTTTTTTTTTTCCCCGCAGTGCTTCTCCTCTCAGCTATGGCTCCTTTCAGTGGGTAATTAACACTAGCCTGCCACTCGGAAAGCACGGTTTAAAAAAAAAAAAAAAAAAAGAGAGGAGAAAAGCTTTTATTTTGTCCTTTACTTTTACCTTTCATTTCCTTTTATTTACCTTTTAGGTTATTTGGGCTTAGGTAATTTAGTTTTTTCTTCTCATCCCGATTTTTGGCTAGAATTAGTAGCAAAAAGGGGAAATCCGCAGAACATAGTACCATGCTGGCAAGACCGCAATGCATAGTATGCGGAACTTGGGGGGGGGGGGGCAGTCTTTGACTCTGGGAGGAGTTGCCAGTGCTCATCGTTGAGTTCTTAAAGACTCTTAATATGCCCACAGGCCTCCCAGCAAAAGAAGAGGTGTTGGAGGACCCTCCGCTTCAGGAGGTGTGGAAGATGCAGAAGGTTTTCCCGGTACATAGAGTGGTCAAGCAGATGATCCCAGGATGAGTGGAGTCTGCTGGAGGCCAGCCTAAGGGGGATGTGGACCATGATGTGCCTGTACCCACTACTGGAGCAGGAAAGGGAATTGCTCTGGTCTCCGAAGGTTGACGCAGCAATGTTGGCAGTAACCAAGAAGACAACGATCCCGGTAGAAGGCAGTGCAGCACTCAACAATGTCCAGGATAGAAAATTGGATACCTTATTGAAGCAAACCTTTGATATCAATGACCTTGGACTACAGGCTTCCGTTTGTGGGGCCTGGGTGGTTAGGGCTTGCCTCCGTTGGTCTAATGACAGACTTGGCAGGGGAGGCAGCCAGATTAGAAATGCAAACTGCCTACCTCACGGACACCCAGTATGATCTCATCTCTCTAAAAGCATGGCCTCCATGGTGGTGGCACTCCGCTACCTCTGGCTATGAAATTGGGCGGCGGACAGTTCCTCCAAGTCCTGGCTTAGCAAGCTCCCCTTCAAGGGGAAACGTCTGTTTGGAGAGGAATTGGACAAGCTGGTGAAGGACTTGAGAGAATCCAAGGGTAGACGTCTCCCCAAGGATAAGCAGAAGTAGATCTGCAATGCCTCTCCAGTGCGGACCCAGCCGCAGGAATTCAGGAGGTTTCGGATGACCCGCTTTGCTCCCTATCAGAGGGGGCATTTGCACTTGAGGGGTCAGGGGTTTTGAGGTTTTCAAGGAGCAGGTTAGGGGGTTTAGCGCCACCTAGGGACCTAAGAAAGCACAATGAAGTGAGGGGGGCCCAGGTGGAGGTGCAACCTGTGGGAGGTTGGCTGTGGGATTTTTACCCTGCCTGGGTCCAGATCACATCTGACCAATTGTTCCTGGATGTCATCGGAGAGGGCTGTGCCCTCAAATTGGCACAGCTGGTGCGCCATTCCTTCATTCAGTCCCCGTGCAAGGCAAAGCCATGGCAGTAAAGGCCACCGCCACCCTGATTCGGCTCCTGCAATTAGGGGAAATAGTTCCTGTCCTTGAAGACCAGTGCAGTTCCGGTCGGTATTCCATTTACTTCATGGTGCCAAAAAAGGAGGGCTCCTTTCAGCCAATCCTCTATCTCAAATACATGAACCGATGTCTGTATGTGCCACATTTTTTACATGGAAACATTGCGGTCCTTTATAGTAGCAGTAAGAAACGGGGAGTACTTAATGTTGCTTGATCTCATGGAGGAGTATTTGCACATTCTCATTCGGCTGGAACATCAGCAGTTCCTCTGTTTCGCGGTGCTGATGGGCCTCTTCCAGTTTCGGGCATTGCCTTTCAGCCTGGCAACAGCTCCCCCCCCCCCTGTATTTTTACCAAGGTCATGGTGATAGTAGTGGCGGCGCTTTGCAAGTAGGGAGTTCTGGTATACCCATATCTTGACGACTGGTTGATTCATGAAAAGTCCAAGGAAGAGAGCAAATGAGCAACAGCAAGAGTGGTGGAGTTCCTGCAGAGTCTCGGTTGAGTGATCAACATGGCCCAGAGCCGTTTAGTTCCGTCACAGGAGATTGAGTACCTTGGAGTGCGCTTAGACACCTGCATGGGAAGGTCGTCGTCTTGTTGAGACATCGAAAGCAGGGACTGTGACAATTGGTGTGCCAATTCCTAGGGATGTCGGAACCGGTGGCCTGGCATTATCTTCAGTTGCTCTGGACCATGGCAGCAACGCTCGATCTGGTGCTATGGGCAAGGGCGCACATGCGACCATTACAGAGGGCACTGCTCCACCTTTGGGCCCACCAAAGGCATCCATTGTCGCAGAGACACCCCTGCCCGCAGGCGACCAGATGAGTGCTCAGGTGATGGCTTTGCCCAGAGAACTTGGCAGAGGGCATGCCTCTCGAGTCTCCTCAGTGGATCCGGCTGATGACTGATGCTAGTTTTGTCCGGCTGGGGAGCCCACTGCGAAGAACACGCTGCTCAAGGAGGCTGGAGTCCGCAGGAAGTCCTTTGGTCTGTCAACAAGTTGGAGATGTAGGCGGTTGCCCTGGTGTTCCAGAGCTTCGAGCTGTGGCTGCAGGGGAAGGCGTTCTGGGTTCTCTTGGACAATGCGACCACGGTAGCCTACATCAACTGCCAAGGAGGCTCGGGCTTTCTGCCCACTCTATCAGCCTTTCTGCCTCTACCTCCATCTCCACGCGTTGTCGGCAGCACACGTAGTGGGAATCAACAACGTGATGGTGGATTGCTTATTTATTTTATTTATTTACCAGTTTTTATATACCGTCTTTCATCAATTCAAGATGGTTTACAATTAACAAAAACATAACAGCATGGCACTGCTGTTTTACATAAAACAGAACTTAGCTACTAATTGAACTTTATAGAATGAGAATATAAGGTACAAGCAGGTAACTATGTATATATTTACATTATAAGGGAAGACTAGAGGGAGGAATGTTTGAGGGCAATAGGGGAGGGGGAAAGGTGTAGTTGCTATATAGGCCATAGAGAGGAAGTTAGGGTGGTATGGAGAAGTATTCTTGGAAAAGGTGAGTTTTAAGTCTCTTTCTGAAATCCAGCATGGTCGGTACAGTTCCTTAGTTCAGGTGGAAGAGTGTTCCATATGGAAGGTGCATAGACTGAGAAAGCCCTGTTACAGGTGGTTTGCTTGTAGGTTTTCCTTAGTGAGGGTATGTTTAGCAGGTTTTTGGTGTTTGAGCGGCGCGATCTACTGTTATTGAGGATGGAAATAAGAGAGAATAGGCATGGAGCTGATTCGTTGTGAATGACTTTATGGATAAGAGTTAAAACTTTAAATTTGATTCTGGAAAGTATAGGGAGCCAATAAAGATCATAGAGGATTGGGGTTATGTGAGTGCGGCAAGTATTTGTGATTAAGCGGGCAATTGTATTCTACGCCATTTGGAGAGGATGAATACTGATTTTGGGGAGGCCTTGGTAGATGAGGTTGCAGTAGTCTAGGGTAGGTGTTGTGAGGGATTGGCAGACTGTACGAAATAAGTCGGGGTTTAGGAGCAGTCGGAGATTACAGAGGGTTCTTAATTTGGCATAGAGAGAATTTGAGGTTTTTCTTATATCTTCATGGAATGTGAGATTCTGGTCGAAAGTAATACCAAGATATTTGATATGATTTTTTATGGGGAGGGTGAGACTGCCGATGGTAAGAGATGAAGGTGGAGAGTAGGAGGTGTTGGTGAATATTTGGAGAGCTTCTAATTTAGATTTGGTTGATTAGATTGTGTTGAGTGAGCCAAGTCCTTATATTTGTCTGACATTTAGTTATGTTCGTGAATTCAGGGTTTGCTATGCTGAAGGGGGAGAAGCACATGATGATGTCTGCGTAAATTTGGTAAAGGATTCCATGGGTTTGGAAAATTTTACATATAGGTTACAGGAAGATGTTAAATAAGAGAGCGGATAAACTGGATCCTTGGGGAACTCCCTGTTTTAGTGTGAAGAGTTGGAGGTGTCATTACCAATGCAAACCTGTTGTGTTCTGTTGTCTACGTATGAGCGGAACCAGTTAAGGGTTGTGTCTCTGAGACCAATTTCTTGGAGTCTATTCAATAGTTGGTGGTGGGGGGGGGGGGGTGAGTCGAAAGCTGAGGATATATCAAGAAAAATGAGTAGGCAGCCTTTGGTGGGGTTATGGGTGTGAATTGTCACGGCATCTAAAAGGGATGTTATAAGGGTTTCAACTCCATGGTTCTTTTTGAAGCCGTGTTGGAATAAGTCAAGGGGGGAATGATCATCTATGAAGTTCTGAAGCCGAGTCTGGACTATTTTCTCAGTAATTTTTGCTATGAAGGGATACTTGAGATGGGCCTATAAGATGGTGGGTAGTGAGGGGTCCAGTTTTAATCCTTTGAGAATGGGGCGGATCGAGGCACATTTTAGTTGTATAGGTACATATCCAGTTATTTTTATTTTATTATTTTTTTTATGTTTATTGAGTTTTGAAAATACATTCAACTCCAAAATTGAATGAAGGAAAAGTGGTAACAAAGAAATAAATTTCCAGAACCATATACAGTATAACAATACCATCAATACATTACCATAATCAGCCCACTACAGTGCATGGGAGAGGCAACAGGAAAATAATTACAAAAAAGTGTAGGAAAATAACAATAAAGCAGTGCAAGACTTACACGTCAGCCGTATGAGAAGCTAATTTCACAATGCTATCCTCCCTAGCCGCAAGGAACTCCAGAAGCTGGCCGGGCTCAAAAAACATATATCACTTTTCTTTATACGAAACACAACATCTGGCAGGAAATTTCAACAAAAATGTTCCGCCGAGGGAAAGGACCCTGGGTTTCAAACCCAAAAATTCCTTCCTCCTCAGCTGAGTATTTCTAGCTAAATCAGGAAAAATACGTACACATGAGCCCATAAACTGCTGACTGAAATTCCTAAAATACAAACGAAGAATTAAAGCTTTATCGGTCTCAAGGGCCAGTGTAATAAGGAGGGTAGTACGGGCTGTAACCAAATCCAGAGAACTCTCTAAGAAACCAGTAAGATCTCCAGAAATTCCCGGAGGGTTGCTAACAGTTCCTTGAACTTCCCTACCAATAGGTAAATATTGAACTCTGGTTAATGGCAGGAGATTCTCCCCAGGGATCTTCAAGACCTCCTGGAAATATCTCCGAACCATTTCCAGAGGAGAACACAAAGGAGACCTAGGAAAGTTAACCAGTCTTAAGTTGTTCTTCCAGACTTGGTTTTCCAGGTATTTCAACTTTCTATTGGTCACATTCCGGTCCTTCAAATGGACATGGTGTAGTTCACGGAGTTGATCCAGCTCCCCACTCAGCTGTGCCAGTTTCCCCTCCTGTTCCTTCTGCACGATTGAGACCTCTTGCAAATCCACCTTTAAAGACTTGATATCAGTACTTACAGATGTAGCAATTTTCTCCAGAGAAGAATTCATTGTGGTAATGGCCTCCCATAGCACCTCCAACGTTATTTTTGCAGGCTTCACCAAACCGCCTCCTCCAGCATTCACCCTCGGGGACACATCCTCCTGGGAAGGGCTGATCAGAAACCTCAATTCAGCCTCAGATCCTCCAGCAGCTCCAGGAGATCCACACGGAGCAATCACAATGGCAGTGGAGCCCTCCAGAGCCTCCTGCTTCGGCGTGCTAGTCACCATGCCGGCCAGAGGCTCTCCTCTGCCGAGCACATCGCTTCCGGGGCAAGGCGGGGGGGTCTGCTGCTCCGGGGATAGAAACACCCCGATGTGCTCAGGTCCGGAGAACACTCCGGACCTGCCGAAGACGCTGCTCGCTCACACCCGCCGGAGAAACCACACATTTGAAGCGTCCTTTGGCCTGCAGCAGTAGAACCAGCTTCACCCAGAGGGAGGTAGGCTTGTTTCCGCTTCCTTCTGCCCATACCGGCCGCAGAAAGGATGGAAAGCAGACGACAGAACGCACACAAAAACAGGACCTCCGGCCAGGAGAGTCACACTGCCGCCATCTTGCCTCTCCGCCGGTACATATCCAGTTATATGTGTAATATGTATGGGCTGATGGTGCCGTTTGTGTTCTTTGTGTATTTAAACCTGGTGCACGTGGATCCCGGCGAGTGGATGCTCTGCAGGAGATGTTCTTACAGGTGGTGAGCAGATGGGGCAGATGGATCTCATGGTGAAGTGGGCCTCCGCCAAGGCAAACCACTTTTTCAGCAGGAGACAAGACAGGATTTTGGAGGACCTGGAAGCCCTGGTGCAGAGGTGGTCCACTAAGGGACTACTTGTGTTTCCCCCATGGGCACTTATAGGCAGGGTTGTTCAGAAGATTGAGGCACACCAGGAGTTGGTCATCCTGATTGCTCTGGATTGGCCAAGATGCCCGTGGTATGCCGAACTGGTGTGGCTCTTGGCAGATCGGCCGTGGTGACATCCAATACGAGAGGCTCTCTTAACCCAGGGACTGATATGTATGCCTCAGGTGGATCAATTCTCATGGCTCTTGAAAGGGTTGTAGGGGGCCTACTGGGGTGCGGTTGATGAAGCGAGATTACTCGGGGATGGTAATCAAAACCTTGTTTGAAGGCTTGGAAGAGATCCATCTGCCTCTCTTACATCTGGGTATGGCACATCTTTGAAGAGTGGTGTGGAGGTTGTCAGTGCATACCAGTCATCTTAGCATTTTTGCAGTCGGGCTTCGAGAAGGGTTTAGCCGCCAGTTTTTTGAGGGTGCAACTTGCAGTGATTTTCCTGTTATCGAGGAAGGGTCCAAGGTATATCGTTGGGTACCGCACCCAGACGTGGTACGATTCCTGAAGGTGGTGGGGGCACCTCCGACCTCCGTGGTGGTCGGTGGTCCCTCTTTGGGATCTTAATTTTGGTTCTAGCGGCTCTTACAGGGGAACCCTTTGAGCCATTGGGCTGAGGTTCACTGAAGGATTTGACCCTTAAGACAGTGTTCCTAGTGGCGATTTGCTCAATGGAAGGATCGGAAGGATTTCAGAGCTTCAAGCCCTATCTTGCCAGGAACCATTCCTTTCTTTCTTGAAGGAGAAAATGGTCCTTCGGCCGGTACCTTCTTTTTTGCCCAAGGTGGTCTCTGCCTTTCATTTGAACCGGTCATTCTTCCTGCTGACTGGTGAGCGTGGGGGGGGGGGGGGGGGGGGATGCAGACACACGTTTGCGCCTCTTGGATGTCTGTAGGATTCTGTGGCGTTTTGAAGAGGACAGTGATGTTCTGCAGATTTGATCGGCTGTTCATACTGTTTGGGGGGCCGGGCAGAGGAGAGGCGGCAGCCAAGGCCTCCATCTCCAGATGGATCAGAGAAGTGATTGCATCAGTGTACATTTTGAAAGGCAAGATGGAGGCAGTGGGGTTGCAAGCACACTCTACTCAAGCTCAGGTGGCCTCCTGGACGGAATATAGCCTAGTCCCACCGGTGAAGATTTGTAGGGTGGCGACTTGGTCCTCCCTGCATACCTTTTTGGTAAGCATTATCGCCTGGATGTTCAGGCGGCAGGAGATGTCTGTTTTTGGTAGAGCAGTCCTTCAGGCTGGTATTGCCGGTCCCTCCCATTAATCTAACTGCTCTGTTATATCCCAGACGTGCGAGACTAGACTGGAGGAATGATAAGGAAGGAGAAATTAGACCTTACCTGCTAATTAGCAGTCCAGTCCCGGATTCCTCCCTGAGTGGTTAGGTATGATATACTGGTATGCAACCCCGGTCCTGAAGATGATTCCCTTGGTGGTGGCAATTCACCAGGGTGGGGGGCATCAGGGACCTGGGACATTGATGTGAATGCCATGGGGTGACGGCAGTAGAGGCGGACCAAGAGAGCTATCTGTCTTTCGCTCTATGAGCGTCAATGGCCAGGCGAATCACAGGTAGGCCACCGCCTCATTCTGAAGGTTGGGGGAATCCCTTCTATAATGGGGGGAGCATATGTTTGTATGGTACTAGAGTTTAGATATATTTGACTACTTATTTTGTTGCTCCTGGAGTCTGCTTTGTCAATAAGTTACTGGAGTTGGTGGGCGGTACCAGCTGTATAAGTACACTGGTGTCATCAAAAAGATGACATGCTCAGTCTCCAAGCTGCTGGAAGAGGTGTACTACTCAAAAGTGTGGGGATTGGACTGGAGTTCCTCAAGGAACTCTAATTAGCAGGTAAGGTCTAATTTCTCCTTTTCTTTTTTTTTTTTTTTTTTTTTTATTAAGTCCAATTTGTTCACTCGCAGTATTGTATGTGGTTCAAAAATTAGAAATTAGACTTCATCTTCAAATGTGGTGTTATTATTATTGTAGGGGGTGCAAACATTTAATCAAACATTTCCTAGAGGTGTGGGGCATAGAAACGGTTGGGAACCACTGTTCTAATGGAATGCAACCTTCCTGTAAAGACCTGTTCACAAATGCAGTCAACTAGTGAAACAGTTTGATTGGCAGAACTTCAAATAACCCTCCAGGACAAGGATCCAAAGGACATTTTATCTTTTGCATATGTCTTCGCCCACATTATCACCTCCCTCTCTAACACAAACATAAATCTATCCCATAACAATCAATTAAAATGGAATCCCACTCCTTATTTCCCTGCCCACTCTAATCTCCCTTTGACTGCCCACTTTCGTTCACATCAGATTAATGATTGCTGGGAGCTTCTAAATAATAAAAGGATTTTTCTCCTCAAAAAAACCCAAAAAACTCGTCTGCCTCTATGACCTCTCATAACTGCTGATCTGAGTTTACGGGAGCTTATGATTACCATTCATCACCTGAAATAATTCTCTTGCACTATTTTGACTCTCTATCAGTTCTGAATCATGTTTCTTTGTTTCTTTAATCATCCCCTTATAAGACTTTTTAAATCTGCTGATGCCACTCTTGTTTGACTCATCTGCTGAGTCTCACCAAGATGGTTCTAAATTTCTATGTTTTATTTATTTATTTATTTAACATTTCTTATATACCGCGCTATTTGTCATCAGTGCGGTTTACATTGTAACAATAAAACACATTGGCCAGATAAATTGGTCTTTGTTTACAGATAACAGGGGAATTAACATGGAGGTAAACCAGGGGAACTATATACAATCTTTGAAACTACCTGTTGGTACATATGTCAGTTCTGTGCATTCATATAGGATAGGTATGGGGTTGTGAGGGTAAGGGTGGGAAAGGGGAAGGTATATCCAGAAGCTTGAAGTGTGTGGTAAAAAGGTAGTGCTTGAGGGCTTTTCTAAACTGTCTCAGGTCCCTGATTACTCTAATGCCGGGAGGGAGTTTATTCCAGCATCTGGGGGCGAAGTTAGCGAAAGCTCTGTTTATAGTTGATTGGTTAGACTTTATGGATTTGCTTGGTATGATTAGCATGTCCACAGCGGAAGTTCTTCTAGGCCGCCTGTTCTCTGTGTGTGTGATGAGATCCGAGATGGCTGCAGGAGATAGTTTATTGAAGGCCTTGAAGGTAATAAGGAGGGCCTTATATAGGATCCTACAGCTTATTGGAAGCCAATGAAGTTCTTTTAGAATGGGGGAGATGTGGTCACTCCTTGAGGCTCTGTAGAGGATACGGGCTGCTGCATTCATGGCTAACTGTAGGGGGTTGATGGTGATCTTAGGGAGGCCATGCAGTATTATATTAGCATAATCGAAGTGCGGTGTGACTATCGCTTGAAAGATAGTTCAGAAGTCGTCAGGTTCCAACATAGGTTTCAAGTGCCTCAGGGTTTTAATCTTGAAGTATATTGATTTTACGGTGTGCCTTATATGTTCTTGAAGTCTAATTGTTGATCCAATATCACTCCCAGGTAGCGTATATTGGATTTGACCGGGAGATCGGCATCTCTGACTTTTAGAGAAGGTGGGGGAGAGAAACATTTGTTTCTTGTAATCATTAGGACTTCCGTCTTTTTGAAGTTGATTCGGAGGTTCTGAGTAAGTAGCCAATCCGTTATTGCATTAAAACAGTTGATTAACACTGTGTAGTCTGGGCAAGCGACAGATATGGGTGAGAATAGCAGTACATCGTCTGCATACATGAGGCAGGATATACCGAAGGAGCGTGTGATGTCGCAAATTGGCTGCATGTAGATATTGAACAGAAGCGCAGACAGGGAGGAGCCTTGGGGCACACCCATTGTCTGCTGGAAGGGATCAGATGTAGCGTTACCAATGCGTACGTGTTGCAGCCGGCCTTCCAGGTAAGATTTGCACCAGTCCCATGCTCGGTCATGGATTCCTTTCTCGTGAAGACGCTTCAGAAGCTGTGTGTGATCTACGGAGTCAAACGCAGCCGCTATATCCAAAAAGATTAAAGCGAAGCCCATCTTGAGGTTGTCAATGCCGTTGATAAGCGTGTTAGATTTGTTAGTAGAGTTTCTACACCTTGGGCCTCCCTGAATCCCTGTTGACAAGGATCTAATGGGGAAGAGGAGTCTATATGCTGCTGAATCTGTCTCTGAGTTAGCTTCTCGAGAATTTTAGCTAGTAATGGGATACTAGAAATTGGTCGGTAAGAGTCCTCTCTCTTTGAGTCCAGCTGATTTGTTTTTTAGAAGTGGACGGATGGAAGTTTGCTTGAGAGCATCTGGGAAGACACCAGATTCAAATGATACCTTCGCGATGTTGGCTATGAATGGACTGAGTTCTATACGCATGGTCCTAATCCAGTGCGCTGGGCATGGGTCAGATGGGGCCGTTGTCGTGTTGATGGAGGCGATTACATCCTCTATGGTCTTTGCAGAGGGCGGGACAAGTTTGGTGATTGGGAACTGCGGGTGTGAAGACTGGGAGAGTTCTTGTGGTGTTGCAGTTGTTGTTTTTATTGCTTTTGACTGAATATAGTTCGCATAAGCCTGGGGCTGAATAGAATCTTGTTGTGGTGGTGATGGTTGGCTTGGATAGGATTTTACTAAGTTGAATAGTTCCCTTGGCTTGTTCAATGAGCGGTTGAGGATCTCGGCGTGGAATGCCTTCCTTCTGGCCCAAGTTAATTCACAATGTCGTTTAAGATGTTCTAAATAGGTGACTTGGTCAGAGGAATTACGTGTAGTTCTCCATTTTCTCTCTAGTTTTCTGAGGTGGATAAGTGAAGTACGCAGCTCAGGGGAGAACCATGGAGCATTGTTTTTTAGTGGTTAGGTTGTCAGGAGTTGGTTTCTTGACAGTGACTGGGTGTTGCGCGTAAGAGGAGAGGGTTTCATTCCATTTGCTTACCATTTCATTGAGGTTGCCTGTTGGTTGGACGAGCTTAGGAAGTGCGTGAGTTGTAAACTTCTCTCTGTCAAGTTGTTTGAATCTAGTAGGTCTTGAACATTTGGTTGAGTTTGAGCAGCTGTCTTTAGTTTGAAATGCTGGAATCTGAAATGTTATCAGATTATGGTCTGACCAGGGGACAGGGGTGCTAGAGAGCTCAATCTGATTCAGGTTAATCGCCTCTGGTTGAGGGATGAAGACTAAGTCCAGGAGGATCCCGTGTTGGTGGGTAGGGTCCCTAACTACTTGCTTGTAGTTGAGGTTAGTCATTGCTTCTAAGAAAGTATTGGCAAAGGTAGGTTGAGTAGAGGCCAGATTAAAGTCACCCAACAACCAGTTTGGTTTGGAGGGGTTTACAGGATTACAGGCTAGGTCTATGATGTCTGAGAGTTCATCCAACTGAGCACTTGGAGCCCTATAGATGAGGTTAATAGAGTTGGTTTTGTTGGTAATAGTGTATTCAGGTGCTGTGTACTTTTGGTTAGTTCTGTGCGATACTGTAGCGCTGTTTTTGCAAGTATGAGGACTCCACCACCCCTTCTGTGTTATCTATTACAGGTGTAGATTGAGAAGTTAGGTGGAGTAAGGTGGTTTAATATGACATTGTCTGTGTCAGAGCCAAGTTTTGGTGACAAATAGTATATCAAGATTGTGTTTGTCTATTAGATCGGTGATCACCGGCCATTTATTGCGGGCCGAGCATGCGTTGGCAAGAGCACATCTAAGGGCTCTCTGTGTCTTTGATTTCTTGTCATTTATGGTAGTAGTGAGCTCCAGGGATACATAAAGTAAGTGCGAATGTCTCTTATTGTAGGGGTTTGGGGGTGGCTGGTGTTGGTTATTGGAGTGTTTCCTGCTTGTATTGTGGATTGGCTGGATAGGGCTATGATGATTTGTAAATGCAGCAGAGCAATGGAAATTACTGACAAGAGTATAGATCAGGGCAAGAGTGATTAATGAGTAGGCCATTTTATATTGGTTTAATGGGTTACCTTTAGGTGAGCGGTAATGATTTATGTTGGAGAGAATGCTTCTGGTAGGAAGTAGCGTGAAGGTACACAGTTCAATAATAGACAAATGAATTACAGGTTGCAGAAGAGCAAATCAGCAAATGGTAAAGACTAGCTCCTGAGTTAGTCCTGTTACAGGAGAGCTAGTTTATTGACGTACCAGGCTTAGAGTGTATTATTTTGTTGTGGACTGAAAGGAAGCCGGAAAGACTTACAGTTCTGGTGAAGGCGAGAAGGGCTGGGTGGATGGTTTGATTGGACAGCAGGGGCTGTCGGCATTTTTCAAAGCTCTTCCCTCCGGTCCGCACCTATTATGACTCGGGGTGCCGATTAGGTGGTGTTACTGCCGAGTCTGGGTGTGGGGTGGTGTCCTCTGCTCTGTTGTTCAAGCAGGAGAGTGTTCGATGAGTTGAGTCACAGGTCTGACGTACTGGGTATGGCTCCAGAAGTAGATGTGTTGTTGATGGTGGTTTAGGTGGTCAATCACATAGGGAGGGAGGGAGATATCAGACTTTACGCTGAAGAGTTGTGCAGCGGTCGTTTAATTGGGCCGTTGCCTAAGGGCCGTGCCAAAGGGCCCTCTGGCGAGGCCCTCAGGCGCGGGCACGCCCGATAGCGCTGCTCTTTATGTGGGGAGTGTGCTGCCACGATTGGACAGCACTTTGAAGATGTCCGTCTTTCCCGCCGCTGCCCCTGCTGGAGGCTCGATCCTCTGCGGGGAGAGCTGATGATGGTGGGGAGCGTGTCCCTGAACGCCCGATAGCGCGTTCAGGGACATATGCCTTGTCCCATGCTTCCTTGAATTCAGATATTGTCTATTGGAAGGCTGTTCCACACATCCATCACCTTTTCTATAAATAATTCCTTAGATAATTCCAGAGTTTCTCTCTTTGCACTCTCATCCTCTCCTCTTTATGTATGGTAAGTTAAATTCTTTTATCTCCAAAGGATTTGGTCACTTTAATTCACACTCTGTTCATCTACTATCTTGATTACTGTAACTGCCTGTATTTTGGTTATCTTTAAAGGCCAGCTGTGGTGGTTATAGTTGGTGCAGAATACAGTGATGAGGATGTTTAACTAACAAGAAGGCATATGACACCTATTTTGAGGTCATTTAATTGGCTCCCAATGGAATTTAGGATGACCTTGAAGTTATTGTCTGGTTTGTAAGTCTTTTGTTTTTGGATGGTCTGTGTATTTGCTATATGGCAGTGAGGGACTTGCGGTCATCTTAGATATCCTTAGTGAGTGTACCAGCCCAAGCACTGGTGTTCTTGTTTCTTGGTTCCCATTTGTAGAGCTCACTTCTTGTAGAGCTTTGGCACAAGCATGGTCTATTGGCTTTTAAGAAGTTGGTTAAAATGTATTTGTACTGTCATGCTTTCTTTGAGAAAAAGGCTTCCTGTTGTGAGATCTGTTAAGAGTAGAGCTGTGATTTTGGGCGTGAGGGACTGGGTGATGGTGGTGTATATGGTAGATGGGAGGGGAGCAGTTAAGGGAGTGTTTGGATTGAGTGATTTGGATTACAAAATAAAATTGAAAGAGGTGATTCCTTTATTGAACTGTAACTAGTTTCGGGCATTATCAGTGAAACGTGAGTAAAACAAAAGAGATGCCATTTTCTTGGGCCCCCATTCTTTTGGAACTTGGTGTATGGTCATCCTAAATTTGGCTACTAGTTGTTGCCTTTGCTCAGTGAATGAGACTCCCTCCCCTCTCAGAGACTGGGAACATTTTTTCTGCAGAAAGAACCTTGTACTATCATGGGAATTGCACTCATGGTCTTTAGTGGCACGTGCTGTGCCCTGCCATGTGAGCTGCTGGGCAAGTTCCCAGGTCACTTAGTTTTACTGCAGTTTAAAGGATTTATCCCACTTGTATAAACCATTGAAAACCAGCATTGTCTGTCTGAAGACTTTCCCACTTTTGGAACAGGATTTGTTTGATTCCTCCATTTGGATCTTCACCAGTTTTTACTAATAACTTTCTGGATTTAGATTTTAAAAAGAAAATGTAGAAGTGGATTATATCTGAATTTCTGATATAGTTTCACCAACTGTATCACAAATGTTCTGTGTTCAGTCATAACTACTGACATTTTGAGTGGCACTGTGGCAAATCAATTTTCTGGGTGTGCAATGATTTCTTTTTTTGGTGACTAGTACCATAAATAAGAAAATATTTTAGCTAGGTAGACAGACTTCATTGTTTTGACTTTTTTTAATGTTTGTTCTTGATTTATTGTGAATTGCAATAATCTTGTACAGAAAGTAGGATATGATTAGGAAACTTAAACAAGTATACATAGAAAACCAAGGCAATATAGATCAATCACAATCCCACTCCAGCCCCCAAAAAGAAGAGACCCAAACAAGGATAAACCTATCTAACAAAACTGAGAATAGTAGGCGTAAACAACTGGTACATTAAAGGTCACAGAAGATTAGTTGGAGTAAGCATCAGGTTCTCCAAGCACCGAGCATTTAGGAAGGCCAGCAGCTGGGAGGGCTAAAAACAAAACAAAACACAGGAAATGGCCTGGTATTTTAACCAAGCACTTACAAGGATATTAAAAAAAAAAAAAGCGCTGCCAGCTGCAAGATCCGAGAGTGCAAAAGAAGAAAGTTTTTATACCTTCTCCGCTGCATATCTCTTGCCAGATCAGGAAACATACGGATTAAAAGCCCCTTAAACAAAACATTTTTCTTCTTGAAAAACATCTTTATTAACCATTCCTTATCTGATAACAAAGCTAGCGTAACTAATAAAGTAGCAGGAGTTAGATTCTTCCCTGGACTCCTCTAGAACAGCAGAGATATCCAAAAGGTTCACTGTCCCCAACTCAGGAGCTGCCTCCGAAGTTACTGAATTCTTTGCAGTTGGAAGGTAGCACACCTTTACCATTGGGGGATGAGAATCCACAGGAATACCCAATGCCTCAGTTAGATATTTATGAAACATATCTCTAGCAGAAGTCAGCAAGGCCTTAGGAAACTTCATAAGCCTCAAATTCGCTGCTCTCACCAAATTTTCCAAAAGTTCCAGTTTAATTTTAATCACAGAAGATTCTTTCAGGATTGAATTGGAACATCCTTCCATAGCATTAACCTGTGTTTGAACCTAGACCAAAGAAGATTGTAAGGATTGTACCTTTTAGATGCTGTCTCTGCCAAGTTCAAGGTATTAACTTGAACGTGCTGATGCAAAGAGGAAACCTAGGGAGTAAGCGCTGCCCCCAGCTGGACAATTGCATTCCAAATCGTCTCCAATGTAAAGGTCTCCAGTCATTGCAGGGAGAAAGCAAATGAAGTCTCCATTGCCACGGTCATTCTCTCCATCTTGCCAGATGCTCGATTCTGGACCTGTACGGCAGCCAAACTCGCCACCTGAACTCCTTCTAACTGATTGATGAAATCAGCAGGTAACAGCTGACCCGGAAGAGCTGAGGTTCCTACCAATGTCCCCTCAGCAGTCCCTCGCCGACCAACAGGAGACTCCTCTTCGGGCAATTCCCTGAGCTGCTGCACTTTGGGGATGTCCTGCCGGCACACCTTCGCCGGGTGCCGCAACTCAGGGGAGAAAGAATAGTTGTTCAAGGAGCACTCCAAGTCACTCGACTGTAGCGCAACACCAGCTGAGGTTATCTCTTCCATTGCCAGTTGCTGAGATGGCTGCAAAATGAAAGAATCCAATGGACCAACAGGATGAGGTAACGAAGTGGAGGTTTGGGGGTCCAGAGATGGAACACTGGCCCCCTTTACCTTCCGCTTCTTCCCCATAAGGAAATTGTGCCGCTCAAACATGCCACATCTCCGCCATCTTGGATCTCCAACTTCATTGTGTTTTGATCATATTTTAACAGGATTTGATATGCATGAACTGCAGGGGCATGTGCATTTATGGTAACATCACATCTGTCTAACATTTTTCTATCTGTTATAGGTCTGATCCGTGTTGGGAAGTGCAGCAAGATGAGCAGTCGCCGGAAACGTGCTCCTCCGACGAGGCTGGATGAAGAGACAAAGAGACTGCACTGTTGGAATATGCATGAAGATCGTAAAAATGATGAGGATGTCGTGTTGGAGGATGATGATGAGCCTATTCCAGGTCCCAGCTCATCATCTGTTTCCTTTCTCATTGCAAATGATGACAGCATTGACGAGCAGTTCAGTCCAGACATTTTCAGCGAAAGGAAGACGTCTATAGGTTTCTCAGCACTTGATGAAGATGATGACTCTTGCTCCCTTCTTACCCCTTTAACTGTTCAGCTAAACGTTGTGGTCTCTCCCCCCTTCGTTGGTGATGGTTGGAAAGCCTTGCTGGGAGACTTCAGCCTTCAGCTTCTTCCAGGGCAGGTTCTTTCAATGGCTATTCAGGAATGCAGTTTTATATTGACTAGAACAGATTCAGGGGATCAGCTGCAGATCTTTGTCTGTCCAAAAGATGATGAGGTGGATGATAAAGAGGGAGAAATAAAATCATCATTGAATGGTCACATGGAAGTGGTTTTGGTGGAGTCTTCCCTCAGTAACGAAATGTTAGAAGACCTCAGGTGGCTACAAAAGAAGAAAATAATAGGACTTTATCAGAGATCTGGAAGTTGTCAAACATTACAGGTATTTTGCAATGACTATTTCTTAAAGTATCTTTCAGTTAAGTCTGTGGAGGTTATTTTAGAAGCATCTCTGTGTGTAAATAGTGGCATTACACATGAAGAATGGAAGACTTGTTTAAAACAAGTTCTGAAAGCCTCTATTTATACATGGAGATCCACATCATGCAGAGATTTCAAGGGATCTTGGTGGAGGCATGATTTGGGCATGGCTTGGGCAGACCAAAAACCAACATGTTTTGCTTGTTTTTACACAGGGAAGCAACATATATGGCAAAAAATGTCCACGTTGTGTTTCACGCCAGCCTGAGGCATATATAGATCTTTAAAAAGTGCTAGTTTAGGCCAGGGCTTCACAAGGTCAATCAAGGATATTAATCCTCTGCTTATTTTCTCTTCCAAAATGAAAATGAAAAATAAATAATAAATTGAAGCCTCTGTATTTAATTGGCAGCACTTACAGATATAGCTTGGCAAAATGGCCCAGCTATGCATGGAAGTTGTGAAATTGCCACTTCCAGATGGAAGCCTCTGTGTTTGATGCCCAATTTTCCCACATACAGATTTGCTGCGCATGGCAACAAATCCACAAGCACATAGCCTTATATGTATTTTATAGAAAGCTCTGTGTTCAGTAGAGCCTTTGGTAAAATACTGACCCCTGCCTCCACATTTCACGCCTAGATATCGCTTTTCTCACAAATACATTCTATCTAAAATGGGGCTCCACCTTCTGCAGCACTTGGTTTCTGCCTTCCCCCTTGCTTTCCCAAGCATCTAGCTTTTGACTTTTCTATGCCTCCATTTTCCCAAAATCTGATTCCTGCCTAGTCTTCCCCCCTCCCCTCCCCACCCCTATTCTCCATGATCTACCTCCTTGCTTATGACTCCCCCATTTCTTCCCTCCTATCCTGCCCCTAACATATGTGGCAGCAGAAGTGGCTGGAGCTTGTTAAACTCTCGCTGTCATGGTGTCATCACTTTGATTCTGTCTCTGGCACAGCAGCATTCAAAGCGCCCAGTCTGAACTTCCTCGACTTCCTCATGAGATCAGTAGAGAGACAGTTCAGGCTGCAAGCTCTGGATGCTGCAATGCTGGAGACAGTCAAGAGTAGCAGTAGTGACAGTGTAACAATCTCTGTCTGCTTCTGCTGCCCCCTGGGTCAGGGGAAAGTGGTGCTTTACAAAACCACCAACTGCTGCTCCTGACTGGGAGAGTGGGCTGCAGTGCAGCTGTGAGGCTGCAGTGCAGCTGTGAGGCTCTATGCTCTTCCTTACTCTCCGGGGCAAGTTGGTTGAGCACTGCCACCCTCTGCAACCACACGGTGTGCGTAATGAGTTTTGCAGGACCTGGGTGTGAGACAAAGTATGGGTGCTATGCCACCCGACCCCAGCCTACTATCCAAAACTGGGAGACATCCATTGTCCATGTGACTTTACTGGCCTACCAGGACATGCCCATATGCCTGATAGGGCTACTTGCTCTTGCCTGTGTTTATTTTTATTTATTTTATTTATTTCTTTTTTATACCGCGCTCTTTAGAATCAGTGCGGTTTACATGTATATAACAGGTACTTTTTATTCCCTTGTCCCTGAAGGGCTCACAATCTAAGTGTACCTGAGGCAATGGAGGGTTAAGTGGCTTGCCCAAGGCCACAAGGAGTGGCTATGTGACTAGAGACCCCAGTCCTTCTGGGTGAGGTTGCTTGTTCCCATCTGGGAATTGAACCCCCGGCCCTCTGGCCTGAGGTAACCTGTCCCAACCACTGAGCCACTCCTCCCCCCCCTGTGTATTTCCTTTATTTGTTTAGGTGCTTATAGGAAAGTGGCAGACAGCAGCAGAGGTAGATTCTCAAAGCCAGGGCCAGCATTCTTATCTCATGGAGCAAATACATTCCCTTGTTCCAGAACATCCAGAAGCAGTCTTCCCTCTTGGCAGCTGTGGCATAGAGCTATCTGGTATAAGGTTAACAAATGAGTCTATAAGTAATTATCCATTTCAAAAGTTTCAAAGTTTTCTGTAACAAATAGTGCATTAAAAATATCTTCAATGCTCCTTCTCTGTTCCTTATTTTCAAGTATATTCCAAGATGTTGCTGAGTAACGCTCCCTGTGTTGTCCTACGGAAATTTGAAGCCCTTAAACAGGTGGCAGCCCTGTTGCATCCATTTCATCTCTTTATAAACTATATTATTACATGAGAGATCCAAAATGCCAAAAATACCAGGCAGGCAGGCTGAAGGGAGGATAATGATTTTGTTTTTATGTGTTGCAGTTTGAGAGACTTCCCCTTTCATTTTAAATTGGATCCTAGTTATCATTCTTTTGCTTATCTACCAACCAACCATTCCTTCAAACCAGCTGTTAGTGCTTGCCATACAGTATTGTGTTAATGTTGATTGTGTTCTAATTGTTGTGCAAAAACCATGGTTTGCAGGTTGGAATCTACCTTATGGAAGCTAGCATAAGCAAACCAGAGTTTCTCAGTGAAGGAAATGGAAGGTTAAAGAAAGCCTGCCTGCTGATTCAGAAGTTGATGGAAAAGTTCTACCATTTCACAGTCCCAGGTAAGAAGGAGCATTAAGAAAAACAAGGTAGAAACTTTGAAGCTGGGAGTTTGTGCTGCTTCATCAGGTAAGACGTGAGCATTGTGGAAAAGAAATATAAATAAAGCAAAGGAACACTTCTTTCTGATGAAATACTAAAGGGCATGATTACTAAAGTGTGTGAATTTTAGTGTATGATTGGGATAATTCTAGCGTGGAGGCTTGCACTAACCTCAGGGGGCTTGTGCGTCTCTCCCCCTGCCATTAACATTTTACAACTGCACAGCTCTGCGCTAACCATGTGCACTTAAATCCATTTACTGAGTTGGTGCTTGGTGCTAAGTGCATCCTTGCTAACAGCAACAGCCGCGGTTAGTGTGTGCCAGAGATGCCTGTGCTAACTGCCGCACCGTGAACGCCCATGATCCACCCCTGAACTGCCCGGTTCCCATTCAATTACGTGTTGAACAGTTAACGTGGGATTTTTACAGCAGGGCCCTACTCTAACTTTTTAACACCGTGTACTTAGAGTGTGGCAAACCCTATACTCGCCATTAGCGCACTTTAGTGAACATGCCTCTAATATAGAGGAAAAAAACCCTAAAATCGTACTATGTTTTCATGTTACTAAAAGAAATAACTGCTTACTGGCGTTTTGTTAAGAGAAGCTATGCTGTTGAAGGCTGGCAATATGCTAACAAAAGTGATTATCTTCAGGTCTCGTTACTAAGACCTAAGGTTTATGTGTTATCAAAACTCTTGGCACAGATAATTATTTTGCCTGCTATAGATCACTTGGATCTCTAGATAAGGCAGAAATTATTTCACTGTAGCTGTATAATCCAAGTTGTGTGCCCAAAGTGATCAAAGTATTAATCTGTTTAAGTATATTTTGCTGCATTTATAAGTAGATAGGAAGTTGAAATCTAGAACTTTCATGGTAGCATTCTCCGAAATGCTTCCTGTTCTATGTGCAGAACCCAAGAGGCAGGTAGAGCTCTGGAGTCTTGATGCATGGTGAGACGATAGTACAAAGAAAGAAGGTTTTGGATTCGTAGAGAACTGGGCCACATTCTGGGGAAGGGAGGGACTTTTCTGAAAAGATGAGCTCCAATTTAACCGAGATGAGAACTAGGCTGCTGCCATTAACCTTTAAAATGGTGATAGAGCAGTTTTTAAACTAGATAATAGGGGAAAGCCTACAGTTGCCCAAGAGCACATGGTTCACAAGGATGTATCCTTGAAGGATACTAGCAGAAGAGGGAAGTTAAGGCATCCCGACAGAGAAGTTCCAGTAAAGATAAAAGTAACCCAGATGCCCTTAAATACAGAGCTGAAAGATTCCAAATTGTCCTTATCAACTGATAACCAGATAAATATGAATAAAATACAACCTCTAAAATGCCTCTAAGCAAATGCTAGAAGTCTTAAAAAATAAGATGGGAGAGCTAGAATATATAGCACTAAATGAAAGGTTAGATATGATTGGCATCTCAGAGACCTGGTGGAAGGCAGCCAATCAGTGGGACACTATGATAGTTTGTATCCAAGTATCTCACAATAATAGGGTAGATAAAATTGGTGGAGAGGTTGCGCTCTGTGTTACGGAGGGCATTGAGTAACACAGGATTTAAGTTTTGCATGTGTTAGAACAACTTGCACAACTTAAAGTGGACAAGGCCATGGGACCATATGGGATACATCCCAGGATACTGAAAGAACTCAGAGGTTCTTGCAGGGCCATTAAAGGATATTTTTAACAGATCCTTGGAAACAGGAGAAGTTCCTCAGGACTGGAGAAGGGCTGATGTGGTACCTCTTCACAAAAGTGGTGACAGGGAAGAAGTGACAAACTACAGGCCGGTGAGCCTTACCTCGGTGGCGGGAAAAATAATGGAGGAGCTCCTGAAAGAGCGTATAGTGGATTTTCTCAAAACCAACAAGTTGCATGATCCGAGGCAACATGGTTTTACCAAAGGACGATTGAGTTCTTTGACTGGGTGACTAGAGAACTAGATCAAGGGCATGCGTTGGATGTCATCTACCTAGATTTCAGCAAAGCCTTTGATACTGTTCCTCATAGGAGACTTATCAATAAACTCAATAGTTTGGGGATGTGTCCCAAGGTGGTGAACTGGATCAGAAATTGGTTGATTGACAGACGTCAGAAGGTGATGGTAAATGGAGCTCATTCGGATGAAAGGAGGGTGATTAGCGGGGTGCCACATGGTTCGGTCCTGGGACTGGCACTGTTCAATGTATTTGTGGGTGATATTGCTGAAGGACTGAATGGAAAAGTCTGTCTTTTTTCAGGTGGCATGAAAATTTGCAACAAAGTGAACTCCCCCTGAAGAAGTGGATAACATGAGGAAAGATCTACAAAAGCTGGAAGAATGTTCTAATGCTTGGCAGTTAAGATTTAATGAGAAGTGCACTTGGGAAGCAGAAATCCAAGGGAAATATATGCGATAAGGGGTGAGAGGTTGGTGTGCACGGACCAGGAGAAGGACCTTGGTGTGATAATTTCTGAGGATCTCAAGGTGGCAAAACATTGTGACAAGGCAGTGGCAAAAGCCAGGAGGATGTTGGGTTGCATACAAAGAGGAATTACCAGCAGAAAGGAAGAGGTACTAATGCCACTGTATAAGTCACTGATGAGGCCTCACTTGGAATACTGTGTTCAGTTTTGGAGACCATATCTCGCAGATGATGTAATAAGACTGGAAACAGTTTGGAGGAAGACAACCAAAATGATTTGGAGTCTGTGTCGGAAGCCTTATGAGAAAAGACTTGAAGACCTATATATGTACACTCTGGAGGAGAGGAGGGATAGGGGGAGATATGATGCAGACCTTTAAATACTTAGAGTATTAATGAACAAACAAACCTCTTCCAAAGACGGGGAAGCTGTAAAACTAGAGGGCATAACATGAAGCTGCAAGGGGGTAAATTGAAAGGCAATGTCAGGAAATACTTTTTCATTGAAAGGGTGGTGGATGCTTGGAATGCTCTCCCGATGGAAGTGGTGGGGGCAAATACAGTGACAGAATTCAAAATGGCATGGGACAGACACAATTAATCCCTTTATAGCAACAGGATAAAATCAAAATAAACTTAGCTATCTAATATCTCAACAAACAGGGGTGCCCTACACGGAGCGGTGGGTTCACCCCTAAACAAAGACATGGGGGAGGGGTGACCTGCATGGAGCGGCAGGTGCACCTACTCTTGCCACCTTGCTGGGCAGACTAGATGGACCATACTGGTCTTTATCTGCCATCATTTACTATGTTACTATGAAACAAAATAGAATCTCTATGGATAGAAATCCCATGCAAAAAGGGGAAGGCGATGGCAGTGGGGGTGAGATAAGGGAAGCAACCCTGTGTTTATATATAAATTAGACTTTATTGTTGGTAGAAAGAAATAGTGTAGATACAGAATAAATTAGAATTATGAGTTAGCAAGTTATGTAGCCCTATGATTACAATTACCAAGATAATAAATCATTGTTTTAGCAACCAGCATCTTTGATTTGCTCTGCACTTGAACGTACAGAAAATTAGCTGTCTGTCTAGCTAGGACCACACCACTTGGGAGAATTCAGACCAGTACCTTAGGTTTTGCCTGAAGGACGATTGTGACTGGGTCCGATAAGTCCTCTCCAGAATGGCACAAAGTCCAGTGGATGGCAGTGATCCAACCCAGTCTGCTACCTGTCCGGGAGAGTCGTGTGATGGCATAGATCTTCAGGTCTGTGGGAGAGATTAATTCCTTCCCAAGGTTAGTCCTTGTCCTTGCACGCTGTCTGATTTTCCAGCTGGAGCCAGGCAGGCAATAGGGCTGTGAGAATGCTGAGAGCAAGCTGCAAGTGTCAGGGAGCAAAGTTAAAGTTCCCAAAAAGTGTTCAAAAGTTTCTCTCGTCCCTCTGTGCCCAGCGTATACGTCCTTGTCCTGAATTCTCATCACAGCACGAGGATTGACTGGCCTCAGCTACTATGTGACATCTTCAACGAATCAGGTTACGGTTGTCAAATAAAGGTCCATGGTGCGAGAAGAATGCTGATATGCAGGTTCATATGTTCATATGTTTCAAATGCTAGAAACAGTAGTACAGACTCTGGATAAGTAAGGGCCTCCAGCGTGAGTTCTCTTGCACATAATCATAGCTGGAAACAGTAGCTCTTCTGTAAAGTACATAACTTGACAAAATTGCTTGATCAGCATGTTTGAAGTTGGCACAGCAGAAAAGAGTTCCATCCGGTAACAGGAAGCCATATTGCATGGTTCAGGCTTTAGGTCAGGACAGGGCATAGGTACCAGCCCTACAGGACTCTCCTGACTTCCTGCTTAAAGGGTTAAGGGTATGTAAGAATTTCTGTGCTCTTCCGGAGAAGGCGTGCATTGAATGATTTGGTATTCCCAAGGTGGATGCGCAGGTCATGGCGGCTACCAGACAAGCCACATTCCCGTCGAAGGCAGATCGACCTTAAAGGATTTTCTGGACAGTAAGGTGGATTCATTGTTGAGGAGCCAGTTTGCCGTGGTGGCTGCTATTCTGCAGCTGGTGGTATGTGCCAGTCTGACGTCTCGAGCCCTGTTCCAGTGTATACAGTTTTGGAGTTGGCTATGGCCTTCCTTTCTGATGCCATGTATGACCTGGTATGTTTGGTGGCCAGGGATGGTGCCCTGATGTTGTCACGATGTTGGATTTGGCCCTGGCCCTGAGCAGAGGATACATCCTCCAAAGCCCGGTTGGCTCAACTGGCTTTTAAGGGAAGCTTCTCTTTGGAGATGATTTGGAAAAGCTGGTGAAGGACTGTGGTGGGACAAAATTTTACTGCCTTCCGGAAGACAGGTCCAAGGGGCCTGTGAAGCAGGCTGGTGCTCCTTTCTCATTAGTCCAATAAGGATTGTTCTTTCTGGCCCATTCTGGACCTCAAGGGGGTCAACAAGCACTTGCGCATCCTGTACTTCCTTGCACTCCGTGATTCAAGCAGTGCGCCGAGGGGAGTTCTTTGCTTCTCTTCATCTAGCCAAGGTGTATCTTCATGCCCGATCTGGGAAGATCAGCAGATGTATCTGTGTTTTGCTGTGCTTGGCTTTCACTATCAGTTTGCCGCTCTCCCTTTTGGGCTCTCCACCGCCCCAAGGACGTTCTCCAATGTCATGGTGATGGCAGTGGCTATGGTGCCGAGGGATCTCTGTCCATCTGTATCTGGACAACTTGCTCATCTGGGCCCGTTCCCTTTCAGAGGCATCTCGGGTGGTGTCCCATATGGTGTCCTTTTTTTTGGAAAGCCTCAGATGGGTGATCAATTGGGGAAAGAGCCAGCAGTTGCCCTCCCAGTCCCTGGAGTTCTGGGAACACATTTTGACATTTGAGTTTGCAGAGTTTTCCTGTCAAAGGAGAAGGTCAAAAGACTTTGGATTGCCTGGTGCTGTTCTGTGTGCAACAGGCTCCAGAATCTGGGATTATCTTCAGTCCCTCGGATTGATGGTGGCAACCATAGAAATGGTGCCATGGGCATGTGCTCACATGCGACCTCTCCAGCGGTCCTTACTGACTCAGTGGTCCCCGAGTTCTCAGAAGTTTGAGCACAGGCTCCCGCCTCCTGATGGTGAAGACAAGCCTGCAGTGGTGGCAACAGCCCTCTCATCTGAGGAAGAGTGTGCCACTGGTTAAGTTCTCCTGGAGCCTGCTGATGATGGATACCAGTTTCTCAGGCTGGGGAGCCCATTGCCAAGACCGTATGGCCCAGGATTCTTGGAACTGCAAGGAAGCGGTGAGGGCCATCAGGTTGGCTGTTTTGTGTTTCTGGCTATTTGTTAAGGGCGGTTTAAGTGTTTTCAGACAATGCTACAGCGGTGGCTTATGTCAGTTGGCAAGGTGGCAAAAGGAGTGCCTGAGTGGCTCTGGAGATTGCTCTTCTGTTTGCCTGGGCGGAAAAGAACCTCCTAGCCTTGTTGGCTTAGCACATTGCTCTGGTGGATGTTATGGAAGTGAACTTCCTCAGCCGGCAGTCTCTGAATCCTGGAGAGTGGGAGTTGAGTCAGGAGGCATTTCAGTTGATTCTGCGCCGCTGGGGTCACCCCGAAATGGATTTGATGGCGACCTGCTCCATTGCCAAAGTTTTCCACTTCTTCAGTTGCCACATGGAAATGGGATCTGAAGGCATTGATACCCTGACCCAACCTTGGTCAGCACCTGCTATGTGTGTTTCCTCCGTGGCCCTTGGTGGGACTTGTGATTCGGCGTATAGAATGGCATCCAGATAGGATTGTTCTGGTGTCACCAGATTTGCCAAGGACAGCATGGTTTGGAGTCCTGATGTGGCTCCTGCAGGCACTTCTATAATTGCTTCTGTCTTGGGACCTATTGTGGCAGGGACTGATCATCCTGGAGGACCCATTTCCCTTCTCGCTTATGGCTTGGCTCTTGAAAGGAGATGGCTAGCATGTAAGTGCTACTCTCCGTCGGTGATCGCCACTCTACTTGGAGCTTGGAGGAAGTCTACCAAGCTAGTGTGTGTGCAGATCTGGTGCCTCTTTGAACGATGGTGCGGCAATTGGCTCCTGAGGTGGCTAAGGTGCCATCTGTGTTGGCCTTTCTACAGGATGGCTTTGAGAGAGGCTTTTCCCTTAACTCCCTTAACTCCCTAAAAGTTCAGGTGGCAGTTCTGGCCTATTTCCAAGGTCCTTGCACCCGGACATCTTGTGCTTTCTCCTGGGGGTTCGGCGTCTGCATCTGTCCTTCCGGTCTGTGATCCCTTTCTGGGATCTGGGTCTGGTGCTCAGGGCGCTGATGATGGCACCCTTTGAGCCGCTGAAGTATGCTACTTTGAAGGAATTTACGCTCAAGATGGTCTTCTTGGTTGTGATTCATTGTGCAAGGCAGATTTCTGAGCTGCAGGCTCTGTCTTGCTGGGATCCTTATCTGTCCTTTTCAGAGGAAGCAATTTCCATTCAGCCTGTGCCTTCTTTCTTGCCTAAGGTGCTTTCTCCCTTTCACGTGAACCAGGTGGTTTGCCTGCCTTCCTTCTCTAAGGAGCAGTGTCGGGGGTAGGATGAAGATCTTCGCCTAGTGGTTATCCGGCGGGTGCTCCTCCGGTACTTGGAGGTTATGAATTCCTTTTGTAAGTCTGACCATCTGTTTGCTGGCCCACGCAGGGGTGACATGGCAGCCAAGTTTACTTTGGAGCACTGGATTACGTAGGCCATTACCTCGGTACATCTGTTGTAGAACCAGCTGGTTCCTGAGGGTTTGCATGCCCCATTTTGCCCAAGCTGCCTTGTGGATGGAGCATACTGTAGCATTGTGGCATCACTTTCCACTTTTGTCAAGCATTACCGCTTGGATATCCGCTTGGGAGGAGTGGCCTAGTGGTTGGGGCAAGTTGCCTCAGGCCGGAAGGTCAGGGGTTCAAATCCCACTAAAGGACAGCAATCTTGGGCCGGAAGGACTGGGGTTTCTAGTCCCACAGGTGCTCCTTGTGGTCTTGGGCAAGCCACTTAACCCTCCATTGCCCATGTTTCCTGCAAGTATTAGTGTGTGTCTCATATCCGCTCGTGTTAAATTTATCCCTCAATTGTGTTGTGACCACTTTGATTGAATGATAAGGTGGTATACAAAACTGTCTAAATTAAATAAATAAATAAATATCCACGTGTGGGCAAACACAGTTTTGGGCTCGAGGGTCTTGTGAGCTGCTGTCTTCTTCCCACCCAGTGGAGTTGTAGCATTGGTACAGCCCACCTTGTCTGGACTGGTCTAGCAGGAAGATTTTGAAGGTGACATTTTACTTACCAGTTAATGTCCTTTTCTTGAGTCCTGCTAGGCCAGCCCAGGACCCGCTCCTGAAACTGTATTTGCTCTATTTTTCTGCTGCGATACCTTTGGGTTAGCTGTGATTTTTATACTTGGCTCTGCAGGTTCATCTTCTACTGACAGCCTTCTGTTTCTGCTTTCGTGTACATAGTTCTCGTCTGTTGATTAGTCCTTGTTGCTTACGATTGAGGTTGTGTGGCAACAAAGAAATAATTAAAAGCCCAGGTTTCAGTGACATCACTCCCATGTCTTTATTCGCCTCAGCAACCAGAAGTCCCTTCAGTATTCATCCTAAAGAATATGGGAGAGACATGGCAAGCCTCACACAATCTCAATCGTGGGCAACAAGGAGTAATCAACAGATGAGAACTATGTAAAGGAAAGCAGAAATAGAAGGCTGTCAGACTATGAACCTGAAGAGCAAAGTATAAAATCATAGTGGATTGAAGGGTACCGCAGTAGAAAAATGGAGCAAATGCAGTTTCATGAGTGGGCCCTGGACTGGTTTAGCAGGACTCAAGAAAAGAACATTAACTGGTAGGTACGTTGTCACCTTCCATATTGTCCTTTGTCTCCACCAATCTGTAGGTACGGGAACACAACCCACATATCTGGACTGGTCTAGCAGGACTCAAGGAAGGGACATGACTGGTAAGTAAAATGTTACTTTTCCCTCCTTCCAAGGGGGAGAGGTGAGACCTGACGTATAGATTCAGTAAGTTTGTTCCAGGCATAAGGAATAGCAAGGTGGAAAGATTGAAGTCTGGAGTTGGAAGTGGAAGAAAAGGGCATAGAGAGAAGAAAGCCAGAGGAAGAATGGAATTCACGAGGAGGGATGCAGGGAGAGAAGAAAGGTGGTGAGGGGCAGTAGAGTGGATGCATTTATAGGTCAGAAGGAGAAGTTTGAATTGGATACGGAAACAGAAGGGGAGCCAATGAAGTGATTTGAGGGGTTATATGAGTGTATCAAGGCTGGCGGAAAATTGGCCAAACAGCAGAGTTCTGAACAGATTAAGGGTAGGGCTGGTTTCATGTTGCTTCTTGCTCAAATCTTTGGATGTCCTGTCATTTATATTGTTTAATTTGTTAAGGGGGACCTTTTGTCCTCAACCTTTAATTTTTATGTTTTTTTAATGGCATCTACAGAACTGAGATTGCCTGGGGGTGGGAAGAGAGGGAGGGATGGGTGGAATGGTGAGGAGGGGAGGGGAGTGTAATGGGTCTGTATGTTTGTTTAAAGTGGTTTCTTGGAACATTAATGGATTGAATCACCCTATTAAACATACCAAGGCGTTTAGCTACTTGAAAAAGTTGAAAGCACAAGTTGTGATGTTACTAGAATGCATTTATTATTTGATGGGTGCCTAAGGCTTGCCTTGGCTGGAAAAGACTGGGTTTTCTCCTGTTATTTCCAAAAAAAGGAGGGTGATGATAATGCTTGCTAAGTCGTTACAATGTCAAGTAGTACATCAAATTACTAATTCAGAGGGCCGTTGGACTCTTGCTGTTGTGAGTATTCAAAGTATCAAATACTTTTTTTTAAATTTTACATCCTCACAGCTGATTCTTGGATTTTATAGAAACCCTGACTGCAACTCTTATGGAATTTGAGAATCTTCCCAAGATTATTGGTGGGGGCTTTAAATCAGCCTTTAGATCTGATCTCGATAGAATTTCCACTTGTTAGCTCACTATGACTAAAACTTTGAAGACACTGTATAACATAATGAAAGTAGTAGGTTTATCAGATCCTTGGTGCCTGTTATTTTCCACCACTTTTACTCTGCGCCACACCAATCATATGCAAGAATTGAACATTTTCTAGTATCCTATGAATTAATCCCTGAGGTTTCTAAGGCTACTATTAATTTCATCCTTATTTTTAGATCATTCCAGTGATTTAACTGGAAATCACTGGATCTGGGAGCAACATGCATCCCTCTGTGTAGAGGCTTAACAGAAGGGTCCTTAGCAACCCCAGTTTTAAGACCAGATTTTAACAGTTCATGGCAGTTCCTGATCGGTCCTCCAGTTTAGTCCTCCACAGTCGGGTAGTGCACCTCCTCCTGCAGCCTGGAGACTGGACCAATCAAATCTTCCGTAGTATATATGCAGACGGAGCTCCCAGAAGCTCCCAGTGTGTCCAGTCTCCTTGCAGCTTGAGGACGTGTGTGCCCTGCCTGGGCACACTTAGTGACACTTGGGGGAGCAACACTAGTTAGTTCTTTTATGGGGTTTTTGCTTTCTCTCCTTATTTCATTACCTTTTCTTTCCTAGGTAGCTGTCTCTTTTTTTTTTTAAAAAGGCTTAGACACAGGGGACCTCCCGGGGTGAGAAGCCAGTCCTGCATTGGGCCCCTGTCTTCCTCCCGGTGTATTTGGACAGCCTCGGTTGAGCTCTCCCCTAGACTGTACGGGGAAGAGCCATACCGGGTCCAGCATTGCCTTTCCATCTGAATTGCTGGCTGTATCCTGTGCTGTTTTCAGAGCTGGTAGGACTTTTCTGTTACTTATTTTAATCGGGTGCTGCACTTCACTCCCGGTGCTATTTTCTGTGGGTCTCTCAGCTCCCCGGCGTCCCGATTTCCTGCTGTGTGCTGGAATTTTGTTTTTTTCTAATTTGCCCTTCTTTGGGGTCCGTTTTATTTATTTTCATCTTTCTCCAGTTCCCTTGTATTTTCGCGCCCTTTTTTTACCGCGGGAGCTCAAACGGCGGCCATTTTGAAGTTTTAAAAAGGAAACTTCTCAGTTTTTAACACTTGTGCACGGGTTCCCCTGGCATTTTTGGGGTTTTTTATGCTGGCGATTTTGCTCAGGACAGTCCTGGGAATCTAGGGAGTATTCTTTTTTTTTTTTTTTTTTTTTTTTTTTAAGAAAATAAAAGTTTAATTCCAGTCCTTATTTTCATCGGGTTAGTCCCTTTGGTGTGGGCTTGACCTGATTTAGCTCCCTTCTCTTCCGCTTGCCGGGAGGTTGCCAACAGATGGCTACCAAACCGCAGTGCGTAATTTGCGGGTCCCGCAGAGGTGCGGTTTCTGACTCTGGCATCTGCAGGGGCTGTGCCTCAGCTTCTTCAGACCTGGAACATTCACTTGAACTGAAGGAGCTGCCTGTCCCTACTGACGCGTCTGTAGCGGGGGAGAGTGTACCTTCGTCGGGCGTTCTCCCGTCTGGTTCGGTACCGCTGTTTAGTGGGGGTGTCCCTGAGTTGCAGCATGCGGCTGTAGCAGCGCCACCTGTAGATTTTTCCCCAGATTTCGTTCTCCTCATGCATCAGGCTTTCCGCTTGAGTCGGTCCGGTCAGTTGCCGGAGGCTTGGCCCGCGTCCCTTTCCCCTTGCTCCTCGGGGGGGGTGGGGGGGGGTTCGGCGCGCTTCTCAGCCGGCCGCCAAAAGGCTCAAGTTTGTGGACCACGATCAGGACACCCTTTGTTTTCCTGATGTTGAGGCAGAGGGTGATCCTGAGACGGAGGCTGATGAGCTAGAGGACGGGGAGATCCCGGAGCCAGAAGATCAGGCTCGGATTATTCGCGTGTTTCGTAGGGACGAGCTGGTCCCTTTGATCACGGAGTCCCTTCAAACCCTTAACCTAGCTGTGGTTCGGCCTCTGGAGGAGGAGGGTCTCGAAGACCCTCTCATTCAGGCGGTCAGGGACGCCCAAGTGGTGTTCCCTGTACACCGCGTCGTTGAGCAAATGATCCACTCGGAGTGGGAACAACCCGAATCCGGTTTGAAGGGTGTTCGGACCATGCATCGTCTTTACCCCTTGGCCGACAAGGACAAGGACTTGTTTAAGTCACCGCGGGTGGATGCTGCGGTGTCGGCGGTGACTAAGAAAACCACCATCCCGGTTGAGGGCGCCGCGGCCTTGAAGGATGTTCAGGATAAGAAGGTTGATAATTTGTTGAAGCAAGCCTTCGATACCAACGCCTTGTCCCTACAGGCCTCCATTTGTGGGGCGTGGGTTGCCCGGGCTTGTTTACGTTGGTCTCAGCATCTGCGCTCGGGTTCCGGACTGGACCAGCAGGGGTTGCTGGACGCTACCCGCATGGAGTCCGGATCGGCTTACTTGGCAGATCTGCTTTATGATTTGATCCGCTCCTTGGCTAATAGTATGGCCTCCGTGGTGGCGGCACGTCGGTCCATCTGGTTACGTAACTGGGCGGCCGACGGTTCTTCCAAGTCTCGCCTTAGTAAGCTGCCCTTTAAGGGCAAATTGTTGTTTGGTGAGGCTCTGGATAGGTTGGTAAAAGATCTCGGTGAGTCTAAGGGAGGTAGGCTGCCGGAAGATAAGCCTAAACTCAACAGATCGTCCCCCTCGGTGCGCGGTCAATTTCGGGATTTTTGCAGGTTTCGTTCTTCCCGACTGTGGTCGTCTCAGCGCGGTCGCTTTGGAGCCCGTTACCAGGGGTTTCGTGGTTTCAGAGGGGCAGGACGAGGCTTCTCCGGAGCCGCCTCTTCCTCGTCCTCTTCCTTTAATCGCAAGCCACAATGAAGTGAGGCGGGCTCTAGAGGGAAGTCCGGTTATCGGGGGTCGTTTGCGCGATTTTCTTCCTTCTTGGGCCCAGATTACGTCAGATCAATGGGTGTTACAGCTTATCGAAGAGGGTTATGCGCTGGAGTTTGCCTGCCCGCTTCGAGATTCCTTTGTTATGTCTCCCTGCAAGGGAGAGCAAAAGAAGCGGGACATCCGCGTGACTCTGGATCGGCTCCTCTCCCTGGGGGCGGTGGTTCCCGTCCCTCCCTTGGAAAGAGGCACCGGTCGCTACTCCATTTATTTTGTGGTTCCCAAAAAGGACGGTTCTCTTCGCCCAATCCTGGATCTCAAAGGCGTGAATCGCGCTCTCAAGGTACAGCACTTCCGTATGGAGACTCTGCGGTCAGTCATTGTCGCGGTACGGCGAGGAGGGTTTCTGACATCCCTCGATCTATCCGAGGCCTATCTTCACATTCCCATCCGATCGTCTCATCAACGGTTTCTTCGCTTCGCATTTCCATGGGGCCACTTCCAATTTCGGGCCCTGCCGTTTGGTCTCGCCACGGCTCCCCGCACCTTTACAAAGGTGATGGTAGTGGTCGCGGCGTCCTTGCGCAAGGAAGGCATCCTAGTCCACCCGTATCTCGACGACTGGTTGATTCGGGCGAAGTCCAGCCCAGAGTGTGTGCAGGTCACGAACAGGGTGGTGGCTCTGTTGCGATCTCTCGGCTGGGTGGTGAACGAACACAAGAGCTGTTTGTGCCCGACTCAGGAACTCGAATACCTGGGAGTACGCTTCGACACGGCGCGGGGCTTAGTAATTTTGCCGGAGCGCCGTGTCCTAGCGTTGCAGAGCCTCGTCCGTCTCTTCCGGGGGATGCCCGCTCCATCCGCGTGGTGGTACCTTCGGCTACTCGGCACGATGGCGGCGACCCTGGAGATGGTGCCCTGGGCCCGCTTCAATATGCGTCTGCTCCAGAGTGCTCTTCTGCGTCGTTGGTCCAACCAGTTCGACTCGTTGAACATGAGACTACCTTGTCCGAAACAGGTTCGCCGTTCGCTCCGGTGGTGGCTTTCCTCCAAGAACCTGACGCGGGGGATTCCCTTGGAGCCTTCCCTTTGGGTTCCGTTCACAACGGATGCCAGCCTTTCCGGCTGGGGTGCACACTGCGAAACCCGCTTCACGTAGGGGAACTGGTCTCCCCTGGAAGCCTCTTGGTCAATCAACCGGCTCGAGTTGCGGGCGGTGCGGCTAGCCCTCTTCGCCCTCGAAGCCCTGGTCCTCGGTCGGCCAGTGCGGATTCTCTCGGACAATGCGACCACGGTAGCTTACATCAATCGCCAAGGGGGCACCGGCAGTGTAGCCCTGGAATCGGAGGCGACGGCTTTGTTCAATTGGGTGCAGACTCGTCTTCCGGCGATCTCAGCAGCCCATATCGCGGGCGCAGACAACGTTCAAGCAGATTTTCTCAGCAGAGTGCGGGTGGACCCCGGAGAGTGGGAGCTCAACCCGCAGGTTTACGCGCAAATAGTTCATCGGTGGGGTCCGCCCATCATGGATCTCATGGCGACGTTCCAGTCGGCCAAGACGGGGCGCTTCTTCAGCAGGCGACAAGAGCGCATGTCCGAGGGGATCGATGCTCTCATTCAGCCGTGGCCAACGGCCGGTCTTCTTTATGTATTTCCTCCATGGGCTCTGATCGGCCGGGTCGTTCAACGCATCGAGGCCCACAGGGGTCGGGTGTTGTTGGTGGCCCCGGATTGGCCCAGGAGACCCTGATATGCCGACCTGGTCAGGCTCCGCGACGGCGTTCCTTGGCTTCTGCCCGCATTGCCGGATCTTCTTCTTCAGGGGCCCTTGAGGATGCCCCAAGTGGGTCGATTCTCGCTTACGGTTTGGCCATCGAGAGGGCTCGGTTAAGAAAGAAGGGTTACTCTACTGCGGTGATTGCTACTCTCCTGCGGGCACGAAAAACGTCCACCTCTCTTATTTATGTGCGGATTTGGAGAATCTTTGAAGACTGGTGCTCCCGGCGAGGGATCCGGGCAGCGACGGTTTCCGTGCCCGTCGTTTTAAGTTTTCTCCAAGATGGTTTTGATAAAGGTCTGGCTGCTAGCTCCCTGAAAGTCCAGTTGGCGGCAATCGCCTGCTATCGCGGCAATGTTTTGGGCCGTCCCCTTGGGTCTCATCCAGACGTCCGTCGTTTTCTTACGGCGGTTTTTCATTTGCGGCCTTCCCGCAGGATCTTCGTACCTCCATGGGACTTGAATCTCGTGCTGCGGGCCCTGGTTCGCGAACCTTTTGAGCCCCTGCGTAGGGCGTCTCTGAAAGACCTCACGCTGAAGACGGTTTTTCTCGTGGCCATCTGCTCGGCGCGGCGTATTTCTGATCTCCAAGCGCTGTCCTGCAGGGAGCCCTTTTTGTCCTTTTCCCAAGATCGGGTGGTTCTTCGTCCGGTTCCTTCCTTTTTGCCTAAAGTGGTTTCTCCTTTTCATGTGAATCAGGCAGTGTTTCTCCCGGTACTACCTTCTGGCTCCGCCAAGGCTGCGGACAAGGGGCTTCACTGTCTAGATGTTGGTCGCGTGCTTCGTTGCTACTTGAAGGTTACCGAATCTTTTCGTAAGACCGACCACTTGTTCGTGCTCTTCGGAGGTGCACGGAAGGGGGAGGCGGCGGCTAAAGCCTCCATTGCCCGATGGCTCAAAGACGCGATCGCCTCCGCGTATCTGTTGCAGCAGCGGCCGATTCCAGAGGGGATCCGAGCTCACTCCACAAGGGCTCAAGCGACCTCTTGGGCGGAGTATAGCCTGGTTCCGCCAGCGGACATCTGTAAGGCGGCTACTTGGTCGTCGTTACATGCTTTCAGTAAACACTATCGCTTGGATGTGTCAGCCGCTCGGGATTCCTGTTTTGGTTCGGCGGTTCTGCAACCCGGATGGCAAGGTCCCGCCCGGTGTTGACTGCTCTGTTACATCCCGATTGTGGAGGACTAAACTGGAGGACCGATCAGGAAATGAAAATTACACTAACCTGGTAATTGTAGTTCCTGGAGGGTCCAGTTTAGTCCTCCTTCCCTCCCGAGTATCCACTGGTTTAGTGCGGCGCGCTTTCCGAACGGGTTGGCCCTGAGACGGTTTCCTCTTTTTCGTTCGGTCCTTTTTTGCAGCCGCGCTCTTTGTCAGTGCTATTCCTTCTATCGGATTTTCAGGCAGCTCTCTTGGAATTTTGACTGTGGGCTGTCTTTTTGCTACCGGGGCGTCGCTAGAGGCGCGGTGCAGTGTTCTGGCTTCCTCGTTTGGGGATGGGGCTGATAGCTTATTGGGGGGAACGAGTTTCTTCTTTAGTATGCATTTTTTTCTCTTACTCTAATGTGTTGCTTCGTTAAGTTTGCTTTGTTACTAGTACACTGGGGGCTTCTGGGAGCTCCGTCTGCATATATACTACGGAAGATTTGATTGGTCCAGTCTCCAGGCTGCAGGAGGAGGTGCACTACCCGATTGTGGAGGACTAAACTGGACCCTCCAGGAACTACAATTACCAGGTTAGTGTAATTTTTATTTTTCTTCCAGAGAAATGCAACTCCAGAATGTTTTCCCTGGACGGTCTGAGGAGTCTATAAAGTCACCTTTCAGGATGAAATTATTAGTTTTGTACATGGAAAAGGAAGTAGTGTTTTAAAGAGTTAGCCCATCTAGAAGCTGAAATCAGAGGGTTAGAGCAGAGACATAAGGATGCTCCTAGTGGAATGGTTCTGCTTAGTCTACAGGCCAGAAAATACAAGCTTAATAAGTTATTGAGTCAACAAGCTGGAGTTATTTGTCTTAAGGGAAGGGCACTTTATTACTTGGAGAAGAATAAAGCAAGGTGATTATTGGCCCAGTATCTTAAAGGTAAATGTGCTAGGCATAGAATTGCGGGCCTTCTCAATTCTAAGGGCAAATAGACTGTCTAATATATCACCCTTTAAGAAATCTTGTAGGAGATAACTTTTATTATGACCACTGCTGTCAATTTAGACTACAAGTTCCATATCTCCTTGAAGGCTGCTTAGAATGGAGTTTGTTGTAATAGTAATGTTACAGTACCACCTTACCAATATGACTTAAAACTGTTCAGTTCCTAATAGACAGACTGATGTAACAGACTTTTGTGCCCGCATACAGATGTTGTGGGGGAGGAAGAGGAGGAGGAAGCAGACACAGAGCTGGAAAGACAAAACATAGAAGAACTGTATGATTATGTGAGGCAAACGCATCAGCAAGAAGCACTGCTGAGAGAGGACGTACAACACCCTGCATTGATCCCTGTGCTGAGGCCATACCAGAGCGAAGCTGTGAACTGGATGCTACAGAAGGAGAATTTTAAAAGCACATTTACAAATGGTACATGAGCAGACACACTGCTCAGCAATTATACAGCACATCCTAAGCATCTGAGCACAAATGTATATCTGGTAAATTACATTATTAGTGGACTTATTGGTTCATAATCAGCAACACTATCCAAATTGTGCTGCTGAATATCCGGATAGTGCTGAGGCAGTCTGTCAGGATAGTGCCAGGGTGGTCTCTGGAAAGAAAGAGGACAGAGCCGGCAACTGTTCGTATAGCAGTGATATTCAGTGCTGCTGTCCGGATAACTTAAAACAGGAACATTTTTCAGCAAGTGCTCACGTAGTACATCTGTACATAGGGTAGGCTAATTCTTGCTCTCCCCTTGTTTTGTTTTTAGAGCATGCACTGCATTCGTTATGGCGAGAGATCTCCACACCTGATGGAGTGCAACTCTACTACAATCCATTTACTGGCTGGTAAGAATTTTGATTAAATATCAGGAAAATATAGGATTTGTGTATTACACTTTTGAAGATGACTTGTATGAAGGCAGGAAAGCAGCATATTATAAGCTCAAATGGATACAGTAATTCTCTATGGACAAGCAGGACGTAAGTCCTCACGCATGGGTGACACCCCTGAAAGAACGCTGCGCGGGAATGCTCCCCAGCTTCTATTGGAAGCTTTTGAGAGGCTCCAGTGCATGTGCGGGCCTCCTTCCTGCCTGCCACTGCTGCACCATCATCTTCAGTCTTTCATTTTCTGCAGAGCCCCACAAATGTGTTCCAAGTCCCTCTCTGTTGATAAACATTTTTCCTCCCCTGCGGGGGAGGTCCTAATCTAAACGTAATCATTTTTGTAATTGTCTGCCATCACAGTCCCCCTTCGTTTTGCTTCTTTTCTTCACGTTCAAACAAACAGTTTTCATGGCACCTTGATCTGGCCTTCCTTCACCATCAAGCCATTTGATTTTGCCACAGGCATTTTTCCTGACTTGTCACAGAAACTGGTCAGCGGTTTTAAGAAATGTACCAAGTATGCCTGGACCATTTTGGTAACGGATAAGCACAACTGGTGCCTCGAATGCCTAGGACCCGATCACCAGCTCTCTCTGTTGATTTGTGTCTGCAAATGACAAGGAGAGGACTCAAGGGTTGGGAGAAACGAGAGTCCCTCTTTGGCGCTCCAAAGTCTGATCCAGCACCTTTGTGCCAATAGTATCTGTCCCCATGGCCTCGAAGGCTGCACAGGAGAATGGTGCATAGACATCGAGGAGCTCAGTCAGAACCTAGCACCTGTCATGCCTCAGAGCATTGGTCAGCCTCCTGCCAAGGAGGAATCTATCCTTGTCTTGATCGATGTCTAGAGGTGATCATGCCGAGCAGCATGTGAAGGCCTGGGTGCATCGGCACTGGAGCCCATTGAGACAGGGCGTCGAGAGCGATAGGGGTCAGTGTGAGCACCCACTGAAGGTGCCCCGATGGGAGGATTGCTCAACCTCCGAGGTATCGCGGGGGCATCAACAGCCTTCCGACAGTCAAGGCAAAGCCCCTAATACCCCTGTACAGATGCCAGTTACATCGATTGAAGATACTCGAGCCCCTCCACCTTCAGAATCGGCAGCCATGGAGAAACAACTCCTACAGGCACACGAGGATTGCTTTACTGCTCTTTTCACGATGCAGCAAGCCATGGCCTTGGCATAGACGTCATCAGCCATTGTGCAGCTGATCCTGGAAACGCATGCCCTTTCTCCAGCAATGACTTCAACACTGGGACATCAAAGGGTCCTGATGCTGGTTTCTGTCCAGCCAATTTCCCTCTCCAGTGTCTCAAAATCCAGATAGGCATCGGTGCATCGTCACCCTCCCCTCGAAGAAAGAGGGAAATTTGGGCACAGACTCAAAGGTATTTTGACTTCCTCTTGTCTAGGTAACCGATATTGAATTGGAGGATTTCTTGGAGGGCAGATCTTCGAAGCATTTCTTGGAGGCAGGTCTTCAGAGCTCTCATCAGACCCTTCTCCCTCTCACAAGACCTTCCAGGATTTTTTGAGAGATATGGCCAAAACCATACTATTCTCATTGGAGACTGAGGATGAACCCAGAGCGGAGGATTTTGGAGATCCTGCAGTATTCCTCTGTACCTAAAGAGGTGGTGACTGTGACCATGCCCTTGCACCGCCTACTGCAGAGGGTGCAGATGAGGATGTGGGAAAAGCCCTTCACAGTGCTGCCAGTCAGTAGGAGACTGGACTCGATGTACAGGGTCCAAAAGGGTCCAGGTTTTGAGAAACCTCAGCTCCCACACCACTCCTTAGTGGTCGAGTCTGCCCTTAAGAGGATCACTAGTACCAAGACTCATTCCTCGTCACTTCCAGGAAGGGAAACTTGGATATTGGACTCTTTCGAGAGACAGTGTTTTCAGAGCTTCATACTCATAGCCCACGTCACCTATTATCAGCTCTACATGAGCATTTTCTTGAAGGATATCATGTGTGACCTCTGGGACTTGTCCCCATTTCTTCCGCTTGAGAAGTTAGTGTCATACCCTGGGCCATGGCAAAGATTTCTCAAAGTTCATGGTCTGGGCAACCTATGATGCCTTTGAAATGGCATAGAGAACTGCTGCCATAGTATTGGAGCCCAGAGGTTCTCCTGGTTCCAGGCCTTGGACCTGAAACAATCAGTTCTGAATAAGCTGACGGACATGCCATGCCGTGCTGTGGAAAGAATCTGTTCGGTGAATTGGTAGAGGGAGAAGACTGGCATCATAGAAAAGCAGCATGTCACTCTTACCAGGCTCTCAAGGTACACATCTGTACCAGCTTATCGTAGAAGGTATCAAGGTGGACTACTCCCCTCGTAGGCGACAATACTTCCCTGGGTCCCAGACCTCCCAACAGAAGCAACAGGCTCCTCCTCTGCAACAGAGGCTTCAAAAGACCCGCCCAGCCAGCCCTGCTGTCAAAACCTGGAGCGGGATTTTGACTGGCTCTTTTGGAGCATAGCCAGTCTACTAAGGATCCCTGTGACAAACCCTCAAGTGGGAGGAAGGGTCGCGTATTTTGCTCCGAGGTGGCTCCTCATATCCTTAGATTCATGGGTGCTGTAGATAATCCAAAGTGGCTACAGATCACATTTCTTTGAGCTGCCTCCAAATTGCTCCCCCCTCCCCACCCCGGACCATATCACCTTGACCTTTTGCATCAGAAACTGCTTCAAAGAGAGATCTCTGACCTCCTGTCCGATCTCGCCATTGACCTTGTGCCGCAGGAGCAAAGGGGGTGGTGGTTTTACTCCAGATACTTTCTGATCCCCTAGAAAATGGGGGTATTCTATCCCATCCTGGACCTCGGAGACCTCAAAATTCACTTGGTAAGAGAAAGGTTCAAGATGATTTCTCTGGGCACCCTGCACCTGTACCTTGTTCATTCAAGAGGTGGAGCTGTTGGGGTTTGTGACCAATTACCCTAAGTTCCACCTTCAGCCTGCCCAGCAGCTAGAATTCATAGGGACCCTGCTTGACTTGGGCGAAAGCTTTCCTTCTGCAAGACCTACACCAGAGGCTAACAGCCTTGATATGGGTCACTCAACTGACTCAGCGAGTGACGGCTTGCAAGATATTAACCATCCTAGGCCACATAGCCTCCACAGTGCATATTACACCCTTGGCACGTCTTCAAATGAGGCAGACTCCATGAACTCTGTGGACTCTGGCCATGGGTCGCCTGTGGTATCCAGTGCATATCACCAATCCACTGGTGCAATCGCTGCATTGATGGACAGTTCCTCAGAACTTGCTCAAAGGTCTCTTCCTTCAGAAGGCCTCACCCCAGAAAATTTTGATGACAGTCGCATCCAAATTGGGATGGGGGAGCTCATCTCGATGACTTTCACACTCAGGGCGATTTGATCGTTCAGGAAAGTCTTCACCAGATCAACTTCTTGGAGTTGAGAGCCATAGCAAATGCTCTACAGGCCTTCTGAGATCAGCTTAACCAAATTGTCCTCGTTCAGACCAACAATCAGGTCGCTATGTTCTATATCAATAATCAAGGGGGCAGAGGCTCATATGTCCAGTCCTGGGAGACAGTCATGTTGTGGAAATTCACCATCGCTTATGAAATGGAGCTGAGCGCCACTTATTTGCCAGGAGACCAAAACATTGTGGCAGACGGACTGAGTCGTGTCCTTCAGTCATACGAATGAACGCTGTACAGGGAGGTGGCAGCTCGTATCTTTCAGAAGTGGGACATTCCCTTGATAGACCTGTTTGCTACTCCACAAAACTCCAAAGTAGATCACTTCTGCTCCAGAGTGGGTTCTCACAGCAGACTAGCATTTGAAACTTTCCTCCTGTACTAGAGGAAGAGTCTCCTGTATGCCTATCCTCCAATACCTCTCATAGTGAAGATCCTTCTGAAGCTCCAGTCATACTGTATTAGCCTAGACAGCTGTGGTTCTCTCTTCTGCCACAGCTATCCACTCGGGAACCCCTCTGGCTTGGCTATGCGCCATATCTAGTATCGCAGGATGATGAGCGGATGCTACATCCCAACCTCCGGTCCTTGGCCCTCAAGGCATGGATGTTGAGAGGCTAGTCCTCTCTGAGCTCAATCTGCCTGACAAAATCACACATATTCTGTTAGCCTCTCAGAGGACCTCAACGAGAAGGTCTTATGCCTATACGTGGAATATGTTTACTGTCTGGTGCGAGGGCCAAGTCTTAAATTCTTTCTTCTGTCCACAACGGAGACTGCTCGAGTATCTGCTACACCTCTCTGGCTCTGGCCTTAAATCCAACTTTGTCCAGGTTTACCTCAGTGTGAATGGTGAAGGAAAGCCCATTACAGTACAGCCTTTCGTTGTCCACTTTGTGACTGCTGCTCCTCTTGAAGCCTCCTTACAAGCCCCCCACTGTGGCTTGGGACCTCAATGTGGTACTGCCACAGCTCATGAAATCTCCCTTTGAGCCACTCTGTTCCTGTCTACTGAAGTTCTTGACCTGAAAAGTCTTGTTTCTCATAGCCATCATTTTGGCATGCCGAGTAAGTGAGCTGCAAGCTTTAGTAGTTTATCCACTGTACACCAGATTTCATCATAATAGTGGTTCTTCATACTCGTTCTTGTTTTCTTTCGAAAGTGGTTTTGGATTTCCATCTCAATCAGTCCATAGTACTGCCAACAGTTTTTCCTCAGCCTCACGCCCACAAGGGGGAAGCAATGTTGCACCTGTTGGACTGCAAGTGAGTCATTGCCTCCTATTTGGTGCAGATAAAGGACCATAGACAGTCTGTCCAGCTTTTTGTTTCTTTTGACCTCAGCAAGCTAGGGGCTGCCATATCCAAGTGCTCCCTTTCAATTTGGCTAGCAGACTGCATTTCCTTTGCTTATACTCAGGCAGGTCTGAGCCTTGATGTCATGTCACAGTTTACAGTGTCAGAGCCATGACTTTGTTGGTGGCCAATTTACGCTCTGTCTCCATGAAAGAGATGTGCAGGGCTGCAACCTGGTCTTCTGTCCACACATTTACATCTCACTATTGCTTGGATGGGGATTCCCGACACAACAGCAACTTCTGCCACTCTGTACTCCGGCATCTGTTTGTGGATTAGAATCCAACTCCATCCCCCCAATGCCCTTCTGTCCGTCCAGGCTACCAAAAAGAAAAAAGGAAAGTGAAAACATAGGAAAGCAGAGAACAGTGAGAATTTACCATTTTTTTGTTCCTTTGTTTGATGTTGCCCCTGTTGAGCTTCTCAGCGGCCACCTTGGTTTTTAGTAGCCTGTAGCGGGAGTCCCATGTGTGAGGACTTTCTATTTATTTATTATTTATTTATATTCTCTTATATACCGCGCTATTCTGCATCAGTGTGGTTTATATTGAACAAACTGAAATTACATTGAACAGGGCATTATAACTTGGAGATAACTATTTTACAGGGAACATGGGCTATGGAGGGTTAAGTGGCTTGCCCAAGACCACAAGGAGCACCTGTGGGACTAGAAACCCCAGTCCTTCCGGCCCAAGGTTGCTGTCCTCTAGTGGGATTTGAACCCCCGACCTTCCGGCCTGAAGTACCTTGCCCCAACCACTAGGCCACTTCTCCACTACCTTGTCCACAGAGAAAAGGTAGTTACTCATTTGTAGCAGGTTTTCTCCATGGACATCAGGAATAAGTCCTCCCAACCCTCCCACCTCCCCAAGGAGTTGTATTCTGCTATAGCTATGTTATCAGACTGAAGAAGATGGTGTCACAGTGGTAGGCAGGAAGAAGACACGCAGGCACGGTGGAGCCTCCCAAAAGCTTCCAATAGAAGCTAGGGAGCATTCCCACGCAGGGCTTTGTCAGGGATGTCACCCATGTGTGAGGACTTATTCCTGTTGTCCACGGAGAACATCTGCTGCGGGTGAGTAATTACCTTTTCTTTGTTACTGCTAATAATGATACGTCTCCATAGCTGATTCAGATGTATGTCTTGCAGTGTCCTTCATGCAGTTGATACAAGTTTTTAAGATAGTTTTGGGTGAATAAGGAGTGTTACTCCCCATAAGAAAAGAGGGAGAATACCTTGGAACCATGCTCATCTAAATCTCATGGAAAATAACTGAAAGGTTTCTATGAATAAGAATCTTATAAACCCAACATTTTGCTGAGCCTTGTTGCCCCCCCCCCCCCCCCCACCATTCGTCCCGTGCCTGGTTTGACCAGCATCGTGGCTTCTGCAGTGAGTGGAGATGCTGCCGCTTCTGGGACTTCAGCAGTAGTGGACAGAACGTCACAGACTGAAGGGGCCTTGACATCAGGCCTCCAGGCGAGTGCATCTTTGCGAGGTAGTGTGGCTGCCCTGGAGTCCATTGCAGTTTCTCAGTTGATGTTTCCTCCGCGTCTGCAGGAAGTGACTTTGGACTCAATATAGACGTCTCTGAAATCTGTACACCAGGTATGTGCTGGGGCTTTGCAGGTCTTGACTCCATCATGTTTGGAGAATGTGGAGAAGAACATGGAAGTTCATCAATCACTGGCTTCTGGACTCAGATATTACAGCGGGTACAGGTCCAGCAAGGTGTTTTGTTCCAGGATAGACTAGTTTTTCAGCGTAAGCTTGAGAATATGGAGAACATTCAGAGGTCTTTGAATCTGAGGATCTTAAATTTTCCACATTTGTCTGTTTCTCTGGCTAGGGACCTGTTCCACAGGTTCCTTAAAGAGATTTTTGGTTATCGTGAGGCTGGGTTTCGCCCTCTCCAGAAGATCTACTACGTCCCGTCTGGATCTGTTAAGGATGCTTCATCTTTGACCACAGCCTCCAAGGTGGATATATCTTCTGATTCTTTAGACTTGGGGAACCTGTCTGAATTACTGGAGAAATCAGCCGAGGTGGCGGAGGCCAGAGTGGCATTATTGATTTCTTTTGTGTTTGTTCAAGACAAGGAAGCTTTATTACGTTTATTTTTTAAGAAAACTGATGTGTTTTTTTATAGGAGGTAAGATTGTGATCTTCCCAGATGTGTCCCGGTGAACACAGGTCAGGAGGAAGACGTTTTTGGAATTTCGCACTGAGGCTTTGGCCTTAGGTGCAAAGTTCCAAATTAGATTTCCTTGTAAATGTGTACTCTTATTATCAAAATCATACATATCATTTCTTTGAGCCTTCACAATTATGTTTCTTTTTAGATGCTAAGAAGATACAGGACTGATCCTGGAGGATTAATAGGGGCGTGCGTGTGTGTGTGTATATATATGTCCTGTTCTAATCCTATGATGTGTTTTCTTTTATTTTTCTTCCATTTTCCCATGGTTGTGTTAATCTTGGATCCTCCCTTTTGTGGTCTATTTTGTACATTCAGTTAGATTATGGATTCTGTTTGTATTGTATGTTTTTGTTTCATTGCTTTTTCATTTTGTGTAAAACTGAATGTCTTTTTTTTCTTGTTTCAAGGTTTACTTGATATACTTATGAAATTTGATAAATATAAAATAAAAACAAACAAACCTCAACTGAGTGCACAGAGGCCAGAACAGTGTCTGTTTAGGTGAGACTTCTCCAGGGCTGGCAGAGAAATTGCAGCAGTGTTTTGTTCTCTTCCTCACTGTCCCCAAGGCTAATAATGGACATGTAATAGCAGAGCCGGCTAAAGCATTTCTGCTGCCCTTGGCAGAAGCCCTGGCTGCACCTCTCCCCTCCCTTCCCTAGGCACTGAGCCATGCCTTCCCACTGGGCACTGAACAGCACCCCCCCCCATTCTGCGCCATGCTACTGCCAATTCTGGTGGCAGGGTTGAGGGGAGGCATGGCTCGGCTTGACGGCAGACCATGTGCTTCAGCACACATGGCCTGCCGCTTCTGACCCCCTCCGACATAACTTTGGAGGTTCAGAAGCAGCAAGTCATGTTTACTGCTGAGCCCAGCAGTCTCTCTCCCCCCCTCCCCTGCCACCGGAATCGGCGTGGCTCAGCACAGGGTTGGGGGGAGGGTGGTGCATTTTGGCGCATGGGGGGATGGCATGCCATGTGTGCTGAAGCACGTGGCCTGCCTCCCACAGAGATCTGCCTCCCTAGGCAGCTACCTAGTGGACAGGCCATCCCTGAGTAATAGGAGGAGGAACATTGAGGGCAGCCAGAGAGGCAAAGGAGTTGCAGCAGTTTCTTCCTGCTCTCTCCCTCCTCACTGCTGATGATAGCTTTACTCTTCTGGAGAAGCTGCTGTATCTACTGCTTTGTGCATTTGTTGTGGAACAAAAGCATAGTCTGTTACAGGATTTTTGTATTAATGGTTTTGGATGACTGTGACTTTTCTACAGTGATTCCTAAACCTATGGGATTCATCCTAGTTTCTATGCAGTTTTATATATGTACAGTATCATGGATATCCTGAAAAACTCAACTGGCTATGGGGTCATGTTGGCCTTACCTGCTTTCATCTGTGTTTCTAAAATATGACGACTTTATCCTGCTAGTCCAGTCCAGACAAATGGATTATGCTCCCTTACCAGCAGGTGAACATAAGATATGTCAAACTGCTTCAGACCAAGGGTCCATCAAGCCCATTATCCTGTTTCCAACAGTAGCCATTCCAGGTCTCAAGTACCTGTCAGGTTCCCAAAGGTATACGCATTCCATGCTACTTGTCTCAGGGTTAAGAAGTAGATTTCCCCAGTCCTCTTTAATAATGGTATATGGACTTTTCCTCTAGGAATTCATCCAAACTTGTTTTGAAGCCAGCTAAACTAGCAGCTTTTACTACATCCTCCAGTAACAAATTCCAGAATTTGGGTGGCGGGGATCTCTTTTTTTTCCAATGACCTCCAGCAGCTTCAAGAAGTGCAATTGGTGCAGCAAAATGATGTCCCTCACCGATCCACATGACTGCTGCCTCTGGTGCCTCAGCCCAGAGCACAACAACTCGGACTGTGAACTTTGCAGAACCATGACCTCAAAAGCCATGAAGAGCCATCACCAGCAGCAGGACAAATTCTTCCAGAAGTCCGACTCCACCCTGGAGTCTCTGTCAACACCACACTTCAGGGCCCCCTCCAGTACCTCGGTGCCCCACGAAGCCCAAGCCTCCTTAGTCCCATGGCTGTGCTTCCTTCAAGAGGAAATCCCCAGAGGTGGAATGCAAGATGACAAAACCCTCGAAGAACACCTCGGAGGATGGGTCCAGGAAGAAGGGGAAATCCTACTCCAGGCCCTACAGTTCCTGGCGTGAGTCTGAGGAGTCAGAGTGGGAGTGGCCTCACAAGCTGCCCTGCAAGGAGTCATCTGCACCTGCCGACCGGTCTCAGACACCAGAAGCCATCCTCATCAAGGACTTCCCCTTGACAGTATTGATGCTGGGCTTGAAATTCTTGATGCCTGCATCGAAGACTGCAGAGCCAACTGGCATGGAGACCAGGATGGCTGCCTTAGAGAGTAGTATCTATACCCTTGTGGTCATGCAGCTGGCGTTTATGTCCGGTACATCTGCCCCGATGATGGGACCCTCTACATCGAGAGCTTCCCTGGACGTTGAGCTGATACTCAAGCACCACCTGCTTCGAGAGAACCAACGGCTGTGGACAAGATCCTAGTCCCATTCCTCGGGACACCTGTTTTTCTCTGGCGAATGCCCACAGCTCGGACTGCAGATCCTCCGGAGGTTGTGGACTGCCTGGCACGGACCTCGACCGTGGCGATCACAGAGCCTCGGACTCATACTCTGACTTCGAGTCTGAATTGGAGATAGAGGATGAAGAATATCCAGACATTCAGCAACACCGAGACGTGCCTTCGGATCAGTCTGTTTCGGTGTCCCGATGCCATAACCCACCAGAGGATGTCGCCTTTCTCGTCTTTGTGCGGGACATGGCTAAGGCTCTCACCATCGAGACCGAGGACTAGGATACCTGCATACAGAGGAACTGGAGATACTCCAGTACAAGACCCTCCCTAAGGAAACCCTTACGGTACCAGTGCTTCCAACCCTTGACTGCCTTCTCTTCCAGATGTGGGAAACACCGGCATAGGTACCCATTGTCATCAGGTGACTCAAATCCATGTACCAAATGCGCTGAAGCCCTGGGTTTCAGAAAACCCAACTTTCCCACAACTCGATGGTCATTGAGTCAGCCATGCACAGGCTCAAGAGCCAAAAGACTCATTCCTTGGTGCTACTTGGCAGGGAGGTCCAAACCTTTGACGCCCTCGGCCAAAAGGCCTTTTCAGGGCTTGATGCTGATTTGCTGGATCCAGTCCTACATGCTCTTTATCAGCATGTATCTTAAGGAGCTGTGGAGGGAGCTCGGTGGATTCTCGGCAGGCCTTGACAGTGAACCCCTGCAGAGATTTAAGTCTCCGGCATCTGCAGTCAAGGAGTGCTCGAAGTTCTTGTCTCGAGCAGCCTAAGATGACTTTGAGTCTTTGACCAGGGTGGCAGCCGCAGGCTTTAGGGCACGACGCCAAGCATGACTGCAGTCGTCTGTCCTGAATCTATTGCGCTAGGTCAATCTTATTAATGTCCCCTGCATCGGAAAGAAACTCTTCAGGAAACCCATGGCAGACAAAGCTGCAGAAATAGTTCCTAACGAGAACCAGACTCCCGAAGAAGACCTCGGTGCAGCCGTGTAAGAAGGCCCCGGAGAAGAAGCCCATCTTCCCGAGGAAGAAGGTGGGTTTGGCAATGCCTTGCAATTTCAGGCCTTCTCGGCCCCTCAGCAAGGCCAACAGCATAAAGGACTTGGGCATGGCCCCTGTAAGAAAAAGACCCCGAAGTCCCAGGCCCCGGCCACGGCCCAGCCTTGGGGGGAGCTTTTGATTGCCTGGGCATGACTTCCTCTCCCCCGGGAGGTCCCCTGCAGCCCACAGAGGAGTGTCTAGCCCTGCTTACCCATAGGTGGTCTGCCATAGGTACATATGACCTAGATTGGCCTCTGTTGGAAACAGAATACTGGGCTTGATGGACCTTGGTCTGACCCAGTATGGCATATCTTATGTTCTTATGTCTTATGTTCTTATCACCACAGATACCTGGGTGCTACAAGTGTTCAGGGAGGGCTACCTCCTCCACCTACAGCGGGCTCTGCTCTCGTACTTTCCAGGAGAGCCTATCAGATCTCTCCTTCAGCAGACCCTACTCCTTACCGAGCTCGCAGGCCTACTCCAGGACAAAATGGTGGAGCCAGTGCAGAAACATTTCTGGGGTACTGGCTTCTACTCCAGATATTTCCTAATCCCCAAGAGGACAGGGGGCCTCAGGCCTATCTTGGACTTGCAGGAGTTGAACAAGTTTCTGTTAAGGAAGACGTTCAAGATGCTCTCCCTTGGAACACTGCTGCCATTCCTCCAGCAGGGAGATTGGCTATGTTCGTTAGACCTAAAGGATGCCTACACACACATCCTGATCCATCCCAGCCACAGAGAATACCTTCAATTCATGGTGGGAGGAGAGCACTACCAATACAGGGTGCTGCCCTTTGGACTGGCCTCATCCTCAAGGGTCTTCACCCAGTGTCTCATGGAGGTCGCATCCTACCTCCGGCTCCAAGGAGCCTTTGTCTTCCCTTACCTAGACGATTGGCTCATAAAGGGAGGCATAGCTGCAGAGGCGCAATGCACCACTGGGCGCACCATCAATACCTTGCAGCATCTGGGGTTCATCAACTACCCCAAGTCCCACCTTTCTCTGGCTCAACACCTGGAGTTTATAGGGGTGCAGCTAGACACCCTCCAGGCAAAGGCCTGCTTTCCTCAAAAGAGGTCAGAATGCCTCGGGATTAGCCTCAGAAGTGCACTGATGCCGGGTGCTACCTGCCTGGCTTCTCTTCCACATGACTCCATATACGAGACTGCACATGAGTGGCCCAGTGGTGCCTCCAGTCTCAGTGGACACAAGCCTCAGGCAGGCTCTGGGACAGAGTGAGAGTGACTTGCAACTGGCGGACTCCCTCAGATGGTGGCAGATCCCTCGACAACTTCAAGCCAGGATGCCCTTCCAGGCACTCGCCCCACAGAAGGTCCTCACCACAGACACCTCCTTACTGGGCTGGGAGGAGCACATTGCGAGGGCTTCAAGATGCAAGGCAACTGATCCCAGATGCAAATCAATCTGCTGGATCTCAGGGTGATATTTCTGGCTCTCTGAGCCTTCTGCCACCGATTGTAGCACCAGTCAGTGCGGGTCCAGACTGACAACCAAGTTGCAATGTTCTACGTGAACAAAGGGGCATGGGGCTGTACTCCCTCTGCCTGGAGGCAGTAATCTCTGCTCCTATGTGACATGCAGAAGGATGTTTCTAAGAGCGGTCTACCTCCCGGGACAAGACAATGCCCTAGCGGACAAGCTGAGCAGAGTCCTCCAACAGCACGAGTGGTGCCTGGACCCCAAAATGGCTTCCCGGCTGGGGCATCCCCCTGGTGGACCTGTTTGCCAGCCTGGACAACACGCAGTTGCCCCACTTCTGCTCCTGCCAGCTGCACCTGTCCCAGGTGGCAGCGGATGCACTCCTCAGTCCATGGATGGAAGGCCTCTTGTATGCCTTCCTGCTGTTACCACTAGTCACCAAGATCCTCTTTAAGGTCTAGCGCGACAGGGCATCATTAATACGGATAGCTCCCCGATGGCCCAGGCAATCCTGGTTCCCGTTACTCCTCTCCCTGTCGGCAGTGTTTCTGATTCCCCTGGGCCGAGCCCCAGGACTACACCCCAACCTGGGATCCCTGTCACTCATGGCTTGGCTGCTGAAAGGGTAGCATTGGCTCCCTTCAACCTCCCTCGGGACGTGGAAGAGTTCTTCTGGCCTCTCATAAGGCTTCCACAAGAAGGGCATATGCCTTCATGTAGCGCTGATTCTCGGTGTGGTGTGCCAAAAGATAGGCGAATCTATACTCCTGCTCGGTACAAGTGGTACTCCAGTATCTGCTCCATCAGTTGCAGGTGGGACTAAAGTCTAACTCTGTCATACACATGAGCGCTATCGCAACGCATCACCATTTCATCAAGGGCAAGTCCCTTTCAGCTCAACCCCTTGTGTGTCTGTTCTTGTGGGGCCTCATGCTATCCAAAACCCCGGTCCACCCTTCAGTGGCAGAGGGGGATCTCAGTGTGATGCTCTTGCAACTCACTAAGCTGCTGTTTGAGCTTCTGGCTACCTGCCACTTGAGGTACCTCTCCTGGAAGGTCATCTTCCTTGCAGCACTCTCATCAGCTCACAGTGAGCTTCAGGCTCTGATGGCAGAGCCACCCTACTCGAGGATCTAGAAGAACAGGGTGGTGCTCCGCACACACCCCAAGTTTCTGCTGAAGGTGGTGTCCCCATTTCACCTCAATCAGGAGGTGGTGCTCCCCACCTTCTTTTTGAAGCCTCATGCTGGCAAGGTGGAGACCATTCTCCATACTCTGGATTATGTTAAAAAAAAAAAAAAAAAGCCCTCTCCTTCTGTCTGCAATGGACTCGGGGCCACCGCAAAGCACCTCAGCTTTTTGTATCCTATGATCCTAGTCATCTGGGGCTCCCAGTAACTAAGTGAACTCTGTCCGCTTGGGTGGCAGACTGTATTGCCCTCACCCATGAGCAGGCGAGGATCTCACTGGATCAGAAGATCACAGCACACTGTGTCAGGGTCATGGCTACTTCCGTAGCAAATCTGCGTTCCGTCCCCGTGACAGAAATCTGTTGGACTGCCACCTGGTCTTTGGTCCATATCTTTGCAGTTCACTACTGCCTGGAGTCCCAACAGTGCAGAGCCTTCAGCCAGGCCATACTCCATAATCTCTTTGGGGGTGTAGGCAACTTCTGCCGTCCGACCATTCTGTGTTCAGGCTACTGGAGTGCTGCTTCTCTGCCGGACACTTGGGTCTTGTGAGAGTCTCTCTGTAGGGACTCAGCTGCTACATATCAGGGCTCACCCTTTGTAGGTCACCATGATGTTTTTACAGGTTTTCGGTTGCCTGTAGCTGGGAAGTCCCATATCTGAAGACTGATTTCCTGCTTGTTCCCGGAGAAAGCGTAGTTCTCCAGGAACAAGCAGGAAGTCAGCCCTCACCTATGGGTGACGTCAGCACCAATGGAGCCCGCACGGAGCAATTCCCCAGCTTTGAAAGAAAGCCTTTGGGACTGCTGCCATGCATGCGTTGTCCTCTTCCTGCCCAAAGGTGCCATCTTGCTCAGTCTCCCTTTTTCTACGGAGCCCTTTGGATGCACATCCTCATCCCTCGGAAAAAGTTTTTTTATCTTCGGCCTTTTGGCCTTCTTTCCGGTAGCACCGGTCCTCTTCCTCCTTCCCCTTTGCCCCTGCTCTGGCGGTGGGTTAGGGGAATCCCTTTTTTCACTCTTTAAGTATCTTCTCTTTCGGGCCCTTTTCGCACCCTTTTTTTCTCCAACCGCTGACCTTGAGGGTTTTTTGACCACGCAGGGGTCCTTTTTGCCCCCATGCCACCGGATTCAAGAAATGTGACAGATGCTCCAAAAATATGTCGCTCATGGACACTCACAACTGTTGTCTATGGTGTCTGGGGGCTGACCATAATCTGGAGTTCTGCTCTCTTTGTAAAGAAAATGTCCGCTAAGGCCTTGCTAAGCTGCAAGCAGAAGTCCGACGACATTTTCCACAAGGCAGCCCCGAGGTCTCCGGCGCCACCTCGCCCTGCTGATCCACCGCATGTGGGGTTCCCCACAGGGACCCCATGCCACAGGCGTCACTGATCAGGGTTTGCCCAAGGTGGAGCAGCAAAAGAAGTCAACCTCAGAGTCGCTGTGGGGGGCTCCAGACAAGCGCGAGAGGTCTCGTGCTCATTCCCTAAGCCCTCTCCAGCATTCCCAAGGGTCGTCCCGGCGAGGACCCCTTCTCCTCCATGCCAGACCCGGTAACACTCGCGTCGACGTTGCAGGGACTCACTCCTGAGTGGGAGTCCCGTATGCTGGCATTGGAGAACAGCATTTCTGCCTTTCTAGTTGCCCAGCAGGAGCTTTTGCCCAGCACAGCTGGCTCGCACCCCGAGACTGAGGGTCCCCTGCCTGGGGTCCTGAAAACTCCCTTGGAAACCCCCGAGAGCCATGGGTCTCGTGAGGTTCTTCAGCACCGATCTTGCTTGCCGTCCCATTCCTAGGGGGTGAGGTCTTCCAGGGTAAGTGCTTCTGGCTCCAAGCAGGCCTCGGTCACTGGGCATGGGAATCAGCATGTCTCAGATTCCTCGGACTTTTCGGGCTGGGAATCGGATGGGGACACTTCCCCGGAAACCCCTGCCCATAGGGATCTCCCCTCTGACCCATCCCCGTCCACCTCGAAAAGGCGGTCGCCTCCTGAGGACACCTCTTTCCTGGTGTTTGTGTGGGATATGGCTCGGGTCCTCAATCTGCCGACGCATACCGAGGATGAGCCGAGGGCAGAGGAACCTTGACATCTTGCAGTACGAGTCTCCACCCAGGGAGTTTTATGGTTCTAGTACCGTCCATCCTATCCCGGCTGCTCCTCCGCATGTGGGAAACACCCGCCTCGGTCCCTATTGTCAATAAAAAACTCTATGCCATGTATAGGGTCCATCACGGCCCGTGGTTTCGGAAGACCCAACTTCCTCATACCTTCATGGTAGTCGAATCCACGATGCGGAAACAGAAGAGCCCGAAGTTGCACTCTTCAGTCCTGCCTGGTAGGGAATCGCGTGCCCTCGATGCCCTCGGGCGCAAGGCTTACCAGGGATCCATGCTGGCATGCTGTATCCAGGTGTAACAACTGTATATGGGTATGTTTCTTCGTGACCTCACCAAAGAGCTCGGTTGGTTTTCTGTGGACCTCGGTGGGGAGCACCTTTTCAGGTTCCATACCCTCCTGAGGTCGGTCGCAGACTGCTCGTAATACCTTTCCGTGCCGCATATGACTGGTTTGAGTCTTCCGCTCAAGTGGCAGTGGCCAGCATCGGAGCCCAACGCCAGTCCTGGCTCCAATCATCGGACCTGGAACAGTCTGTCCAGGAGAAGCTCCTGGATGTCCCCTGCCTCGGCGAGCAGCTGTTCGGCAAGCCCATGGAGGACAAGGCAGCTGAGATTGAGACGAAGTTCGTGACTCGCACTCGTCTGTCCCGCAAAACCTCCTCACTTCCATGGAAGAAGCAGCACAGCAAAAAAAACTTTCTTCCAGAAGAAAGGGTTCCCCAACCGGGGATATCCACCATCCCGTCTACCCCTGCGCCGACGACCAGTGCTCAGGGCGAAGTGGGAGCTCAAGGTCACCAGAAACCCAAGGGGCCTAAGACCCAACCACCGGCGCCACCCTAGTCAGCCCTGGGGTTTTGACACCGAAAGCATAGCCTCAACTCCCCCTGGAAGCTTCTGCCCATGGAAGGACGCCTGTCTTAAGAATATAAGATATGCCATACTGGATCAGACCAAGGTCCATTAAGCCCAGTATCCTGTTTCCAACAGTGACCAATCTAGGTCATACAAACCTAGCAGTATCCCCAAGAGACACAGGTTCCACAATGCTTGTATTGGGTCAAGCATTGATATCCTGGGTCCCTTTTTAATAATGGTTTATGGACCTTTCCTCCAGGAACTTGTCCAAACCTTTTTTAAACCCAGCTACACTAACAGCCTTTACTACATCCTCCGGCAACAAATTCCAGAGTTTGATTACACGTTGAGTGAAAAAATATTTTCTCTTATTTGTCTTAAATAGATCACCTTGTAGCTTCATTACATGTTCTCTAGTCTTTCTATATTCTGATAACAATCGATCAACGTTTACCCGTTCCACTCCATTCATTAATTTATAGACCTTTATCATATCTCCCCTCAGCCGTCTCTTTTCCAGGCTGAAGAGCCTCAACCTTTGTAGCCTTTCTTCATAGGAGTAGCCTTCCATCCCCTTTACCATTTTGGTGGCTCTTTTCTGTACCTTTTCTAATAACGCTATATCCTTTTTAAGATACGGCGACCAGAACTGCACACAATATTCAAGGTGCGGTCATACCATGGAACGATACAGAGGCATTATAATATCCTTTGTTTTATTTTCCATTCCTTTCCTTATGATACCTAGCATTCTATTTGCTTTCTTGGCCGCCGCTGCACACTGGGCAGAGGGTTTTAACATGTTATCCACGATGACTCCTAAATCTTTTTCCTGGGTGGTGGTTCCCAATGTGGAAACTTGCATCGTGTAACCATGGGTTGTTCTTTCTTAGGTGCATAACTTTGCACTTGTCCACATTAAATTTCACCTGCCATTTGGATGCCCAGTCTTCCAATTTATCCAGATCCTCCTGCAGTTTTGCATAGTCCTCTTGGGTTTTAACAACTTTAAATAGTTTTGTGTCGTCCGCAAATTTGATAACCTCACTAGTTATTTCCTTTTCCAGGTCATTTATGAATATGTCAAAAAGTAGGGGACCCAGTACAGATCCCTGGGGTACTCCACTATTCACCCTTTTCCATTGGGAGAATTGGCCATTTAGCCCAACCCTCTGCTTTCTATCTTTTAACCAGTTCCCGATCCACAACAGTACACTGCCTCCTATCCCATGACTTTTTAGTTTTGCCAAAAGTCTCTGATGAGGGGCCTTGTCAAAGGCTTTCTGAAAGTCCAGATACACTATATCGACTGACTCACCTTTGTCTACCTGTTTATTCACACCTTCAAAAAAACCCATCAGATTAGTAAGACCAGATCTTCCTTGTCTAAAGCCATGTTGGCTGTCTCCCATTAGGCCATGACTATCTACATGCTGTGTAATTTTGTTCTTTATGATGGTTTCTACCATTTTCCCCGGTACCGACGTCAGGCTCAGCGGTCTGTAATTTCCTGGATCACCCCTGGAACCCTTTTTAAAAATTGGCGTTACATTGGCAATCCTCCAATCTTCAGGTATTACAGATGATTTTAATGAAAGTTCACAGATTACTAATAGCGGGTCTGCAATCTCATGTTTCAGTTCTTTCAACACGCTTGGATGTATACCATCCGGTCCAGGTGATTTGCTACTATTCATTTTATCAAATAGTTGTAATACATCTGCCCGTTGTAGCGATATTTCTCTCAATTCCTCTGCAGTATCACCTTTAAATACCACTTCAGTCTTGGGTAACATCCCTACATCTTCTTCAGTAAAGACCAAAGCAAAGAATTCATTAAGTCTCTCCGCTATAGCCTTATCTCCTCTTACTGCCCCTTTTACCCCTCCATCATCTAATGGTCCAATTGACTCTCTCACAGGCCTTTTGCTACGAATGTACTTGAAAAAGTCTTTATTTCGTGTTTTTGCCTCCGTAGCAAGTTCCTTCTCAAATTCTCGCTTTGCCTGCCTTATCAATGCTTTGCATTTAACTTGCCAGTGCTTGTGCTGTTTCCAGTTTTCATCGTTTGGCTCTTTTTTCCATTTCCTGAAAGATGCTTTTTTGGCAGCAACAACCTCTCTGACCTCACCTTTAAACCATGCTGGCAGTTTTTTGGACTTTCTTCCACGTTTCTTAATGCGTGGAATACAGCTGGTCTGGGCTTCCAGGATAGTCTTTTTAAACAACAACCAAGCTTGATGTAAGTCTTTAACCTTTCCAACCGCTCCTTTTAGTTTTTTCTTAACTAAATTCCTCATTTTATCATAGTCTCCCTTTCGAAAGTTAAAAGGTAGTACTGTGGATTTCTTTACTATCCTTCCTCCACTAACTAAATCAAACACGATCATGTTATGATCACTATTGCCAAGTGGTCCCAACACCCTTATTTCTTGCACCAGATCTGGTGTTCCGCTAAGGACTAAGTCCAGTATGGCTTCTCCTCTGGTCGGTTCATGAACCAGCTGCTCCAAGAAGCAGTCATTTATTTCATCTAGGAACTTTATCTCCCTAGCATGTCCTGCTGTGACACTGACCCAGTCGATACCGGGATAATTGAAATCACCCATTATTACTACTTTGCTGTGGCTTTAGTTAGCTTCCTTGATTTCTCTGAGCATTTCATCATCCATTTGTTCATTCTGGCCAGGCGGTCGATAGTACACACCCACTGCCATCGCCTTCCCCTTTTTACATGGAATTTCAATCCATAGAGATTCTACAGCAAATTTTGTTTCCTGCAAAACTTTAATCCTTTCTGACTCAATGCCCTCTCTAACATAGAGCGCAACCCCTCCATCAATTTGATCAGTTCTATCATTACGATATACTTTGTATCCAGGTATCACAGTGTCCCACTTGTTATCCTCCTTCCACCATGTCTCTGAGATTGCAATCATATCTAACCTCTCATTTAGAGCTATATATTCTAACTCTCCCATCTTATTGTTTAGACTTCTAGCGTTTGCATACAAGCATTTTAGAGACTGTATTTTATTAATATTAATCTGGCTATTGGTAGAAATGGGTAATTTGGGATCTTTAAGCTCTGTCTGCTCCATACTTGAGGGTATTTGGGCTACTTTACTCTTTTTTGGAATCTCACTGCTTTTGGTAGTATCCTTCAGGATACCTTCTTCAGAACCATATGCTCTTGGGCGACTGTCGGCTTTCCCCTATTATCTAGTTTAAAAGCTGCTCTATCTCCTTTTTAAAGGTTAATGCCAGCAGTTTGGTTCCATCCTCGTTAAGGTGAAGCCCATCCCTTCGGAAGAGCCCCTTCTTTCCCCAGAATGTTCCCTAGTTCCTAACAAATCGAAAACCCTCATCCTTGCACCACTGTCTCATCCACGCGTTGAGACTCTGGAACTCTGCCTGCCTTTTGGGTCCTGCACGTGGAACGGGAAGCATTTCGGAGAATGCTATCCTGGAAGTTCTGGATTTCAACTTCCTACCTAAAAGCTTAAATTTAGCCTCCAGAACCTCCCTACCACATTTTCCTATGTCATTGGTACCGACATGTACTAAGACAGTAGACTCCTCCCCAGCACTATCTAAGATCTTATCTAGGCCGCGTGTGAGGTCCGCTACCTTCTCACCAGGCAGGCATGTTACCAGGCGATCCTCACGTCCACCAGCCACCCAGCTATCTACATGCCTAATGATCGAATCACCAACTATAACAGCTGTCCTAACCCTCCCCTCATGGGTACATGGCCCTGGAGAAACGTCCTCAGTGCGAGAGGGTTTTATATCACCTGGAGAACATGTCCTAGTTACAGGATCACGTCCTGCCACACCAGGGTGATGCTCTCCTGTCACGTGACCTCTCTCCTCCATGACAACAGGGCTGCTGCCAGACTGGAGGTGGGACCTCGGGACTATATCCCTGTACGTCTCGTCCATGCACTTCTCTGTCTTTCTAAAGTCTTCCAGGTCTGCTACTCTAGCCTTTAGAGAACAGACTTGTTCCCTGAGAGAAAAGAGCTCCTTGCACCTAGTGCACACGTAAGACCTCTCACCAACTGGGAGAAAATCATACATGTGACACTCAATGCAAAAGACTGGAAAGCCCCCATCTCGCTGCTGGACTGCTGACTGCATCTTATTTTAAAACTTGTGTTTAGGTCTTTAAAGTCTGTACTTACTAAGGTTGGTGTAGATGCTTATACTAATAGAAGTGTATCTAATACCTCTAATATACCTTGTTCACCTGAGGCTTAATTAATCTCAGGTCTTCAATGTGTGACTGCTTTGGATAAAGAGCTGCACCTGAGAGCAGCTCCCTTCCTCTAAGATGTGTAAGTACCTATAAAGCTACAATTACTCCAGGGGTGGGTGGGAGTTGGGGAGGGAGGGAGGGAATATAAGACCTATGAAGGGAGGGCTGTTACAAGGTTCCTCGTCCTGTACACTCAGCGGGGGGGAGGGGGTTAGTCCCTCAGGGAGACTAGAGCAGGAAAAAAAAGTTTAAAAAACAGCAAATTCTGGGGACAGAGCAGGGAGAGATATCTAGTTTAAAGCAACAATTAACCTGGCTACCACACAAAGGCCAGTTAGTTGAGAGAGGCAAGGTAAGTTATACAGCTGAGAAAAGCTGAAGTGCAAACTAAAGGAAACAGTGAGGTGAAATAGCACACCAATAAGACAACAAGAGTCAGAGTCTTTTTGCCCCCGAATGGGCAGCTATTACATCGGACACCTGGGTCTTGCAGGTGATCCGGGAGGGGTATCATCTTCATCTAGACAGACTCCCTCCTCCCCAGCGGAGCCTACTCTGCTTCCCTGCACCAGGCCTGCTTGCAGCAAGAGCTGAACAACCTCCTCGGTCAACAGGCGGTCGAGAGAGTTCCGCCACACCTCTGAGGTCAGGGGTTTTACTCACGGTACTTCCTCGTTCCGAAGAGGACGAGGGGCCTGCGCCCCATCCTCAATCTGAGGAATCTGAACAAGTTTCTGGTGTGGGAGAAGTTCAAAATGCTATCGCTTGGCATCCTGCTGCCCTACCTGCGGCAGGGTGATTGATTATGCTCCTTGGATCTCAGAGACGCTTATGCCCACATCCCTGTCCAACCCAAGCACAGGAAGTACCCGCATTTCAGGGTGCAGGGAGAGAATTTCCAGTACATGGTGCTCCCCTTTGGGCTTGCATCTGCTTTGCGAATCTTCACCAAGTGCCTGTCAGCGGCCGTGGCCCACCTCTGGCTGCAGGGCATATCTGTCTGTCCTTACCTAGACAACTGGCTCGTCTCGGGCACGTCAGTGGAGGAGGCTCACCTCTCGGTGTTGTGCACGATCCTCCTCCTCGAGCGCCTCAGTTTTCTGGTCAACTACTCCAAATCCCACCTCGAACCGGTGTAGATCCTGGAGTTCATTGGCACTCTTCTCGACACAGAACGTGCGACCGCCTTTCTCCCTTGAGCACGCGCGGATCGGCTCTGTGCTGTGGCCTCGACCATCCTTGTCGTTCCCCATGCTCGCATGCACATGCGAGCGGCCCAGTGGTGCCTCAGACTGCAGTGGACCCAAGCGTCGGGCCGTCTCTGGGACCCTGTCCAGGTGTCACGCAGCCTAGTCAGGTCCCTAATCTGATGGCAGAACCCATGCCCTTCCAGACGACACCATGAGCAAGTCTTGACGACGGACGCCTCACTGTGGGGCTGGGGACCCACTGCGGCCACCTTTGCACCCAGGGGCGGTGGTCACCCGAGGAATCTCAGCAGCATATCAACCTGCTCGAACTTCGAGCAGTCTGGTTGGCCCTGAAGATCTTCGAGTATCACCTGAAGGACAGGTTGGTGCTTGTGCAGACCGACAACAGAGTCGCAATGTTTTACATAAACAAGAAGGGGGGCACAGGCTCCCGCCTCCTCTATCGGGAGGCAGTCCTCTGCACCTTCACCGTATGCAAGGGCATGACACTGAGACAACCTCGGGCCGAGACAATCTCCTCGCAGACAGACTCAGCAGGATCCTTAGCCTACACGAGTGACGCCTGAGTCCAGAGGTGGTTCTCCACCTATTCTGCCGCTGGGGGACTCCGTCCATAGACCTGTTCGCCAGCTCGGCAAGTGTGCAGCTTCCCCGTTCCTGCAGGCCGATACTGCACCCGAGCAGGGTTGCCCCAGATGCGTTTCTCCTGAACTGGACCTCTGGGCTTCTGTACACATTCCCTCCCACTCCTCTCCTTGCGAAGACCCTTCACAAGATCCAGGGAGGAGGGACAGGTGCTTCATCCAAACCTGGTCTCGCTATCCCTGACAGCCTGGCAGCTGAACGGGTCTCTTTAGCCTCACTGCACCTCACAGTGGAGATTGAGGACATCCTTCTCACGTCAAGGAAGTACTTGACGGGGTGGGCCTATGCCCTGAAGGGGCAGCAATTTTCAATCTGGTGCTCCGAGCTCCAGATCGACCCGTTCTCCTGTTCCACCCATTGGGATCTCCATTACCTTCTCCACCTCTTGCAGGTGGGGCTAAAGTCCAACTTGGTCAGGGTTCACCTGAGCGCCATCTCGGCCAACCACTTGCCCGTCGAGGGTAAACCCCTCTCGGGCCAGCCACTGGTCTCCCGCTTCAGGCATGGCCTCTTGCTTTCCAACCCCCCCATCCGGCCTCCACCTTCAGAATGGGACCTGAACATCGTGCTCATGCAGCTGACGTGGCCGCCCTTCGAGCCGATGGCGGCATGCTTCCTCTGGCACCTTTCCTGGAAGGTGGTTTTCCTCTTGGCGCGGCAAGTCAGCGAACTTTAAGCCCTCATGGCCAAGGCCCCCTAAACCATGTTTTACAGGAACAGGGTGGTCCTTTGCACCCACCCCAAGTTCCTACCGAAGGTTGGCTCGGATTTCCAACTCAATCAGGAGGTGGTCTTGCGGACTTTCTTCCCGAGACCTCACGCCGACTGGGTATCGGAGGTCCTGCATACACTTGACTGCAAGTGGGTTCTCGCCTTCTATCTGCAGCACACCCAAGGTCATCGTAGGTCCGACCGGCTCTTCATCACCTACGATCTCAACCACCTGGGGCTAGCAGTCGCCAAGCACACCCTCTCCATATGGGTGGCAGACTGCATTGCCTTCACCCGGGCAAAGGCGGACACCAGGCTGGATCGTTGGGTCACCGCTCATGGTGTCCACGCCAAGGCGTGGCATCTGTGGCTTCGCTGTGCTCGGTGCCTCTGACGGACATCTACCGGGCTGCGACCTGGTCTTCAGTGGATACCTTTGCTTTGCACTACTGCCTGGAGAGGGAGTACCGCCAGGACAGTGCCTTCGGCCAAGCTGTACTCCGTAGTCTATTTGGGGTATAAGCAACTCCTGCCCTCCGACACTTCTTCTGCAGCTACCGAGAGCTTGCCCCAAAGGCCCAAGGATTTGGGCTTCTTTTGGACATCTGCTTCTGCTCACAGCCTCGCGGAGGTGTTTTTGGCTTGCAGGTTTTGGTAGCCTGTAGCTGGGGAGTCCCATAAGTGAGGACTGACTTCCTGCTTGTTCCTGGAGAAAGCGTAGTTACTCACCTGTAACGGGTGTTCTCCTGGGACAGCAGGAATCAGTCCTCACTACCCTCCTACCTCCCCTGAAGAGTTGCAATTTTTTCTATCCTTCCCTTGCCATCTGCTTAGTAGGGCTCTAGCTATTGGACCTGACTGAGCAAGATGGCACCTTTGGGCGGGAAGAGGACCACGCTTGCGTGGCAGCAATCCCAAAGGTTTTCTTTGAAAGCTTGGGAATTGCTCTGCACGAGTTCTGTCGGTGCCGACGTCACCCATAAGTGAGTAACTACACCTTACTCACCTGTAACAGGTGTTCTCCGGGGACAGCAGGAATCTGTTCTCACAACCCTCCCTCCTCCCTTTGAAGCTGTTTCTTTATCTTATTTTATTTTTTTGCCGTCTTAGCTATGTCATTAGACTGAGGCAAAATGTCATTCTTTGGTGGGAAAGGGGCCACGCATGCATGGTGCATCTCCCAAAGTCTTTCTTTGAAAGCTGGGGAGATGCTTCTGCTGGTGCTCAGTCAGCGCTGACGTCACCCATATGTGAGAACTGATTCCTGCTGTTCCCATAGAACACCAGTTATAGGTGAGTAAGTACGCTTTCTCCGATTAGTCTTAAAGTGCCACATTGAAGCTTCATTGCATGTCCCCATAGTCTGTATTTTTTGAAGGAGTAAATAACCAATTTACGTTTACCCGTTTCACATCATTCCTTATTTTATAGACCTTTATCATATCTCGCCTCAGCTGTCCCTCTTCTAAGTTGAAGAGCCCTAAGCTTTACAGCCTTTCCTCGTAGGGATATTCTTCCATCCCCTTTACCATTTTGGTCATTCTTTTGTACCTTTTCTAATTCTGCTATATCCTTTTTAAGATATAGCAACCAGAATTGCACACAGTATTCAAGGTGTGGTCGCACTATGGAGTGATACAGAGGCATTATAATATCCTTGGTTTTATTTTTTATTCCTTATGATTCCTAGCATTCTAATTGCTTTCTTAGCTGTGGCTACGTACTGGGCAGAGGGCTTCAACATACTATCTATGATGACATCCAGATCCCTTTTCCTGAGTGGTGATTCCTATTGTGGAACCTTGTATTGTGTAACTGTAATTTGGATTGTTCTTCCCTAACTTTGCACTTGCCCATATTGAAGTTCATCTGCCATTTGGGTGCCCACTCTCCCAATTTTTCAAGGTCTTCTTGGAATTTTTCCCACAATCTTCTTGTGTTTTAACAACTTTGAATAATTTTGTGTGATCTGCAAATATTATCATCTCACTCGTCGTTCCCATTTCCAGGCTATATATATATATATATATATATATATAAACAAAGCAGTGGACCTAGCATAGATCCCTAGGGTATTCCAGTTTTCACCTTTCTCCATTGAGAAAAATTGTCCATTTAGCCCTATTCTTTATTTCCTCTTTTAACCACAAAAACAGACTGCTAAAAATAACAGCACAGACTGCAAAAAGGGGCATCTTAAAAAACAATCAGCACAGATCGTGGCAAAAAGGGAGACCTAAAAAGGGAATCCCAGCACTTGAAAGGTCAGTCATGGAAATCCAAGCAGGGCTTCCACAGCTGCCTACCCAGGCCTAAGAAGCCCTGCTGCCAAAAAAAATGAGAGACAAGGCCTGTCTTTTTTTTTTTTTTTAAATTATTTTTTAAATAAATTTGAAACTGCAACACAAAGAACCAAATACAGCCCAACAGAAGTGAATGGGCAAATAAAAATAATTCATAAAAAATTCAGAAAGCAAACACAGAGGGCAGCAAGAGGGAAAGGGGTAGGGGGGGCCCAACTTATCCCCTCTTCAAGGGCCCTTTGGGGTCCCTCCTGTCTGCTCTCTGGTCCACCTAGATCTAAGAACTCGTGTGTAGCAGTGCTGGATACAGGTAAGCTATTGGCTCCAGGAGACAGGGGCACCCCAAGTTCTGAGCAATGTCAGGTCTACATGTCTCAATCATACAGGCCACAGGGCCATGGTCAGTGCCAGGGGAGGCAGGCCTTTCTGCACTGCTGCCCCATTTCAGACAGCTGGCTACTTCTGAAGGCGGACAAATACTAACTTCTCCCAGTGCTACACAAGAGGATACACCTACTGATGGCATCACTGAAAGTTATTCAAGTCTGCCTCCACCTGGTTCAGAATGATGTATCTTTGAGGGATACTAGCAAAATTGGGAAGTTAAGGCATCCCGATAGAGACGTTGGAATAAAGGTAAAAATAACCCAAGTGCTTTTAAGTAAAAACCATGCAGAATTGAAAGATTCCAAATTACCCCATCAGCCAGGCTGTTAATATGAACAAAAACAAACACTCAAATGTCTATATGCGAATTCTAGAAGTCTAAAAAATAAGATGGGACAGTTAGAATATATAGCATTGAATGAAAGGTTTGATATAATTGATATTTCAGAGACCTGGTGGAAGGAGGATAACCAATGGGACACTGTGATACCAGGCTACAAACTATATCACAGTGATAGAGTAGATCACATAGGTGACGAGGTGACACTATATGTTAAAGAGGGCAATGAGTCACACAGGATAAAGGTTTTGCAGGAAACAAAATACACTGTAGAATCTTTATGGATAGAAATTCCATCTAAAAAAAATGAAGGGAATGGCAGTAGGGGTGTACTTCCATCTTCCTGGACAGAATGAACAGATGATGAAATTCTAAAATAAATTAGAGAAGCTTGCAAAGTTTACAACACCGTGATAATGGGAGAATTCAGTTACCCCAATATTGACTGGGTAAATGTTACATAAAGCCATGCTATGGAGATAAAGTTTCTAGAGAAATTAAATGACAGCTTCATGGCAAAGCTGGTTCAGGAACTGACTTGAGGGGAATCTATTTTAGACCTAGTCCTTAGTAGACCTCAGATCTAGTGCGTGTTGGGGCCACTTGGCAATAGTGATCATAACATGATCCCATTTGATTTAATAAATGTGAGGATAACGAGGAAATCCATTGCGCTAGCATTTAATTTTCAAAAAGGAGACTATAATAAAATGAGGAGAATGTTTAAAAGGAGTAGCTGCAGAGGTTAAGCGTTTACATAAGGTCTGGGTGTTAACTTAAATATACTGTTTTGGAAGCCCAGAAAAGATGTATTCCTGATCGTCTCTCCGGGCCAGTCCAGGAACAAGAGGGTTGTCAATCTTCTTCAGCAACTGAGGACTGAAATCTGAAGTTTTGCAGATCTGGTATCTGGCTCCCCCTGCTGGGCTCACTTCAGTCTTTTCAGTCCTCAGCAGCTGGAAGGGACGTTCCTGGCTGGCTCCTCTTCAGAGAGTTTATTTTTGTTTCTTTGACTAATTTTTTTACCGTAGTTTTTCTGGGTAGAGCCCTAGCAGGGTTTTTCCCCCCCTCCGGTTTCACAAACGGAGCGGTTATCAGGCATCTGTGGGTGCAAATACTATCGGGTCTGATGGAGGCAGAGCCTGTCTTTTAATCAGCTCCGGTCATAGAGGGAGGGAGCAGTGCAGTGCTGGGAGCCCCAGATACCTTCCTGCTGCCCTCGGCGATTTCGGTGGCTTCCCACTAGCAGTGGGGGTGAGAGCCGAATTGAAGTTTAACGCCGCAGAGCCCTTCTTTCCTGGTATGGCAGGTATGTTTACATGTGTTTAATCTTGTCGGGGCAGCGTGTTTTCTCGGTGGTTGCTCAGTTAGGTGGTTTTTTTCAGCGCGGCTGAGCTCCGTGCCGGTTCTCGTCGCGGTTTTTGCTGCGGGGTTGAATTTCCTTTTCAAAAGTTGGCTTGTGGCTTGCTCAGTTGTACCAGACTGTTTTTAGGGTCTTCTGGGGTTTCTGGTCATGGAGGGTCCCTCGGAAGGATGCTCTCAGGGCAGTTCAGTTTTGGCGGGAACGGCAGCCATTTCTGAAACAGCTCAAGTCAGTTTAACATCTCAAGGAAAACCAGCAAAAAAGAGGGCCAAATCTAAACGGCAAGGGCAGGTGGAGGATGCTCCCCCACAGCCCCTGTCTGATATTCCTCAGGGTTTGCAGTCTGTGTTTTCTGCGGATTTTATTTTGGCCCTTCATCAGGCTTATTGTATCAAATGGCAGCAGGCCCAGAACAAGCCCTCTGCTCCGACGGCTGAGCATGGTATAGATTCTCTGCCCTCCCTGTCAGACCCGGGTGAGGGTCCCTCTAAGGTGGTTCCCCTAGTGGTTTGTGCGGACAAGCCTGCTCAGGACTTCTCGGACCTCCCGGGGGTGGAGGAAGGAGAACTCCTCTCTGACTCAGGTTTAGAGTGGGCTACTGACTTCGATGATGCGGAGTTGGGAGCTGGCGAGGATCCCAACACCTTTTGCGTCTTTCGAAAGGAGGAATTGGGGGCCCTCATTGCCCAGACTTTGTTGGCTTTGAATATTGCGTTGCCAGCGGCTTCAGAGGCACTTTTGGAGGATCCCCTCCTGCAGGGGTTTAAAGCAGAGCAACGCTGTTTTCCTGTGCACAGAGTCATGAAGCAGATGGTGGAATCTGAGTGGGAATGCCCGGAGGCTTCGTTGAGAGGAGTGCGGGCTATTGGCCGCTTGTATCCTTTGCCGCAGGACGAACTCGAATTATTGAAGATGCCTAAGGTGGATGCCTTAGTGACGGCGGTCACCAAGAAGACCACCATTCCGGTAGAAGGCGGTGCGGCACTCAAGGATCTCCACGATAGAAAGCTGGAGGCCTGGTTGAAACAGACTTTTGAGGCCTGTGCTCTCTCGTTGCGAGCGGCTATATGTGGGGCGTTTGTCTCCCGGGCGTCCATTCGGTGGATTCAGAGGGCCCCTCTCGCACACCCTGAGCAGGATGAAGGTGCGAAGCTAGAGTCGGCGGCAGCGTACCTGGCCGATACCTTTTACGATCTGGTGCGGATTTCCGCAAAGTCCATGGTGGCGGTAGTAGCAGCTCGTAGATTTCTTTGGTTGCGGAATTGGTCGGCGGATGCCTCCTCCAAAGCGAGACTCAGTAAACTCCCTTATAAAGGTTCGCTACTTTTTGGGGCAGCTTTGGAAAAGATTGTAAAGGATCTTGGAGATTCTAAGGGTGGTCGGCTTCCCGAAGATCGGCAGAAACCGTCCAAACCGACCCCTTTACACAGGGGGGCGTCTCGTGAGTTTCGCAGATTCCGTGGTTCCCGGTTTACTCCCTATCACAGAGGTCGCTTTGGGGCCAGGGGGCAGTCCTTTCGTGGGGCTCGAGGTTTCGGAAGAGGATACTTCGGATCCCAGCAGCATGCCGCCAAGAAGCCGCAATGAAGTGAGGTTGGTCCAGGCGGATTTCCCGGTGGAGGGACGGCTTCAAGCCTTCCTATCGGCCTGGGCCAACATAACTTCTGACCAGTGGGTCCTCGAAATCATTCGCGAGGGGTACTCCCTCATGTTTGCTCGTCCGGTGTCTGAGGCTTTCGTGGTGTCTCCCTGCGGTTTCGCAGAAAAGCGCGCGGCGGTTGCTTTGACCCTCCGACGGTTGTTCAGTATTCGGGCGGTGGTTCCCATTCCTCCGGACCAATTAGGATCAGGTCGGTACTCGATTTATTTTGTGGTGCCCAAGAAGGAGGGTTCTTTTCGTCCTATTTTGGATCTCAAAAACGTAAACCGTTGCTTGTGGGTTCCGCACTTCCGCATGGAGACGCTACGCTCTGTCATTGCCTCAGTACAACCGATGGAGGTGTTGACGTCAATAGACCTTACGGAGGCCTATCTTCATATTCCTATCCGGACCGAGCATCAGCAATTTCTTCGTTTTGCAGTCCATTTGGGTCATTTCCAATTCCGAGCCTTACCATTTGGCCTGGCTACGGCGCCCTGTGTCTTCACCAAGGTGATGGTGGTAGTGGCTGCGGCTTTGCGCAAAGAGGGGGTCCTCGTGCATCCTTACCTCGACGATTGGCTGATTCGGGCTTCGTCCATGGCGGAGTCCCGGGCGGCCACGGCGCGGGTCGTCAGCCTCCTGCAACAAGTTGGTTGGGTGATCAACCAGGACAAAAGCCAGTTGCAACCAGTTACGCGTCTCCTTTACTTGGGGGCCATCTTCGATACCCAGTTAGGGGCTGTTTTTCTGCTGGAGAACAGGGTGCAGAAGATTCTGTCTCAGGTGAAGAGCTTCTTACGGCTCAAGGCGCCAACAGCGTGGCGTTATCTGCAGCTCTTGGGCTCCATGGCGGTGGCCTTGGAGCTCGTGCCGTGGGCAAGGGCCCACATGCGGCCGTTACAACAGGCTTTGCTGTCGAGATGATCGCCTCAGGAACATCCTCTGGATTGCCGGTTGCCCAGTTTGCTCAGTGCCTCTGTCAGTCTCCAGTGGTGGTTAGATCCTGTGCATCTGCGAGCGGGAGTTCCCTTATGTCAGCCAGACTGGGTTATAGTCACGACCGATGCCAGCCTCGGGGGCTGGGGGGCTCATTGTCTGGGGAACCTGGCTCAGGGGGTTTGGCCGCCGGAGGTTCAGCATTGCTCTATAAATCTGTTGGAGCTCAGAGCGGTCTATTTAGCGCTTCAGGAGTTTTGCCCGCTGATCCAGCACAAAGCAGTGAGTTTTCTCGGACAATGCGGTGACAGTGTCTTATATCAACCGGCAAGGGGGGACAGGCAGTGCAGTGTTGCTGGAGGAGAGTCTGCGGCTCATGTCCTTGGCGGAGGAGCATCTGGTAGCACTATCGGCGGCGCATGTCGCGGGTCGGGACAATGTGCAAGCCGATTTCCTCAGTCGGCATGTAGTGGATCCAGGCGAGTGGGCATTGAACGAGGCGGTGTTTCGCACTTTGACTTTCCGATGGGGGCAGCCGATCATGGACCTCATGGCCACCTTCGACAATGCCAAAGCCCACAGATTTTTCAGCAGGCGCAGGGAGCGCATGTCCGAGGGTCTCGACGGTCTGTCTCAACCCTGGCAAAACAGCGGTGGTCTTTGTTTTTCTGCCGTGGCCGATGATCGGCAGGGTAGTTCGGCGGATAGCCAGTTAACGGGATCGCGTAATTCTCATTGCGCCTGATTGGCCCTGGAGAGCGTGGTATGCGGATCTGGTGCGTCTCCTCGTAGACCACCCCCGGAGGCTGCCTCCGCGGGCGGATCTCCTAGTTCAAGGTCCGCTATGAATGCCAAATGTGGATTGCTTCTCGCTTATGGCTTGGCTCTTGAGAGGGACCGACTGATGCGTCGGGGGTATTCGCCTTCTGTCTTGTCCACTCTGTTGCAGGCTCGTCGGCGGTCGACTTCCCTGGCTTATGTTCGAGTGTGGCGAGTCTTTGAATCTTGGTGCGTACAGCGGAGTGTCCGGCCCCGGGACTCATCACTTCCACAGGTGCTGTCCTTTCTGCAGGATGGCCTGGATAAAGGTTTGGCCCTCAGCACCATTAGGGTTCACTTGGCAGCGATTTCCTGTTTTCGGGAAGGTGTGAAGGGGGCTAGACTGTCCGCCCATCCGGACATGCTTCGGCTCTTTCGAGCGGTTCAGAACATCCTCCCTCCTCTTCGCAGCATTGTTCCCCCTTGGGATTTGAATCTCGTTTTTGAAGCCTTGGCGCGCCCTACTTTTCATCCGTCCAACGCCATCCCATTGCGGGAGTTTTCGTGGAAAGTAGCTTTTTTGGTGGCCTTGTGTTCGGCGAGGAGGATCTCTGATCTCCAAGCGCTTTCTTGTCGGGCTCCCTATCTTCAATTTTCTGAGGACAGGGTTCTGTTGAGAACTGTTCCCTCGTTTCTCCCGAAAGTGGTTTCCAAATTTCATGTGAATCAGACTATTTCGCTCCCCACTTTTTGGGTCCAGGAGGGCTTACCCATTGATGGTGTGTTGCAGAAGTTGGATTTGGGCAGGTTGCTCAAGAGATACCTCAAGAAAACTGAACTGTTTCGTAGAACGGACAGGTTATTTGTGCTATTTGCGGGACCTCGAAAGGGCGAGGCAGCGTCCAAGGCATCCATTGCTAGATGGGTGAAGTAGACGATTGTGGCGGCGTATCAGGCCAAGGGGAAAGCTCCTCCAGAGGGACTGCGAGCTCATTCTACTCGTAGCCAGGCGGCGTCCTGGGCCGAGTATGCTTTGATTCCGCCCGCTGACATCTGTCGAGCGGCGACTTGGTCTTCTCTTCACACGTTCGCTAGACATTACCGGTTAGATGTTTTGGCCAGGGCTTACGCGAATGTGGGGGCTTCGGCTGTCATTGCGGGCCTTGTGGGTCCCTCCCGTGGTTAGGTACTGCTCTGGTACTTCCCTTTTGTTCCTGGACTGGCCCAGAGAGACGATCAGGAAACAGAAATTAGGTCTTACCTGCTAATTGTCTTTCCTGGAGATCTCTCTGGGCCAGTCCAGGACCCACCCGTTGTCAGTTGTCGGATTTCTGGTTGCAAGGCGGTCTCGCTCGAAGGATGATTTTTTAACAGCCGAGAGCCGTATTTTTTGCAGGACCGTTTCGGTCAGGTCTTCCCGTGGGGAGTCTCTGGGGCTCCCTCGGGGAGGGGTCATGGGTTCAAGACCACGGCGGCATTCACATCTTTCACTCCTTTCTAAAGCCTCAGGCTATAGCAAGAGCGTAATGAAAAAGGAAAATGCTGCATGTGTGAAATGCTCTGCCCATGAAAAATGGAGTCATGGAGTCATGCAGTTGTTGTACATAGTTGATTTTCTATTTGTTATGGCTATTTGTTCGGATTTTTTCATTAACTGCTTGGACAAGGGTAGACTGAAGTGCGCCCAGCAGGGGGAGCCAGATACCAGATCTGCAAAACTTCAGATTTCAGTCCTCAGTTGCTGAAGAAGATTGACAACCCTCTTGTTCCTGGACTGGCCCGGAGAGATCTCCAGGAAAGACAATTAGCAGATAAGACCTAATTTCTGTTTCCATACTTCAATAAAGGTGGAAGGAAAGCCAAACGACAACCAGCATGGCTTAAAGGTTAAGTCAAAGAGGCTGTTATAGCTAAGAGAAACTCCTGCAGAAAATGGGGAAAAAAGAGCCAAATGACGAAAACAGGAAACGCATAAGTACTGACAAGGTAAACGCAAGGCATCGATAAGGCTGTCCAGAGAGAGAATTTGAAAAGAAGCTTGCCCTGGAAGCAAAAGAGCATAATAAAAACTACTTTTTCAAGTACATTCATAGCAAAACGCCTGTGAGAGAGCCATTTGGACCATTAGATATGATAGTGGGACAAAAAGGGCACTAAGAGGACAAGGCCATAGCGGAGAGACCATATGAATGCTTCAGTCTTTACTTTAGAAAATGTAGGAAACTTACCCATACCAGAAATGATATTTAAAGGTGATGTATCAGAGCAATTGTAACAAATCTCGATAAATCAGGAAGATGTAATACAGCTATTTGATAAACTAAAAAGCAGCAAATCATCTGGACTGGATGACATACATCCCAGGGTGCTGAAAGAACTGAAATATGAGACTGCAGACCTACTTGTATTAATCTGTGAACTATCCTTAAAATCATCTGTAGTGCCTGAGGATTGGAGAGTGGCCAATGTAACACCAATTTTTAAAAGGGGTTCCAGGGGTGATCCGGGAATCTACATACCGGTGAGCCCAGTGCTTGATGCTGCTTCTGATGCCTTCTCTGGGACCCTCATGCCTTGCCTGCCTGCAGGGAAAGAAACCCTCATGGAGGCTCATAATGCATCTGCTCAAAGGACTGAGGAAACCTCAGGCTCTGGTCAGCAGCTCTTCTTGGGCCCCAGGACTCCCTCTCTCCTGGTTTTGAGAACTCGCTACTGATGCAGCTCACAGGCTGGTTTTCTATCCTTCCTTGTTGCTTAGCGCAACCCCTTTTGCAGGGGACTGAGGTTCAAACCTCTCTTTCAGGGGACCCTGGGCTCTTGGATGGCTCTGCCACAGCTGGCAAGGGAGTTAAGTGCCCCTGTTACACTTCTTCACTTAGGTGTTTCTCCAGAAGCCCAACCTTTATTTCTTATTGGGCTTGATTAGGGTGCTGAAGAGGACTTTTTTTTTCTCTGGAACATAAGCGTGAAGAGAAAGGAGAACATCCCTATTATGGAGGGGTAAGTATCTATTGTTGATCTTCCTTTTCACAGAGAGGACCTTTCTCTGCTGATTCAGGATGGAGCGGTGGCCTTACACATTGTGGAGCCTGACCCTGTGCCATCGTCACAGTTGGACGGAATCTTGGAAGGTATCGGCATCTTTCTGGTTTATTTCCTTTGCCTGAGCCCATGAAGCAGCTCCTCATCTCTGTGGAAGAATCCAGAGCTGGGCCTTAGGGGCCCCAAGGTCCTTTCTCAGTTGTATCCTCTGCCCCAAAGTGAACTATATCATTTTTTTGGGCTCCCTTGAGGGGATATCTTTGTCATGACAGTGACCAAGCAATTACAGAGGAAGAGTGCGCTGTGCTTAAGAAATATCACAATAGTAAGGTGGAGCTCCTCCTTAAGAAAGCCTTTGTTACTACTTCCTTGGGCTCCCAAGCAGCCTTGTGCACAGGTTTGGTGGCTAGATTACTCTTACACTGGGTTCAGAATCTGCTGGATAGCTGGAGACTACTAGATTGCATTCTGGGACTGAATACATGGCAGATGCTTGCTTATTTTGATCAGGATCTCCTACAAATCCATAGCATCAGTTGGTGTGGCTAGAAGGTGGCTCTGACTTTTGCAGTTGGTCAGCTGCCTTCAAGGGCAGGTTGCTTTTTTGAGGAGGCTCTTGAAGTTGGTAAAGGACTTTGGAGATTTGTCCTCAAAGGCGCCTGGGGCGCTAGGTATGTCTCTCAAAGAGCCTCGTATGGAGTTTAGAGATGCCCTTGGACTGCTGGAACCTAGGTAGGGCTTAATTCTCCTATGGAACTAGACCCAAGAAGAGGCTGTCCTTTTGGAACTCTCACCATTATTGAGACTCATTGGCAACTCCCACCAGAGCCAGTAAGTCCACTACAATGAGATCCGATGGGTACCTTCTAAAGTGCAGCCGATTGGGTGATGGCTCAAGCTGTTTCTCTCAGAATGGACCTAAATTGAGTCAAATCTGGTCAGTCCTAGAGATTCTGGGTCAAGGATACGTGCTGGAGTTTGCAGAGGCCCTAAGGGACACCTTTGTAGAGTCTTCCTGTGGTTCCCTGCTCCAAGTGGAAGGCAATCAAAGAAACTATATATAGTGCTACCTACAGTTGCAGGCTATTTTACACATGCCTTCTGCAGAGCAAGGCCAGGGACATTACTCCATCTAGTTTGTAGTGCCCAAGAAGGGAGATTCTTTTATGCCTATTCTGGACCCTAAAGCGATCATTGTCAAACCTTGGAGTCCCCCATTTCTGCATGAAGACCATCAGATCTGTCATTGCTTCCATTCAGCAAGGGGATTCCTTACCTCCCTAGATTTCACAGATGTGTATTTTCATTTTTCTATCTGGGAGCAACATCAGTGGTTTCTCCAATTCTTCATTCATAGCTGTCACTTCCAGTTTTAGGTTCTGCCTGTTGGCCTGGTCATGGCTTTTTGCACCTTCTCAAAAGTCATGTTGGTCATGGCATTCCTACTCAAAAAAGGGATTGAGGTTCATGCATATTTGGATGACTGGATGATTTGGTCAGACTCTGAAGAAGTCCAGAGAAGATACAGTCCTGGTGATTCGATGGCTAGAATGGCTGGGATTGATGATCTAGTATCCCAAAGGCAGTCTGAATCTGTTCCAGGATCCTGGAGTATCTCTGGGCTCAGTTCAGTACTCTCCTGGGTTAGGGCCTTCCTCGTGCAGGCGAGATCACTCAAGCATGGAGCCAACTCGGAGTTAGTGCATAGCCAGCTCCTCGGACTTGGGACTACCTTCATTACCTAGATTCCATGGCATCGACCCTAGAACTGGGCCGTTTGGCCAGGACACACGTATGTCCTCTAGAGAGACGTTTTCTGCCTCTCTGGTCTTCTTGCTCTTAGCTGTTTGATCAGAGTCTTCCTCTTCCTCGGGAGATCAAGGATCAGCTAGTTTGATGGTCTTGGTCTTGCCATCTGATGTGCGGAATGCCTCTCGAAGCACCAAATTGGGTAGGGCTAGGGGGGATCATTGTCTAGGTCAGATGGTTCAGGGTCTGTGGTCCTTTCAGGAAGCCTCCTGGTTCATCAACCAGTTGAAGGCCAGAGTGATCTGCCTGGCTTTGTAGAGATTTAAGTCTTTATTAGTAGGCAAGATAGTTACACCACTGCTGTGGCATTGCTGGAGAATATGTATGTCAACAGGCAAGGTGAAGCTCTGGGGTTGATTTTGAGGTAGAAGAACTATGCTTTTGGCAGAGGAACATCTGATTACTCTGTTGCCAGCTCATATAGCTGGGCTCAACAACATGCAGGCCAGCTTCTTGAATTTGGAACACTGTGGATCTTGGAGAGTGGGAGTTGAGCCCTTATGCATTCAATCGCATAGTGCAAAGGTGGGGCCTTCCAGTCAATCTAAAGGCCACTCAGGACAATACCTGTGGGCAGCAGGCTTAGAAGTCCTCCAAGTGTGGCCTCAAGAGGGGGCTTCTATATCTTCCCCACCCCCCTTTGGCCCTTGTTGAGCTGCCTCCTTTGTAGGATTTGGGCTCATCTGGGCTTGGTGATTCTAGTGGCCCCAGATTTGACCACAAAGACAATGGTATGTGAATCTCTTCTTGAGTCTGTTGTCAATATCCCCACTCTTGTTACCTCAAGAGAAGTGCTTTCTTTGGCAAGGGCTTTTGGTAATGGAGGATCAGGGCCGGCCTGTCCTCTAGGCGAGCTGGGTAGCTGGCTCAAGTGGTTGGCGGTGGCGGCACAGGTGAGCGGCTGTGCCACCCCCAATTCCGTTTGGAAGCTCTGATGCCATTTGATTGCCTTTTGTTGGCATCATTAATGTCAGTGCCTGACAGTCAATTGTAGTAAGAGAGTCAAATGCTTTTTTCGAAATGTTTGTTTTGATTTATGATTGGTTACTAATGTTCACAGTTGCTGAATTTTTTTATTCTTGCTTACTTCTTGGGACATGTCAAACTGATTTCTCTCAAAACTGCATCAGAAGATATATCAATTGATGACAACATGAGAAAGGACATAGTGTCTCCTCAAGGGAAATTTGTTCAAGTCTGCCTCCATCTGCTAGTAAGGGAGCATAACTTTCTCTTATGGACTGGTCTAGCAGGATTCAAGGAAAGGAAATTATAAGGTATCTAAAATTTATCCCTAGATCAGAAGACCGGCTAACTAGTTCATGCACAAAGGTTTACAGAACCTGTTTGACTAGACAGGTTGCTAGAAATCTTAACTCTCTCACGCTTCTGAACAGCCACATGTGTCCAGCAACATGTGTCTATCACTGATGCTCAGTTGGATTTTTATTATAGCCAAATGAATACACAAGAAAGATCTGCATGCACTGCTTCCATTGCATGCAAGCTTATTTAATATATATTCACTGTGGATATCTTGAAAACTAAATCAGCCAAGTTTCTCCTGAGGACTGGGTTAAAATTACAGGTATGAAGTAACTAAATTTAGCTATCGAGTGTTTCAGTGGGGTGAACTAATTTTATTCTCGGTGTTTTTCTGCTCGCTGCTGCTAGAAATCTTTGTACTAAGTTCTACGGATTTTATGTCCCCTCCCTGGTATTTTCTTCCTCTGTTTCTTTTGTAGTGTATGCTCACTTATCAGTGCTTTAACACAGTTGCTCTTCAGTGTAACATTGGAAGAGTTGATAGATAAATAATATCACTTGCTTAACAGTTCCAGACTGGGCTCAGGGAACTTGCAAGCTTCATAAAGCTATTAATATTTTGTTTCTAGAGTGGAGGAGTAGCCTAGTGGTTACAGCATTGGCTTGGTAACCAGGAGACCAGGTTCGATTCCCACTAGCACTCCTTATGGCCTTGAGTAAGTCACTTAACCCTCCATTGCCTCAGAAGAAAGGCCTGGCAATCTACTTCAGTCACACTGCCAAGAAAACCAGGAGCTGCTGGGTCACCAGGAGTCAGCATTGACTGGAAGGCGCATATTGTATTGAATTTTGCTTCTAGCGTCTTTTCTAGCCAGGATCTCATTTTTTGAGAGAGGGAGGTACAACTTTGGCAGAGCACCAATGTCATTGCCAGGGTCTGCTCCCTTTCTGTAATATCACTAGGTGAACTTTGTAAGAGTCTGTGTGGCACTGAGAAGAGCAGGCACCAATGAAGTATATGCATGGTGCCTGCATACATCTCTCCCCTGCGGCAAATGTGATAGTATGGGGAAGATTTTACCTTGACCTGCTTCTTTAGTATAGCAGCTGCTGTGTTTAAGGGTTGTATTAATAATTAGACACATAAGTAACCCGTTTCATACTGTTCCATTCACAATATAATGTTAAGGGCTTTGAATTGTGGCCTCTTCCTCCTCACACTGATGCTGTTACTTTGTCGCTTGTTAGTGTTTGGCCTTTGACTGGTTCCTCTGATTTTCAGCATTATTCATGAGTGCCCACTTGCTGGACCCCAGTGGCCTGGAGGGATCCTGGCAGATGAGATGGGGCTTGGAAAGACAGTGGAGGTGCTGGCTCTTATTTTCTTGCACACCCGGAAAAATGTTAAACAGGATGCTCTAACATTACCTGAGGTAAGAGAAAATCTGGGGACTGGGGCAACATATGAATGATTAATGCTTTTTTCATGATGTGCTTAAATTGGTTGTTTTTGTGTCAGCTCTGTGTGTGGTAGTGAGAGGCAGTGGGGGCGAGCTGTTAACACACACTGCAAAGCTTCTGCATACGGAGTAGGTAAACGTAACCAGCAGCAGCAGCTGGTTATCTGACACTAGCTGATCACACTTGACTGTGAACAGAATTGCCGCCTTTGTCGGGTGTGAACAAGCATTTAGAAAATCTGTTGAGTTATGTGCATGAGGCATTATGGTAACTAAATAGCTTTTAGGAATCAGTTGAAAATGTTCTTTAGAAAGGGAATGATTTTATTGTAACCTGATCATAATTTTTGAGATGTGCTGCTCTTAAAGGTACAAGCTTTTAGATAAGAGTAGCAGAAGTAGCTTTTTTTTTTTTTTTTTGATCACTTGGCAGCTCAGCATATTCATTTTTATGCTTTCTAAAGAAGGAATGTTTAAAATAATTATGTAAAAGATCAATGGTAATCTATCTTCAAGCATAATCTTTTTCCAAAGAAGAAAGGAAAATTTACTAAACTTGGCATTCAGGCAAGAAAATATGAATATTGTGGTCTCCAGAAACATCCACATTGCTTTCTATACGAAACTGTTAGAATGTTAATCAATGTTTGATTTCAAACGTCCCTCTCCACCCCCTAAATATCAACATAGGCAGATAAAGACAAGGAAAACAACTAGAGCATCTGGTGAAAGATGGTGCCAAAACACCTTCAAATCCCTACGCAGACAATTATTCCCATATGTACCCCCCCATACTTCCCTTTCACTTCCAAAGACCCATCCCTTAAATTTACATACACTAGCTGACATGCATGCACTAGTTGTGCATACAGAAGCCACTGCAGTATATACACTATATACCCCCATTCACTTATATCCCACACATTTCTACCCTCCTACACACTTTCCATATGCATATATCAATTGCGCATACACATCCCTTAGATACCCCTGTTCATTCACATCCCACACATTCCTATGCCTTCTACACATATCTGCAGGCCAGAGTTCAGGGCTGGGAGGGCATAGTTCACAGGGAGAGGTTAAGAACCCAGCAGGCTGCAGGAGGGAGAGAGGCCCGTGGAGCCCGAAGTCCTTCCAAGGCAAGCCATGCAGAGAAGTTCTGAGATAAGAAATTTAACTGGGGCTGGAAGAAGTGCTTGGAGAACCAGCTTGTGGAGGTTTAACAAGCTGGGACAAAAATAAAGCTGTTTTTGTTTTCCCTGAACTGGACTGTGTTGTACAGAAAACCCCTTCCCACCACATGCCACACTACCACATATGGTATTTCCTCTAACGGTGTGACTAAGAATAAATCCACATCTCTCCAGGGTTGAGCCTCTGCTGCAGGATTTTTTTGTTTGTATGGGCTAAGAGGGTTAGCCTCGCCCTAGCTAAGGAGCTTGAAGAAGGTATAGTTGGTGCCGGACAGGCAGGCTTTGTTTTGGCCACTAGAGGCTGGCAAAAGTTTGTTGGAGCTGGAATACTGCAGGGTTAACTCGGTTGCAGAAGAGGAAACTTTGGTGAATTTGGAAGATAACAGTGACAAAACAGGATGGAGTGGCTGTTCCAGATTCTGGGAGAAGGCCAGTGGCAACAGCAACAATGTCAGCAGCAGTTTTCAACATGCCCTGCTGGAAGGGCAGCAACAACAGCAGCAGCAGCAGCAGATATAGGATCTTATTCAAGTACAGGGGAAACTACAGAAGAGTTCCCTAGCTCTGTTGAACCAGGCCCTGCAGAAACCGCAACTTCACCCTTCAGCTCAAGCACTTCTTAAAATGACAGCAGAAGATGAACCAGGCCACTTTCTGGTAAACATTGAACGAACCGTCCATGTGGCTGGGTGGCTGAAGGCAACATGGACTACCTATTTTGGGAATCTGCTGATGGGCAGCAGTCAGGCTGCATTACAAGACACCAACCCAGATGTCAAGGCTGCCCTACAGGCATGGGCCGGCTGTACCCCAGAGGCCTACTCCAAATGATTCAGAAAGGAGAAGAGTTCTCTGAGGTACCTCTGTTGGTTGAAGGATCTCGCATAGAAGTGGCTGCCACTGGAGGGAAAGACCGGGCCTGTGATAGCCAAGATTAGGCTATTGGAGCAGTTTTTGGAGGGCTTGACCACCCTAATGAAACAGTAGGCACCCCAATGAAACATCAGCACCCCAAGCTTACACTGGAGAGTGCACTGGAAATAGCTAAGGGGTATCATGAAGTCCAACCAGTGATTTGAAGCAGATAGTAGCCCATCATCCCAGAAGGATGGAAGGGGAAGCCGGATTGCATGTTGGCTCCCATGTTCTGACCCCCAAAGCCACCTCCTAGGCAAGGGCATGGCCCCAGCCATGACCCCTTCACCTGTTTTAGGTGTGGAGCCCGGGGACATTTTGCTTGGGAATGTCCTCTGAGTGTGGAAGAACCCATGGATATCGGCCTAACCACCCCTCATACCTGTACTTTTGTGGACACTCCCCACCCAGGGGCACAGAACCTTTCAGTGGAGCTTAAGGAAACCGTATCCAGGCTTTGATAAGCTCTGGGAGTTTGTGGATCCTCATTCGCCGCGAAACAATAACCCAATTTCAAATTGATTGTGCAAACGTAACACCGGCCTGTGTACATGGAGATCAGAGGCAGTATCCAACGGCACAAGTTTCACTTAAGACTCTAGCAGGGCAAGCCACTTTCGAGGTCATGGTGCTGTCCTAGCTCCCATATTCAGAGCAATATGGGCCTGGCTAACTGATGGCTCTGCTATGTTGGACCAGGAAGAGTTCCCAGAGATTTTCTCACTGGAAGATCCAGAACTGTATGTTGAGAATCCCAAGCCTGCTAAGTCCTGGAGTTGGCTTCACTGGGAAAAGCTACACTACCTACAGAATCTGGGAGCGGCTATGGATGAGGGACCTGGTGAAGGAAAGCCTAGGGAAGAACCCCCAAGGGATAGCTTGTGACCCAAATACAACTGTCCCCTTCCCTGAGTGGGGGCTGGGGAAAGCCCAGGGAGCTTCAGGAGGGCCCAGCAAGAGGTGGAGCCCCTTAAATATGGTCAAGAGTGGGTTTTGGAGGTGGATGGAGCTCCAGTAAGTAACAGTCACCTGCAAGAATCTTTCCCTATTTTGTGCTAAAGGAAGATTTATTATACAGAGTGACTGAGGGGGCCGTAGAGGGGAAAGGAGTAGAACTGATAATGCCTAGGCCCTTTTGTCAGCAGGTGTTATTGTTGGCTCATAGCCATTTATTAAGGAGACACTTGGGCGTGAAGAAAATGCTAGAGCATGTTTTAGCCGGATTTTTCTGGCCTGGAGTCCATAAACAGTTGCAGTTATATTGTCAGTCATGCCCCACTTGCCAACTTCAAACCCTGCCGGAGTCTGACCGGCCCTTCTAGTGTTTATGCTCATCGTTGAAACCCCATTTGAAAGAGTGCTCATGGATTTTGTAGGATCCTTGGAGCGAACCACTTGAGGCAGCAAATATATTTTAGTCATACTGGACTACACTACCTGATCCTGGAGGCCATTGCTCTAAGGAATATGAAGACTACTGTGATTGTGAATGCCCTCTGGGATGTATTCTCGTGGGTGGGAATACCCAATAGATTTTCAGAAATCAAGGAATATCCTTTGTCTCAAAGGTGATGAAGCAAGTGTGTGCTTTGGTGAACGTCAAGATGCTGCAAACATCAGTATATCGCCCACAGATGGATGGCCTCATTGAGTGATTCAGTAAAACTCTGAAACAGATGTTCAAAAGGTTTGTGCAGGAGGATGGGAAGAATTGGGACATTCTCCTACCCTATTTGATGTTTGTCATCTATGAGGTACCTCGGAGTTCCACAGGGTTTAAGCCTTTTAAGTTGCTCTTCGGAAGATGGCTAAGAGGCATTTTAGACACGGTAAGGGAAACCTGGGAAGAACAACACTGTGCCAGGCATAATTTGGTGAGGTATGTTATACAAATGCAAGACTAGTTGAGGAAAGCTGGAGAGGTAGCCAGTCTGAAAAAAGCCCAAGCTGAGCAGACCAGGGGCTACATTCGGGTAGCTGTGCACTGCACCTTCCAACCGGGAGACAGAGTTTGTCTTATTGCCCTTATCTGAGAGCAAGTTACCCTTTAAATGGCAGGGGCCCTATGAGGTGGAGGAAAACATGGGCCTCTTAAGTACAAGATTGTCCAGCCAGATAATATGGTAAATTTTTTGCTTTCTTTTGTTTAACCTTTTGAAAAAGTGGACTCCAGTAATGATTATGGGTGGTACAGGGAGATGATTTTGGGCTGGAAACTTCAGCCCCATCAGATCCAGCTCAAGTCCTGATTGGAGACCAGCTCTCTGCTGCCCAGAGAGGAGATCTATAAGGTTTGATCCATCAGGATGAACCCATCTCATGTGTCATGATATCGTTACTGACCCTGCAATGACCCTATCAGATTCTGGAGGCTTGGCGACAGGCTGACACCAAGGATCTGGAAGAGATTAACCTGGGAATTATAAAAGAGTCTGAGTGCTGGTCATCCCTCATTGTCTTGGTTCCTAAACCCAATGGAAGCATCAGATTCTGCATTGACTTACGGACGGTTAATGCAACTTCTAAATTGGAAGCGTATCCCATGTCCAGATTAGATGAATTAATTGAGCAACTTGATTGAGCACGCTTTCTATCAACCTTGGATCTGACCAAGGGAGACTGGTGCTCTTGACTCCAGCTGCCAAGGAGAAGACTGCTTTTTCAACACCGTAAGGTCTGTTCCAGTTTACAGTACTGGCCTTTGGATTGCACAAGGCTCCTGCCATGCTTCAATACCTAGTCAACCACCTACTGAGACCACACAAGGAATATGTGGCTGCATACCTCGATGACATCGTCATCTACAGTAGAGACTGGACCACCCATCTGACCCAAGTACAAGCCGTATTGACCAGCGTATGGAAAACTGGGTTGACTGCCAACCCCAGGAGATTTTCAAGGCAGTTATGCACTCAACCTTCAATCCTTTTGCATTATTATAACTGGATTTTCAGGCTGGACAGCCTGCATCTTTTTGGGATGCAGGTGCTGCAGGCTCAGCTCTCTCTCTCATTCCCCATTCCCCACTCCCCACTCCCCACCCCATCATTAGTTATTGCTTTGGTACTTCCCACACATTTGGACTGGGCTGTGCTGGACTGGAGGGATGATAAAGAAGATGAAATGAGGCCTTACCTGCTGATTTTCATTGAGTCCCTCCAGTCCAGTCTAGTGACCCATCTAGGAAATGTTCCTTTATGACCCGGGAGGGGGGGGGGGTTGCCTTTGCAGAAGGGTTGGTAAGTGGAGCTAAACTTACTCAGTTCGCTCTGTCACCATGTGCTCGCTTGGAGTTCTGATATTATTTTTTTATCTTGTTCTGGCACATTCATGCAGGAGTTGAGGGACAACCATTTTGCCTCTTTATCCCAGACTCTCTTGGACACTTTCCAGAAGAAAAAATGAAATCTAGCATCTTTGTTATAGAAATACTGGCTGGTGTCTGAATTCACAGGATCCTTTATATGATGAAATTATCAAACCAGTCTCCATTTGTTGGCCAAATAGCATAGACCCACTCGACTGTAGTGGACTGGACTTGATTGGAAGGATTCAAGGAAAGAAAATTAGCAGGTAAGGCCTAATTGTACCTTTTGTTTGAAAAGTAAGTAAAAGGAAGAGGAAAAGGAAGTTGTTATGGTTCTCTAAAAAAGTAGCTGAAAAGGTAAGAAGGAGGTTAGCTTTTAGAAGACAAACAGTATCTGAAAAAGCTTAGAGAAGCTAGGAAAGTAGAAATGCCAATACTATAAATCGGAGAGACAAAGCTTTTTTTTTGAGATATTAGTGATAGGAGAAAGTGTAAAAGTGGTATTTTCAGCTCTAGGGCGAAGGAGAAGAATATGTAGAAGCAGATGAGGATAAAGCAAAGTTGCTTAACAAATATTTCTGTTTTGTGCTCACAGATGATAGGCTGGGAGTAGGACCTTGGGAAAACAAGCACAGATAGGAACTGAAGGGAGCTAGATCTCAAAAGGATTTTCAGATTATTAAAGTAGACAAAGCGATGAAGCTGGGTGGGATATATCTGAGAATACCGAAGGAACTTAAGGAAGTTCTGATGGTTCTGCTGTGACCTTTTTCAGTGCTTCTTTAGAGTTAGGCGTTGTCCCACAGGACTGGGAAAGGGCAGATGTGATCCCTTTCTGCAAAAGCAGAAGTAAGGAGAAGGATGGGAGCTACAAGCCAGTTAGTCTTACCTCCTTGATGAGTAAATTAATGAACGCTTTAAAAACAGGATAGTCTTGTTTCTGGAATCCAGGAGGTTGCAGGATCTGAAGTAACATGGTTTTACTAGAACTAGGTCTTGTCATATAAATCTGATCAATTTTTGTGACCGGGTAACCAGAGAGTTGGATTGAGGAAGAGGGCTTGATGTGGTGTACTTACATTCCAGCAAAGTCTTTTACACTGTTTCAAACAGATGACTTTTATAAACTGAGCCTCTTTGGGATGGGCCCTCTAGTGATTGATTGGATTAGAAAACTAATGGGAGGCAACAAAGGGTACTGGTAAATATAATTCATTCTGAGGATAATAGGAATCAGTCCGTGGTGTGTGTGTGTGCGTTTTATTTTTTAAAAGTTTTATAAGTGATATTGCGGAAGGATTCTGGTATTAGCTACAATAGGGCAGACACCCTGGAAGGTATGGATAACATGAAGAGGGATCTAGTGAAGCATGAAGAATGGCTAGAATTTGGCAGATAAAATTTAATACTAAAAAATGTAGTGCTATGCATTTATTATTTAAAGATTTGTATACCATTTTAGTGACGAGTCATTAACAATGTTTTACAGTTATGTTTATTTATATTTGCTTTTCACAAAAGGGGGTATTTTAGAAACATTTCCATGTCCAAAGTACAACTGAGACAGGTAGATTACAAATACATGTCTCTGTGCTATTTTAGTACCTGCTTTTTGCATATTTGGTAATGCTCACCACATCTACCCAGCCACGGGGGGTTGTGTGGGCGGGGAATGGGAGTGGTGTAGACAGGACCTACAGTTCCAACATGAATGCCACATTTTTATATAGGGAATCCATATCTGAGGCAGAAAAAAAGTAGTCATCAGCATTTACACCTGCCCCCAGACACAAATAAGTGCTTGCTGAGAGGGGTGGATGTTCATGCTGATGATGGAACCCTCGACTCGATATGTAAACCTACTCCCACTTAATGCTGCTCAGTATGCGGTTACCTTTCAAAATGTTTCTGCCGACCCCCCACCCCCAAGGGGATCACCAATTTGCCTTGTGGGAAGGGGGAATAGTAGAGTGCCTTTGGGGGATTGCATACTGCATTAGGGGGTTTAGTGGGGTCTGGGTTGTGATGGGGGCCTGGATCTGGATCTGTGGTGCTGCACCAATATGCCATCTGTGCAGCGATTTTAGGAGGTTTTCCTATCTCTGAGTGGAAGGTGAGAAGTTCCATGGCTTCCCCCCCCCCCCCCCCCATGCAGCTTCCTAAAATTTCTGCTCCTGCCAGATGTGAAGAGGCAGTCCTGCAGCTATTTTAGAAGGGGCTCTCTGTTTTGCAGAACCTCTTGTAAAATACTGTCCTTTATCTTTATTTACACTTGATATACCGCCCACATCAGGACATTAGGGCGGTTTACAATAAAAAGTATCACAACATTGCTGCAGAAAAAAGAAAAGGAATGCCATATTATAACAGGAAAGAGGTAGAAAAGACAGCAGGTGGACAAAACAAAAACTAAAAGGTATCATCATTTGGGAGGTCAAAAGCCTGCTGAAATAGGTGAATCTTGAGTAATTTTTTGAATGTTTGATAAGCAGGTTCTAGACGGAGTGAGGACGGTAGGGCATTCCAGAGTGCTGGGCTGAGGAAAAAGAATGTGGCACGTCAAGTCTGCTCCAGGTGTGCTTAAGAGGGAGGTGGAAGAGTGAGGCGATTGGTGTGAAGAGAACGTAGTTGACGGTGTGGCGTGTGTAAAGAGACGAGATCGGCAAGATACAGTGGAGTTGATGAGTAGCGTACCCGATGAGTCAAGATGAGGAATTTCTACTGAAATCGAAACCGAAGTGGCAACCAGTGAAGATGGAGCAGGAGAGGGGTGACATGATCTGATTGTCGAGCATGTGTAGCGAGGCGTGCAGCTGTGTTTTGGAGCACTTGTATGTATTGAGATGAACAAGGGAATTCCCCTCTCCATGTCCTTCTAAAATGCCACGTCACTATATCAAGCTGGTGTACAATGGCAAATAAAATTAGTTAGGAGCAGATAAAACCATGACAAAGAAAAATAAATACAGTAACAGAAGAAGAATATACAAGGAATGATTATTGCAATAGATCTCCCCTTGCCCTCCCTTCTCCCAAACTCATACAAACTTTCATCTAAATTGTTTTTAAATTGTATAGCCCACACTACTTATTATTCTATAGGGTATAGAAATGTCTTAACTGCTTCCTTTAATGTCAACAGATTCTTTTGTTCTCATAAATTTATTGGTAATTTGTCCTATTGCTCTAAATCGGGGGTTCTCAACTCATTCCTTGGGACACACCTAACCAGTCAGGTTTGCAGGATAAACTACAGTGAATAAGCCTGAGAGAGAGATTCATACAATGGAGGCAGTGCATGCAAATCTCTCTCATGCATATTCATTGTGGTTTTCCTAAAAACCTGACTGGCTAAGTGTGTCCTGAGGACTGGCCTGAGTACTCCTCCTTTTAGTGACAGAAGTTATATAAAGAAATACTGAGGCAACAGCCTTTGGTACTTCTTCAGGAGACTTGTCTCCTGCATGCTCACGAGCATCTAGTATCGCCTCGGTGCTGTGATCTGAGGCTTTTTGCATCAAATGTTGAAAATAGAAGGAGGGTGTTGTAGTACTGGTGGATAACCATCTGCGAGTAGAGGTGGGGGAGGTGTATAGGAATAGGGTCGGAAGGTATCTCCTAGCACGCTTGCAATTGAAGGTGAGCGGATCAAGCTTGCTAACATCTACGCCCCAATGGGAGCCCAGAGTGGGTTTTTTTGCTGAGGTGGGAGAACAATTGGGCAAATTGGGAGAGGGGTTGCCTATCATTGGAGGCAAATTTAACATGGCCTGGAACCCGGGGCAGGGATGGCCGGGCAGTGGACAGGGTCTGTTTTAGATGGCTCATAGGGGCACAGGGTGTGATGGATGCCTGGCATCTCTTCCACCCCAGAAAACACCAATTTTCGTTCTACTCCTCTGTACATGATTCCTATTCCCGCATCAACATGGTTTGGGTAGGGAGGGAAGGAATGGCATGGATAAGGGAGGCATAGATATTGACACTATCACCTGGTCTGATCACGCTCCAGTGGAGGTGTGGTTGGAATTGTGCAGGAGTGATAGTGGGGTGCCCTTCTAGAGACTAAAAAAGTCACTCTTGGAAGATGCATGGATGGTGCAGAATGTAGAGGGTCTTAAGGAATTATTTTGCCTTAAATGGGGAGGTGGGGTGGGGGCACGGTCTGGGATAAATTCAAGGCTATTTTGTGGGGGCAGTGAAGGGCATGGATCAAAAGAAAGAGGGAGGGAAGGTGCCTACATCTTGGGAACCAAACAACCAGGATTCGATTCCCACTAGCACTCCTTGTGGCCTTGGGCAAGTTACTTAACCCTCTATTGCCTGAGAAAAATCCAAGTTATTAATATCCCTGTTTAATGTACATTACTAAGTTTAAGTTACAATATAAACCACTTTGAAATGATAAAGTGGTATAAAAAAACTGTTAAATAAAATAACATCTTAGGCAGCAGTTGCAGGCTTTAATGGAGGCGGATGTGAGATGGGTGCGAGAGATATAGAAAGCAAGTGGTGGCACTTCGCACACAACTGAATGTGCTTGATGCGGAGCAAATATATTTTCATATGCAACAGGGGTAGCAAGCATTCTTTGAGGGTGGGAGCAAAGTGGGTAGGTATCTAGCTCGGCAGTTGCACCAGTGGAAACTGCGGTCCTACGTTCTTGCAATTCAAGGATCGGCAGAAACTACCCATGTTCATGCAGACCGCATCCGAGCTGAGTTTGTGCAATTTTATCATAGCTTGTACAGGGCTTTGCAAGTTCCGCTGGGTGAGAATATTGCAAGTTATTTAAATTCCAACCCACTCCCGAAATTAGAGCATGAGCTGCGGCTGGGGCTAGATATGGAGATTTAAGGGGAGGAAGTGACACACGCCATTAGGGTCCTGAAGCTTGACAAGGCTCCAGGCTTGGATGGCCTCATGGCCCGTTTTTTATTGGAAATTTGGACAGCTTTTCTTAGGGCCCCTGACTCGCTTGTTTAATCTTCCCAGTGGGGGGAGAGAAGCTGGCAGACATTATGGGATGGGCAAGTATCTCCTTGATATCTAAAGAGGGGAAAGATCTCCAGGCTTGTGCCTCCTACCATCCTATTTTGCTTCTGAATTTAGATGCAAAACAGTTGGATAAGATTCTAGCTACTTGCTTGAACAAGGTATTCCTGATGATCCTACATGATGATCAGGCCGGGCTCATTCCAGTTAGGCAGACTACAGATAATGTTCGGAAGAACCTTAATCTCATCTGGGCAGCTCAGCAGGGGCAGGATCCTGCCCTCCTCCTGGCCCTGGATGCCGAAAAAGCTTTTGACCACATGTCATGGGGATTCATCTTCCGAGTTCTTGAAAAGATGGGTTTTGGGGGGGGGCTTTTGGATTGGATTCAAGCACTTTATCATAACCTGCATGCCTACGTGAAGATCAATGGCAGGTATTATTCCTTTTTTCCAATCTGCTATGTAACGCAGCAGGCAGGGGTGGCTCAAGGCAATTTTCTGCCTGAGGCGAGGGATGAGATGGCACCCCCCCCCCCCCCTCCATGGGTGGGGATCATTCTCAAAACTCCAGTCAGGGACTGAACCAAGTCATAAAGTCAGCACTTTTGCTGTTCGGTCTGGTCCCACCTCTTCTACCTCCTTCCCTTTGCATTGCGGTGTCCCTCAGGGTTCCATCCTTGCTCCTCTTCTTTTTAATGTCTTTCTTGCCCCCCTGGCCCTCCTTATACAACAGGCCGGAATATCTGCCTACTTTTTCGCAGACGATATTCTTCTGATTCACCACACAACTTCCTCAGCCCCAGACCTCTCTCCCCTCAACACCTGTCTTGCTTCCATTTATGACTGGTTCCTTAGTAATTTCCTTCTTGTTAACCCCTCTTAAGTCAGCAGCTATTTGGTTCACCTTCGGTGCTCCCTCCCCTACCCTAACAAAAAAAAATCAAAAATCAAAAACCCTCAAAAATGTGATGACACAAGCAAATATCAATATGAAAAGTCAAAACATTATAAGGCCCAGATCAAACTAAAAAATTTTTTCAACTTAAACATCTATTTATTTTATTTTATGTTATTTTATTGTCGGATTCCACCGGCAAGAGATGGGGAGGGGAAAAACTCCCCACTCAGTGACGGTAGAGACATTTTTTATCAACTGGCTCTGTATCAAGCTGTTTTAGAAAAAATATGTGTGTGTGCGCGCCCTAAACAAACGCCAAAAGACCGGGCCTTTAAAAACTCCTAAGAAAAATCTGTATGGCTGAAAAAACGCGTCAGCAAAACGTCAATGATAGACGTAAGCACAAAAGGAGGTCCCGTCAAACCCATCAGCAAAAGGAATGGCAATGAATGGGTGATGTAATGAAAAACTGAAAAAGTGAAAAAACCACAGGTTGGCAGCTACCAACTCCACATTCAAAGCAAGCTCCACCAATCACATTCCAGGTTAAGTCCTGCCGGGGCCACAGTATTGAGTCGGAAAATCCAGCGCTGTTCCCGATGCTGTAAATATTGCTCACGATTCCCCCCACGGGGTCCCCCGGAATCCAGTCTATGACCCTCCAACGGAGATCCATAAAAGTATGCTGGTGTTGAAGACAGTGATCCACGATGGGAGCCGAAAGGGTCTTAGTGATTATTCGTGAAGCATGTTCCCTCAATCGAATCCGGATCGGACGAATGGTTCTACCGATGTAGGAAAGCTTGCAGGGACAGGTGATCAAATACACCACATAGGGTGTGAGGCAGGTCGAACTACCATGAAACGAAAAAGATTCCCCAGTCGCTGCATATGTCCAATGGGTTCCTGTCTCAGTATTGGCACAAAATCTACACTTTTGACAAGGCCAGTGACCTGCTGGTTGATCCAAAGGTGGCGACAGCAAAGATCGTGATGAAGTTTGTACCAGTCGGTCCCGGATATTGCGACCCCGTGTATAAGCCAGACGTAGAGGCTTACAAAAACACGGGTGTATGCTCAAAACATCCCAATGTCTTTTCAATAGGGCTGTCACCGAGGCAGTATGCTGAGTAAAAGGGAGTATGCCCGTTATCTCTGTCTGATCATCCAAATTGGAATGAGGATGAGATGCAGGATGTGATAAAGGGGGAGAGCAATCTATCCCCAGGAGCCATTCACGATGGGAATAACGAGCCCGAAGGTATGCTCGATGGATCACATTCGGGGGATAACCCCGATCTTGTAAGCGCTTCCGTAGCTCCTTGGCATGAACTTTGAAATCTTGTAAAGAAGAACAAAGACGCCGTAACCTCAGAAATTGACCCACAGGGAGACCCCGGCGCAAAGAAAAAGGGTGATGGCTGTGATAGCGAAGCAGGTTGTTCCTCTGGCTAGGTTTCCGAAATAATGATGTAATCAGGCGGTCCTCATGTTTAACCACCAAAACATCCAAAAATTCCATCCTCTGGGAATCTATCTTAGAGGTGAACTGAATGTTAGGTTTAAGAGAATTCAGCCAGCAAACAAACTGTGCTACCCTGACAAACTCCCCTACCCTGACACCGCTTATGTCCAACTCCCCAGTCCCAACTCTCCAGTACCTTGGTGTTATCCTTGGCTCCTCGCTTTCATTTCATCAACACATCTCCAGAGTGGTACGTAGCTCTTTCTTCCATCTCCGCAGAATTCGGGCTGTTCAACCTCTTCTTCCACTCACATCCCTCACTACTCTTGTTCTCTCCTTGGTGATCACTCGGCTTGACTATTGCAACTCACTCCTCGCAGGTCTCCCCCAATATCAGCTTTGAAGACTACAATTAGTTTAAAACACGGCCGCCCGTCTCCTCACTTATTCCTCTCCTTGAGATCATGTCACCCCCTGTCTTCTCTCCCTTCACTGGCTCCCTGTCAAGGCTTGATATCTCTATAAGCTTCTTACCATTACTCATAAGGTCCTTGACACCAGCACGCCCCAGTATCTAGCAACATTATTTATCTCCAGCCTACTCCTCACTTACTCCGTTCTGCACACGGCAACCATCTCTTTCTACCATCCCTTACCCAGGCCAATCTTGAATCAACCCGTCATGCTGCTTTTTTTTTGCAAGCCCCGCCCTATGGAACTCTCTCCCACACTCCTTTCGCACTGAATTATCCTTTTCTCGGTTCAAGGCTCTCCTCAAGACTTATCTTTTCTGTCAGGCTTTTGATCTTCCCACCCCTCCGGACACCTGTAAGTTTACCAAGCACGCCCTCCATTAGCATTTACTTCATGACTTAACTCTCCCTCCATTTATTGTTATCCCCTCCTCTCTACTCCACTCCTACCCTCTCTTTGTGCATCATATCTCTGATGTTCTTGTTAATACCTGTCCTTTACTATCGCTCTTTCTTTTCTCTCCAATTACTTTCGTATTAATTCAATGACGTTCCTTTTCCTCCTTTACCTTCCGTGAAGCCTCGCAGTGTATTTATTGCATACTGGGCTGGACATGGTCCCTTCTGGCACATGGGGGTGTTAGCACAGTGTATTGTGGCATCCCGCTGTGAGATTGCGGCTCATTGAAGGAGACCCCAGCTGCCATATGTAACCAGCTTTGTTTGCCAGTTGGTCCGCTTACATACAATGTATAAGCTTACAGTGCTTAAGAAGGGCAGAGGAGAAGTGGTAAGGGTACAGTGAGAGTGTGTATGGACATGGCTGGCAAGGAGAGGGAAGGGAGAGGGGGCCTATTTGTGTTGTATTAGATGTAATTTTTGTGGTTCTGGTTTTTGTTACATTTTTGTTTTTTGTTACATTGAAAAATTCAAAATGGGGGGAAAAAAACACTGATCTCATGACATTGGTAATCTGGCCTTGTCCTATCCATTCTTTTCGATCACTACTCCTAATTACTTTTAACCAAGGAATCTTTACATTATTAATCAGGGGCAAAAACTGTAAATCATCAATCACGATAGCCTTCCATACCCAAACTGTTTTTGCTGCATTTAAGACCAAACCAATCTGATTTATTCAAACTCCTAATATTTATTTATTTTATTTTATTAACATTTTTATACTGTGATTTCCTACAGATCAATTGCGGTTTACAATGAACAGTGTGAACAATGTGAACAGTACAGGGTAGTACAATTCATTTTACATGGAACAGTAAAACTATGTACAATAATGGTAACAGAACTTAGGGGTATGTTTACTAAGCAGTCTTAACATGCGCCCGGCGATAGTGTGCAGGATGCCATAAAAGGAGTGGGTGTTTCGGTCTTAACGTAGCAAAATGGAATTATCGCGCGATAACGTGCGCTGCGCACATTATCGGGCGAAACGCCGCTAAGCACGTTAACGCGCGATAATCCTAAGTAGGTGCGCAGACATGCAAACATAGAAGCAGAGGTGTAGCACAATGGTTAATACACTGACTGATGGTACAGGGGTCATGAGTTCGATCTCCCAGTGTGCCTAATGCATAAGGCTGGCTGAGGCATCACCCTTTATGTTTAGGTAGTGATTTTTGAGGCATTTTACTTTTATTTTAATTAGTGCTGCCAGCAAACACACCCTCACGGTGGCGTAACCTAAGGTGCTGCATAACGCACTCCATAGGGCACATTATAAAGTGCACTGTCCGCCAAGGCACCCTATAATGTCCCCTATAGGACACCTTATAAGGCACTTGATAGGGCGCCCTATAAGGCGCCTTATAAAGCGCCCTATAAGGCGCCTTATAAAGCGCCCTATAAGGCGCCTTATGAGGCACCTTAAGGTTACAGTACTCTGAGGGTGTTTTTGCTGGCAGCACTAATGTATATTAAAAATAGACAATGCCTCAGACAGCCCTATCAAATAACCCCACCATGGGTTTGAACCCATGACCTCTGGCTTCACAGGCAGTGAAGTAACCAGTGGGCTACAGCTCTATAGCTGCTAACAAACCCCTGGCTGGCTGCAGAAGGACTGCACGTCACCACACAAACTGTCTGCTGTGGTTACCAGGATAGGGTTAACCCACCCGTACCCATGATGCACTGCACATGCAAATCAGCAGTCGACAGATGGGCACAAGATGGGGTATGCACACCCACAGCACCTCGGCCTGGTAGGGGGAACTGACCGTGTGTGGTACTGGCACAGAGTAGCCACAGACCGCCACATTGTGAGGGTACTGTGCTCACCCTGAGGGTGAGGTGGGGCGCCCAGCACCAGGTCCACAGCACCTTTCATGGATGAAATACGCCATGCTGCAGGTCCCCATCAGTGCTACTGTGTGTGATAAATAGTTCCTGCAGACACACCTAGGTTACATCGGTGTCCTTTTGTATTTCTCAGTCATGTCTAGCCCTTATGGGCTATGATGTACCCAGAATAGTGCATATCCTGTGTTGGTGCCATGGTTACATGATGTAGGTGAAGGAGGGGGGGGGTGATTGGATCTATAGGCGGATTATGTACCACCACACAACCCACCCTCTGGGGCTCAGGGTGGGAAACAGGATCACCCACCAATAGATCCACATTCTACCTCCCTGCAATGGTAGCAGTAGAGAGGGACCATCAACCCCAGTCCTGCTGGGGAACAGACACCCTACAGGGCAGGCAGTGCAGAGCTGTACACATCCATAAAGCAATAGCAGACGGACAGTAGGCCTGGAAATGCTCAGCTGCCCCTCACCACTATCTGACATTCTCCAGCAGCAAGCCTCCAGCCGCTTCACCCCGCAAGGTGTTCCAGCAAGACACATACTAGCTGCAGATAGTCTGCTAGCTAGTCCATAGTGCATGGTCCTGGAGGAGATGCGTGTACCCAGAACTGGGATGTCAGCATACACACCAAGCAGATAAGTCAGTGATTGGGTCCCAGAAGGGACCCATAAATATCACATGAGAGAAATGCTATATAGCACTATGGGGGAACCTAGCCATGCCGTGGTTACTGCTCAGTCAGGGTGAGAGTGACCTCCCAGCAGGACATGCTGTGGCCACGCTGTCCGTGCAGGTTGTGGCCGGGCACTACAATGTCCGAGCCATTGCTCTATGCCCTGTGCAGATGCGGCCAGTCCAGGCCACCCTGTCCAGGCTATTCCCACAGTACCTTGCTCCTCATTATGCACATTGGCAGGCCAATACTGGCAACAGTGCTAGCAGTGTGGGCTGTGGAGGGTGTTGGCAGCCTCCACACACCTATGCCAGCATTGTGCAACTATAGAGGTGTTTGGCAGTCCTGGCCACCACACCAGTCCTGGGCACAGTGCAAGCATGTCTATGGTACGCAATACTGTTGGGGTCACTCTGTCAGACACCAGACCTGAGGCACACTCCACAGACATCAGAAAGGTTGCTATGATGCAGCTCAATCAGCCAATTGTGCTTAATGTAAGAATTGCTATCTGCCAGTTATCATAGCAACCTTTTTGATAGCTGTGTGCAGTTTTCCCATGTTTAGGGTGGCATTGCTAAGGTATGCAAGTGCTAGTATGGGGAGATGCACGCAGGGCCCAACATCCTGCCTCTCCAGGAGGCTTGGGATAATGGAGCCTGTGAGTTGCGGGTGTGTCTGCCCCTGTTGGCCGCTGCTCTAGGGCAGAGGTTCCCAACTCCAGTCCTGGAGGGCCAAACACTGTTCAGGTTTTCATGCTGTCCCTAATGAATATGCATGAGATACATCTGCATACCATGGGGGCGGTGCATAGCAATGCAGCACAGCCACATTTATTAGAGGCAGCATGGAACCCGAATGGTGTTTGGCCCTCCAGGACTGCATTTGGGAGACTCTGCTCTAGGTAATGCGCATGTTTATGGTGTGTGTGCTCTGTAGGGTAAAATGTAGGTGTTTTGGGCATGTCTACGTCATCTGCACTACAGGTTCTGTCTGTATTAGCACGTTGTAGTAGTGGGTAAAATATGGGGTCTGGGTTGGCAGGAACCACAGCTGGGACTTTAACCTGTGACCTTCTGCTCCTGAACACACTGGCTGTGTGCACTGCACCACCGTGTTGCCACAGAGACAGTGCATTCCCTGGGGATACCATGACTGTTCATCAGACAGGGCCTGTCTTGCAGTGCATGACACCCACCTACACAGGGCTAGGCCACGGTCTGCTCTGGGCAGCTGCCACTGCCCCCTCCACCACCAGTACCCCTCTGCCACCCTGCTGACATGCCCGTCTGCTGGTGGTGCTGATGGAGCGCAGTCTCAGGCCATCCATTGTGCGGGTAGGCGGCTGCCTATGGTGCAGGTTCTGGGGTAGGGGTGCCTGCATAGATGTCCACGCTTCCCCCCAGCACCGCCTGCCAATGTTCTTTGCCCTTGGGGGTATCTGCTGGGTACTATCCCCTGTGACACTGTAGGAAGCACACTCATGCCCATGCTGGGCCCTCATCAGTTGCTGTCTGGCTGCTCTACTGTTTCAGCATTCCTGTGGGCCACCTAGGCATCACCCTAGTCCGCACTGTGGCCCAGCTGCAGCACAGCATGTGCCGTCTGCAGCCCTCTGTGTCACCTTTCCCAGCATCTGTCCAGTTGCCCATTCCGACATGCCCGCCCTGCTGTTGTGGAACATGTGCATGCCATAGGAAACCTGTCCAATGGAGAGGGAAACCCTGATCAGCGCTATTTCACTGTGGGATCATTCACCTTGTATGGGGACGGAGCGTAGACCCTTCCAAAATTCATATCCTTTTTTTTGGAGCTTTCTTGGGAGTGTTTTTCGACGTTTCCCATTAATATCACTATTGCCCAGCTTGGTTATGTTTTTTTTTTTATATTTTGTTGGGGTCATTTTCAATGTTTATTTGCCCTTTTGTTCCGTGCACATGTATCACACTTATCACTTTTTTGTAGGTTTCCCTGATTTTGCTGTACATTGCTGACAGAAATGGTTTCTCTTCCCTTTAAATCAGCTCTAACGCCAGGGTTTCACTGGCGTTAGTTTTCAGCCTCGGATTTCACAGCATTAGTGTGCAGAGAGCCTCTCCCCTCCCACTCTCCGCCCATTGACCCCTTCTCTCCGCCCCTGGGGAGCCTTCCTCCGCTCTCCGGGAGCCTTTCCCCGCCTTCAGCGCTCGTTTGTGCCGCTGCGCACGTTATCGCGCGTTAAGGTACCTGTGTGCCTGAAAAAGCGCCATTATCGCGCGATAAGGTACCTTATCCGGTGATAACGTCACAGAGCGGACATTAAGACGGTTTAGTAAACATACCCCTTAGATAACTTAGATAACTATATGCAAGGTGTTCTTGTGTTAACTAGGTACAATGTGTTCTTGTGGTGTTTTCCAAACACTCATGGTTCTTTCCATACCTTGCTACTTATCACTCTCCAATGAGACTAGCAGCTCAATATCATCAGTGTAAATATGTATTTCAGTTCCATAATTGCACACCAGTTCGCCTAATGTAAAGAAGTATTAAATAAAACTGGTGAAAGAGGGAGCCTGCAGTACTACCCATGTCTATTAAAGGTTTTTTGACCAATGCTTTCCATACCTTACCCTAAAACGCCTTCCTTCTAAGAAGGATTTAAGCCAAGTCAAAGCTTTACCTCTAATACCAAGGTGTCCACAGCGATCCAATGAAACGTCTGCTTCTATCAAGTTTCACAGTACAGTATAGGAGTGAAGTACTTTTGCACGTGAAAGAACAGCAGGACTTGGGGGGGGGGGGGGGTGATCTTGACGTGGCCACATGGGTTGAAAGGGTAACAGCAAACATCATCATTACTAACCCCCACCATCAGCAGAAAAGGCTATTTTAAATAAATGAGTTACCTCCAAAATGTCAGCAATCACCGGATATGATGGAGAGATGGTATGATGGAGGCATTTAAATACTTCTATTGCATAAATGCTTAGGAAGAGGTCCTCTTTCAATTGAAAGGAAGCTCTGGAATGCAGAGGCATAGGCTGAAGATGAAAAGGGATAGACTTGGGAATAATCTGAGGAAATATTTCTTTATGGAAAGGGTGGTGGATGCATGGCATAGCCTTCCAGTGGAGATGATGGAGATGAGGACTGTATGTGAATTCAAAATATGGGACAAGCACAGAGGCTTTGTAAGGGAGAGGAAGGGATTGTAGTGCTCAGTAACTGGTATGGATAGGTTGTATGGTCTTTATCTATCGTCATTTTCTATGATTCTGTATGTTGCAGTTACTGCGCGTTAGCTGGCAACATTAATGGGAGATAACTGCAGAGCCTGGGTGGTAACCACTGGGGTGGTGTGGCCAACATCTGCCCATGTAGTTGCAGCATAGGGCATCCTTTTATCACATGGTAATTGTAGTGCCAATAACACAAATACAGTTGTCCCCCCCCCCCTGAAAATGAAGCAGTAAGTGCATCTGCAGTATTGAGATTTCATATGTGTCTACACATTTTAACTAATTGAATAAAGTTCATTTTTTTATAAGTTTTTACATTTTTTTTTAGTTCTGGTATTAATAAGGTTGTAAACACCATTGGCCACAATAGCCATATTTATGGAGTTCCTTCAGCTTGAAAGATGTTTACATAGTAACATAGTAAATGACGGCAGATAAAGATCAGTATGGTCCATCTAGTCTGCCCAGTAAGATGGCCAGAGTAAGATGGCAGGAGTAGGTGCCACTCTGTGCAGGCCACCCCTCCCCATGTATTTGTTTAGGAGTGAACCCACCGCTCCATGCAGGCCACTCCTATTTGTTGAGAAGTTAGATGGTTCAGTTTATTTTGATGTTATTCTGTTGCTATAAATGGATCCATTGTGTCTGTCCCATGCCATTTTGAATTCCGTCACTGTATTTGCCCCCACCACCTCCATCGGGATGGCATTCCAAGCATCCACCACCCTCTCAGTGAAAAAGTATTTCCTGATATTGCCTTTCAATTTTCCACCGTTATGCCCTCTCGTTTTACAGCTTCCCCGTCTTTGGAAGAGGTTTGTTTGTTCATTATTTCTCTTTAAGTATTTAAAGGTCTGAATCATATCTCCCCTATCCCTCCTCTCCTCCAAAGTGTACATATTTAGTTCTTCAAGTCTCTTCTCATAAGGCTTCTGATGCAGGCTCCAAATCATTTTGGTCGCCTTCCTTTGAACAGTTTCCATTCTTTTTACATCTTTGCAAGATATGGTCTCCAAAACTGAACACAGTATTCCAAGTGAGTCACCAATGACTTATACAGTGGCATTAGAACCTCTTTCTTTCTTCTGGTAATTCCTCTTCGTATGCAGCCCAACATCCTCCTGCCTTTTGCCACCGCCTTGTCGCACTGTTTTGCCACGTTGAGATCTACAGAAATAATCACACCAAGGTCTTTCTCCTGATCCGTGCACACCAACTTCTTGCCCCCTATCACGTACATTTCCCTTGGGTTTCTGCTACCCAAGTGCATGACTCTGCACTTCTTTGCATTAAATCTTAATTGCCAAGCATTAGACCATTCTTCCAGCTTTTGTAGATCTTTTCTCATGTTAAGGACTCCCTCGGGGGAGTCCACTCTGTTGCAAATTTTCGTGTCATCTGCAAAAAGACAGACCTTTCCATTCAGTCTTTCAGCAATATCATTCACAAATACATTGAACAGTGCCGGGCCCAGGACCGAACCCTGGGACACCCCGCTAATCACCTTCCTTTCCTCCGAGTGAGCTCCATTTACCATCACCTTCTGTTGTCTATCAGTCAACCAATTTCTGATCCAGTTTACCACCTTGGGAACCATCCCCAAACTACTGAGTTTATTGATAAGCCTCCTATGAGGGACAGTATCAAAGGCTTTGCTGAAATCCAGGTAGATGACATCCATTGCATGCCCCTAATCTAGTTCTCTGGTCACCACTGTTCCCTCTAAGCTGTGCGCGCGCACACACCTCGCCGAGTGAGCGCACATACTTTACAACAGAGCGCACAAAAATTACGGTTCTGATTCTGATAGAAAACAACACAGATGTTCTTAAAATTGAAAAGTTGTGTATTTATGGTTTTCGCAAGTTCTACAATATTTTCTAGTGCAATCAATGTGGTGTACATACTGTATTCTGACATGTTGTCAAATTTTAAAGTATATAACTCCGAGTGTCATTATGTGGTGCACAAAAATGTGACCTTCCTTCAAAAGCTGCACAGCTGATATTTTATGTGCACACAACCTATAGAAAATTAGAGGGAACGTTGCTGGTCACCCAGTCAAAGAACTCAATCAGATTTGTTTGGCAAGATCGTCCTTCGGTAAAACCATGTTGCCTCGGATCTTGCAACCTGTTGGTTTTGAGAAAGTTCACTATTTGCTCCTTCAGAAGTGCCTCCATTACTTTTCCCGCCACCGAGGTAAGGCTCACGGGCCTGTAGTTTGACACTTCTTCCCTGTCACCACTTTTGTTTTTTGTGTAGAGGTACGACATCAGCCATTCTCCAGTCCTGAGGAACTTCTCCTGTTTCCAAGGAACTGTTGAAAACATCCTTTAATGGCCCTGCAAGAACCTCTCTGAGCTCTTTCAGTATCCTGGGATGTATCCCATCCGGTCCCATGGCCTTGTCCACTTTCAGTTTAGCAAGTTGTTCTAACACCTCATCTTCTGTGAATGGTGTGGTATCTACTTCATTCCCATTTTTATATTTGGGTGTCACAGTTGGTCCTTCTCCAGGATTTTCTTTAGTAAAAATAGAGCAGAAGTATTTGTTTAGCAATTCTGCTTTTTCAATGTCCCTTTCCACGAGTCCGTTCCCAGCACTTCTGAGTCCTGAAATTCCACCTCTGATCTTCTTCCTTTCCCGAATATACCTGAAGAAAGTTTTGTCGCCACCCTTAACATCTTTAGCCATCTTTTCCTCTGCCTTTGATTTTTCTATCCTTATTTCTCTTTCTGTCTCTTTGAGTTTGATCCTGTATTCATTTCTGTGTTCCTCTGTTTTCAAGCTTTTGAATTTTGCGAAAGCTGTGTTTTTTGCCTTTATTTGAGCAGCCACTTCTTTGGAAAACCAAATAGGTTTCCTTCTCCTTTTGTTTTTATTTACTTTTACATATTTATCTGTTGCCCCTTTTATTGCCACCTTTAGTATAGCCCATTGCAATTCCACTTCCCTTATCTCCTTCCACCCTGTCAACTCCTCCTTTGGGTACATGGCCATTTTATTGACGTCAGTGTTTTTGAAGTTTAGGACTTTGAGCTTGCTATACTTGGACTGCACCTTGGTTTTTATCTCAAACCACACCATGTGATGATCACTGCTGCGTTGAGCTTTTCCTTATTGAGCTTTCCCTTGTTGGTTTAACGTACATGTACAGATAAATCTGCATGCAGCGGAGGTAGTACATGTACATTAATGCCTGCCTGGGGAACCCATCCAGTCAAGTTTTTAGCATATCCACAATGAATATGCATGAGATAAATCTGCATGCAGTGGAGGTAGTACATGTACATGCAGTGGAGGTAGTACATGTACATTAATGCCTGCATTAATGTACATGTTTTATTTATTTATTTATTTACATTCTCTTATATACCGCGCTATTCTGCATCAGTGCGGTTTACATTGAACAAACTGAAATTACATTGAACAGGGTATTATAACTTGGAGATAACTATTTTACAGGGAACATGGGCTATAGAGGGTTAAGTGGCTTGCCCAAGACCACAAGGAGCACCTGTGGGACTAGAAACCCCAGTCCTTCCGGCCCAAGGTTGCTGTCCTCTAGTGGGATTTGAACCCCTGACCTTCCGGCCTGAAGTACCTTGCCCCAACCACTAGGCTACTCCTCCACATGTACTACCTCCACTGCATGCAGATTTATCTCATGCATATTCATTGTGGATATGCTGAAAACATGACTGGATGGGTTCCCCAGGCAGGTCTCAGAACCCCTAGTCTAGGACAAAAAAGATACATCCTAGCCCTTATTTAATTCTGTGGTCTGAGATATGCTAACTCTGTAGTGCTTGCCTGTAGCACCAAAGAAAGAGAGAGAGAAAAAGGACACAGCTGCACTTAGAGCATAGGGGAAGTACCAAACAGCCCTATTAAGACTGCCCACCCTCCATGCATAATGTTGCCATAATATTTATGATAATTAAAAACTGTACCACTTTAGCATATTCTGCTTTAGTTGCAAAACAGTTATATAAACATGCATCAACTCAATTAATCTCAACATTTTCTGTTTTAGAGAAACTGGAAAATTATTTTCTTTGCAGTTGATTGTTTGCAAGGGAGGCCTGCCTCCTAGTGAGGAAACTGTAATCTTACTAAACAACTCCTGATTTAATGAGGAGGACTGCAAAGTATGTAATATTAATCTATATTATTTGCATTAGGGGAAGCTGGTGAACTACTTTATTCCACCCCAGCCCACAGAAGGAAGCAAAAAGAAAAAAATGAAGTTGGAGTTTAAACTAAAGGAAAAAATACAGTATCCTAGTGAGTATTTTCTTAGAAGCACAACTTCCAAATCCAGAAGCTCTAATTAACTGTGAAAGCTTTCCTAAAAGGTTTGCTGTCTGTCATCTGAGCCAAAATAGCTGCATGCGTTTTGTTAACAGACTAGAAACATGCTTTCTTACAAAAGCTATGTTTCAAAGCAGATAGTGTTAACATGGTAGGCATCAGGAAGGAAATTCCAACACGCTTTCAATTGTATTTTTGAGAACTGTGCTTTCATTTTTCCTCTGAAGTAGAGAAGTCCGAAAACCATGTCCTGGTCTTGAGTCTGACTGTTAGCACTCATTTGACTTTTGTAGCATTTGTGAATAAATGCATACTTTACCCTTTGCTTGGAAAGTGCTGAATTTTCCTCTGCACACACCCTACACTATCCCTTTTTTAAAAATTTTTTAGAAATAAAACTAAGTTTTATAAGAAAGTACATGATGTTTAAAAAGAGGGGGCATGAGCAGTGAGCAGATATGAATATCTACAGTACACCATTATCCCAACGAGAGGCCATTGCTGACTCCTGTGTGTACTTAAAATGTGCGGTCTATCTTTTATGTTGTAATAGGTTTTAGCCTGAGTAATTGCTTTCTACTCTGAATGTAGCAAAATATTTCTTTACTAAGAATTAAAGCTTTTGTCTGTGAAGCATTTAATTACACTGTAGCAAGCGGTATATCCAGTGAATAATATGGAATAAATGGAATTTCTTTTGAAGTATTTCTTTCCAGTAAATGAATGTAGTATATAAAATTCAAAATTCCTTGCCATAGTTTTGCCAAGTATTATTTCTGTAAAGTATAGCTCAAATGATGTCCGATTTATTACAAATCCAGGCTTTGTGCATTAGTCTCTTCATAGGTTTTATTCCTTTAAAACATGTGAAGGCACATTTTAGAAAGGACATCCAAGTGCAGTCTCGGATGTCCAAACAGAATATCGGGGGAGGGGGAGGGGGAGGGAGAATCAGCAGGCACAGCCAAGTTCAGACATGATTTCACAAACATGGACATACCTGATATGGACAACTAAGGGAATGTCTACGTCAGATATGTCCCCAGAATGTTATCTGAGAATGGGGATGTCTAATAACATATGGTTAGTGAGCTAAGATTAGGGATGCCAGCGTTCAAATCCCACTGCTGCTGCTTGTGATTTTGGACAGATCACTTAACCCTCCATCTTCTCTACAATCTGGATTTTTAAGGCCAAAACAAACACTTTCCTGATACCTATTCATGCCAGGAGCAGACAGTCCTTGTAGATGGTCCCCAATGTTTTGGAGATCGAGCAGGGCATCCAAGTCCATTGCACTGTCCCAAACATGCTGCCAGACCTCTCCCCCCCCCTTCCCCCCCGGAGTGGAAGAATAGCCTAATGGTTAGAGTACTGGCTTGGGAACCAAGAGACCAAGGTTCAATTCCCACCAGCCTTGGGCAAGCACTTAACCCTTCATTGCCTCAGAAGAATCCAAGTTACCAATGTCCCTGTTTAATGGACATTACCAAGTTTAAGTTACAATGTAAACCACTTTGACTAAAATGATAAAGCGGTATAAAAAAACCCTGTTAAATATTTGGATGTCCCCGCACTGGAGATGTCTTTAAAAGTCATTTGTCTCTGTGATTTGGACGTCCACATGCACGTTTTCAGACATCCAAATCATGACTAAGGCTTTTAAAACAACCCCCTCATAGGGAATATGTCTGATTATAATATATAATATATCTGAGCTAATGCATATGAGAGATGTGGGCTAGACTTACTAGATATGGAAGTGATGAGTTTTAGGATTCATTTGAGCAGGCTTGATGTTCTTTTACTTACGTCTTGCATAATTAATATTTAAATTTCACTAGCTGTCTAACTGGATAGATATATCTTTTTAAACACTGGAAAATGTCAAATTGGCTAATCTAAATAGTTTTTCCTTGGAAATTTATAGACAAACTGGAGCAATGCAAATGGTATGAATTTCTTTTTCTGTGTGAAGCCAAACAAGTTCACCAGTCATATGAGTGCGTCATTTGCGTATAGTTTATTATTTCATATATCACTTTTCTTGAATAAACAAAGCAGTTTACATTAAAATTCAATATTTGAACGTGAAGGAAAGATTAGAGTGGCACCAAGCATTGTCTATGCCGTTTCAACATTCTGTTGTTCATCACTAGAGTGTTCCCGGAGTTCTAAACCTTAATTCATAGATTATACTCCTTAAGTAGTCACTTTGGAGCATACTTCACAAGAGATCTTTGCTTCCCAGGTGTCATTCATAGGATGGCTGAGGTCATACCTTTTGATTTAGAGGTTGTAGGAGAGCTCGGGACACCTTTGCTTGTTCTAAAATGCCATGATGCCTTGAGAGAGTTGGTGCAGCATCTGAAAGCTTATAAAGTGATAAATCCCCCTGAAGAAACTCAATGTTTGAGTGAAATGCAAGGGATGGCGCCAGCAGATGGCGTTGGGGAACACTACTAAGCTAAGTGTGGATTGAAATCAAGTTTGATTGTGGTAACTGTGGCGTTATATAAGAAAAAGAAAAATTGAATGCCGGAAAACAGTCATTGATGCTATTAAGCACCATTAGATACATAGTATCATTGTTTGAATGCCGATCAGTCTGAGACGTTTCCGAGCATTTTTTCAACTTTAGATCTTTAACCACAGTGCAGCCTGATTTATCGCGTTCAACAACAGTGTTGCAAATGGAGTAAATGATATTACTTGTATGCAGATTATATTACTCTAAGAATTGACCTGTACGTTATTGAGAGAGTTGGTAGCAGCACCTTCCACCCTCTGTTCCAGAATGTGTAAGAGGATGCGAGACATCCCCCACAATGTATTCAGTGGGAAAAGAAGACAGATGTGTTGTATCATGTCCAGGAAAATACTGGATTCAGCAAGCTTCAACTGCTGTATTGCACTGACTGATGAGCTGCCCTGAAAAAAAGCCAAGAGTACTAAGATCTATTGCTCAGTATCTCCAGGTCATGGATCTTACTGAGAATTGAATTCATCAGAATGCTATGCTACAGTCCTGTATAATTTCTTATCCCAGTCTTCATGGTTAAATACTTGTTTCCGTATCATCCTGCTAGGCCAGTCCAGACAAGCGAGTTGTGTCCCCCTACTATCAGAGGTGGAGACAGAAAAATTCAGAGGGCTTCTGATGACCTCATCCTGTACTATATCTAGAACAGCTAGAGGGTGCACAATCTCAGTATGTTTCTTTCTCCAGCAAAGTGCAGATACATCTAAGCAGCTCTATGAAAACTTTGAGGAAAATATGATTTAGCTCATGAGTAACCGCTCTTAGAAGCAACTTCCTCACGTGATCTCAATGTGGGAGGCTCCATCGGGACACCCTTAACACTGGTGCCCTCCTGGGTTGTCAAAGGAGGAGGGGTGTCTGTTCAGTTCCCCGTCCTAATTCTGTTAAGGGCTGGTTGAATAGCTAAATTGTTGGATTAAGACCCTGAGCCTAGCACAGCCTCAGTGCCCTCTTTCAAGAGATTGGACAAAGGTTTCAAGAGGCTGCAGGGCTTGGCTGCAGGGAAGTAGCACTGAGCCCAACACCATTGCTGCTTGGGCTCACTGGGGGTAAGTATCAGATCTGCATTCCTTTCTCTGTACCAAATCTATGCTGCTTCTGCTTATTTTAAAGGTATCTGGGGGGGGCCTCAACTTCGGTCAATCAGTAGGGTGTTTGTCAGGTACAGGAGTTGAACGTTGGTGTTTGCAGTATTTTCCCACCAGTTCCTGCCTCATGCATGCACTGTGGGTATGAGTGTTGTCCTAGCCCATGTTGGCATGCGTGTTGTCTGGCTCAGTGTTGTCCCAGCCCATGTTGGCATGTGTGTTGTCTGGCCTCCTCAGTACATGCAGTATCTGCATGCCTTTGTTGCATACTATTTGTATGCTATCTGAGTATCTCTCTGCAACATGTGGTAGCTCTTCACCCTTGATGCACCCACTATAATTGTAGCTTACTCCAGTACACCTTGGTGGAACGAGAAGGACTTGCTTCAGGAAGCCGCTCTGATAGAGGTAGGGATTAGTCTTCTGGGAGTAGTCGGAAGTGAAACAGGTAAACGTAGATCGATTGTTTACGCCATCAAAATATAGAAAGACTAGGGGGCAATGAAGCTACAGTGTAACCTATTTAAGACTAATAAGAGAAAATATTTTTTCACTCAACACATAATGAAACTTTGGAATTCGTTACTGGAGGGTGTAGTAAGAGCTGTTAGTGTAGTTGGGTTTAAAAAAGGCTTGGACAAGTTCCTGGAAGAAAAGTCCATAAACCATTATTAAAGGGGACCCGGAAAATCCACTGCTTGCCACAATACAAACATTGTGGAACCTGTTTCCTTTGGTATTGGGGTTTCTAATCCTTTAGGCACTCCTTGTCGCCTTGGGCAAGTCACTTAACCCTCCATTGCCTCAGGTACACATAGATTGTGAGCCCTTTGGGGACGAGGGAATGTATCCAATACCTGCCTGTAGTAATTGTAAACCGCTCTGATGCCCTTCAGCCTGGGCGGTATATCAAGAAATTGAATAAACATAAACATAACCAGTCGTTAGAGTACCTTGAGGCATGGTTCAACACCAGCTCAGGAAAGGTCTTCTGCCAAGAATTGGGTGGAGAAAATGAGGTCTCAGCTGAAGGCATTTTGAAGACATTGGGTTCCCCAGGCCTAGTACTACCTCAGGCTCCCAGGGTTGATGGTGACTATGTCTCCGCTAGTCTCCTTCCTCACAGGACTTCAGCATCAGGCTCCCACTTTCCCTGCTGATGGCAGCCAACTTGAAATGGTGATAGCAGCCTGGTCATCTGCTGAAAGGCCTTCCCCTGGAAGATCTCCATGGTTTCTATTGATGACTGATGCAAACCTGTCCCGATAGGGAGCTCACTGCCTAGGGTTGATGGCCCAGGGTTGCTGGAACAATTGGAAAGTGGCCTAGCCCATCAGTCGGCTGAAGACGAGGGCCATTTGCTTGGCTCTCCTGTGTTTCCGGGACATAGACTGAGGCAAAGCAGTTCAGACAACGTCATGGCAGGGGGTTCACAGTCTCCCTGCAAATGATCCTCCACCTGGACAGAGTGGAATCTCCTGGCCTCTCTGTGCTGCATATTTTTGGAGTGGACAACATAGAAGCGGACTGTTTGTTACTACTCCCTCGATCCCAGAGAGTGGAAGTTGAGCTGATTAGTGTTGGATAAGATCCAGAACAGATGGGGTCGCTCCGAGATGTATCTCATGACGATGTGGGCCATTGACAAGGTGCAAAGGTTCTTCAGCTGCCACAAAGAGGCAGGTCCCCAGAGCATAAATACCTTGGTTCAACCTTGGTCAAAGCAAGTTCTGTTATACATGTTCCCTCCGTGGCCTTTCATAGGATGAGTGCTTTGTCATATCGAGTGCTATCAGGATCCAATTTGCTGAAGTGCTGTGGCATGTGGATCTGATGTGCCTCTGGTAGGGGCCCCCTCTGCGGCTCTTGTAATTGTGGGGGCTCTTGAGTCGGGTCAGTCCTTCTGGATGATCCAGTTCCCTTCTCACTTACAGCCTGGCCCTTGAAAGGCAATGCCTAGTGCGTAAGGGCTACTCCTGCTGTCATTTCCATGCTTCTGAAAGTGAGAAAAGACTCTGCCTGTCTCACCTATGTATGCATTTGTCTCTTTTTTTTTTTTTTTTTTTTTAAAATTCATTATGCTTTATATAGCTCAGCAGAAACATGGACATTCTAAACCATAATGCCCCATCAAGGACATACAAGATGAGTAGGAAAAACAGCTTAAGTGGTAATATAAGAAACAATTATGCTATTAAAATACTTTCTGGATCAACAAAAGGCTACAGTATAAAGAGGGTTCTGCCAGTTTAAAAACAAACAAACAAAAAATCAGGCCATCATTTTCTTAAGTACTTTGATATTTTGTGTGACAGAAGAGTATTTCCAAAGTGGAGGTTAAGTAGACAAATGATGGCCTTCAAAAAGGAAGCAAAGTCCTAGGGGCTTAAAGAAATCCTTATTTCATCTAAGCCAACCTTTCTTCTGCAATTGGAATAAAAAACAGTAGTAAGGCCCACTCATCTACTATCCGAGTACATCCAGCTTTGTGTAATTGTGAAATGGTGGTGGTAAAGGTGTGTGGTTTTTTTTGTTTGTTTTTTGTAATTGCAACTTTTATTAAACTTTTACATCCATAGCAAAAACAATGCAAATTCTCTAGGTTACAGTCAACAAATGAAATTCAACTCCTCAGTGCTGAATTATAACCCAACCAAGTAAATTGCACAATCGCTGGTTGCCTATAACATAATCTATAACAGAATAGACACCATAATACTCAACATTATATTCAACCCAATAGATACGAGAAATCCCCACCTTTACCATACAGTTCCTGCCCAGTTCTATGACCAGGCTGAGGTAGCAACCTCAATTTTCCATTTTCTGTTCCAATACCCTCCCCCCTTCTGCCATTATCTTCATGAACCTCCTCCTTTCCATATTTAGTTCAAACATATATTCATAACCTCAGCAACCCCACCAAATAGACTGCTTTAACACTCCACCTATACAGCCATATCAGAACTTATATCTATTCCCCTCTTTGTTAACCCTACGCCCCCCCTCGATGCTAAACCATTTATCTTACCCCACCCCCCCTCCCTCCCGTCCCCTCCTGCCCCCCCTCCCCACCCCTCCCTCCATTCCTCATACCTCCTCCACAATTCCCGAAAGGCTTTCATTTTATGATGCTGGTGTGCTATCGCACTCATAGTCCAGAGATGTTCCAATCTCAGCATAATCATTTGAACCCTAGGCACATCAACACACTTCCACTTCGCCATAATCTCGCCCCTTGCTGCTCCAATGCAATATCCCACCATCATTGAAATACTCCGCTCCTCCCCCTCCGACATCTCATTTAATAGGATCATCGACACTGTCAAAACAATCTCTACCTTCACTATTTCGCGTATTCTATCCTCCCATGCTTTCCACATCTTCTGCACTTCTGGACATCCCCAAACAATATGTTCCAGATCCCCCCTATTCCCGCACCCCCTCCAACATTCCCCCTTCTCCTGAGGTTGAAAAGCCCTGATCTTCCATGGTGTCCAATACATTTGATATCGCACCTTTAAACTATTTTCTAAATACTTCGTTCCCGGAGCCAACCTCTTTGTCCATCTATAAATATTATGCCACCGCTCTTCCCCCCACACCCCCCAAAGCTGTAACTCCCATGCCTTCTCCCCTTTACTCTGCCCCTGATGCCATTCTGTTACTTGTGCTTGCAACTCCCCATATAGGTTAGCTATCATCCCTTTCCGGGAATCCCCCTGCCGCATCATCCGCTCAAACCGAGTATCCACTTTCCTTAAATCCTCCCTCGCCTTCACCCTCCTCAGATAGGACCCCAACTGCACATACGCATAGTAGTCTCTCCCCGCCACCCCATACACCACCTGCAACTCCTCAAATGTGTACAATTCCCCACCTCCCTTAATTGCCCCAATATCCGCACTCCTTTGTCCCACCATCCCCTTTATCTACCCCCCTCCTTTCCTGGTCCAAACCCACTCATACCCATTATGAAAGTTTCCTTCGTATACAGTTTGTCATTCAACATTTGCCGCTTTACCCCTAGCCACATCCCCTGGGTAAAGTCCCTGAAAGGATTCCCATCTTCCCCCCTCCTATTTTTGCCCCTGGATCCCAAATCCAAGCTCTCAAATCCTCCCCCCGTGAGCCCTCCTGTTCTAATGCCACCCAAAAGGGTACTTCCCCCACCCCCTTCCCGCTAGCCAGTGCTCTCAACTGCGCTTCCATGAAATACTTTTCCATCCATGGAACCCCCATTCCCCCTTCACTTTGGTGTCTATAGAGAGTATATAGCAACACCCTTGGCTTCCTTCCCGCCCATATAAAATCTAAGATCAATGTCTGGATCTGCTTCAGATACGCTCTGGGGATCTTACAAGGAATTGAACTAAATAAGAATAGAAATCTTGGCAGCACATTCATCTTAATGACTGCTATTCTCCCTACCCACGTTAGAAATAAACTCTTCCATTTATGCATTTCCTTTTTTACTACTTGTATTAATGGAATAAAATTCCACTTCCATAATTGTTGCCAATCCTTCCCCATACGTATCCCCAAATATCTATACGTTCCCTTCACCCATTTAAACGGGAACCCACTTCTTAGCCTCATTTCCAACTGCTCCCCCAGATTAAACCCCAGTAACTCCGTTTTACTCCCATTAATTTTATACTCCGCTACCCTGCTGTAGTGTTCTGTTTCCCTCATCAACACTGGCAGTGACAACAATGGCTCCCTAATAGTGAAAATAACATCATCGGCAAACAGAGCAATTTTAGATTCGCAATGATTCATGAGCACCCCCTTAACATCCCCCGTCCTTCGCACCCTTTCAGCCAAAGGCTCTATAACCAACGCAAATAACAGTGGTGAGAACGGACACCCCTGCCTAGTCCCCCTTTCAAGCTGTATTACTTCAGAATAGCTCCCATTTACCCTAACTCTGGCCTTGGGCCGCCTGTAGAAAGCCTGGACCCAATTCACAAAATTCTCCCCTAGCCCCATCTTCTCTAGCACCTGTATCATGAAGGGCCATTCCACCCTATCAAATGTTTTTCGGCGTCTACCGAGATAAACACTGCCCTCTGCCCCGTGCGCTGCACTTCCCAGGTTAAGTTACATAATCGCCTTATTATCCCCTCCCTGCCTCAAACCCCGTCTGATCCGCATTCACCAGTTTGGGCATTACTCGTTGTAATCTAGTGGCCAATACTTTAGCTAAAAGTTTAGCATCCATGTTCAACAGGGAAATCGGCCGATATGACCCACATACCATGGGGTCTTTCCCCGGCTTGAGTAATAATGTGATCCCCGCTTCCGTCATAGTCCCTGGCACTGCCCCATCCCTGAGCACCCCATTAAACACTTCTACCATTAAAGGCCTAAGACCCGACTGAAAAACCTTGTAAAACTTCCCCGTTAGCCCATCCAGCCCGGGGGCCTTTCCCAGCTTCAAAGTGCTGATGGCCTCTTCCACCTCCCTCTCCTCAATGGGCCTATCTAACCACCCTGCCTCCTCCGATGTTAATTTAGCTAGATCACACCCCGCCAGGTATTCCTTGCTTTTCACCAGGCCCTCCTGCACCTCACTACTATAGAGCACTTTATAATACTCCTTAAACATCTGTCGTATCTCATTATTTCCAGTGACTAACTACCCCACCCCATTCCTAATACTACCAATAGTATTTTGTGCCACTCTTGCTCGAAGTCTATGCGCTAGAATGCGGCCCACCTTATTCCCTCCCTCAAACATAGCCTGCCTTAAGACATTCAACTCATACGCCAGTTTACTTGCTCTGTTGCCCCATTTTCCCCTGCAAACTCTGTAGGTCCCTTAGAACTCCTTCATTCCTATCACACTGATGGCTTTCCTCCAATTTCTTAATTTCCCCCAGAAGTCTACCCTCTGTCTCTCCCTGCATTCTACACCTGCGGGACGCTTCCCCTATCAAATGCCCCTCACCACCGCCTTCAGGCCATCCCACATCATTCCTAGTCCTACCTCCCCATTCAAATTCTGATCCGTATAATCTTTGATTACCCCCGCCATTCTCCCTACTATTTCCGGCTCTTCCAGCAGTGAGTCATTCAATCTCCAGAACTTCAATCCTTTATCCTTGTACCCTAGACTGAACTCCACACTCACGGGTGCATGATCCGTCCACATAATGGACCCCTGCTCCCCCTCCTCCACCTTACTCAACCATCTCCCTCCCACCCAAATAATATCTATTCGACTATAGGACCCATGTGGCGCTGAATAATACGTATATTGTTTCCTCGCCGGGTTTTTACATCTCCATACATCCACCAGACCCAAACCCTCCTTCATTTTCAACAATTTGACTCTATCACCTCTTTCCGACCCCCCCCTCCCCCACCATTATCCAACCTTGGGTTCACTGTTAAGTTAAAATCCCCACCAATAATGATTGGGTCTGCACCCAGCTCCTCCAGGTCCTCGCGCAGCCGATCATAGAATTCCCCTTGATGCTCATTTGGTCCATACAGACTCATAATCCACACTTGCTATGTACCCAGCCTTATCTTAACCCCCACATATCTCCCCTTTTTATCCCTATACTCCCCCACCACTTTCTCCGCCACCCCCACCCCCACCATTATACCCACCCCCCCTCCGAGATTCTGCTCTTTGCTCTGCCAAGATGACCTTCGGATATTTCCTGGATTCCAGCAATTTCTCCTGCCCTACCTTCAAATGCATTTCCTGGATACAAATGAAATCAGCCTGAGTTCTACAGCCTTCCTTTTCCACCAGTCTCCTCTTCCGCCAAGTTCTTAACCCCTTAGCGTTGATAGTTACCACTTTCATTTTTTGTTCCCCCACCACCCCTCTCCCCTTTCCCCCCTGTCCCCCCTCCCCTCCCTCCCTCTCCCCCCTTCCCCCCTCCCCTCCCTCCCTCTCCCCCCGTCCCCCCTCCCCTCCCTCCCTCCCTCTCCCCCTCCCCCTTCCGCTCCCCCTTCCCTCCCCTCAGCCCACCTGAGGTCTCCTGTAGAGTAGTGCCCATCAGTTTGGAGCAACCCTGCCCTCTCTGACCACCCCTCCTTTCCACATCACTTTTTCCTCATCCATTGCAACCCAATCCCCTTGACCCCCACACTCACCCTCGCCTTCCCCCCTCCACTTTGGACCCCTTAATTTCCCCGCTGTCCTCTTACATCCCTTTTGTACCCATTGCCCCTCACATTAACCTCCTCCCTCCCCTCCTTCCCACGACCACCTCCCCTCCACCTGTCCCCTTACCATAACTATACTACCTTAATTATGAACATTTCACTGTAAACATATATCATTTCAACACTTTAAACAATATACCCAATCCCTTCCAACCTTCCCTCTCCCCATCACCCTATCCCGTCCTCCCTCTACCCTCCTCCCCCCAGACCCAATCTCAAGCATACTAATAGTCTGCATCGTATTCTCTGTCCCACACAATCACATTACACATTGTTATATTCCAGTCCTCAATTATCCTGGCGATATGCCGGTCCATCTTCACATCACTCACTCTTCTTCAGGATGGCGCCCTCTGTGACTCTTGTGCATTCTTCTGCCTCATACTGCTCCGTCCCCTCTCACCAGCAGTCTCTGAGATCACCTGTTGGCCCTCCTGCTCCTCCGCCATCTGTACTAGTCACCTGTGGGTGTTGCTCAGACCGGCTTCCACCAAGGCCTTCTCTGCCTCTTGGCAATTCTTCACCTTCCAGCTGCGTGTCCCCACCGTAAAACACAGTCCAAACGGGTATAGCCAGCGATATCGCACATTTTCCTTTCTCAGCAAACTGGTGATCGGTTGCATCTCCCTCCGCCTTTGGAGTGTCCCAGCTGCTATATCTGCAAATATCTCCAATTTGTAGCCCTGCCACACAAACTCTCAGGCCTTCCTCATTTTGGCTACTATTTTCTCTTTAGTGATGTAATCATGCACACAGATCACTATATCGCGTGGTCTATTCGGTCTGCTGGGTCCCAGCGCCCTATGCGCTCTGTCCAAGACCACCATACTGGGCCCCTCTTCCTCCTCACCTTCCAGCAGAATCTCCTTGCAAACTGCTTCTGCCACCCTCCAGCTATCATTAAACTCCGGTTGTTCAGGGACCCCCCTGATTCTTAAATTATTTCTTCGGGTGCAATTTTCCAAGTCCTCTAACTTGTATAGGACCTGGTCTTTCCACCGCTCCCACTCTTTTACAGAGCTGTCCATCTCTGCCTGCTGGCTTGGCACTCTCTCCATGTGCTGCTCCTGCTCCTCCATTCTCCGGCCCAGCTCGCTCACCTCCTCTCTCAGCTCACCACACACTTCCCCCACCTCCGATTTCACTGCAGCCAGCTCCGTCTTGATTTCTTCAAACCAAGCTTTTAACTCTTCCCGGGACAAGTTTTTGACCACTGTTTCTCCCGATTCCAGCTCCACGTGCTTCAGCATCTGCCGCTGTGCGGGTTCCCTGCACAGCGTGCTTCCCGCCGCCATCTTTGTCTCTCCTCCGCCAGCCGATCCTCCGCCATAAGCAAACTCTTTTAATATTGCCGCTTTTTTCCGGGTCGTCATAGCTCTCCGCTGGCTTCCTACCCGCTCCACCACTCCTCTCCTCAATATTAGCGGCGTCTACGGGAGGAGGTTATCAATCTGCATCTCTTTTCTGGGTTAAGCTCTGGAGCTCAATCCTTAAGCTGCCATCCCTACCGATGACGTCACTTCCTCCCTTGTCATTTGTTTTATCATTGGTGCCGGGAGTGTCAAGGCAGTCTTAGCAATGGATTTGCTTGCCCTCCTCTCCTTCCTCCAGAATGGTTTTGACAAGGGCTTGTCCCTCGGCTCACTGAGGGTTCAGGTGGCTTATTTTAGAGGGCTGGTGGTGGGGTACTCCCTAGCCTTGCACCCAGACATGGGCCAGTTTCTGAGGGGAGTTAAGCACTTGTGTCCTCCCATGCACTCAGTGGTTCCTTCCTGGGATCTCAGTTTGGTTCTTTGGGCTTTGGTGGCTGTACGGTTTGAGCCAATGAGGATATCTACGCTCAAGGATTTGTCCCATAAGACTGCTGTTTTGGTCGCGATCTGCTTAGCGAGATTCATCTGAGTTGCAGGCTTTGTCGTGACGAAAATTCCTATCTGTCCTTTTTTGGGGGAGGCCATGTATTTACAGACATAGAAACAGAAACATGATGACAGAAAAAGACCACATGGCCTATCTAGTCTGTCCTTCCATATCAACAACTACAACAGTCCCCTTTTTACCTTTAGAGATCCTCTGAGTTTGTCCCATGCTTTTTTGAGTTCAGTTACTGTCCTCATCTCTACCTTCTCCACTGGGAGACTATTCCACGGATCCACCACTCTTTCCGTAAAGAAATATTTTCACATACCACTCCTGAATCTATCTCCCTTCAACCTCATCCCATGTCCCCTCGTAGCAGAACTTGCTTTCAATTGAAAGAGGCTCTCTCCCTGAACATTTATGCCACGGAGGTATTTAAACATCTCAATCATATCACCTCTATCCCGCCTTTCCTCTAAGGTGTACATATTAAGATCCTTAAGTCTGTCCTCATATGCTTTATAATGAAGACCACTAATTCCTTCTTTCTTGTCTAAGGTGGTGTTTGTTGGCCTTCCACTTCAACCAGGTGGTCTGTTTGCGTAAGGAGCAATGCCAGGAGAAAGATGGGACCATCACCTGCTTACTAATTTCTTTAGTAAGTTGGAAAAGCTTTTTGTCCTTTCTGCAGGCCCATAAAAGGGTGAAGTGGCCATGGTCTACCTTGGCCCCCTGGATAAAGGAGACAATAGCTTCAGATTATCTCTTGTGAAAACGGCCAGTCCCGCAGAGTTTGCATGCGCATTCCACGCAGGCTCAGGTTTACTCCTGGGCAGAGCACAGTTTGGTTGCTCCCGTAAACATCTGTTAGGCGGCAGCATGGTTCTTTTTTTCTACTTTTGTCAAGCACTATCACTTGACAGGGGTGATCCGGGATAATACAGACCGGTGAGCCTGACGTCAGTACCGGGAAAAATGATTGATAGAAACCATCATCAAGAACAAAATTACTCGGCATGTAGATAGTCATGGCCTAATGGGAGACAGCCAACATGGTTTTAGACAAGGAAGATCTTGTCTTACTAATCTGTTATGTTTTTGTGAAGGTGTAAATAAACAGGTAGACAAAGGTGAGTCAGTTGATGTAGTGTATTTGGACTTTCAGAAAGCCTTTGACAAGGTCCCTCATCAGAGACTTTTGGCAAAACTAAAAAGTAATGGGATAGGAGACAGTGTACTATTGTGGATCAGGAACTGGTTAAAAGATAGAAAGCAGAGGGTAGGGCTAAATGGCCAATTTTCCCAATGGAGAAAGGTGAATAGTGGTGTACCCCAGGGATCTGTGCTGGGTCCGCTGCTTTTTGACATATTCATAAATGATCTGGAAAGGGGAATAAAAAGTGAGGTTATCAAATTTGCAGATGACACAAAACTATTTAAAGTTCTTAAAACCCAAGAGGATTGTGGAAAATTGCAAGAGGATCTTGATAAATTGGAAGACTGGGCATCAAAATGGCATATGAAATTTAATGTGGACAAGTGCAAAGTTATGTACCTAGGGAAGAACAACCCAAACTATGGTTACACGATGCAAGGTTCCGCATTAGGAACCACCACCCAGGAAAAAGATTTAGGCGTCATTGTGGATAACATGTTAAAACCCTCCGCCCAGTGTGCAGCGGCGGCCAAGAGAGCAAGTAGAATGCTAGGTATCATAAGGAAAGGAATGGTAAATAAAACAAAAGATATTATAATGCCTCTATATCGTTCCATGGTGAGACCGCACCTTGAATATTGTGTGCAATTCTGGTCGCCGTATCTTAAAAAGGATATAGCGTTATTAGAAAAGGTTCAGAGAAGAGCCACCAAAATGGTAAAGGGGATGGAAGGATACTCCTATGAAGAAAGGCTAAAAAGGTTAGGGCTCTTTAACCTGGAAAAGAGACGGCTGAGGGGAGATACGATAGAAGTCTATAAATTAATGAACGGAGTGGAACGGGTAAACGTAGATCGACTGTTTACGTTATCAGAATATAGAAAGACTAGGGGACATGCAATGAAGCTACAGGGTAAACTATTTAAGACTAATAAAAGAAAATATTTTTTCACTTAACGTGTAATCAAACTCTGGAATTTGTTACCAGAGGATGTTAGTGTAGCTGGGTTTCAAAAAGGTTTGGACAAGTTCCTGGAGGAAAGGTCCATAAACCATTAATAAGAAGGGACTCAGGATATCAATGCTTGACCCACTACAAGCATTGTGGAACCTGTGTCTTTTGGGGAAACTGCTAGGTATGTATGACCTAGATTGGCCACTGTTGGAAACAGGATACTGGGCTTGATGGACCTTGGTCTGACCCAGTATGGCATATCTTATGTTCCTATGAATGTCCATGCTCGGGTGGACACAACCTTTGGTGCAGAGATCCTGAAATCTGCCATGCCTACTTCCCACCCAGTGGAGACGTAGCTTTGGTATGTCCCACTTGTCTGGACTGATCTAGCAGAACGATATGGAAGGTGACATTTTACATACCAAATAATTACTACTACTAATACTACTACTGAACATTTGTATAGCACTACAAAACTTAGTCCTTGCTCATCTAAGCTTACAATCAAGTAATAGTATTTTCTGCAGTTTAGCACCGCGGGCTATATTCATCTTTGGCCTGCAGGGTGTTCTGTATATGATTCTGTTCTTTGTGCTGTCAGTCTTTGGTACCCTCTTTGGGGCTTGTGCAGTCGGGGATTCTTATCCATGACTTGCGTGCAAAAACTGAGTTTGTATGCCCTCTAACTTCTAAATATAGTACAGGATGAGATCATCAGAAGCCTCTGGATTTTTCTCTCTCTCCACCTCTGCTGGTCGGGCGATACAACCCACTTGTCTAGACTGGCCTAACCGGACTCAAGGAAAGGACATTGTATGGTAAGTAAAACATCACCATACGACTTTGGAAAGGAGAAAAGCAAATTTCATACTCTTATGGAGAAAGAAACGGAGAAAAATGATGGCATATAAAGACCATAGGGCTTGTCCAGTCGGCCCTTCCATACCAACTACTAAACTTTACAGTCCCTTTTTTCCCCCTTAGAGATCCTCTGTGTTTGTCTTATGCTTTCTTGAATTCAGATACAGTCCTTGTCTCTACTGGGAGACTATTCCATTCATCTACCACTCTTTCCATAAAGAAATATTTCCTCAAATTACTCCTGATTCTATCCCTTTTCGCCTTCATCCTATGCCCCCTTGTTGCAGAGTCACCTTTCAATTGAAAGAGGCTCTCCTCCTGTGCATTTATGTCAGAGACTTTTAAATATCTCCATCATATCACCACCTCCCACCTTTCCAGTAAAATATGCATATTGAGATCTTTAAGTCTATCCTCATAGCCTTATGGCAAAGACCACTGGACATTTCGGTAGCACCCTCTGCACCAACTCCATCCTCTTAATATCCTTTTGAAAGTTTGAGTGTAGTTTGACCATTTCATTTTGGAGGAGAAAAGGGTGAGGTGACATAACCATAATGAATATGCAAATATCTTTAAAAAAAAAAACACTAGATGATTAGGAAGCCAGTATATCAAACAGGCAAGGGATGAGCTGGCACCCCCAAGATACTCAGAGGGAGCAGAGGTTCTCATATATTAACTTTGCCAAAAAAAGGTAAGGAACATATTCCCAGTCTATATATAATTAACATAAGAACATAAGATATGCCATACTGGGTCAGACCAAGGTCTGTCAAGCCCATTATCCTGTTTCCAACAGTGGCCAATCTAGGTCATACGTATAGCAGTTTCCCCAAAAGACACAGGTTCCACAATACTTGTACTGGGTCAAGCGTTGATATCCTGGGTCCCTTCTTAATAATGGTTTATGGACCTTTCCTCCAGGAACTTGTCCAAACCTTTTTTAAACCCAGCTACACTAACAGCCTTTACTACATCCTCCGGTAACAAATTCCAGAGTTTTATTACACGTTGAGTGAAATAATTTCTTTTATTAGTCTTAAATAGTTTACCCTGTAGCTTCATTGCATGTCCCCTAGTCTTTCTATATTCTGATAACGTAAACAGTCGATCTACATTTACCCGTTCCACTCCGTTCATTACTTTATAGACTTCTATCATATCTCCCCTCAGCTGTCTCTTTTCCAGTTTAAAGAGCCCTAACCTTTTTAGCCTTTCTTCATAGGAGTATCCTTCCATCCCCTTTACCATTTTGGTGGCTCTTCTCTGAACCTTTTCTAATAACACTATAACCTTTTTAAGATACGGCGACCAGAATTGCACACAATATTCAAGGTGCGGTCTCACCATGGAACGATATAGAGGCATTATAATATCCTTTGTTTTATTTTCCATTCCTTTCCTTATGATACCTAGCATTCTATTTGCTCTCTTGGCCGCCGCTGCACACTGGGCGGAGGGTTTTAACATGTTATCCACAATGACGCCTAAATCTTTTTCCTGGGTGGTGGTTCCTAATGCGGAACCTTGCATCGTGCAACCATAGTTTGGGTTGTTCTTTCCTAGGTGCATAACTTTGCACTTGTCCACATTAAATTTCATCTGCCATTTTGATGTCCAGTCTTCCAATTTATCAAGATCCTCTTGCAATTTTCCACAATCCTCTTGGGTTTTAACAACTTTAAATAGTTTTGTGTCATCTGCAAATTTGATAACCTCACTCATTATTACACTTTCCAGGTCATTTATGAATATGTCAAAAAGCAACAGACCCGGAACAGATCCCTGGGGTACAGCACTATTCACCTTTCTCCATTGGGAAAACTGGCCATTTAGCCCTACCCTCTGCTTTCTATCTTTTAACCAGTTCCTGATCCACAATAGTACACTGCCTCCTATCCCCATGACTCTTTAGTTTTGCCAAATGTCTCTGATGGGTGAACTTGTCAAAGGCTTTCTGAAAGTCTAGATACACTATATCAACCGACTCACCTTTGTCCACCTGTTTATTCACATCTTCAAAAAAACATAACAGATTAGTAAGACAAGATCTTCCTTGTCTAAAGCCATGTTGGCTGTCTCTCATTAGGCCATGACTATCTACATGCTGAGTAATTTTATTCTTTATGATGGTTTCTACCATTTTTCTTGGTACTGATGTCAGGATCACCGGTCTGTAGTTTCCCAGATCACCCCTGGAACTTTTTTAAAAAATTGGTGTTACATTGGCGCTCCTCCAATCTTTAGGTATTAGAGATGATTTTAATGATAGTAAATAAATTATTAATAGCAGGTCTGTAATCTCATATTTCAGTTCTTTCAACACCCTTGGATGTATACCATCCGGCCCAGGTGATTTGCTACTCTTTAGTTTATCTAATAGTTGTAATACATCTTCCCGATGTATCGATATTTCCTTCGTCTTCCGCACCTTTAAATACCACTTCAGTGATGGGTTAACATCCCTACATCTTCCTCAGTAAAGACCGAAGCAAAGAATTCATTCAGTCTCTCTGCTATCGCCTTGTCGCCTCTTAGTGCCCCTTTAACCCCTCTATCATCTAATGGTCCAACTGACTCTCTCACAGGTTTCTTGCTACGAATGTACTTGAAAAAGTCTTTATTTCGTGTTTTTGCTTCCGCAGCAAGTTTCTTGTCAAATTCTCCCTTTGCCTGCCTTATCAATGCCTTGCATTTGACTTGCCAGTGCTTGTGCTGTTTCCAGGTTTCATCATTTGGCTCTTTTTTCCATTTCCTGAAAGATGCTTTTTTGGCAACAGCCTCTCTGACCTCACCTTTAAACCATGCTGGCAGTTTTTTGGACTTCCTTCCACTTTTCTTAAAGCGTGGAATACAGCTGGTCTGGGCTTCCAAGATTAGTATTTTTCAACAACACCCAAGCTTGATGTAAGTCTTTAACCTTTGCAACTGCTCATTTTAGTTTTTTCTTAACTATTTTCCTCATTTTATCATAGTCTCCCTTTCAAAAGTTAAAAGGTAGTACTGTGGATTTCCTTACTATCCCCTCTCCACTAATTAAATCAAATGCGATCATGCTATGATCACTATTGCCAAGTGGCCCCAACACTCTTATCTCTTGCCCTAGATCTGGTGTTCCACTAAGGACTAGGTCTAATATGGCATTAAAATGCGAGAAAAATTGTAACACTTTGTTTAAATATTTAGCCTGGCACTCTAAGATTAAGATTAAAAAAAAATACTGACAACTGTAAATATATATTCTCCAAAAAACAAAGGAGATGTAAGGTTCTCACTCCAAGAGGCAAAAAGAAAAGGAGAACCATAGCACAGTTTCTAACACCAAAATACATTTATAATTTTAATTCTATTTTGGCTTTAGAAATTGTACTATGGTTCTCTTTCTTTTTTAACATCTATTTTGCGTCTAGTGAAACCCCTCCTGCTCTGAACCTACTGCTAGAGAACTAGGACATTTCACCATAGAACCCAATGTACAAGAAAAAAAATCTGATTCCAGTGTAATTTCATTAACAGCAGCCTTTCCAGTACGAGGTAGATTGTAAACTAATAGAAAAACCCTGCACTGAAGGTCTATAATGCAAATCTACCATATCAGAATGACACCAGCTTAAAAAATTAACACAATAAGAAGCCTACCTTTTTTAATAAAAAAAAAAAAAAAAAAAGAGCAGCACCATAAATATTGCAGTGGACCTTAGACATAATCAGAAAACTGAACAAGCCAAATTACTATAGATCCTCTTAGAAACTCCATGCTAACAAAACACTTGGTCTCAGTTACATGACAGAACACGTTAGACTCTTACCAAGTACAGAATAAATAACAAACTCAAAGTAGAAATGTTTAGACAAAATTAAATTGAAACGCCAACAAACCAGGCTCTGCATGCAGTGCATCACAAGAAATAGAGGAGGCAGGGGACACATTACTTAACCTTTGCTGAGTAGTAGCATGAGATGCATAGGCCTCTCTGATCCCTCATGCAGGCGGTGCAACCTCTCCCCAATGTCATCCCCCTCCATCAATCTAAGTGGCACTTGTTTAGAGGTGGCCATGTCGATGATTAGGTGCAGTGCTGGTTCTCCCCGCAACCCATTTCTGAACAAGAATCACCGGGATCGATGGAAGAGGCAGACCATGGGGAGAGATAGTATTGCCTGAATGTGGGATCAGAGAACTGTGCTTCATGCTACTGCTCAGCAAATGTAAACGCAGCAACTAGAAGAAAGATACCCATAGTGTTGGGACTTTCTTTGTGCCAGCCTACAGCTGGCGCCAAAATTTCAAATGTGCTGTGCCTCTATTAGAGGCCTTGACAAATTTTGTGTGGATTTAGGAGCCAGGCCAAAATCTTAGGAGCCAGTGCTTATGACCTCCTCGCCTCCCCTTCTATTGTCTCTCATGCTGGTTCTCGTCTCATGAGACCAGCTCCAGAATTCCCATACTGCATGACATTGTTAGACAAAATACAGATAACAGTTACAGCTTCCGATATTAAGTGTCTGTATGTGTGTGTAGTGTGCCTGTCTGAGCGTGGGATATGACAGTGGATGCCTTTATGGGGATGGCTGCAGGGCTTTGGTGCGTGTGAGCTGGGGAGGCTCTCTTTGTGTGTGTGTGTGTGTGTGTGTGTGTGCGCGGTGCGAAGGTGCGGTACCTATGTGTGTAGTATGGGGATGGGGTACTTGTGTGTGTGTTCTGGGGGGAGGAGAATGCACCCTTTGGCAACAACTTGCACTCTTCCCTCAGCTATAGACTTTGGAGAAGCAGGTTGCTGTAATTGCTAAGTGGGGGAGGGGGGGTGAATTTATTTATTTAACAAATTTTGACATACCGCTTTTCTATAAGTCAAAGTGGTCTACAATGAACTAGTTTTTTTACAATGAACACATTATGAACAACGGTAGAATTTTTGCAATGAACATTATATGAAACTGAGAGCAAATAAAATTATATGGGGTTGTGAGGTTTCATGAGGGTGGGACCGGGGAAGGATGTGCATGAAGACGAGTTTCTGTTGGTTTGATTTGTTAGTTACTCATTGGTAAATTGCTTCTGAAATAGGTGCGTATTGTGTTTATGAAAGACTGTGAAAGACTTGATGGTTCGAATATCTGGGGGTAGTGCATTCCAGAGGGTAGGGGCATAAAGTGAGAATTCTCATGTGGTCTGCTTGCAGTTGAGAGTATGTGGTGGGATACTGAGGAGGTTCTGTGTTCATTTCCTCCTTGGCCTATTAAGAGTTCAAGTTATGAATTAGGGTGTGTAGTTGCTCTGCTAATTTCCCTTCTAGAGTTTTGTGGATGAGGGTTAGAACCTTGTATTGAATTCTTGAGTTGTTGGGGAGCCAATGGAGGTGTTTGAGAATTGGAGTGATATGGGTTTTCTGTGAGGTTTGGAAGATGATTCTAGCAACAGTGTTTTGGGCAAGCTGCAGTGGATGGATTGCGTATTTGGGTAGTCCTTGATAAATGGAGTTGCAGTAATCGAATAGAGGCGTGATGATGGCCTGGCAGACTGTATGGAAAGTATCAGTGGATAGGAGGTGGTATAGGTTCCGGATGGTTTTTAGCTTGTAGTATGCTGCTTTGGTGATGCTGTGAATTTGTTCCTTGAAGGTCAGTTGCTGGTCGAGTATGACTCTGAGGTATTTTATGTGGGAGCTGACTCTGATCTTTGTGTTGCCAAGTTTGACAGATGTGGGAGGGGTGAAGTTGAGGTTCTTAGTTATGTGTAGTAGCTCTGTTTTGCTGAGGTTGATGGAAAGATTATGACAGTGTAGCCAGTTGATGGTTTCGTAGAGGCAACTTGAAAGTGTGGAGTAATTCGGAGTAGAGGTGGAGAATGGTGTGAAGATCATAATATCACCCGCGTATATCAGAAGCTGGACTTGGAATGGCTGGAGGATATCACAAAGAGGTCGGATGCATATGTTGAAAAGTGGAGAGGAGAGGGATGATCCCTGTGGTACACCCTGGTTCATGGTGAACGGAATTGAGGTGTGTGTTTGAATCCTTATGTGCTGAGTTCAGTTGGTAAGATAGGAGTGGAACCATTTGAGGAGTATGCCACAGACTCCAATATGATGGAACTTCTTGGTGAGTAGCTGGTGGGATACAGTGTCAAAGGCGGCAGAGATGTCTAGGAAGAGCAGGAGGAAGCCTTGGGTGAGTGATTCAATCCCTGTGATGAGTGAGTTCAAGAGGGAGGTCATGAGGGTTTCTGTACCGTGATTGGGTAGGAATCCCTGTTGCTGTGGGTTTAATGGTGCATGTAGGTCAATATGATATTGGCGTGATAAAGGGTTCTATTGGTCTGTACCGAAAAGCAATGTCTGATTTTAGAAAGGTAAAGAAAAGCAAATTCTTGGTGAGGTGGTTGTGTGTAGGAAAGAAAGGGAGGATCTTGAGTATGAAGAGGGAATTGTAATAAATGAAACCATTGCACATAGTTATATTCATTACAGTAGAGAAACTTTAGAAAAAAGTTATGATTTTGTTCTTGGATATAAAGAACATTTATTGTTTAAAACTCGCTAATGGATAATAGAAAATAATCTGATTTCTTAACAATTAAGTTCAGTTAAGAATATAAGATATGCCATACTAAGTCGGATCAAGGTCCATTAAGCCCAGTATCCTGTTTCCAACAGTGGTCAATCCAGGGGCAAACAGTAGATTTCCCAGGTCCTCTTTAATACTGGTTTATGGACCTTTCCTCCAGGAACTTGTCCAAACCTTTTTTTAAACCCATCTACACTAACAGCTTTTACCACATCCTCTGGTAACGAATTCCAGAGTTTGATTGTGTTGAGTGAAAAAATAATTTCTCTTATTAGTCTTAAATGGGAGTTACATTGTAGCTTCATTGCATGCCCCTAGTCTTTCTATCTTTGATGGCGTAAACAATTGATCTGTGTTTACCCATTCCATTTCTTTAATTTATAGACCTCTATCATATCTCGCCTCAGCCGTCTCTTTTTTTTCTAGGTTGAAGAGCCCTAACCTTTTAAGCCTCTCCTCATAGAGGTATCAGTATCAGTTCAGACAGTAGCTTTGCTTAAGTTATTGTCCTGGAATCTTTAAGGGTTTAAAGAGGCAATATAGAGAAATTTTGAGTCATAGCCTTTTATTTCTGTTCTGACACTTACTCTGGCACATTATCTGACTGCCAGATCAGGTGTTGTACTACATTTTCATGCAGAAAGATCTTTTTCTTGTCTTCATCATTCTTTCTTTCTTTTTGTCTCTTGAAGACAAACCTTGGCGGCAGTTATCTAGAAATTGGGATGTATATGGATGCATGTATGGCTGATTATGACACCGAAGTTTCCCATTGATTGGATCTTTATTTTAGATGATGCCATATATCTAGTGTTCACAACATTTGGTCATTTGCCATATATTCAGTAGCTCTGAAATTCTGATCTGATTTAACTGTCTTCCTGATGCTGCTGTCAAATTTTCTGCATGTTACAGGTTGCTTAGGTTCAATGTAATTGTCTTTTGACTGTGCACTTGTAACTATCATTCAGTCTACAGAATTGTTGTTGTTCACTCCCAGAACCCATGTTTTCAGTGTCAAATACAGTTAAATATTTTAGTTCCTATGTCGTCTTCCCGTCATTCTAGAAGAGTACCCAAGGTTAAGGACTAAGGTAACTGGGAGGATAGTAGTGTTCAGTGATGAGAAAAGAGGGAAGGATAGAAGGAGATTGTAAATAAAAAAATAAGAGGCTCTCTTGGCCATGCTGCGATTATGGCAATGGTGGGACATCTAAGGAACAATAAAAGACAAGCAAAGAATGGTGATTCAGTTTTTTATGGCACAGAAAGAGATCTGGGTTGTCATCAGTATGAAAGGGGTAGGGTAGTCCATGTGAGGAAAATAGATTCCCAAGGGAAAGTGGATAGAGTAACAGAGGGGAAGAGGACCTTTAGCTGAAGTGTCCCACTCATATGAATGGTGAATCTGATTTTCAGAAGATGAAATTTCAGTTATTTTCAGAAGACAGAAGTTCAACAGTCGCACATATCCACTTGCCTTCCCTTGGGAGTTCTCTCCTCTTTGAGTATGGCTAGATGGAAACAGAGAAAAGCTGCAGAACTATAATAGTTCAAACAGTAGACATCTAACCTTTACCAGAAAGGGCTAGATAGTTCATTCGACTTGGTTCTATGCATGATCATATGACTCTCGCATATGCGTGCTAAACTACTGTCTTCAGAAAACATCTGCTTCAGGTAAGCAAATTCTATTGTCAGCAGTAATTAGATTACCTATAAATACTCTATAAGGTAATAATTGAATATGTCTGAAGACCATTTAATACATCTTCCAAATAACTGTGGCTTTGCTTTTATCTGAGCTGTTTTGTACTGCATATAGGTTTACGGGTAATGATCCTATCAGCAGTAAAGGAAACAAATATGAAGAAAGGGGCTTCCATCTTTGCCATCTTTAAGTATGTCAGTACCATATACAGGTACGACGTACAAAGGAACCGGCGGCTTCTGAAAAAAGCTTTGGAAAAATTAATCGTAGAGCATGTTCTGGAGCAAGTGAAAGGTCATGGTTTGGCTGGATCTTTCAGACTGGGAAAGAATTACATGGAAGAGAAACATGATCAAGCAAAAAAACAGGTAAAAGAAACCCACAAATTACAGTAACATTTCTCTAATAATAAGCAGGAGCAAAGTCAGTTTTTAGCCATGAGTGCTATTGAAGAACACCTGAGCTTTTGAAAGAGAGCTTCCAGTGCATCCTGCTACACCAGACAGACGGGTTATGTTTCCCAGCCAGCAGCTGAAGGAGACACGGCTAGAAACCTTCAGTGACATCACCATTTGTATATGGATTGGTGCAGCTAGGGGCACTCTTCAGTATTTCTATATCTCTAGGAGGCTAGTGGTTGCTGGACTGAACATGAGAACATAAATGCCATACTGGATCAGACCAAGGTCCATAAAGCCCTGTATCCTTTCCAACAGTGGCCAGTCCAGGTCACAAGTACCTCGCATGGTTCTACAATGCTTGTCCCAGAGTAAGCAGTGGATTTCCTGGGTCCTCTTTAATAATGCTTTATGGGCCTTTCCTTGTAACTTGTCCAAAACCTTTTTAAACCTTTCATCCCCTTTTCCATTTTGGTGGCTCTTCTCTGTACCTTTTCTGATTCTGCTATATCCTTTTTAAGATATGGCGACCAGAATTGCACACACTATTCAAGTGCAGTCACACCATGGAATGATACAGAGGTATTATAATATCCTTGGTTTTATTCTCCATTCCTTTCCTTATGACTCCTAGCATTCTATTTGCTTTCTTGGCCACTGCTGCACACTAGGCAGAGGGTTTCAACGTATTATCTATGATGACACCTACATCTTTTTCCTGGCTGGTGATTCCTAATGTGAAACCTTGCATCGTGTAGCCGTAGTTTGGGTTGTTCTTTGCATTTGTCCACATTAAATTTCATCTGCCATTTGGATGTCCAGTCTTTCAGTTTATCAAGGTCCTCTGGCAATTTTTCACAATCCTCTTGGGTTTTAACAACTTTGACTAATTTTGTGTCATCTGCAAATTTGATCACCTCGCTCGTTGTTCCTTTTTCCAGGTCATTTATGACTGTTAAAAAGTATCGGGCCCAGCACAGATCTCCCAGGTACTCCAATATTAACCTTTCTCCATTGAGAAAATTGGCCATTTTGCACTTCCCTCTGCTTTCTGCCTTTTAACCAGTTCCTGATCTACAATAGTACACTACCTCCTATCCTATGACTTTTTAATTTTGTCAAGAGCATCTCATAAGGGACATTGTCAAAGGCTTTCTGAAAATCCAGATACACTATATCAACGATCTCACCTTTGCTTACCTGTTTATTCACACGTTCAAAAAATATAACAGATATAACAGATTAGTAAGACAAGACTTTCCTTGGCTAAATCTGTGTTGGCTTTCTCCAATTAAACTAGGACTGTCTACATGTTCAGTAATTTTCTTCTTTATAATGGTTAGCGGCATTGTTGTTTTGTTTTCAGGCATCTGGGCCTACAACCTGAGGGCTGTCATTTCTACAGTCGAGCAAAGGGATCTTCTCCTGCATGGCTGACCTGGTTGAACTCCTTTCTAGTGGGAGCTCCCAGAGCACCACTGCAGTTGCCCCAGCTGGATGATCAGGCTGTGGATTTGGGCTCCCTGTCAGCTCTGGCTGGCGGTTGAGCCTTGTTGGGGAAAATAGAGAACCCGTAGACTGAGGCTTCATTCCCTGCTATTTCCCCAGTGCCCTTGGACTCCCCTACCTCTGTGGTTACCCCTCTGTCCACTCCCGGCTCCGCCCCCTCCATGCCTTGGATCACTGCTTTCTCTCCTTAAGAATTTAAAAATAACATAAAGGGAGATTACAGAGATCCAGAACATATGGATGGCTTCAGGGCCTTCTGGTGCAAGTGCGTGGGTTGGGGAATGGCGGCTTTCCCTTCACTCAAGGTGGGCTCAACTGCCATCTATATTGTTGTCTCAGCTGGGGATGGCTGTGCCTGGAGTGACTCGACTGTGCCTGCTGATATTCCTCCGATGAGGGGGGTCGTCAGCCTGACATGGTTTGGTGAGTCATGTGAAAGCATGACCTGGAGAAGTAGCAGAGCTTGTGTAGGCTTGTCTTCCTGGCATAGCTGTGGCATTGGGCAGTGCTGGTGGGGGACTGTGGAGGTAATGATGATCATAACGGCTGGGGAGTGCATGCCATAGGCCCTCCCCTAACATTTTTCCAAAGGGCTGCGAGAGACAGAACAGCCTTCGAGGTATCCAGCCTAGCAGTGTGACTGGTCTCCCTCACTTGGTTTGGCAGCCGGTTGCAGTACTTGTAGAAATAACACATTCCAGGTTGGAGGGGCTGAGCAAGGTCTCCATGCCTTGCCTCATGGTAGGGGCAGTGGTGTAAACTCACTGAGCATGTCAGACCTTCTGGTGGAGGTATGTCAGGAACAGCAGCCATTTTTTCCTTTGGTTATGAGACTTACAAGGGCTGCCATTTTCTAGGTTTATGACCCTGTGGTTTGTTCCTCTGCTCATTCCTGAGGAGGATTTGGGTTCCTGCTTCTTATCCTGGTGCAGTGCGAGGTGGGTCTATTATGCTATAAAGCTTTCTTTGGGAACCACTGCTGGGGGTCTGGCACCACTTCCTAGAGCCTTCTCATTAAGGGCTAGGGCACTTGGGCATTTTGCCCCTATCCTCTTTGGCAGCAGAAGCCTCAGAGGCTGCGCCACAGTAGCACCTTTGTATTTCAGTGGGCTTGTTCTTCCCCTTGCAGAACACTGCTTGAAAGAGCAGGATCGAAGTGCCTAGGCCAGTGAGGACTTTGTGTCCCTCCTGGCTTGAGCATCTTCTACGCCTGGCATGCAGATTGAATTTGAGTGGACCAGGGTCGGCAGAGCTTCACAACCCTCTAAATCTCCTCAGATCTTCCAGTGGGCGAGTAGCATCCTTTGCCACAAGCTGGCTTGTCAGCAGTTTCTGCTTCTAAAAGGGCATTGTCCTGCTTCCCTCTTGCTAGAGGGTGGAGCTGCTTCCCACATCAAGTTGGGTATGTAGGCCTTCACTTTCAGGAGCTGCATGATGACTGCTTTCTGGTAGGTCCACTGGAGCTGGTAGTTGGCTCATCTCATCTGGAGTTTGCAGCTGCCTTGGGAGCCTATGGCCTCTCCATCCAATCTTCTCTGATTTTGGCAGCTGAGCAGAGTTAAGCCTGGTTAGTGCTTAGATGGAGATTGCCTGGGAAATCTAGGACCTGTGCATGTCTTGATTGCTGTCGGCCAGGCAATAGCAGTGCCTGCAGCAGCCGGGAGATCTGGTTGTCACTGGGCTGCCATCTCCTTAACTACAGAGTCCCAGTGTCTACTCATGCTCATGCCAGGGGTTGTCTCTCAGGGTCCATATTCTTGAATCTAGTTGTGGGACTCTCTCTCAGGTTCTGCTAGGGTGGCAGGTCTTCTGACAGATCCCAGCCCTCTTCAGGGGGTGAATATTTATACTTGGCCAGGGCCAGGATCTTCCATTCTGTTTATTAACAGGCTAATAGACTAGATGAGATGCAGGAATTCTGCAAAAACAGTCAGTTCTGTGAAAGCCCATACTGCAGAGGCAGCCCAGAATCAGTCTTTGCCATTTAAGCAGCTATCATCTGCTGGTCCAGCGGCTATGTTTTGGAATGTGCCGAGTGGCATCTCCGGGCAGTTCCTCAGTCAAGAGTGCAGCTGTTGGGACAACATTGGAGAGACTCCTGCACCTCCAGGCTACCGTTTTCATTCTCGCCCTTCACAAGGAAAAGGTACGTGCTTCAGTTGCCATGACCTGTCCAGGAGGGACAGGTCCTTCAGATTCCTTCATGATCTATGAAGCTATAATTGCTCTATCTGCAAAATACTTGCCTTCTAACCCAAAGGTCAGAGGTTTGAGGCGTCTCTAAGACATTGTGATATGAAGTTGATAAGTTCTAAGGTTGATCATCTAAGCAATCAGGAAGGGAGAGTTTCTTACATCTCTGGGCCTGTCCATATTTCTGGGCCTACTTTCATATCTTGATCCAGGAGGACATCTAGGAGGATTAATAGTAATTTTTGCAGGTAACTGTTCTGGGTGAACTCATCTAGTTTTGTACTCAGCCCTTTGGGCTCACAATGGCTCTCAGAATTTCCCAGAGGCATGATGCTGGTGGCTACACAGTGCAATGGTGGGTTAGTTGCAGCTTTCCGTCATGGAAGTATATACGTTGGCCCATCTCTGGTTGATGGATGCATGTGACCGAAGTTGTAATCAGTCAGCAACTGATTCCTGAGACAAGTCAGAACAGGAGGATGTGGAAGCTGGGAGCATGGTGTGATTCATGCAAAAGGTCAACTGGTTGCGCAGGATGCGGGAAGGGCCAGCGGGTTCTGTGCGATTTGCCTGCTGGCTCTGTTGACATGTCTGGTGTATCTAGAGGCATGAGATCCTCAATAGGCTGGCTTGGGGTAAGAGATCCTTGATTGGCTTACTGGGATCGTGGCCTGGCCAGACCCTGGGGCTTCTGTTCTGACACACCAGTGGCATAGCTGGCTCTTTCACCAAGGGCCACCTGGTACCAGTGATAGGCGACTATTCTGCTGTAAGTATTAGGTGTGGCTGGTTTCTGGCACTGCTTACAGCGTAGCCAGCTCTTTCAGTCAGCAGGTCATGGGCCACTGGGGCTGGCCATCCCTGCTTTGGTTGCAAAGCCGGCATAGGTGAGTGGAGGAATGCCCCTCTCTTCCAGATTAGAGGGTCTAGTTCTAGTGCCCTGGTGTGTTTTTGTTCTGCATTTGTGGATTCTGAGACAAAGGCTTAGAAGAAACTCTAATCACTAATATAGAGTGCAGTCAGAGTCACATCCTCTTTGCTGCGGCAGTGGCTTAATAACAGACAGTTGTCTGTTTTTCACTTATGGCTTTGCTTTTGCGAGCCATTGTGTAGATCAGAATGGGTTGTGCAAGGTGTGACATACGTGGATCCTCCCACTTGTTGGTTGGTTGGCTACCCTACCTCTGTCCTCCCAGTGGCGGGTCAGATGCAAGTTTCCAGCCCTGAGGAAGGCCCAGTTTTGATGTCTACTCAGGTCAGGAGGGTTACACTTGGAAGGCCTCTCCATGAGGGGCGAGGTTTCAGGTTTTACTAGCCTTTCTTCAGCATAGTGTGCGCAAGGGACTCGCTTTGGCCTCCCTGAGAATTTGGACCACCCCATTTGCTTATTTCTGAGATGCTCTCCAGTTGGGCTTGCTCTTTGAATTAAGGGGTCATTTTCTGCTTTCTGTATTGGGCTTCCTCCCTGGGATCTTGGGCAGAGGTTCCTCATTTGGTGGCAGGCTCTGAGCAGTCCTACACGGCCTTCAGTTCCTCTGTTGGTTACCTTTGACTCTTCTTAGGCTTGTGCTTTGGCCCTCATTGAGTCCTTTTCTTGCATTACAGGCTGAATCTGTCTTACAGAGCTTGATTCCTGTGTCTGTCGTGTAGTTGTCTGTGGGGCGGTGTCTATTGTGTAGTTGTCTGTGGGGCGATTTTATTAGCCATGTTGTCCACTTGTCCCTCTTTGGATTATTCTGGTGGGAAGTAGACAAGGTTCTCCACCTGCTGGTTCTCTGAAGAGTTTTATGGTGATGCTATAAAAGGTCTAATGGATCTCCACAGATCAAGCATCCATTCCTTTGCTTTGGAGGACTGACAGTTGAGGAGCCGGCTCACAGTACTCCATGATGCGTTGGTTGTCAAAGGCAATTGCATGGCACTACTTGTGATCTTGTCCAGAGTACTGGCTCTGATGGTCATGATTTTGGGCAGAGCCTAGATTGCAGGCTGTGGTGGTCATGTGTTGGGCAGTGCCCAAAGTACAGAGGGCTGGCTGTGGTTTCTTCTGTCAAGCGAATCTGTAAGTCCGGCTTGATCCAACACTTGCCTAGCTTTTCATCTGCATTCTCGCTAGGTTCTGCGGACCAGGTTGGTTGCCACTTGGGATTGGCATTTTCTTCGTACGACTGTTTCCCACCCAGTTGAGTCATAGCTTTGGTTCTTCTCACTTGTATTCACTGGTCTAGCATGGTGAATTGAAAGGTGAAATTCTATTTACCTGATGATTTCCTTTCCTGGAATCCTTTTAGACCAGTCCAAGACTCGCCCAGGAACAGGAGTTTCTCTTTTTAAGCACCATGACATCTGTGTGGTGCGGTTAATCATCCCGAAGTTTATTTCTTTGGCAGGCTTAATCTTCAGATTGTTCCGGTGCTTAATATTGTACCAGTTGTTCAGTGCCTGTCAGGTGAATACTGAAGTGCCCCTAACTGTACCAATCCATATACCAGTGGTGATGTCATTGGAAGTTTCTAGTCTTGTATGTCTCTATCAGCTGCTGGCAGGGGGACATAACCCACTTGTCTGGACTGGTCTAGCGGGATTCCAAGAAAGGAAATTATCGGGTAAGTAAAATTTCAACTTTTGTGCCTACAAGTATCTACAGTAGGCCTTCCCAAACTTCTCCAGGGGACCCTGCAGCCAATTGGGTTTCCAGGATATCCATAATAAATATGCATGATATAAATTTGCATATCCTGGAAGTGCAGTATATGAAAATTTAGCTATGTATATTCATTGTGGATGCTGAAAATCTGACAGACTGTGGGGTCCCGGGTAAGGGTTTGGTAAGTAGAGGCTGAACTCTTAATCGACTTGTAGCCCTGGCTATCTGAGTTTTGTTCTTTGCTTGTGGCCTGTTTTTTCTCCTCTGATGGACTGGTGCTTAGGATACTATAGCAAGAGCGCTTGTGAGGTTGATGCAAATTTCAGAAAAAACATGCGACACAGGAATGAAATCTAACAGCAGGTATATATTGCAAGGTGCATTTAGTGTGGCACTTTTCCTTACCTGCTACATGTAATACTGTATGTTATTTCCAGGAACAAGCAGGAATGAAGTCTTCACGTATGGGTATCATCGGTACCGACGGAGCCTGCGCGGGAATGCTCCCCAGCATCCAATAGGAAAGCTTTTGGGAGCATCCCACAGCGCCTGTGTGTTGCCTTCCCGCCTTTCCAACTGTCCCTCTCCAGTTCTTCATTTTCCGCGTAGCCGACAGGTCACATACCCTGTCACCACAGAAAAATTTTGTCTTTAATCTTTGTTTTTGTGGTTGCGTTTGCCTGCCTTCGACGCCATGCTGGTACTGCTAGTTCTTTCTTTAAAATAAATAAATAAATAAATAAAAATATTATAGTTTCTGAGGTGTTTTACTTTAGAAACTTTTTTTCCTTGGTGCTAGGCGCCATTTTGGGCACTAGGCCCAATTGTTTCCTTAAAAATGGAAAAACCTACTTCAGGTTTTAAGAAATGTTCTAAATGTGGCGGTACTATTTCCATCACTGACACCCATGATTGGTGTCTCAAATGTTTAGGTCCTGACCACTCTATTTCAGAGTGCCACTCCTGTGGAATGATGTCAAAAAGGGGCCGGCAGAACCGAGCTGCTAAACTTGGCACCCTTTTTCCCTCAGACGTGGCGTCTGTTGCATCGACGTCCTCCAGGGCCTCATCTTCCTCCCGTGGATCTCAGGTAACTAAACATAAATCTAGCTGATCCTCAAAGGGTAGATCTCCTTCTAAGTATCGAGATGCCCCTGGCGTTGCCTTTGAGGAATTTTCACAGGCAAAACTGCCCCGGCGGGCAGCGTCGGCTTCCAAAGCACTAACGGGGCTCCGTGATGTTCTCGAGGCCTCATCTTCGGCAGAACTACTGGCGCCATACTCTGGGGTTCCGGCTGCTTCTACCAGTACTGACACCCAAGCATCGGCAGCGTCGATAGACCAGAGATTCCTTGCTATCGAACGCAGTCTAGCATCTCTTCTCACGACTTCGGTACAGTTGAAACCGCTTCAGATACCTCAATCGATACTGGTACCGACACCGGTACCGGTACTGGCTGCATTAGCATCGACGGGTATGCCGCCCATACCAAGTCATGTGTATGTCTCCGACATCGACAGATCGGTACCAGAACAACCCGATACCGACTTCGATCGATAACCGGTACCATGCTTTGCACGATCACCGGGATCGGAGGTATTTTGAATTCTCTGAGTCTGAAAACTCCTAAGACTCTGACGATACAAGAGTACTTCTCCCTGAGAATTCCTCTTCTCTTCAGCAGAATGTCTCTGCCAGAGGATATGTTCTTTTAGGACTTTATCCGTAATGTTGCCCGAGGCCTTTCCATCACAGTAGCTCCTGAAAAAGAGTCTAGGGCAAAAGAATTGGAAATTCTCCAATACCCTAAGGCTCCCAAAGAGGCAATTACTCTGCCTATTCATGAGATTTTACATGATCTTATGCTAAGGATGTGGGAAACACCTTTAACCACATCTCCTCATTCTTGAAGACTTGATACCATGTATCACGTTCCACCTTGTCCTGGCTTTCAAAAAATTCAATTACCACACTACTGCTACTCCTACTGCTAAGAATTTATAAAGCACTACAAGGCGCATGCAGCGCTGTACAATGAAAACATACAAGTGACAGTCCCTGCTCAAAAGAGCTTACAATCTAAAAAAGACAAAGCAAGAAAAGGAGAAGAATAAGAACAGCAAAATCAAGAGCCAAAGGCACAGGCGAAAAGATGAGCTTTTAACTTAAATTTGAAGAGGGACAAAGAAGATGCCTGGCGTAAAGACAAAGGAAGTTTATTCCAAGCATAAGGTGCAGCAAGGTGAAACGAGTGGAATCTGGAGTTGGCAATAGAGGAGAAGGGGATAGCAAGAAGCAACTGGGTAGAAGAACGGAGTTCACGAGGGGGGAAGTAGGGAGAAATGAGAGAAGAAAGGTACTGAGGAGCCACAGAGTGAATGCACTTATAGGTCAGAAGGAGAAGCTTAAAATGAATACAGAAATGGATAGGGAGCCAGTGAAGAGATCTGAGGAGAGGAGTGATGTGGGCAAAACGAGACTGATGGAAAATCAAACAGGCAGCGGAGTGCTGAATAGACTGAAGGGGGAAGAGATGAGACTAAGGGAGACCAGCAAGAAGCAGGTTGCAATAATCAAGACGGGAGGTGATTAGGGAATGGATGAGGGTTTTAGTAGTGAGCTCAGAGAGAAAGGGGCGGATTTTGCCAATGTTGAAGAGAAAGAAGCGACAGGTCTTAGCGATGAGTTTGATATGAGAGGAGAAAGAGAGGAGAAGAGTCAAAAATAACACCCAGATTGCGAGCAGATGAAACAGGTTGGAGAACAGAGCCATCAACAGACTGAAAATGAAGAAGCAGAAAGAGAAATTTTAGGAGAAAAAACGAGAAGTTCAGTCTTGGCCATGTTCAATTTCAGGCGATGATGGAACATCCAAGCAGCAATGGCAGAGAGACAGCAAGAGATCCGGGACTGCAAAGCAGGAGAAATATCAGGAGTAGAGAGATAGATCTGGGAGTCATCAGCATAGAGATGTTACTGAAAACCATGAGAGGAAATAAGCGCACCAAGGGATTGGGTATAGAGAGAAAAAAGAAGGGGACTCAAGACAGAGCCTTGGGGGACACCAACAGAGAGCGGGATAACAGAGAAGGAGGAACCACCAGAACATACACTAAAGGAGTGATGGGAAAGATATGGTGGTAGAATCAGCCATGAGAAGGATGAAAAGTGCAAAAAGACATGCATCCAATCCTCCAGGTCGTGAATGTAGGACTCTCAATGCCTTTGGGCGTCTGCTTCCAATCTTTCATGCTCTCAGCTAGGATCAGTTCCTGTATCTTGTATATGGGAATGTTCCTTAAAGAGGTCACTGGAGACTTGGAGCTTATGAGCCCCTCCTTCCCGATGACAAAAGGCAAGACTATCTTACTCTAGTCAAACATGCTCAGGATATTTCTAAGTTTGTAAATCGTGCAGCCTTTGGCTGTTTTGAGTGCATAAGTAGAACCTCGGCTATTGCCATTGGTGCACTTCGGATAGCCTGGCTTCAGGCATCTGACTTGGAAATTTGGGTACAGGATAAATTAGGAAACATTCCTTGCACAGGAGAAAACCTCTTTGGGAAGAATTGGCAGGAGAAGGCTAATGAGATAGATGCTGACAATATCACCTTGGATAAATTGTCCAAATCTACAGCTGATCCTGCAAGGAATAAATCCTCTAAGAAACTATTTTTCAATAAGAAAAAGAAGTTTTATCCTTCCTATACCCAACAGGGACACCGTCCAGATCAGACTGCCCAAATGGGACAATAGCAACAACCTAGACAACAAAAGAAGCCAAAAGCTGCAAAACCTCAGCCACCTCAGCAGGCTCAGCCTCCTCAGGGGCTTTACTCCTCCCTAGAGAACTTTGCCTTCCTGCCTCTGAACGGTCCAGAACCCTCGACCATCCCAGGCGGGTTATGTCATTTTGCCCACAGATGGTACCAAATAACAGCAGAAAATTGGACTCTGTCCATTGTACAAGAGGGGTACAAGCTTCACTTTCACAGCATGCCCCCTCCTACAATTGTAACACAGTTCAATTCTCAGACCTCTCTCGACAGTCTCTTAGGTCAAGAAGTCGTAATGCTCCTTGCTCAAGGAGCAATAGAGGAAGTACTCATTCCCCATCATGGTACAGGGTTCTACTCCCCCTATTTCCTTACTCCAAAGAAAACAGAGGGACACAGACCCATTTTAGACCTCAGAGAATTGAACAAATATTTGTTCCGAGAGAAGTTCAAAATGGTCTCTCTAGGAACTCTGCTGCCATACCTTCAAAGTCAGGATTGGCTTTGTGTTCTAGATCTCAAGGATGCGTATACTCATATTCTCATCCATCCAAATCACAGGAGATTCCTCCAATTCCTGTTTCAAGGAAAGCACTACCAATGCAAGGTTCTTCGCTTTGGCCTTGCTTCTGCGCCAAGAGTGTTCACAAAATGCATGGCTGTGGTAACAGCATTTCTACCCACTCTGGGAATATTCATCTTCCCTTACTTAGACAAGTGGCTCATTCGAGCCCCTACAGTGCCAGAAGCCATCGCTACTCTGTTTCGCACAATGCGAATACTTCAGTATTTGGGACTGGCCATAAACCTTCCAAAATCCAATCTTGCTCCCACTCAGTCCCTAGAGTTCATAGGAGCTCATCTGGATACCAGACAGACAAGGGCTTTCCTTACACAGCCCCGCTGTCTTTGCATAGTACAACTAGCTTCCCAAGCAGTGCTAAAACCTTGTCTCACTGCTCGGGAAATGCTACAATTGCTAGGCCACATGGCATCCACCGTGCATGTGGTTCCTTATGCTCGCTTCCATGTGTGAGCAGCCCAGTGGACTTTATCCACTTAGTGGACACAGGCCTCAGGCTGCCTGTCGGACAAAATAACAAACTCAAACCATCTTATTTCGTCCCTCCAATGGTGGCAATTACCCAGAAACCTTCTGGTGGGGTCTCCTTTCCAGCAACCCCTATCCCAAGCCACCCTAAAAACAGATGCATCACAGGTGGGATGGGGAGCCCACCTGCACGATCTCTCTACCCAGGTTACCTGGACTCCACCGGAGGCCTGTCTTCACATCAACCTCCTGGAGCTCAGAGCAATCTTCTTTGCTCTTCAAGTATTTCACGTCCAGCTGAGCTACAAGATGGTCCTATTTCAAACGGACAATCAGGGCAATGTTCCCTCTAATTTTCTGTAGGCTGTGTGCACATAAAATATCAGCTATGTGCAGATTTTGAAGGAAGGTTAAATTTTTGTGCGCCACATAACGACACTCTGAGTTATATACTTTAAATTTTGACTACACGATGTACACTACATTGATTTTAATCAAATTAAATGAAAATAGACGATTACTAAATGAAGTGGGAAATTTCTAGTAATTACAATCATAACTTTTAAATTTTAAGATGTCTGTGTTTTCTATCAGAATCAGAGCCGTAATTTTTGTGCGCTCTGTTGTAAAGTATGTGCGCTCTCTCGGTGAGGTGTGTGCGCGCGCGCACAGCTTAGAGGGAACAGTAATCTGGTAGCTATGTTCTATGTGAACAAGCAGGGCAGAACAGGCTCTGTCGCTATGCAACAAACTTTGCGACTATGGGCCCTCGCCAGAGAGTATCAGATTCATCTCCTTGCGGTGTATCTTCCAGGCATCCAAAACTCTTGGGCAGACAAACTCAGTCGAGTTTGGCTTCCACACAAATGGTCTCTCCACCCAGACCAGGTTTCCCAAATATTTCAGTTTTGCGGAACCCCGGACATAGACCTCTTTGCAAGTCCGCTGAATGCCAAACTTCCCCGGTTCTGTTCCAGAATTCCAGCTCCATGTTGTCAGGCAAGGGACGCCTTTCTTCTCCACTGGAGTCAGGACTTCCTATATGCCTTCCAACCCATTCCCCTCATCCCCAAAACCCTATTCAAGCTTCAGAGATAGTGGTCATATGATCCTCATAGCTCCACGTTGTCCACGGCACACATGGTACCCTTTGCTCCTACATCTCTCTCAAGCTCTGCCTCTGGAACTGGGATCCGCTCTAGATCTTCTCTCCCAAGAGGACGGGATGCTGTGGCATCCGAATCCCCAGTCTCTGCATCTCAGGGCCTGGTTGCTGAAAGCCTAGAACTTCAGGATCTTAACCTTTCCCAACAGGTAAAGGATATCCTTCATGCTTCTAGGAAACCCTCCACAAGACGCTCGTATTCCTTTAAGTGGAAAAAGTTTACCATATGGTGCTGGCAGAAGGGTCTTAACCCTCTTGCGATACCTCTAGAATCAATACTGGAGTATCTCCTTCATTTGTCAAATGCAGGTCTGGAGTGGAGGAGTAGCCTAGTGGTTGGGGCAAGGTACGTCAGGCCGGAAGGTCGGGGGTTCAAATCCCACTAGAGGACAGCAACCTTGGGCCGGAAGGACTGGGGTTTCTAGTCCCACAGATGCTCCTTGTGGTCTTGGGCAAGCCACTTAACCCTCCATAGCCCATGTTCCCTGTAAGTATTAGTGTATGTGTCTCATATCCCTGCGTGTTAAATGTATCCCCCAATTGTGTTGTGACCGCTTTGATTGAAGGATAAGGTGGTATACAAAACTGTCTAAATAAATAAAATAAAATAAATAAATAAATTCAGTAAGAGTTGCAGCTTCTTACAAGCCTCTAAGTGGACAACCTATTTCCTCTCCTCCTCTCATAGCGAGATTTATGAGAGGCCTTCTTTTAACAAAGCCTCCCATTAAGCCATCATCGGTGCCATGGGACTGAAATCTGGTGCTCGGGCAGCTCATGAAACCGCCCTTTGAACCATTAACCACTACATCTCTGAAATTCCTTTCTTGAAAAGTCATCTTCCTCATTGCAATCACATCAGCACGTCTCATCAGTGAATTGCAAGCATTAGTGGCTGATCCTCCTTATACAAGGTTCCACCATGATAAGGTAGTTCTTAGGACACATTAACACTTTATGCCAAAGGTGATTTCGCCTTTCCATTTAAACCAAGCGGTTTACCTTCCTGTATTTTTTCCGAGGCCTCATGCCTCCAGTGGAGAAAGGAACCTTCATACCTTGGACTGTAAAAGAGCTTTGGCCTTTTACTTGCAAAGGACACAGCAGTATAGAAAATCTTCTCAACTCTTTGTTGCTTTTGATCCTAGTCATTTGGGACTTCCAGTTTCCTAAAGAACTCTATCTAACTGGATTGCTCATTGCATATCCTTTGCCTATGAGAGTAGGAGCCTTCCTCTTGAAGGCCATGTTACAGCTCACAATGTAAGAGCCATTGCAGTCTCAATGGCTCATCTTCACTCTGTGTCTTTCGACATCTGTCGAGCAGCTACTTGGGCTTCGGTACATACCTTCACAGCCCACTACTGCTTAGACAAGGATTCCCGCCAGGATGCCTTGTTTGGCCAGGCTGTCTTCATCACCTTTTTCAGACTTAATCAACTCCTACCTACCGTCCCTGGTAGGATGCCAGAGATCCATGGGGGAAAGTATGGCGCTTTCACAAGGCCTAACAACTTCCTGGGGCCATCTCCCTGGCATCTGCAGCTAGGGAGTCCCCATATGTGAAGACTACATTCCTGCTTGTTCCTGGAGATAGCGTAGTTACTCACCTGTAACAGGTGATCTCCAGGAATAGCAGGAATTTAGTCTTCACAACCCGCCCACCTCCCCTAGCAAGTTGTATCTCTCTCTCTCTCTCTCTTTCTCTCTTTTGCCTCAGCTATAAACACAACTGGAGAGGGACAGTTGGAAAGGCGGGAAGGCAGCACGCAGGCACTGTGGGATGCTCCCAAAAGCTTTCCTATTGGACGCTGGGGAGCGTTCCTGCGCAGGCTCCGTTGGTACCGACGATACCCATATGTGAAGACTAAATTCCTGCTGTTCCCGGAGATCACCTGTTACAGGTGAGTAACTACGCTTTACTCTCTGTGGCTTTGTCACTTTCCTTCTACAGTACCAAATATGACAGATTGCTAGAAATGAAAGAGCTAACCTAAGAGAAAAAAACAAATTATCTCAATTATCAATTATAAAGAACATTTCTTCCAATCTTTTTTTTTTTTATTTTTTACTTTTATCAAGGATGGTTTCTTGTGGAAATTTTCTTTTCTTGTTTATTAAAAAAATTATGTTAGAGCAGCATAAAGAAAAAATTGCTCTGGCATATGTGAACATGTCCAGTCTGTGATCATCTTTATGTACAACAGAAAGTCTCTGACGATTGTGGATTTGGACAGGATATTGGAAGTAGTTAACATAGGGACCCAAAAATATCACCTTGTTTTTAAATGTTCTGTCTTGGAAAAAGGATCCTGGTTGTTTTACAGTTAATCTTAACTTTGTTTCTGTAATGGAAGTTTAAGATCAAGGACACAAAAGTAGAGACTTGCAGGGAGAACACTAATGTTCCTAAGGAAGATGAGAGTGATTTTCGTTAGCTGCCAGCTCCTTCAAGGAAATATTAGCATAGTCAATCTTACAAACAGCTAAAGTACACTAATATGTTTCTTGACCTTTACTGGAGAGGAAGAGTCCCCTGCATATTGACAGTTTACTAAACTGTTCTTCTAGAAATTGGTCTCTTCACTTCCTGGCACATTCTGACAACATAATTCTTATTATTCACGAATTGTTTGCTGAGCAATTAAACAATTGCTCATGCTGCTAGTAATGTGCTAAGGCTAGGATTAGCAGAACTGCTGACTAAATGAAATGGTCCATACTGATATATTACTAATAAACCTTTCTAGGAGATCATGTTGCGATATCAGTTGACTGGCTATGATGCAGTTTTGGATACATCTCTGTAAGGCTGTAGTATTGCTGCTCTATTAGTTCTCACTGGAAGAGAAGGATGTTAGAAAATGTTGGAAAATAATATAAGAGAGAATAGCAGAAATTGCATGTAATTAGCCAAGTAAATTAAAAAAACAAAAACAAAAACAAAGTGAACACTCTAGGTGATATACAGCTTAAAACAACAACCAATAAAAATCAATCATAAATGACATACCTATGACAATGAGCTAACAGCAAATTTGTACCATGGATTTCAATGTAGGATATGATATTGTTGAAAGTGTCCCTGAGGCAAGTGCTTCTCAACCTCATCCTTGAGGCCTGCCTAGTCAAGTTTTTTCAGAATTATCACAATGAATATGCTTGAAATAGATTTGCATACAGGGAGTCTCGCCTATATGCAAACTTATCTCGTGCATATTCAGCATTGTAATTCTGAAAATCTGACTGGCTAGGTGTGCCTGCAGGAGAGGTTTTAAGGCGTCAAAAAGGAGGGAAACAAAATCATCTTGCTGTGTATGCATGTAGGAGAATTACATTCGTATTGTGTTGTGAGAAAATTGCTGTTGAATGATGTGAGGAGATAAAACATCAGTACAATAGTTTTCACCTAATTCTCGATGACTTCTGTGAAGATTAATTGATGTGCATCAGAAGGAGAACTGTAAAGTTGGGGTTTGGTAGATGACAATGATCACTGTGAGAGAGTACCACAATATACAGTCTCCAGGCTTTTATGGCTTTAGAAGTTACATTTTATGGTGAAATGTCACAGCACCAGAATAGTAGTACTGCTGGTAGTCATTGTGGCATTTTGTGTTTTAGCTGCTAACAGAAATGAGAAAATAAAAATGAATCCATTTATGATAACCTCTGACTTAAAAGCATGCCCTTTTCTCCAACTGGAACCCCTCTTTTTCTCTCCACAGATGAGAAAAGAGCATTTTGCATATTTCTTTCATTATTCTAATTATTCTATTAGCAGAGCCATACTACCAGCACAGTTTATTTGCAGATTTTCATATGCCCAGACTCTGCATAAAAAGGCTGTTTTGACTCATACCAGGTTGTATGTTTCCAGGTATCCAGACGATCCTTAAAGACACCTAAGGGAAGCAATTCTGATGAACCCAAAACTTTGGTTGGTGACGATTCTTCTTTGGAAATTGTCCCTGAAGCTGCTCAGCACAAGGACATCGCCGCAGAGGATCACGACTATTGCATGACCAACACAGATAACGTTAAAGAAGCTGAAAATACTAGCATGGCAAATGAAGTTGTCGATGAAAAGCTATGTAATAGAACCAAATATGTAGACTCTGGAGACTTGCTGGAAAATGCTCTCCCCTGTTGCAGTGGCAGCCTAAGTCAGCCTGTGATCGATTTGACACAAAACGCGGCAGATGCTGAAATGGAAGCAGGCGACACCCCAAAAGCCCAACTGTCAGCTTCTCAGGAATCTCTCTTGATGTCCAGTTCCATTTTCCCCTTTAATACTTCTGAGTATCGCTTTGAATGTATTTGTGGTGAGCTGGGTCTGATGGACTGCAAGGCCCGCGTACAGTGCTTACAGTGCCACCTGTGGCAGCATGCGGAATGTGTGAACTATAAGGAGGAGAATCTGAAGGTCAAGCCCTTCTATTGCCCACATTGTCTTGTGGCCATGAAGCCTGTGCCCACAGGGGCAACTCTGATCATCTCTCCCAGCTCCATCTGTCACCAGTGGGTGGATGAGATCAATAGACACGTGAGGTCATCTTCTCTTCGTGTACTGGTGAGAACCTTTTAAGTTTTTCAAACATGAAAGTAGAGGCTGAGTAACTGTTTGTTTTTCTTTGAAGCCTCTCAGTAAATTAATCAGTTTACTGAAATAAGTGGGATATGTTTTGGTATGTTTAATGTGTCTATGTGTAAAAATGACAGCCTTCTAGAAGTCCGGCACACAGCTGCCCTCCTCCCCATCCCATTATTGGCTCTTTCTCCAACTGCCTCTCCACAAGCCATTCCGTTCTTCAGAAGGCAGCCGGCCAGCTCTCCCACACTCAGCCCTCCTTGCTCCAGCTTCCACAGTTCAATGGTATTCTGTCTCTCAACCCTCCATCCTTATTCTCTGGCCATCCTCCTTATCTGTGCAGGCTGACTCTTCATCTTCCCTCCATGATTGCTGTTTTTTGCCTTCCTCCTCCTCCTCCTATCATATTGCAGTTTACCAATTTGCCTTCTTTTCCTCCTTTTGTAAAATATGTATTTTTACTTTATCCTAATAAATCTATATTCCTTTTTGGATTTTTTTTTAAATTGTATTTCCTTATCGTTCCTCCAGTTTAGTCCTCAACCTCTGGGTAGTGAACCTCCTCCTGCAGCTTGGAGACTGGGCATGTCAAACTCATGACATCACTGGATATAGCCTGTTGGTGTCTCCCATCAGCCCCCAGTGTGTCCAGTCTCCATGCAGCAGGAGGACGTAGTGAGCCTAGCTTCTAGGCTCACTTGGGGGAACAGATAAGGAACATTTAGTGTGACAAATTCTATTCTGATTTTACTTTTAATTTTACTTTGCCAATTAACCAAAGATAACTGAATTAAATCAGGGATTAGTTCCCTTTAGTTAGGAGCAAATTTCCTTATATTTACAGTAATTTTAAATTTGAGCCTGGCTCTTTAAATTAGTAGCAGCTCCCACCTTCCCTCCTTCTCCAGGACCAAGCAGGAAGTCAGTCCTCACTTATGGGTGACATCGGCGCCGACGGAGCACTCGCGGAGCAATTTCCCCAGCTTTCGAAGAAAGCCTTTGGGATTGCAGCGCGCATGCGCGGTCCTCTTCCGCCCAAGGATGCCATCTTGCTCAGTCTTCTTTTTTCCGCGGAGCCCTACAGACGTAGTTTGTTACCACCGCTGAAAAAGTTGATTAATTCTTTGTTGTTTTCTCGGTTCACGTGTCCTTTTCCTGCCCGGCCTCGATTTTTTCCTTATCGAGTCCGTTCACATTTCTTTTTTTGTTTTCAGTTTTTAACTGGCATTCCCGCCACTTATTTCCCACCCCTGGCGGCTCAGTCTTTCGACCTCGCGGGGGCCCTTTTTCCCCCTATGGCTGCCAGCGGGTTCAAAAAATGTGATCATTGTTCTAAATTAATGTCTCTTACAGACACGCATAATTTCTGCCTCCGTTGCCTCGGACCCAACCATGACTCTGGGAGCTGTGGTCCGTGTGGCAAGATGTCCTCCAAGTCGCTGAGGAGTCGTCAATCGCAAAAGGACAGAATCTTCTCTGACTCCGAGTCCGGTCCGGCCCGGACCTCGTCGGAGGCTTCGACGTCTCGTGACTCCGGCCACGAGCTCCGTCGGAGTTCCTCTGAGCCGGGGTCCCCTGGACGGGAGCATCGTCGGCAGAGGAAACTCGCGCGGGCGTCGTCAGAGGACGCACCTGGTTCCTGGCGGGCCGAGTCGCATAGCCCCGCCAGCCGCCCCGAGTCCTCGGAGGCAGAGAGACCTTCTAAACTTCCTCGACTCGAGGTGGAGCCGCACGTGAGTACTATTGTCCTCCTGGACTCCCCTACGGAACCGTCGTCGGGGCCCGAGTCGGTGGCTGCCGGGTCTTCTGGGCTTGACCTCAGATTGACATCCTTGGAGCGCAGTATCTCTGCCTTCTTGGACTAGCAGCGGGTTTGGATGACTGGCATCGCCAGTGCATCCGCCCAGACCACCGGGACGTCGACGCCCAAGTCGACCCCGGCGGCCGAGTCGATCCTCAAGTCGATGCATGCTCGAGTCGATCCTCGGTCGAGGTCTCCCTCGGCCTCCCGTTCGGGACCGAGGTCGTCGGCGTCGGGACGAACCCTCGCCCGCACGGAGCCCCTCGATTCCTCCACGGAGGCGTCGGACTGGGACACGGAAGGAGACGAGTTGCCCGGCTCTTTTCAGACCCGGTGCGTCCCCTCCGACTCGCCCGATTCGGAGCCTCGAAGGCGATCCCCTCCGGAGGATACGCGCTTCTCTGATTTTGTGCGGGATATGGCCAAGGCTTTGGCTTTCCCTGCTGATCCAGAGGAGGAGCCTCGCGCGGAAGAGCTCGAGGCACTCCAGTACGACTCTCCCCCGAAGGAGGCCTTTACCGTGCCGGTCCCTCCGATGCTGGAGCGGCTGCTCTTCCGCATGTGGGAAAGCCCGGCCTCAACACCGGTGTTAAGCAAGCGGATCGATTCGATTTATCGAGTCCGCAAGAGCCCCGGGTTTCCAGAAGGCGCAACTGCCACACCACTCCATGGTTGTGGAATCGGCAATGCATCGGCTTAAGAGTCAAAAGATGCACTCCTCGGTGTCCCCGGGTAAGGAGGCCCGTAACCTGGATGCCCTCGATAGGAAGTGCTTCCAGGGTTCCATGCTTGCCTGCAGGGTCGAGACATACCAGCTGTATATATGGGCATGTTCCTCCGAGACTTGGCGAAGGAGCTCGCCGGGTTCTCAGCTGGTCTCTCCGACGAACCTTTGCAGAGGTTCCTGGCCTTGTCCGATAGTATTCGAGAGTGCTCGAAGTTCCTTTCTTGGCCGGCCTACGACGGCTTCAAGGCGTCGGCCCGAGTACCCTGAGCCGGCATCGGTGCCCGCCGACAGGCCTGGCTCCAGTCATCCGACCTCGAGCCGTGGGTACAGGACAAGTTAGTCGATGTCCCCTGCCGAGGTGACAACCTTTTCGGCAAGCCCATGTCCGATAAGGCTGCAGAACTCGAGTCCGAGACTCTCACTCGGACTCGACTGTCCCGAAAGACCTCCGCTCCCACGCAGAAGAGGAAGGGTCCGGGGAAGAAGCCTTTTTACCCGAGGAAGGTGCTTGCCTATAAGCAATCCCACCTTCAATACCAAGTACCGGCGGCTTCCACTCAGTGCCCACAGACTAAGGGTCAGGGGAATGGCCCCCGCAGGCCGCGGGCCCCCAAGCCCGCTGCACAGCCCCCTGCCACGCAGGGGGGGGTTTTTTGACTATGCCAGCATAGCCTCTCCCCCTCCGCGCCCGTCGCTCAGCACGGGGGGCAGGCTGATCCACTTCGCTCACAGGTGGCCAGCCATAACATCCGATTCCTGGGTGCTGCAGGTGGTTCAAAGGGGCTACCTCTTGCATTTTCACCAGGTGCCTCCCCCCTACTTTCCGGGGGAGCCTCCGAGGCCCCCTCTGCACAGAGACTTACTCCTTCAGGAGCTGCAGGGTCTACTGGGGGAGCAGGCTCTGGAGCCAGTGCCCCAACCTCAGTGGGGTCAGGGGTTCTACTCCAGATACTTCCTGGTCCCAAAGAGGACGGGAGGCCTCAGACCCATTCTGGACTTGCGCAACCTCAACATGTTCCTGCAGCGGGAAAAGTTCAGGATGCTTACCCTTGGAATCTTGCTGCCCTACCTCCAGCAGGGAGATTGGCTATGCTCCTTGGATCTAAAGGATGCCTATACTCACATCCTGATTCATCTGGACCACCAACAATATCTCAGATTTGTAGTGGCCGGGAAACACTATCAGTACCGCGTGCTTCCTTTCGGATTGTGTTCCGCCCCCAGGGTGTTCACAAAATGCCTGGCGGTGGTCGCGGCCTTCCTGAGGCTTCAGGGCCTGTTCGTTTTTCCTTACCTGGACGACTGGCTCGTACGGGCGCAGTCAGCCCCAGAGGTCGCGCAGGCCACGCAGCGTACGGTGGCTCTGCTTCAGCACTTGGGCTTCGTCATAAACGTCGGGAAGTCCACGTTGCGCCCCTCTCAGGATCTCGAGTTCATAGGAGCTCGGCTCGACACTCTGCGAGCTCGTGCCTTCTTGCCTCGAGAGCGAGCCGACAGGCTCATGGCTTTGGCCGGCAGGTTCCACAGTGCGTCTCCGGTTCCGGCCCGGAGGTTCCTGCAGCTGCTCGGTCATATGGCCTCCACGGTCCATGTCACGCCGAACGCCCGACTGCATATGAGGCCTGTCCAGTGGTGTCTCCGCACTCAATGGCATCAGGCCACAGGAGGTCTGGCGGACCTTCTACAGATCTCCGACCGCCTGGTCTCCTCTCTGCAGTGGTGGCTCCACCTGCCCAACCTGGTACGGGGTATGCCCTTTCAGTCTCCTGCACCCTCCCGGGTGCTGACGACCGATGCCTCTCTCTTGGGATGGGGAGCGCATTGCCAGGGAGCGCGCACTTAAGGCCTTTGGACTCCTTGGGAGGCGGCTCAACAAATCAACTTCCTGGAGCTGCGGGCGATCCGCCTAGCTCTGCGGACCTTCTCTCACCTCACCTCTCGCCAGTCCGTACTGGTACAGACGGACAATCAGGTGGCCATGTTCTACGTGAACAAACAGGGGGGCACGGGCTCCCTCCTGCTCTGTCAGGAGGCCCGGCGACTGTGCTCCTGGGCTGTAGACCACATCCTCTTCAAGGCTGTTTACCTGCCCGGGCAGGAGAATTGCCTGGCCGACAGGCTGAGCCGGGTCTTGCAGCCCCACGAGTGGAGGTTGAACCCCGGCGTTGCCCAGCAAATCTTCTGCCGGTGGGGCACCCCCACCGTGGACCTCTTTGCCAGTCCCCTGAACCGGCAGCTTCCCCGGTTATGCTCTCGGCATCCGCATCCCCTCAGAGTGGCCCCGGATGCTTTCCTCATTTCGTGGTCCACAGGCCTACTGTATGCCTTTCCTCCCATGCCGCTGGTGTCCCGGACGCTCTTCAAGGTTGCCCAGGACGGGGCCTACGTGATCCTGATAGCGCCCCGATGGCCGAGGCAACCCTGGTTTCCTCTGCTCCTGCAGTTAGCGGTGGACACCCCTCTCCCTCTGGGGTTTCAGCCCGATCTTCTGACCCAAGATCAGGGTACTCTTCTGCACCCCAACCTCCGGGCCCTTCACCTGGTGGCCTGGCTGCTGAGAGGGTAGTCCTGGCCCTGCTCTCGCTCCCCCCGGAGGTGGAAGCTGTCGTCCTGGCATCTCTGCAACCTTCTACCCGGAAGTCTTACGCACTCAAATGGCGTCGCTTCTCCGCCTGGTGTTCTCAGTGTTCTGAGTACCCCTTCGCCTGCCTAGTGTCGGTGGTACTGCAATACTTGCTGCACCTCTCCGATCTAGGCCTCAAGTCCAACTCTGTCAGAATCCACCTCAGTGCTCTCTCTGCACATCATTCGCTGGTGGAGGGCCAGCCCCTTTCCTCGCATCCCTTGGTGGCGCGTTTCCTCAGGGGCCTGCTTCTGCTTAAGCCCCCGTTGCGCCCTCCGGCTCCTGACTGGGACCTCAATGTGGTTTTACAAAGGCTTACTTGCCTGCCTTTCGAACCCATGGCTACCTACCCCCTCCGCTTCCTCTCATGGAAAGCTCTCTTCTTGGTAGCCCTCACCTCCGCTAGGCGCGTTAGTGAACTACAGGCCCTAGTGTCTGAGCCCCCTTACACTAGGTTCTACAGGAATAGGGTTGTCTTACGGACTCGCCCTAAGTTTCTTCCTAAGGTGGTTTCCTCTTTCCACATCAATCAAGAGGTGGTTCTTCCGACCTTCTTTCCCAGGCCACATACCAGCAGAGCTGAGACTGTTCTGCATACCCTGTACTGTCGAAGAGCCTTGTCCTTCTACCTTGACCGTACGCGTGGGCATAGGAAAGCTGCCCAGCTTTTCGTTTCCTTTGACCCCAATCGGTTGGGGTTATCTGTGTCGAAGCGTTCTCTGTCCATCTGGGTAGCTGACTGCATCGCCTGGGCGTATGGGGCAGCCGGCCTCTCTTTGGAGAGTCGAGTCATGGCGCACCGTGTCTGGGCGAAGGCGGCGTCTGTCGCACACCTCCGCTCGGTTCCGTTGGCAGACATCTGCCGGGCCGCTACTTGGTCTTCTAGCCAGACTTTTGCGGCTCATTACTGCCTGGAGAGGGAGGTCCCGCAGGGATAGTGCTTTCGGACAGGCAGTCCTCCACAATCTCTTTGAGGTTTAGGCAACTCCTACCCGCCGGCCCCGATGTTGGCTACCGGCCGTATTCAGAGAAGATTCCTTCCTTCTGTGCGGTTGAGCTGGAGGGAGCTCTCTTTTCCAGCTTGAGGTCTCCGGTAGCCTTAAGCTAGGGAGTCCCATAAGTGAGGACTGACTTCCTGCTTGGTCCTGGAGAAAGAGTAGTTACTCACCTGTAACAGGTGTTCTCCAGGAGCAGCAGGAATCAGTCCTCACTACCCTCCCTCCTCCCCTGGAGTTGCAGTCATTCTTATGGTTGCTGTCTTCCGCTATGTCATTCGACTGAGCAAGATGGCATCCTTGGGCGGGAAGAGGACCGCGCATGCTCGCTGCAATCCCAAAGGCTTTCTTCGAAAGCTGGGGAAATTGCTCCGCGAGGGCTCCGTCGGTGCCGACGTCACCCATAAGTGAGGACTGATTCCTGATGCTCTTGGAGAACACCTGTTACAGGTGAGTAACTACTCTTTGTCAGTTATTTTCACTTACTGCAGGCATTTGCCGGTGTGGATCTCTCTCCCTTGACGGTACGGGAGAGAGCTCCGGGACCCGTACAGCCACACTGAAGCTCTGTGAGACGAAGCCTCTCCGTTGCTACGGGATTTTAATTTTACTCTGTGGATCCGGCTTAGCGGTCCTCGCTGCGGTTGCCGGGTGCGGCAGTGCGACTTGAGGATCGGATGAATTCAAGGTGGTAGGAGCAGGCTGCGTGGCTTTTGGCCCTGCAGGTAAGGCCTTCGGGCTCTGTCGGTCTGCTGAGGCCTCCTTTTTGCAGCGGCTGTTGTTTTTGGCACTAAAATTAGTTGGCAAAGGTGCAGCCATTTTCTCTCTAGATATTTGGACCGTGTGGCAGGAGTTGCAGCGAGCTGCCTGCGTGAGGAAGACAGGCAGAATAGCTAGATTTTTAGGTCTAGTGTTTCTTTCTTTTGTTTGTAGTTTTTTTGAGGCTCCGGGGGTTCCTCATCCTTAAGGGGGCTATTGTCAGTCCTCTTTATTTTTAAGTTTATTCTTAGTTTTATAGGACAGCAGTTTTGGCATTGATATCTGATGCCACATGTTCTCTCCCTCCTAATCATGTCTCTGAGGAGCATCTGTTAAGTCCCAGGATATTAGGCAAATTTCCAGCTTTTAGGTTCTTCAAGGGCAGAACCCTAAGGAAGGAGGGACAGGCTGGAAGTGTGCTTTTGTGTATTCTATAGTGAAAGTTGCCCAAACGCCTGTGGTTTCACAGGGACAGGTTTAGGAAACCTTAGGATATAAAAAAAATATAATAACAGTTAAACTATCAACCAAGAAGTGCCTGTGCTACGGTCTATGGCCACCAGAGGGCAGCTGGTACACTCAATAGTGCCTTTATGTAACCGTGTATATGCAACCATCATCAGATTGATCTCTGTAAGTCGGGGAAGAAATAACCACAGGGCCACCACATGGGCACACGGGCACTTGACTAAACAAGCAACTGTAATGTTCTGCAAATCCAGATTATATGACCAAGATTTAAAGCTCTTAACTTCTCTATCATTTGTCGGGCTCTGGTGTCCTAAAGGCCACCGGATGGCAGTGCTGCTCATGAATCACATATAGTATTCAGTGCCTCCATCCCTGGGGGGGGGGGGGGGGGTTGTAAAATACAAAATCGTATTCTTCATCAGGTTCACACAGGCAGCAACCTCTACACTGCTATTTCTCTGACTGCAGGAAGGCCGGGTGGGTGCCTGTGTGTTTCATAGCTCCACTTAGCATGCCCTTCCCAGGAAATTCTCATTTGTTTCTAGAGCCTGTGCTGTCAGAGCAGGGCTTTAAGCACTTAGCAGGGGCACTGACCTGTCTGTGCCATCTTGTTAAAGGGCCCATGCTGAGGGTGAAGAGAAGGACGTCTAGGTAGCACAGTCTGGGGCTTAGCGCTCCAGGGCACTGGAAGGTTTCATAGCGGAAGTCAATACTCTGTGTATGCTCCATGCATTCAGCCTATGTTCAAGCGTGCTCATTGCACTTTGTTTGGGTGACAGGTGCTGGGTCACCCGTATATGTAGATGTGCATTTTGTATGTGCTCACAATTGCTTAGGCATGATTTTTGGGTGCACTCTTTGCAGAGTGAGACTGCATTTCTTTGCTCAGACTGTATTATCAGGCTAAGGTAATTTCTCCAGTAATGGGGGGATGTCAGTTGTAATACAGTGCGTGAGGTCCTCATGGTGTTACATGGGGTTGGAGATGCAGTCATGGGATCTGCTGTGGAGTGAGCCGTCCAGAGGAGCTACAGTGTCGGTCACCAGTTTCCCTTTCTCTTTGGGCTTTGCTCCCAGATCCTAGCCTCTCTTTCTCTCTAATGTCCAGGATGCAAGGTCCCCCGGCCCACTGGACAGTCTATTCTCAGCCTTTTCTTAATGCTGGTAGAAGGACTGGGAGAGCGAGAACGGAAGACCAGGAACCAGCACCAGCTCTGATGTCTCTCCACTGCCAGTGTTTGCTACGGTCACATATACCCAGTCAGTTATTTATTTGAATATACTGATTGCCTACAGGTCAGGGTGGCATACAGTCGATTTATGGTATTTCTATTTCCCTTGTCCCTGAAGGGCTCACAATTTGTTTTGGTACCTGAGGCAGAGGGTTAAGTCGCTTAACGAAGGCCAGAAGGACCACCTGTGGGACCGGAAACCTCAGTTTTTATGGCCCAAGGTTGGTGGTCTCGATTTGAATTCAAACCCTTGGTCCTCTGGCAACTTGCCTCAACCACTAGGCCGCACTGCTCTGTGTGAGCTAGCCACAGGGCCTGGCGCAGCCTGTTACTTCCAAAGCAGAGACCTTGGGGAGGTTCCATTCATAAGGATATGAGAAATGCCATACTGGGTCAGACCATGCTCTTTCAGGTCCAGTATCTTGTTTCCTAGGGTAGCCAATCCAGGTCGTAAGGGCATGGCTGGTTTCCAAAAAGACGAATAGGCTACTTGGTGCTTGTACAGGGGCAAGCGGTGGATTCATGTATGCTCATATTTTAAGGGTTCCGTTGCATGTACAACAGATGTGACGCTCTGTTGGGTTGTGTGCCTTGTAGAATATGTTGAATTGGTGAAAGTTGGTATAAAAAGAAAAAAATTCATAATTTTCCAGCTTCTCTCTAAAAAGGTTGTGGACCTTTCCTCCGGGAGCTTGGCCAAAATCTTTGTGAAACTCCGCTACGTTCGGAGATCGTTTCGCGCAAGGCTCTTGGTGTACACTGGAGACCCAGTGGTCAATCAACTGACTGGAAATGCAAGCGATATGCCGGGCGTTACAGGCTTTCGAAGCTATGGTGACAGGTCGAGTGGTGCGAGTACTGTCCGACAACTCCGCGGCGGTGGCCTGCATCAATCGACAGGGCAGAACCGGAAGTGTGGCCATAGAGGCCGCAGCAGAGGGTCTGTGTGTGTGGATAGAGATTTGGCTGCCAGCGTTTTCGGTGGCGCATGTTGCAGGTAAGGACATTGTGATGGCGTTTTTCCTCAGCTGGGTCCGAGTAAATGTCGGAGAATTTGAGTGGCATCCGGAGGTGTTCGCACAGATCGGTCGCATATGGGGACAGCTAGTAATTGGACCTCACTGGGGGCGTTTCACTCTGCGTAAACGGGCCGCTTCTTCAGCAGACGAAGCGAAAGGAGGTCTGAAGGCATTGGCGCACTGTTTCAACACCGGCCGTCGTCCGGTCTTCTCTATGCCTTTCCACTAGGGGCACTCATAGGTCGAGTGGTTCTGCGTATCGAAGCACTTTGGGGAAATGTGTGGTTGGGGTCCTCGGGCTGGCCGAGGCGCCCGTGGTATTCCTGCCTCATACGGTTGCTCGATGGGAATCCTTGGAGGTTTCCGACATTGGAGATTCTGTTGCTACGGAGTTCCCTTCGAATGTCTCAGTTGCATCGGTTTTCGCTTACAGGGTGGCCATTGAAAGGGCAAGCTTAAGGAAAAAGAGTTGCTCGGCAGCAGTCTTTGCCACCTTGCCGCAAAAAAAAAAAAAGTCTGTCCCTTGCATATGTGCGTATATGGCGCATCTTTGAGGACAGGTGCTCGAGGAGGCACGCTCGTGCGATAACAGTGTCAGTTCCCTTGGTATTAAGTTTTCTGCTGGACGGGTTTGGTAAAGGCAGGTCCTGGAGAGTTCAAGTTAGCAGCTCTGTCTTGTATAGGGGAAAAGGACAGGGAGTGGCTCTCATGCACAGGTTGATGTGGTTCGCTTTCTCAGGTGGTTACCAGACTGTAGTCCTCTCGTAGGATATTAATTCCACCGGGGAAGCTCAAGTTGGTTTTAGGAATGTTAGCTAGCGTGCCATTGGGGCCCTTGCAACAGGCGTAGGTTAAGGGTTTTGCCTTGAAGACGGTATGTTTGATGGTCATCTGTTTGGCGAGGCGATTTTCGGAATTGCAGGAGTTGACCTGTCAGGAATCGTTTTTTGTCTGTCTCCAGACAGAAGGTGTCCTGGCAGCTGGTTCCGTTGTTGCCAAGGGTGGTTTCTGCGTTCACCTAACTAAAATGGTCTCTCTTCCAGCGCTACGTGCGGCAGAGGGGAGCGTATTGAACCATAGCTTGCGCTGTTTGGACATCAAGAGAGCGCTGCAGCAGTGTTTAAAGGTTTCCGAAACTTTCGCAAGGCGGATCATCTCTCTTTGGGGTGTTCGGAGGGCCCCGCAAAGGGATGCGCCGGTGAAGGAGTCCATTTCTGGATGGATAGGAGCGGCGAGTGCGTCGGCTTATCTTCTACGGAACCGTCCCGTCCCAGGGAGCTTACGAGCTCACTCTACCAGAGTGCAAGTGTCTTCTTGGACGGAGCACAGTTTGGTTCCGCCAGTGGACATCTGTAGGGAGGCCACTTGGTTGTCTCTCCATATTTTCAGTACGCACTACCGCCTAGATGTTCTGGTGGCTAAGAATGCCGTTTTCAGGGAGGCGGTGTTGAGATCCAGCTGGAAAGGTCCCTCCCAATGATTACTGCTCTGATACATCCCAGAGGTTGAGGACTAAACTGGAGGAACGATAAGGTAATAGGAAATCTCCAGGAACAAGCAGGAATGTAGTCTTCACATATGGGGTATCGTAGGTACCGACGGAGCTTGCACGGGAACGCTCCCCAGCATCCAATAGGAAAGCTTTTGGGAGCATCCCACAGTGCCTGCGTGTTGCCTTCCCGCCTCTCCCAACTGTCCCTCTCCAGTTTTTTATTTTCTGCGGAGCCGACAGGTCGCACATCCTGTCACCGCAGAAAATTCCATTATATACTTCTTTTTTTTGGTCGCGTCTGCCTTCCCTCTACGCTATACCGGTACCTCCGATTCTTCTTTTCTTTCTTTTTAAATAAACAACGTAGTTTCTGGAGTCTTTCCTTCAGTAACTATCTTCTGTGGTGCTAGGCACCATTTTGGGCACTAGGCCTATTTTTTTCCTTAAACATGGAAAAACCTGCTTTGGGTTTTAAAAAATGTTCTAAGTGTGTGGCGGTACCATCTCCATCACCGACACCCATGAGTGGTGCCTGAAATGTTTAGCTCCTGACCACTCTATTTCAGAGTGCCGGGGCTGGCAAAACCGGGCTGCTAAACTTAGCATCTTTTTCTCTCCGATGCGGCGTCCGTGGCATTGACATCCTCCAGGGCTTCATCTTCCTCTCATGGATCTCAGGTAACTAAACATAAATCTAGCCGGTCCTCAAAGGGTAGATCTTCTAAGCATCGAGATGCCTCTAGGGTTGCCCTTGAAGGATCTTCACTGGCAAAATTGCCCCAGTGGGAGGCTTTGGCTTCCAAAGCACTAACGGGGCTCCAGGATGTTCTCGAGGCCTCAACCTCGACAGAACTACTGGTGCCATGCTCTGGGGTTCCGGCCGCTTCAACCGGCACCGATACCCAAACATCAGCAGCGTCGATAGACCAGAGATTCTTGGCTATTGAATGCAGTCTGGCGGCTATTCTCACGGACTCGATGCCCCTGAAACCGCTTCAGACACTTCAACCGGTACCGGCACCGACTGCATCGACATCGACGGGTATACCACCGGGACCGAGTAATGCGTCTCTATCCGGCATCGACAAGTCTGTACCGGACCACTTCGATACCGACTTCGATTGGTACCGGTACCGTGCCTTGCACGATCACCAGGATCGGAAATACTTCAGATCCTCGGATGAGTCTGAAGACTCCGAAGACTCTGCCGATACCCGAGGATTCCTCTTCTCAGCGTAGGATGTCTCCGCCAGAGGATATGTCCTTTCAGGATTTTATCCGAGATGTGACCTGAGGTCTTTCCATCACAGTGGCTCCTGAAAAAGAGTCTAGGGCAAAGGAATTAGAAATCCTTCAGTACCTTAAAGCTCCCAAGGAGGCAGCTACCTTACCTATTCATGAGATCTTGCATGATCTTATGTTAAAGATGTGGGAAACACCTCTAACCACATCTCCTCATTCCCGAAGACTCGACACCATGTATTGAGTTCCTCCTTGTCCTGGGTTTCAAAAGACTCAATTACCACACCATTCCATGGTGGTGGAATCGACCATGAGACGTATCAAGAGTACAAAAAGGCATGCATCTAATCCTCCAGGATGTGAGTGTAGAACTCTTGACGCTTTTGGGCGTTGATCCTTCCAGGCTTCCATGCTTTCTGCTAGGATCAGTTCCTATATCTTGTATATGGGGATGTTCCTTAAGGAAGTCACAGGAGACATAGAGCTTATGAGCCCTCTTCTTCCTGATGATAAAAGGCAAGATTATCTTGCTCTTGTTAAACATGCTCAGGTTTTTTCCAAGTTTGTGAATCGTGCAGCCTTTTACTGCTTTGAATGCATAAGCAGAACCTCTGCTATTGCCATAGGTGCACGTAGGATTGCCTGGCTCCAGGCATCTGACTTGGAAATCTGGGTACAGGACAAATTTGGAAACATACCTTGCACAGGAAAGAATCTCTTTGGCAAGAACTGGCAGGAAAAAGCTAATGAGATAGATGCTGGCAATATCATTTTGGATAGATTATCCAAATCCACAGTTAAGAACATAAGAACATAAGATATGCCATACTGGGTCAGACCAAGGTCCATCAAGCCCAGTATCCTGTTTCCAACAGTGGCCAATCTAGGTCATAGGTACCTAGCAGTTTCCCCAAAAGACACAGGTTCCGCAATGCTTGGGTCAAGCATTGATATCCTGGGTCCCTTCTTAATAATTTATCCTGCGAGGAAAAAATCCTCTAAGAAACCTTTCTTCAGCAAGAAGAAGTTTTATCCCTCCTATACCCAGCAGGGACATCATCCAGGTCAGTCTGCCCAAAAGGGACAGCAACAGCAACCTAGACAACAAAGGAAGCCAAAAGCTGCTAAGCCTCAACCGGCTCAGCAGACTCAGCCAAAGGGGCTTTGACTCCTTTCTAGAGAACTTTGCCTTCCTGGCCCTGAGTGGACCAGAACTCTCCACCATCCCGGAAAGGTTATGTCATTTTGCCCCAGATGGTGTCAGATAACAGCAGAAAATTGGACTCTGTCCATTGTACGAGAGGGGTACAAGCTTCATTTTCCTCAGCATGCCCCCTCCTACAATAGTAAGACAGTTCAAGTCCCAGACCTCTCTCAATGATGGGTTAGATCAAGAAGAGTAGGTACAGGGTACAGGGTTCTACTCCCCCTATTTCCTTATTCCAAAGAAAACAGGAGGACACGGACCCATTCTAGACCTCAGAGAATTGAACAAATTCCTGTTCAGAGAGAAGTTCAAAATGATTTCTCTAGGAACTCTGCTGCCATACCTTGGGGTCAGGATTGGCTTTGTTCTCTAGATCTCAAGGATGCGTACACTCATGTTCTCATCCATCCAAGTCACAGGAAGTTCATTCGATTCCTGTTTCATGGAAAGCACTACCAATACAGGGTTCTTCCTTTTGGCCTGGCTTCTGCACCAAGAGTGTTCACAAAATGCATGGCTGTGGTAGCAGCATTTCTCCGCAACCTGGGAATATTCGTCTTCCCTTACTTAGATGACTGGCTCATTCGAGCCCCTTCGGGGCCAAAAGCCAGTTTTGCTCTGTCTCGCATAATGCACATCCTTCAGTATTTGGGACTTGTCATAAACTTCACAAAATCCGACTTTGCTCCCACTCAATCCCTAGAATTTATAGGAGCTCATCTGCATACCAGACAGACAAGGGCTTTCCTTCCACAGCCCTGCTATCTTCGCATTGTACAGTTAGCTTCCTAAGCAGTGCTCAAACCTCATCTCACTGCTCGGGAAATGTTACAGTTGCTAGGCCACATGGCATCCACCGTGCATGTGGTTCCTTATGCTTGCCTCCATATGAGGGCAGCCCAGTGGACCTTATCCACTCAGTGGACTCGGGCGTCAGGTTGCCTGTCAGACAAAATAGCAATGGTGGCAGTCACCCAGAAACCTTCTGGTGGGGTCTCCTTTCCAGCAACTCCTACCCCAAGCCACTCTAACAACAGATGCTTCAGAGGTGGGTTGGGGAGCTCACCTGCACGACCTCTCTACCCAGGATACCTGGACTCCGCAGGAGGCCTGTCTTCATATCAACCTTCTGGAGCTCAGAGCAATGTTCCTTGCTCTTCGAGTGTTTCACCCCCAGCTTAGCTACAAGACAGTCCTAGTTCAAACGGACAATCAGGTAGCTATGTTCTATGTGAACAAGCAGGGCGGAACAGGCTCTGTCGCTATGCAACGAAGCTTTGCGACTATGGGCCCTCGCCAGAGAGCATCAGATTCATCTCCTTGCGGTGTATCTTCCAGGCATTCAGAACTCTTGGGCAGACAAACTCAGTCGAGTTTTGCTTCCACACGAATGGTCTCTCCATGCAGACCAGGTGGCCCAAATATTTCAAATTTTGGGAACCCCGGACATAGACCTCTTTGCAAGTCCGCTGAATGCCAAACTTCCCCAGTTCTGTTCCAGAATTCCGGCTCAAGGTTGTCAGGCCAGGGATGCTTTCCTCCTTCACTGGGGTCAGGACTGCCTGTATGCCTTCCCAGCCGTTCCCCTAATTCCCAAAACCCTATTCAAACTTCAGAGAGACACAGGTCATATGATTCTCATAGCTCCACGTTGGCCACGGCAACCGTGGTACCCTCTGCTCCCACATCTCTCTCAAGCTCTACCTCTGGAGTTAGGATCTGCTCCAGATCTTCTTTCACAAGAGGATGGGATGCTGTGGCATCCCAATCCCCAGTCTCTGCATCTCAGGGCCTAGTTGCTGAAAGCCTAGAACTTCAGGACATTAACCTTTCCCAGCAGGTAAAGAATATCTTTCATGCTTCCAGGAAACCCTCCACAAGACGCTCTTATGCATTAAAGTGGAAGAGGTTTACCATATGGTGCTCGCAGAAGGGTCTTAACCCTCTTGCGATACCTCTAGAATCATTACTGGAGTATCTCCTTCATTTGTCAAATGCAGGGCTTAAGACCAATTCAGTGAGAATCCATTTGAGTGCTATTGCAGCTTCTTTCAAGCCTCTAAATGGACAGCCTATTTCCTCTCATCCTCTTATAGCGAGATTTATGAGAGGCCTTCTTTTAACAAAGCCTCCCATTAAGCCACCACCAGTGGCATGGGACTTGAATCTGGTACTTGGGCAGCTCATGAAACCGCCCTTTGAAGCATTAGCCACTACCTCTTTGAAATTCCTTTCCTGGAAGGTTATCTTCCTCATTACAATCACATGAGCACGTCACATCAGTGAATTGCAAGCGTTGGTGGCTGATCCTCCTTATGCAAGGTTCCACCATAAGGTAGTTCTTAGGACTCATCCACACTTTATGCCAAAGGTGGTTTCGCCTTTTCATTTAAACCAAGCGGTTTACCTTCCTGTATTCTTTCCGAGGCCTCACGCCTCCAGTGCAGAAAGGAACCTTCATACTTTGGACTGTAAAAGAGCTTTGGCCTTTTACTTGCAAAGGACAAAGCAACATTGAAAATCCTCTCAACTCTTTGTTGCTTTTTTTGATCCTAGTCATTTGGGACTTCCAGTCTCCAAAAGGACACTGTCCAACTGGATTGCACAGGGTATATCTTTTACCTATGAGAGTAAGAACCTTCCTCTTGAAGGCCATGTCACAGCTCGCAATGTGAGAGCCATGGCAGCATCAATGGCTCATCTTCACTATGTGTCTATCGACGACATCTGTCAAGCAGCTACTTGGGCTTCGGTACATACCTTCACAGCCCATTACTACTTAGACAAGGACTCCCGCCGGGATGCCTTGTTTGGTCAGGCTGTTCTTCAACACCTTAATCAACTCCTACCCACCATCCATGGTAGGATGCCAGAGATCCATGGGGGGAAGTGGAGCCCTTTCACAAGGGCACACAACTTTCTGGGGCCATCTCCCTGGCATCTGCAGCTAGGGAGTCCCCTTATGTGAAGACTACATTACTGCTTTTTCCTGGAGATAGCATAGTTACTCACCTGTAACAGGTGATCTCCGGGAACAGCAGGAATTTAGTCTTCACAACCCGTCCACCTCCCCTAGGTTTTGTATCTCTCTCTCTCTTTCTATCTTTCCCTCTCTCTCTTGTCTCAGCTATAAACTCAACTGGAGAGGGACAGTTGGGAGAGGCGGGAAGGCAGCACGCAGGCGCTGTGGGATGCTCCCAAAAGCTTTCCTTTTGGACGCTGGGGAGCATTCCCACTCTGGCTCCGTCGGTACTGACGATACCCCATACGTGAAGACTAAATTCCTGCTGTTCCCGGAGATCACCTGTTACAGGTGAGTAAATATGCTTTACACTTACCTGGTAATTGTGGTTCCTTGAGTGACTCCAGTTTAGTCCTCATTCCCGCCCGGAGATGAGGTTTTAGCAGTGGTCTTTCTGTTGGAGGAATTGCAAGGTTAAAAGTGGATATAGGCCTTTGCTGGTGTTCAGTCGTTTTGATGCTTCCATTTGTTTTGCGCTATATTGTTATACTATTATATTATGATATTGTTATATATTGTTATATATATATATTGCTCTGGATTGTTTAGGGCTAGGCATTCGACGGAAAGGAGAGCATGCAGGAAACAGTCCCTTTCCTTCTTGAAGGGGAGTAGTAGGTAGATAGGTTATATGTTCTGCGTGCCCTTGAATATAATGTTAAGTTTAAAAAATATATTACTGATTTTTTGCTTCTTTAAGTCTGCTTTGTCAATAGTTCACTGGGGGCTGATGGGAGAGACCAGCAGGCTATATCCATTGATGTCATGAGTTTGACATGCCCAGTCTCCAAGCTGCAAGAGGAGGTTCACTACCCAGAGGTTGAGGACTAAACTGGAGTCACTCAAGGAATCACAATTACCGGGTAAGTGTAATTCCTATTTATTACTCAAAGAAACATACAGCATATCCATAAGCAGAGATATAGACAAACTCAAAGAACCTTGTGTCCTGTCCAGAATGGTTAACCCTTAGAAGTAGCATCATAATATATCAACCATAAGAGACAAAATTCCATCGAGGCTAATCTACTGCCTTTTATGCAAAATAACCAAACTCTGTATATTTCCCTATCTCCAGGAACAAGCAGGAATAAGTCCTCACATATGGGTACGTCGGTACCGACGGAGCCTGCGCGGGAAAGCTCCCCAGCCTTTCAGATGAAAGGCTTTTGGGGCCTCCCACTGCACATGCGCGCTGCCTTCCCGCCTTCCTGACCAGCTCTCTTCAGTTTCTCTTTTTCCGCGGAGCCAGCAGGTCGTGTTCCTGTCACCGCTGAAGAAATTGTTAAATTTGTTGTTTTTCTTTAGACCGCGTACCTGCCTTCCCCATACAGAAACCGGTACCGCCGGTCTCTCTTTCTTTCTTTATAAAAAAAAAAAAAAAAAAAGACTTTTTTATTTTCTTCAGCACAGCTTGGTACCTGTTGTTAGGCCTTAAGGCCTACACAAATTCTCCTCATGGAGAAGCCAGTCCCTGGTTTTAAAAAATGTACCAAATGCAGTGCTGTCATTTCTGTCACAGACACCCATGAATGGTGTCTCAAATGTTTGGGACCTGAACACTCCATACCGGACTGCCCATCCTGCACCCAGATGTCTAAACGTGGTTTGCAGAACCGGGCCAACAAGCTCCATGTGCTGTTTCCTTCAGAAGCATCACAGTCATCCAGGTCTTCCTCTCCGGATGGATCTCAGGTAACCAAAACTTCTGTGGGCAAATCCTCTAAAAGCAAATCTCTTTCTAAAGATCGAGAGGCTCTCAATTTTGAGTTCGAGGATTCTGCCCAGGCCAAAAAACCCCGGCGGGAGGTTCCGGCCTCCAAAGCAATCATGGGGTCACAGGTTGACATCGATGGCACGGCCTCGACCGATCACCTGTTGGACTGCTCTGGGGTACCGGCCCATACCGGTACCGACATCCAGGCAGTAGTGGCGTCTATGGGCAGTACTGTCCAGACCATGCAGCAGGCCGTTCTGGCATTCATTAAGGCTGCGACGCCCTCGGTACCGATTTCATCGGTACCGACCCCGGTTCCGGTATCCACACCGGAACCGAGACCATTGACTTGCAAACGTCGATCGGTTCCGCATGCCGGATTCCGGCTTTCGCCTGGTACCGATCCCATGCCCGAATCGCCCGATGTCGATACCGATCGGTATGCGTATCGTACATTGGCAGTACAGAGGGAAGACTCAGATTCTTCTGATGAATTCAATTCCTCTGATGACTCTGCTGAGCTTACTCTTCCTGAGGAGCCCTCTTCTCCAAAGAGGAGGATGTCTCCTCCAGAGGATTTATCCTTTCAGGATTTCATTGTTGATGTAGCTAAAGCACTTTCTATTGCTACATCTTCTGAAAAAGAACCCAGATCAAAAAAATTGGACATTTTAGGATACTCAAAAGCTCCTAAAGAGGCAGTCACTCTGCCTGTCCATGAAATCCTTCAAGAACACTTGATGGATTTGTGGGAGACTCCTTTAACACTGTCTCCCCATTCCCGTAGGTTGGACACCATGTATCGGGTCCCTCCTTCGCCTGGGTTCCAGAAAACTCAGCTGCCTCACCACTCTATTGTGGTGAAGTCTGCCATGAAGAAAATAAAGAGTCCTAAAAGGCATTCTTCTACCCCTCCAGGGCGAGAATGTAAGACCCTAGACTCTTTTGGAAGAAAGATGTGTTCCAGGCTAGTATGCTTATAGCCAGGATCAATTCTTATAGCCTTTATATGGGCATGTTTCTTGGACAACTTGCCCTAAAAATACAGAATTTTGCCCCCTTTATCCCTGATGATCAAAGGGCGGACTTCTTTTCTATGGTGACACAACTTTCAGAGGTCTCCAAGTTCTCCAACAGGGCAGCCTTTGATTCCTTTGAAGTTGCAGGCAGAGCTTCGGGAATTGCTATTGCAGCCCGACGTCTCGCTTGGCTCCAGGCTTCTGACCTAGAACCCTGGGTTGTAGATGGCCTCAGGAATCTGCCCTGTACCGGTGAGAACTTATTTGGGGAAGACTGGCAGATTAAAGCTGCTCAAATGGATGCAGAAAATGCCACTCTAGATAGACTTTCCAAGTCTACTTCTACCCCTGCCAAAAAGAAGTCTTTTAAAAGGCCTTACTATAAAAAGGCCAGATTTCCCACAAATACTGGTCAGCAATCTGCTCAGCCTCGCTTTGCGGCTAAGCGTCAACAATCTCAGCAGGTAAAGTCAAAGCCTGCAGTGTCTGCTACACCCCAGCAGGCTCAACCCCCTCAGGGGTTTTGACTTGCCTCTAGAGAACTTGCCGTTTCTGGCTCTAGAACAACCAGAGCCCCTCACCATTCCTGGAAGGCTAGCTCATTTTGCTCCCAGATGGGAACAAATCACATCAGAGCAATGGACCCTCTCTATTATCCGGGAGGGCTACAAACTTCATTTCTCCAGCCTTCCTCCCCATACCATGGTGAGGCAATTCAGTTCTCCCCCATCTCTTCTGACCCTGTTGGGTCAGGAAGTCTCTTCTCTTCTTGCCCAAGGGGCAATAGAGGAGGTTCCTCCTCCACAACAGGGGTTAGGTTTCTACTCCCCTTACTTTCTCATAACAAAGAAGACAGGGGGCTTCAGACCTATCCTAGATCTGAGAGAATTGAACAGGTTTCTATTCAAGGAGAAATTCAAAATGCTCTCTCTGGGCCTTCTCCTTCCATACCTTCAGAGTCAGGATTGGCTTTGTTCTCTAGATCTCAAGGATGCATACACTCATATACTCATCCATCCATCCCACAGAAAATATCTAAGATTTCTGTTCCAGGGAAAACATTTCCAGTACAGAGTACTACCCTTCGGTCTGGCCTCTGCTCCAAGAGTCTTCACAAAATGCATGGCAGTCATAGCCGCATTTCTCAGAGGCATGGGAATCTTTGTCTTCCCATATCTGGACGACTGGCTCATCCGAGCTCCATCTCAGTCAGAAGCCCAGATGTCTCTGGACCGCACAAGGCGTATTCTTCAATATCTGGGACTTGTGGTAAACATTCCCAAATCCCAACTCATCCCTACTCAGTCTCTGGAATTCATAGGGGCCCAATTGGACTCCACCACTGCAAGGGCCTACCTCCCTCTGGTCCGAGGCCAAAGACTAATAAGCTTGGCCTCCCAGGCTCAGTCCGGAAGTCACTTGTCAGCCAGAGAAAGGCTGCAGCTTCTGGGCCACATGGCCTCCACGGTACACGTGGTGCCCTACGCTCGTCTTCACATGAGAGCAGCTCAATGGACCTTGGCCACCCAGTGGTCTCAAGCATCAGGACTGCTCTCAGACCAAATACTCACCTCAAAACGACTGTTTTGGTCTCTCCAGTGGTGGACATCTTCCAAAAATCTGTTGTTGAGGATCCCCTTCCAACCTTCGTTGCCCCAAGCAACCCTCACAACAGATGCCTCCCAAGCAGGGTGGGGAGCTCATCTCCAGCACCTCTCCACTCAGGGCACCTGGTCTCCTCAGGAGACCACCCTTCACATCAACCTTCTGGAACTGCGAGCAATCTTCCTTGCCCTCACAGTCTTCCACACCCTCCTTGTCAACCTGACTGTCCTAGTCCAAACAGACAATCAGGTAGCCATGTTCTATGTCAACAAACAAGGAGGGACGGGCTCTCTGTCGCTTTGCAACGAAGCTCTCAGATTATGGGCCTTCGCCAGAGAGCACCAAATTCATCTTCTGGCAGTATATCTTCCAGGAGTTCAAAACTCTCGGGCAGACAGACTCAGTCGAGTTCTGCTCCCTACATATGGACCAGATACGCAGAATCTTTCAGGAATGGGGGACCCCGGACATAGACCTCTTTGCAAGTCCGTGGAATGCCAAACTTCCCCGGTTCTGTTCCAGGACTCCGTGTCAGGGAGCTCAGGCCAACGATGCCTTTCTCCTACATTGGGGTCAGGAATTCCTGTATGCTTTTCCACCCATTCCTTTGATTCCCAAGACTCTGTTAAAACTTCAGAGGGATCACGGATCCATGATCCTCATTGCTCCACGCTGGCCACGCCAAGTGTGGTTCCCTCTCCTTCTACAGCTCTCCCAGGGCTCCTCCCTGGACCTGGGAGCTGCACCAGACCTCCTGTCTCAGGAGCAGGGTACTTTGTGGCATCCAAACCCCAAGTCCCTACATCTCCGAGCTTGGTTACTGAAGGCTTAAGCCTTCATGAGTTTAATCTTTCCCAACCAGTGAAAGATATCCTTCATGCCTCTAGGAAACCCTCTACTAGGCGTTCCTATGCTTTCAAATGGAAACGTTTTTCCATTTGGTGTGCGCAACAGGGTCTTGACCCTCTAGCACTTCCTTTGAATTCTCTACTGGACTATCTCCTGCATCTTTCCAATGCAGGCCTCAAGGCGAATTCAGTACGAGTCCATTTAAGTGCTATTGCAGCATCCTTAAAACCTATAAATGGACAACCTGTCTCCTCTCATCCTCTTATTGCAAGGTTCATGAGAGGCCTGACCCTCACTAAGCCTCCCATCCGACCTCCTCCGGTAGCATGGGACTTGAATCTAGTTCTGGGTCAACTTATGAAGCCACCTTTTGAACCGTTGGTATCTACCTCCCTGAAATTTCTTTCCTGGAAGGTTCTTTTCCTTATTGCAGTCACTTCGGCTCGCCGCATCAGTGAACTGCAGGCTTTGGTGGCTAATCCACCTTATACCAGATTTCATCATGATAAGGTGGTCCTTAGGACGAATCCCCACTTTATGCCTAAAGTGGTCTCGCCTTTTCATCTTAATCAAGAGGTATATCTACCTGTCTTTTTCCCGGCTCCTCATGCATCCAGTGCAGAGAGGAACCTTCATACTCTTGACTGTAAAAGAGTTCTCGCCTTTTACCTCAACAGGACTCAGCCACATCGAAAGTCTTCCCAACTTTTCGTGGCTTTTGATCCTTCTCATTTGGGACTTCCAGTCACCAAACGTACACTTTCCAATTGGATTGCTCAGTGTATTTCTTTTGCTTACCAGAGTAAGAACATTTCTCTGGAAGGCCATGTCACAGCTCACAATGTGAGAGCCATGGCTACTTCTATGGCTCATCTTCACTCTGTGTCCATAGATCAGATCTGTCGAGCAGCCACTTGGGCCTCGGTTCATACCTTCACAGCCCATTACAGCTTGGACAAGGACTCCCGCCGGGATGCCTTGTTTGGTCAGGCTGTCCTCAAACACCTGTTCCATACTTAAACAACTCCTGCCCACCTTCCCTGGATGGATGCCTGAGATCCATACGAAGATGGTTTACCCTTGGAGGGGGATCTCCCAGGCATCTTAGCTAGGGAGTCCCCATATGTGAGGACTCATTCCTGCTTGTTCCTGGAGATAGCACAGTTACTTACCTGTAACAGGTGATCTCTGGGAACAGCAGGAATTAGTCCTCACAACCCACCCACCTCCCCTAGGAGTTGTATCTCTATCTATCTATCTTCCTTTCCTCTCTCTATTGTCTCAGCTTTAAACTCGAACTGAAGAGAGCTGGTCAGGAAGGCGGGAAGGCAGCGCGCATGTGCAGTGGGAGGCCCCAAAAGCCTTTCATCTGAAAGGCTGGGGAGCTTTCCCGCGCAGGCTCCGTCGGTACCGACGTACCCATATGTGAGGACTAATTCCTGCTGTTCCCAGAGATCACCTGTTACAGGTAAGTAACTGTGCTTTATCCCCCCCCCCAAGTATGCAGAACCTTTCCTTAATTACCTATTCCCACCCCCCCCATTCTTTTACTAATCTTCCCCGTGATCCCGTAATAATGGCTACTGTGTTTGAAACCAGAACCACAAATATAAGTGCCATTTCCACCAGGGCTGTTTTTATAGGCTTGCCTCTCCACCAGCGCAATTTCATGTATAAGATAAATTCACTATTGCATTGTCAGATTAACCTCTCCCACTCAGTGTTTTAAGATCAGTCTCTTAACCACCATCCTTTTTGGAATTAAGTGTGCATTCCTTATGGTGGTTCCTCATTGTAAGGAATCTTTCATTGAGTCTCTTTATTCTGCTTTTCATGCTATAGTGCAGTTTTGGAGTTAGAGGCCAATGGAAATTGACACTCCCCTTCTCACTCTTATTTTAGCATTCTTAAAATTGTATGTTTTGGCCAAAGGCCTGAAATGATCAAAATACCTACTGCACCTAAACCTGGGTTTAAGGAGTTTGGGTTGTATGCTTTTGGTACAGTTTGTCTGTCCTTTGAAGTGGTAAATATTAGCAGAGTGGATGAAGAGGAAGCATAGGATGGAAAATGGGATCCAATATTGATAACTTTTAGGAACAATGTTAACACATTAGTATCAATGATCCTTTTTAGTGAATATTTGTTAGAGATTTTCATTTGGTTTTAGCATGAATTATTTTGAAGTTTAAGATTCTTTGCTTGGATTTATTAAAAGTGTATATGTTCAAATGTGACTGCTAGCGTAGAACGGCACCTGTTGAGTATTATATCGGCATTTTTTCTTGACACATTTCTGGAGGAAATTGGCCTGTAGAGCTACTCTCAGCTTTTCTAAAATTTATCTGTAGTGATCCTGTGATATTAGTTTTGACATGACATTTATGTTTGTTTAGTACCTGATTGAGGAATATATTATTATACACCTCTGGGAGACTTAGCAGAGGATACATGATGATGATTTGCTTAATCTTCTCTATTTGTTTACTGGACATTTTTCGAGGTGGGGGAAGGGAGGTGGGAAAGGAGTACTTAGTAAAATGATAGCCCTGAAATCATTTTTTTACCAGATTAGTGAGGGAAATTAGCCATATGAATGGTAATGATGCTGAATAAACAATAAGACTTGTTGTTGTTGGTAAGTGCCATTGAGTCGGAGTCAACTCATGGCGACCCTCTGGATAGCTATCCTAAACTGTGTTCGTTCTTGAGTCAGGCGGCTCATTGTTGACAGACTGGTACCCATAGCTGCTGTTATTGTATCGATCCATCTCATTGCTGGCCTTCCTCTTTTGCGCTGACCTTCTATCTTGCCAAGCATGATGTCTTTCTCTAATGATCACTCTCTTCGCATGATGTGTCCAAAGTATGAACGTCAAAGTCTTGTTATCTGAGTTTCTAAAGAAAGCTTAGGTTTGATCTCCTCTAGTACCGACTGGTTTGTTCTTCGGGCAGTCCATGGTATACACAGTATTCGCCACCAGCACCAAAATTCAAAGGCATCAATTTTCTTCCTGTCTATCTTTTTCACTGTCCAGCTTTCACATCCATATGATGTTGTTGAAAATACCATGGCTTGAACAAGTCAAATCTTTGTATGGAGAGAGACATCTCTGCTCTTGAGGATCTTATCTAGGTCTTCCATAGCCATTCTGCCAAGAGCAATGCGTCGTCTGATTTCTTGAGTGCTTGTTGCTTCTTTATTGATAGTTGATCCAAGTAGGTTAAAGTTGTTCACGATTTCAATTTCTTCTCCTTCAACGATGAATATGCCAGTTGTCATGATCTTTGTCTTCTTTACATTAAGGTGCAGGCCTATTTTGAGACTATGTTCTTTGATTGTGAGAAGCAAATGTTTCAGATCATCTTCACTTTCAGCCAGTAAAGCACAGTTACTTACCTGTAACAGGTGATCTCTGGGAACAGCAGGAATAAGTCTTCACATATGGGTATCGTCGGTACCGATGGAGCCTGCACGGGAACGCTCCCCAGCGTCCAAAAGGAAAGCTTTTGGGAGCATCCCACAGCGCCTGCGTGCTGCCTTCCCACCTTTCCCAACCGCCTCTCTCCAGTTCGAGTTTTAAACTGAGACAAAGAGAGAGAGAGAAAGGAAAGATAGATAGAGAGATACAACTCCTAGGGGGAGGTGGGTGGGTTGTGAAGACTTATTCCTGATGTTCCCAGAGATCACTTGTTACAGGTAAATAACTGTGCTATCTCCAGGAACAAGCAGGAATGAGTCTTCACATGTGGGTACGTCGGCGCCGACGGAGCCCGCACGGGAATGCTCCCCAGCATCCAATCAGAAAGCTTTTGGGAGCATCCCTCGTGCCTGCGCGGTGACTTCCCGCCTTTCCCACTGCCTCTCCCCAGTTTTTCGTTTTTCCGCAGAGCCGGCAGGACGTACCTCCTGTCACCGCAGAAACTTTTTCTCTTAAATCCTTATTTTTTGTTTTCTTGTGATCGCGGCCGTTTTCCCGCCGATACCGGCACCGCCGGTGCCTTGTTTTTTTCTTTTAACCACTTAGTGGTCTTTTTCTCCTTAAGTCCCTCCTGAGGCCTTCCAGGCCTTTCCAGCATGGAGCCTTCTTCCCCTAAGAAGTGCCTCCACTGTGGAGACTTCGTCTTCTTTTTAGACTCCACCACTTGGTGTGTATCCTGTTTGGGTCCTGACCCTTTTTCCCCCGGTCCATCGGGCTTTGGGGTTGGGAGAAGACCCTCTCTTTTTCGGGTATCCCTCGATACTGTTTTTCCTCCGGAGGTGAGGACGTTGATTTATTCTTCTCTCCAGGATCAGGTAACCCACAAACAGTCTGTTAAGACTAGCCAATTCTTGAAGGGTAAGTCTCATGCCCAGCATGAGGACGGCTCCAGCCTTGCCCTCAAGACCCCATTGGCAATAAAACCCCGGCGGGAGTCTTCGGGCTCCAAAGCATTCACTGGGTTTCCGGTTGTTCCTGGGGTTTGTTCCTCACAGAACATACCTGAGCCATGCTCGGGGGTGGTATCCGCTTCGAGCGGTGCTGATTCCCCGGCATTGGCGCCAGCGTCGAGTGTTCCACTCTTTGCCAAGTATCGTCAACTGGTGTCCTCGGTGCCTTCGGGACCGATCGATTCGACCCAGACTGGCCTTCCTGCATCCCAGCCACAAGTGGGGTTGGTGCTGGCTTCGGACGGGGCCGATTCCCCGGCGTCGACGCCGGTGTCGAGTGCTCCGTTTGTCACTAGGGATCGTCATCTGGGGTCCTCGGTGCCTTCGATCGATGCGAACCAGACCGACTGTCCCAGCCAGCCGCGAGGTTGGTCCCGGCTTCGGGCTGCGCCGATGCCCCGGCATCGGCGTCGGTGTCGAGTGTTCCACTCTCCACCGGGGCTCGGCGTCGGGTATCCTGGGCCTCGGGGCCGAGCGATACGCCCCAGCTGGTTTTTCCCCTTGCTGCGCCATGCTCGGAGGGGGTACCGGCTTCGGGCGGTACCTATACCCCGACATCGGCGCCGGTGGCGAGTGTTCCTCTCTTCGCCGAGCGGCGTCTTCAGACGTCCTCGGCGCCTTCGGCACCGATCGATGCAATTCCGATTAACTTTCCGGGATCGACATCGCCGACGCCACCACCGACGTCGGTGCCCTCTAGACGGGCGTCGATAACCTCGCTCGGTTCGATGCCCAGTCTAGGATCGATTTCCAGTCTGGATGATCCTTGTCCCTTCCGGCTACGCAGCACGGTATCGATGTCGGCTCCTGTAGTTCCATCGGTGCCTTCGATCCTTTCGATGCCTAGCTTGGAATTGATACCGGGAACCGACGATGCAGTACTGACTGCCTCGAATCGGAACTGTCGGTATGACTTGGTTCCGACGGTTTTCGGAACCGACCCTTGTTCCTTCCGGCTACGCAGTACGGTATCGATGTCGACTCCTGTAGTTTGTGATGCAGCAGACCAGCAGGGTAGAAAAAGAAATGTTTTAAAGGTAGAAAAAAAGGCACACAAACTGCAATATTCACAGGAGCCTGGTAGGGGGAGCAGGAGAGAGCTCTGGATGATTAAGGAGCCACACCCTGGAGGGTGTAGCCTGGAACCAGCCAGCCTCCAATCAAGAAGAACAGGAACTCCTCTTAAAGGAAGTCAGGAGGACAGAGAGAGGAAGGAGTATGGGAGAAGCAGCTGGGGCAGCCAGAAGCCAAGGTGCCAAAAGAACCAAGAAGGCAGAGAATACAGGAGGAGCAGTTGGAGTGGTGAGAGCTGTGAAGGACCTGACTGGAAAGGCAGCAGAAACCTGGTTACGCTTCCAGAAGCTGCAGAGACCGGAGAATCTACAGGTGCTACAAACATTGCTCAACTCAACAAAAGAGGTACAGAGAAATTACATTGTGATTGCTGTGGTCATAACCCAGATCAAAGGGTGAAGGCCAGGCAGAATCTACATAGCAGTAGGCCTCAAGCCTCAGCTCCAGGGAATAGGCCGGAGTTACAAAGTAACAGACAGCCCACAGTAGACAGCCTTTGGATAAAGCAAGAGTCAGAAGCTCCTGGTAAAAGCTCCTCTGTTCAGAAAAGAAGGTTTGGAAAGTTTTTAGAGAATGGGAAACTTTTAAATAAGCCTACTTATCAAGAGGTATGTGAAAACTCCCAGAGAAGAGAGAGTCAGTCACACTATATGCATGCTCCTGACCGACGGCCCCTGCTAGACTCCCAGCATTGGAAACTCATTCAGCAGTTGACTGAGAAACCTAGCTGTACCTCACCGATAGCTGTTAACCCTAACACAGACAGTTCAGCTGAGGAAGCAATGCAAGTGGAAGAAGAAGTCTTCCCCATTGAAGAAATGGATTGTAGCTTTTGCACCCGAGGCAGCTTAGAATGCTTGAGTGACCAGTAAGCATTGAAAGCCGGGGCAAATTTGAATACTTATTTTTGTTATAACTTTGCTGTGAAATGAACAGTTTTTCTGTTGAACCAGAGTTGAGTTTCTAACCTGAAATAAAGGACATTTCTGTTTGTTTGAACCTGATCCGTTGGAACCTTTTGTGCATATCAGGGAAATAAAGCCTTTAAATTCCCTCCACTCGTTGACCTATTTGTTCTTGGGGTACCTTTGGTATTGTAAGGACGCTACCGGGGCTCGCCAACCTCAGGCCCTAATAAGAAAGACTTACCAAGCCCCACCTTTATTGTATTCATGCCCAACCTGCCCTACCTACTACTAACCACTAGGGCGGCGTTGTGACAAGTTCCATCGGTGCCTTCGATCCTTTCGATGCCTAGCTTGGAATCGATACCGGGAACCGACGATGCAGTACTAACTGCCTCGAATCGGGACTGTCGGTATCAAAGCTCTCTGGTTGCCTCGGCTTCACTTCGGCAGCCGCCGCTGCCGGCTCCGAGGGCATTGCCGTCCCCGATGCCGGTGTCGGTATCGATGTCGACTCCTGCAGTTCCATCGGTGCCATCGATCCTTTCTATACCTAGCTTGGAATCGATACCGGGAACCGACGATGCAGTACTAACTGCCCCGAATCGGAACTATCGGTATCATTCTCCATCTAGCAGGACTCCTTTGGTGCACCAGTCCGGTAGGTCTTCTGGTGTTCAAGCTGCTCATTCAACCTCAGCCTACCCAGGAATAGTTCCTCTGGGAGTTCCTTCTTTTCAGGAGTTTCTCCTTGACATGGCAGACTTTCTTGCCATTCCTATTCCTGGCCCTACCCTTAACCAAGGTCCTGCAGGAAAAGCAACCATGATGCTTCCTTTACATCCTTCCTTGCAGGACCACCTTCTGGGGATTTGGCAGTCGCCTTTAAAGGTTCCTGCACCTCCTACAGCCATGCATGTTCTGTATCAGGTGCCCCCTCTCCGGGGTTTCAGAAGAACCAACTTCCGCATCATTCCATTGTAGTGGAATCTGCAATGAGGAAGGTCAGAAGCAAGAAGAAGCATTCTTCTTCTCCTCCAGGTCATGCATCTAAAGCACTTGATGCCTTTGGGCGTCAAACCTTCCAAACTTCCATGTTGGCTTCAAGAATTATTTCATATATTTTTTATATGAGTCTCACACTTCAGGAGGTCACAGAGAAGTTATCTCTTTTGTCTCCTTTTCTGTCAGAACCCAAGGCCTCTGACTATTCCTTGCTTCTTAACCATAGCAGGAATATCTCTTGGTTTCTTTCTCGTGCTTCTCTAGACTCTTTTGAGTCTGTTAGCAGGTCCTCTGCTATTGCCATTGGAGCACGTCGTACAGCCTGGCTGCAGGCTTCAGACCTGAGCAGATGGGCACAACATACACTGGGTAATTCTCCGTGTACTGGAAAAAATCTTTTCAATATTGAGGCTTTACGTCAGGTTGCTCGGTGCTTCACTGACTTTCCTAGTTCTGGAAACCATCCTAAGCCGCCTTTTTCCCCAGGATGTGGGAAATGTCCTACCAAACCTTCTTTCCCTAAGAAAAGAAAGTTTCATCCTCCTTCTGCCCATCCTCCAGATGTCCCCAAGCAAGGGACATCTCATCCTGGTCTGAAGTTCCCAGGCTCTTACCAGGTTAATCATAACCGGCAGCCATAGGCTCCTGTATGCTGCAGTCTACAATTAACTTCTTCTTACCAGAAGTTTTTCTTCCAACTCTACACTGGGTTTTCTTTTCAGTATGCTTTTGTCCATGGGTCACAGTATTCTCCCTTTCTTATTGCTATAAAGGGAGATCACCACTATCCCATGATAGCTTCTGTCCCCACATGGACATTCTTTCCTTCTGCTGACTCACCATATGGTACGTCACCTTCAACCCCTCTCTTCCAGGGTTTCCCCTGCCTGAGTCGGTACCATACTGGAACGTCTCTCTCTTCAGACGGGGCCGGAATATCCCCGCTCCCTTGGTCTGTCCTCTCCCTGTTTTATACAGGAGAATCCCCTCTGCTATCTTGTTCAGTTGCTGTGCGTGCAGGAGTTCCAGTGCGTACTTAATGCTTCTGCACGCTGCTCTCAACTATCTGCGTGCTGACCCTCACTGCAGGTTATCTTCTCCTGGCCTTGTCCTTATCGAGGATGTGGCAACCTGTCGACTTCTGTCAGTCCCATCTCCTGCACGATGCTCTCTGCAATCGTCAGAGAGGCTTCCCACTGTGGGCCCTTGCCATAGAGCATTGAACTTTGTCTCTGAGGGTTTTCCATATAATAGAAGAGGCTTATATAGTCATTCCATGGCTATCTAGATAATTATACCCACTTGTCTTCCGTTGTGATGCAGAAGACAGGTTGCTCTGCGTGAAGGTCCAAGGAGCTCCCAATCTGGCAGGAATCTCTTCCTTTTCCTTACAGTTTGGCTTATGTTCTGCTCCACTTGGACAACGCATACTCTCTTACTGTACGTGATACCCCTGAGTCCCTTGGCTGGGTCATCCTGGTATCTTGGTCTATGTATTTTTCTGTCCTTGGGACGCATCAGCAGCCTAAAGTGCTCCTGACGTGCTCTCCCCGGACTGATATTGTCCTCTGTTCTTCACGTAACTATACTGCTAATTCCTCTGATCTGCATCCCTGTACCACAGAAATAGATTCTCTATACTCTTCGGGTGGTTTTCGCCCCCTACTATTAGAGAAAGTTTTTCGCATCACATTTCCCATGTGGATGTTTCTTCTGTGGCCCAGTTGCAGGCAGTATTGTTTTCATGTCGGCATACATGGTTTTTTTTTTGTACCCGGAGTGGGCATAAACCATGCCCATCTATATCTATGTATAGATATATCTGTCACACTTGGCTAGACATATATGTATTCACATCTGTATATAGTTTCATATATACATATATATCTATATCTATGTATCTATATATGTATGCACTTTTTGGGAGATGGTCATAGCACCCTGTGTATTACCCACTATCTCCCTAACTGTCGGTACTAAAGGGGCCCAGACAGTCCGCTTGCCTCTTATCATACGGCTCGGTAACTGGGTCCGGTTGTGCTCACAATTATTGCTGTGGCGTCAACAGCTTCTATTTTTGTTTTACACCTCCTTATCTATGAGGTATCAAACTTAAATGTCTTCCTATCTCTTACCAGCTAGGAAAGACACTGTACATCTTCAGTGTTCCGGAGTACCCTCCTGTTTTCCCTGGGAAAAGGGGTTTTTTCCATACCCTCTCTTCCCTTCCGGACTGGGCTAATTCCAGAGCGGTCAGTCTTCTTCTTTTAATCCTCAATGTTAATAACTCTGTGCCTAAAAGAGTTCTCAGCTTTTTCACATAAAGCTTTCCATTGAAGACCTGCCGTTCTTCTCCTGCTCCAGTTGACACCTGGGTCACCTGCCCATTCCAGATTTGGAACTTCATCCTCACTGCTGTGAAGTTCCCTTGGAGATTCCGCTACTGCGTCTACAGTACCTTCCATCACAGTTCTACTTCCTACAATCCAGTAGGTAAGCTCTATATGGTACTAGTTCATTAAATGCTTTAATGATACCTGACATGCATTCTAAAGACTCATCTTCCCTGTGGTCTTTAGTTTTTTGTTGCTCCTTTGCAACTCTTCTCTCCTCAACTCCTACCCCCCATCCCTCGGGAGATGCAGGGGATCCAGGTTGGGAAAATGCCGTCCTGTCTGGGATACGCATTTTATGGGATCTCCCATGGCATCCTCAGCTAGGGAGTCCCCACATGTGAAGACTCATTCCTGCTTGTTCCTGGAGATAGCACAGTTACTTACCTGTAACAGGTGATCTCAGGGAACAGCAGGAATTAGTCTTCACAACCCTCCCACCTCCCCTAGGAGTTGTATCTATCTATCTATTTCCTTTCCTCTTCCTCTCCTTCTGTCTCAGCTATGAAACTCAACTGGGGAGAGGCAGTGGGAAAGGCGGGAAGTCACCGTGCAGGCGCGAGGGATGCTCCCAAAAGCTTTCTGATTGGATGCTGGGGAGCATTCCCGTGCGGGCTCCATCGGCGCCGACGTACCCACATGTGAAGACTAATTCCTGCTGTTCCCTGAGATCACCTGTTACAGGTAAGTAACTGTGCTATCTCCAGGAACAAGCAGGAATAAGTCTTCACATATGGGGACTCCCCAGCTAGAGATGCCAGGGAGATCCCAAAGGTTGTGAGTCCCTGATAAGGGCTCCACCTCACCCCCATGGATCTCGGGCATCCAACCAGGGATGGGGGGTAGGAGTTGATTAGGTATGGAACAGGTGTTTGAGAACAGCCTGACCAAACAAGGCATCCCGGCGGGAGTCCTTGTCCAAGCAGTAATGGGCTGTAAAGGTATGAACCGAGGCCCAGGTGGCCGCTCGACAGATTTGGTCGATGGACACAGAGTTTAGATGAGCCATAGAGGCTGCCATGGCCCTCACATTGTGAGCTGTGACATGGCCTTCCAGAGAAAGGTTCTTACTCTGGTAGGCGAAGGAAATACACTGAGCAATCCAATTGGATAGAGTTCTCTTAGAGACTGGAAGTCCTAAATGAACAAGTTGAGAGGACTTTCTATGTTGCTGTGTCCTTTGTAAGTAAAAAGCAAGTGTTCTCTTACAATCCAGGGTATGAAGATTCCTCTCTGCAGTTGATGCATGAGGTCCTGGAAAAAAGACAGGTAAATATACCTCCTGGTTCAGATGAAAAGGTGAGACCACTTTAGGCATAAAGTGTGGATTAGTCCTGAGGACTAATCCACACCTTGTCATGATGGAACCTTGTATAAGGAGGATTAGCCACCAAGGCTTGCAGCTCACTGATACGGCGAGCTGAGGTGACTGCAATGAGAAAAATAACCTTCAAGGAAAGGAATTTCAAGGAGGTAGTGGCTAAGGGTTCAAAAGGGTGGCTTTATAAGCTGGCCAAGAACCAAATTCAAATCCCATGCCACTGGAGGTGGTCTAATGGGAGGTTTAGTTAAAAGAAGGCCTCTCATGAATCTTGCAATAAGAGGATGAGAGGAAATAGGCTGTCCATTAAAAGGCTTAAGGGATGCTGCAATAGCACTCAAATGGACTCTTACTGAATTCGTTTTAAGGCCTGCATGGGATAAATGCAGCAAATACTCTAGTAAAGAATTCAGAGGTATTGCAAGAGGGTTAAGACCCTTCTCTGCACACCAAATGGTAAATCCTTTCCATTTAAAAGCATTGGAACGTCTAGTGGAAGGCTTTCTGGAAGCATGAAGGATATCCTTCACTTGCTGAGAAAGATACAAATCTTGAAGGTCTAGGCCTTAAGCAACCAGGCTCTGAGGTGAAGAGACTGAGGATTTGGGTGCCACAACGTTCCCTCCTCCTGGGACAGGAGGTCTGGAGCAGATCCCAAGTCCAGGGAGGGAGCTTGAGAGAGATGCAGAAGTAGAGGGTACCACACTTGGCGTGGCCAATGTGGTGCTATGAGGATCATAGACCCCTTATCTCTCTGAAGTTTGAAGAGTGTCTTCGGAATTAGGGGAATGGGTGGAAAGGCATAGAGGAAGTCTTGCCCCCAGTGAAGGAGGAAGGCATCCCTGGCCTGAACTCCCTGACACGGAATCCTGGAACAGAACCGGGGAAGTTTGGCATTCCACGGACTTGCAAAGAGGTCTATGTCCGGGGTTCCCCAAATTCGGAAGATCCTGGTTATCTGGTCCCCATGGAGGGACCATTCGTGTGGAAGCAGAACTCGAACTCCTGGAAGATACACTGCCATGAGATGAATTTGATGCTCTCTGGTGAAGGCCCACAATCTCAGAGCTTCATTGCAAAGCGACAGAGAGCCAGTCCCGCCCTGCTTGTTCACGTAGAACATGGCTACTTGGTTGTCCGTGTGGATGAGGACTGTCTTGTAGCTGAGCAGGGTGTGGAAGACTCTGAGAGCTAGAAAAATTGCTCTGAGCTCTAAGAGGTTGATATGTAGAGATGTCTCCTGTGAAGACCAGATGCCTTGAGTGGAGAGATCTTGAAGATGAGCTCCCCAACCTCTTGGAGAGGCATCTGTTGTAAGGGTTGCTTGGGGTAACACCTGTTGAAAGGGGGACCCTAGCAACAGATTTTGAGTGGACTTCCACCACTGGAGAGAGCAAAAGAGGCGACTGGAGGTTGCTATTTTGTCTGACAGGCACCCTGATGCCTGGGTCCATTGGGTGGACAGAGTCCATTGAGCTGCCCTCATGTAAAGGCGAGCGTAAGGAACCACATGCACAGTGGATGCCATGTGGCCTAACAGTTGTAACATCTCTTGAGCAGTTAAATGGGATTTTAACTTAATTTGTGAGGCTTAACTGCACCAGGCGTAGGCAACGACCCTGGGGAAGATAGGCCCTTGCAGTTGTGGTATCCAGCAGGGCCCCTATGAACTCTAGAGACTGAGTAGGGGTGAGATGGGATTTTGGAATGTTTATTACAAGTCCCAGATACTGAAGGATACGCCTTGTGCAGGTTAGAGAAGTCTGGGCCTTTGACTGGGATGGAGCTCAGATGAGCCAGTCGTCCAGATATGGGAATACGAATATCCCTAGAGTGCGTAGAAATGCAGCTACTACTGCCATGCATTTTGTGAACACCCTTGGTGCAGAGGCCAGACCGAAAGGAAGCACTCTGTATTGGTAGTGCTTCCCTTGATAAAGGAACCGAAGGAACTTTCTGAGTGTTGGATGGATGAGGACATGGGTGTAAGCATCCTTGAGGTCTAGAGAGCAAAGCCAATCCTGACTCTGAAGGTATGGAAGGAGAGTACCGAGAGAAATCATCTTGAATTTCTCCTTGCATAGAAACTTGTTCAATTCTCTGAGATCTAATATGGGTCTGTAGCCCCCTGTTTTCTTTGGGATACAGTAGGGGGAGTAGAACCCTGAGCCCTGTTGAAGAAGGGGTACTTCTTCTATTGCCCCTTGGGCAAGAAGAGTAGCAATCTCCTGACCCTGAAGGTCGAGGAGAGATGTCTGAGAATTGAACTGTCTCACCATGGTGTGAGGAGGAAGGTTTAAGTAATGAAGCTTGTACCCCTCCCTTATGATGGAGAGGGTCCATTGCTCTGCTGTGATTTGTTCCCACCTGGGAGCAAAGTAAGCCAACATTCCTGGAATGGTGAGAGGCTCTGGATGTTCTAGAGCCAGAAAGGCTAAGCTCTCTAATTGTAAGCCAAAGGCCCTGAGGAGGCTGAGGCTGTTGGGCCGTATAGTCCTAGCAGCCTTAGGCTTGGCCTGTTTCGGTTGTTGCTGTCTCTTTGTAGCAAAACGACCTGCAGAAGAGGACTGCTGACCATAAGCAGAATAATATTTCCCTTTTTTGGGGAAAAAAACCCTTTTTGAACAACCTTTTTTTAAAAGGAGCAGAAGTAGACTTTGAAAGTCTATCTAAAGCAGAATTTTCAGCATCCATCTGGGTGGCCTTTGCTTGCCAATCTTTGCCAAAAAGGTTTTCACCTGTACAAGGAAGGTTTCCTAGTCCATCTTGAACCCAGGGTTCCAAATCAGAAGCTTGTAACCAAGCAACTCTGCGTGCACCTATGGCAATAGCCGAGGCTCTGCTGGCACCTTCAAAAGAGTCAAAGGCTGCACGGTTGGAAAACTTGGAAATATCCTGGGCATGTTTGAGCCAGGTGAGGAACTCTTCCCTTTTTATCTTCTGAAAGAAAAGGAGAGAAAGTTTGCAGGTGATCTGCAACTTCTTTTAGAAACTTCCCCATATAGAGACTATAGGAGTTGATTCTGGCAACAAGCATACTGGCCTGGAAAATTCTCCTGCCAAAGGCATCTAAGGTTCTGCATTCTCTTCCTGGAGGAGCAGAAGAGTGTCTTTTTGTACTCTTTATCTTCTTCATAGCAGACTCCACCACAATGGAGTGGTGAGGAAGCTGAGTCTTATGGAAGCCAGGACAAGGAGGAACACGATACATGGTGTCCAACCTGCGAGAATGAGGGGAAGTGGTGAGAGGAGTCTCCCATATGCCCAACATGTGATCATAAAGAATCTCATGTATTGGTAAAGTGTCTGCCTCTTTAGGAGCCTTAGGATATTGTAAAATATCAAATCTTTTGGCTCTAGGCTCTGTCTCAGGGGCCACTGAGATGGAAAGGCCCCTGGCCACTTCCCTAATGAAGTCTTGAAAAGACAAGTCTTCTGGAGGAGACATTCTCCTTTTTGGAGAAGAGGGCTCCTGAGGATGGATCACGGATGCTTCGACAGAGACCTCTGATTCATCAGAGTCTTCAGAGGAATCGAAGTATCGCCTGTCTGGATGCTCCTGCAGAGCCCGATACGCGTACCGGGTGGTATCGACATCGGGAGTGATCGGTACCGATTCGGTACCGATGGGCATCACAGAACAGTGTACTGCTGTAGTCGACACCAAAGCCGATGTCAATGCAATCGGTACCGGCACCGGAACCGATATCGGTGCCGGAGTCGGCACCGGCAACGGAGTTTGTTGCGGTACCGAAGGCGTCGCAGCTTGTATGAATGCCGTGATGGCACACTGCATGGTCAGGATATTCTGATCCATCGACGCAACCAATGTCTGGATGTCGGTACCAGTGGTTACCACTGGTACCCCAGAACATGGCAACAGGTGATCGGTCGAGGCCGAGCCATCGATGTCAACCTGTGACCCCATAGATAAAGCTTTGGAAGCCGGAGCCTCCCGCCGGGGTAATTTTGCCGGTGCGGATTCCTCAAGAGCAAGCCCGGAGGCATCTCGATACTTCTTAGAGGGAGATTTACCCTTCGAGGACCGGCTGGACTTAAGTTTGGTTACCTGAGATCCATGTGAGGAAGAAGAAGCCCTGGAAGACGTCGATGCAACCGAAGCTGCATCAGAGGGAAACAGGGTACTGAGCTTGGCTGCTCGATTCTGTAGACCTCTTTTAGACATCATGGAACAGGACTCGCAATCCGTAATGGAGTGGTCAGGACCTAAACATTTTAGACACCATTCATGGGTGTCGGTGACAGAAATAGTGCCGCTGCACTTCATGCATTTTTTTAACCCAGAGGCGGGCTTTTCCATGAGGAAAAAATGTCCTAGGCCTAAGGCCAAAGAAGAAAATGCACTGGAGTGAGAAAAACAGTGTGGTTTTTTTTTTTTTTTAGAATAAAGAAAGAAAAGACCGGCGGTACCGGTCCAGCGTTGAAGGCAGACGCGCAACCAAAGAAATAAAATAAAATAAAGAAATTCTTCAGCGGTGACAGGAACACGACCTGCTGGCTCCGCGGAAAAGAAGAACTGGAGAGAGGCGGTTGGGAAAGGCGGGAAGGCAGCGCAGGCGCTGTGGGATGCTCACAAAAGCTTTCCTTTTGGATGCTGGGGAGCGTTCCCGCGCAGGCTCTATCGGTACCGACGATACCCATATGTGAAGACTCATTCCTGCTTGTTCCTGGAGATTGTGGTATCATCAGCATAGTGAAGGTTGTTGATGAGTCTTCCACCAATCTTCACACCTCTGTTTATTTATTTATTTATTTATTTATTTAATTGGATTTCTATACCGCCTTATCATACAATCAAAGCGGTCTTACAAACAAAGATATTAAGAGTATTAGTGAGAAAATGTAAAGAAATAAAAGTTAAAGTTATGGTATAATGTGTTAGAGTGAGTTGCATTATCTACATAGTGAGCTATACTATAATGTGAGCTATTATACAATATGTATATGATTTACATTCCAGACAAATTAAGTTAGTTAATTGCATGACCGTAGTGTTCTATAAACAAAGATGTTTTCAGTTGCTTTCTAAAGTCATTGATGTCTTGAGCTGCTCTTAGCTCATTAGGTAGAGAGTTCCAGATGGAAGGTGCAGCAAAAGAGAAAGCCCTTTCAGAGGTGTCTTTACGTGTTTTTCTGACATCATTTGATAAGCTGATTCTGTTGTCAGATCCTCTTCTTCTAGGTCTGTTGCTAATATCTGACTGTATGAGATATGTCAGGCTTTCTGCAGAATATTGTTGTTTTATCTTGAAAATATAAATTATAGTTTTATATTTTACACGTGAAGCTATTGGTAACCAGTGAAGCTCTTTCAAGATGGGAGTTATATGTTCTCTACTTGATAGACCAAAAATTATACGTGCAGCAGTATTCTGCGCCAGTTGTAAAGGCTTAAGTGCTTGCTTAGATAAACCCAGATATATTGGATTACAGAAGTCAAGTAATGGAGTAATCAATGCTTGACAAACATTTCTGAAGTGAACAGTATCAAGAAGCGGCCTTAGTCTTTTGATGAGCTTCATTCTGTAATAAGCGCTTTTAATTGTCTTATTTATGTGTGATCTGAGATTCAACTCATTATCCAGAGTAACTCCAAGATATTTTACTTCTGATTTAATAGGAATAGTTGAGTTATCTATTTTGATGTCAGGAGGATGCGCAAAATTATGGTTACGAGAAATAAATAACGCCTCTGTTTTGCTAAAATTAATTTCCATGTTGTTTGTTTTACACCAGTTGGACATTTCTGAGAGACATTCTGTAATGCCCGAGAAATCAGGGTTCTCAATAGTGATAGTTGTGAAAATCATAATATCATCAGCATAGATTGTATACTTAATTCCACTTTTCAAAGGAATTTTGCATATTGGTTGCATATAAATATTGAAAAGGAGCGATGAAAGTGCAGATCCTTGTGGTACACCTTGTATTACTCTTATGGGCATAGAGGTTTTTTCCCCTATCTTTACTTGTAAAAATCTCTCTGTCAAATAGGAATGGAACCATTTTAAAGTGACCCCATGTAGACCAATCTCCTCTAATCTATTTAATAATCTATTGTGATTTACTGAGTCGAATGCTGCAGAGATGTCTATAAAAATCATTATAATACCTTTCTTAATGTCATCAATGGTGCGGAGTATGCAGTCAAAAAGATAAATCATTAAAGTTTCAACTCCATGGTTTGGGCGAAAACCATGTTGGTTAATATCTAGGGGTGCATGAACATCAATGTGTTCTTGAAGTTGAAGTTGCACTATCTTCTCTATGATCTTTGCTAAAAAGGGTATGCTGGAAATTGGCCGGTAGGCTGCTGGATTATTCTTGTCTAGCGTTGTTTTCTTCGGAATTGGTCTAACAGTTGCAAGCTTAAGTTGCTCTGGTAAAATACCTTGAGAGAGGGAATTTTGCACAATGTTTTGTATGATGTGAATAAAATTTGACTTTGTAGACTTGATCCACGATACAGGACATGGGTCAGTGGGAGAAGTGCATGTGTTTATAGAAGAAATAATGTGCAAGAGTTGCTCCTTTGATGGAAAGGAGAATTTTTCCCAAACCCTGGAATTTGAGACTGATTTTAAGTTAAGTTTTTCTGTAGCTTTTGTCTTAGAGTGGAATTTTTCCCTAATATAGTCCGCATACTTTTGCGGTTCAATTTGAGCTTCCCCTTCTGTCTTTTGCTCCTTTGTTAAAGATTTTACAATTTCAATCCTGCTTCTCTGATGATTTGTTCTGCATATAAATTAAACAGGTAGGGGGAAAGTATGCAGCCTTGTCTTACACCTTTGCTTTTTTTAAACCATTCTGTTTCTCATTGATCCGTTCGAACTGCTGCTTCTTGATCAATGTACAGATTGTGCAAGAGTACGATCAGGTGTTCTGGTATGCCCATGCTTCTTAATGTGACCCAGAGTTTCTCATGGTTTACACAGTCAAAAGCCTTGCTATAGTTGCTAAAGCACAAATAGATATCCTTTTGGTATTCTTTAGTCTTTTCAAGGATCCATCTCACATCCACAATGATGTCTCTCGTTCCTTGCCCTTTCCTGACCCCTGCTTGCACTTCAGGTAGTTCTTGTTCCAGGTATGCTTGTAGTCTCTTTTGAATAATCTTCAGTAGAATCTTGTTGGCATGTGGGATCAGAGCGATTGTGCGATAATTTCCACAGTCAGTTGGATCACCTTTCTTTAGTATTGGTATAAACACAGATCTTTTCCAGTCAGTTGGCCATGATGTTGTCTTCCATATTTCTTGGCAGAGCCTTGTAAGTACGGTAACAGCTGCATCAGATTGCTGTAATACTTCTATGGGAATGCTATCAATGCCTGGTGCTTTGTTCTTTGATAATGCTTTCAATGCTGCTTTAACTTCTTCTTTCATTACCAATGGTTCCTGATCATAAGGTACAGGTTGAAACGGCTGTTGGTCCACTTGATCTTTATCATATAAAAACTCTGTATATTCCTTCCACCTTTTCTTGATCTTCTCAGCATCATTCAACATAGAACCTTGAGCATCTTGTAACATTCCAATTCGAGGCTGGAACTTTTTCTTTGGCTTTCCTAAAGCTACGAGAGTTAATCTTGTTCTTCCTCTAATAGTTTCTGCTTCTTTTTCCTTGCATGCGTCGTTGTAGTACTTTTCCTTGTCCTGTCTTGCTGCACGTTGGAAATCTCTGTTGAGTTCTGTTATTGTCTTTCTTTCTCCTCTGGCTTTAGCTTCTCTGCGTTTCTGGGCAATTTTCAGAGTTTCTTCTGTCATCCATTTTGGCCGTTTTTGCTTTTTCACCTTTTGTAGAGACTTCTCGCTTTCTTCCAACACAACCTTCTTGATGTCATTCCATAACTCTTCTGGAGCTCTGTCATTTGTATCTAAAGCAGCAAATCGATTTTGCAGGCAGTCTTTAAATTCCAGTGGTATATTCTCAAGGTCATATTTTGCTGCATTCATGAGTGGTTTGCTCTTTTTCAACTTTAGCTTGACTTTGCATACTAGTAGTTGATGATCTGTACCACAGTCAGCTCCAGGTTTTGTCTTTGTTGATGTTATAGAACTTTTCCATCGTTGACTTCCACAGATGTAGTCAATTTGATTTTTATACAGTCCATTGGGTGAAGTCCATGTATACAGTCGCCCCTTGTGTTGTTGGAAGAAGGTGTTTGATATGAATAGATCGTTGGTCTTGCAGAATTCTATCAGTCTTTCTCCAGCTTCATTTCTGTTGCCAAGTCCATATTTTCCACCTGCTTTGCCGCCTTCTTTGTTGCCAGCTTTTGCGTTCCAGTCACCCATGACTATCTGCTTGCATGTTCTGTCAATTTCAACTTCTACTTGTTCATAGAACTCTTCAATTTCATTCTCTTCTGCAGCTGTTGTTGGGGCATATACTTGAATTATAGTTGTGTTGATAGGCATTCCTCATAGACGAATAGAGATTAAGCGTTCACTGACTGCATTGTATTTCATTACAGTTCTTGCAAGTTTCTTCTTTATTATAAATGCAACACCATTTCTTCTTTGTCTTTCATTTCCAGCATAGTAGACCATGTGATCATCTGATGCAAAGTGCCCGATGCCAGTCCATTTCAGTTCGCTGACACCCAACAGATCAAGTTGTACACGTTCCATTTCATTTTTGACCACCTCCAACTTCCCTTGGTTCATGCTTCGTACGTTCCATGTTCCAATGCGTAAGACATCTTTACAACTTCTGACTCTCATTTCATGCGCAGCTACATCAGCAGTCAGACGTCCCGAGGGCTTTGATCCAACCACATCATAAATGCTAGCTTTACTCTGAGAAGTCTTCAGCTCTTCCCCAGTAGCTTGTTGAGTGCCTTCTGACCTGGGGGTCTCATCTTCCAGCACTATAGCACAATTTGTTTTGTTGTAACTATCCATTGGGTTTTCATGGCAAGATACAGAAGTAGATTGCCGGGCCTTTCTTCCGTGCAGTTTAAGTTTGGTGGTGTTGCCGTTGTCACAGAAATGTGATCCTCCGCCGTCAACACTATCCCATTCTGCTGCTGCCCAGATGAGTGGTTTGTCTTGGTCTAGCACCTCAGCTGAGACCTGTCCATCTTGGGAGACCCTGCCAGTAGTTAAACTACCGATAGTTTAGCTCTCAGCATCACTGATGCACACAAGCCCTCACAGCACAACAAGCTGCAAACCAAGTGAGGGATTAAGACTTAAGTAAAATGAAATAATTCTTGGAAGACAGAAAGTCACCTAGATACCAAGACTGCAGGTTTTACAAACTAATCAGATTATATTATATTATATTTTGTGCAGAAGTTTAAATAGTTGCAGTTATGGGACCTCAAGAGTGTTAGTTTTGATTACATAGAAACATAGTCCATTTGGTCTTTTTCTGCTGTCATGTTTTTATCTAGTCTGCCCTTCCATATCAACCACTACAACAGTCCCCATTTTCCCTTTAGAGATCCTCTGTGTTTGTCCCATGCTTTTCTGAATTCAGATACTGTCCTCATCTCTACCACCTCCACTGGGAGACTATTCCATGCATCTGCAACACTCCATAAAGAAATATTTCCACATATTCCTGAGTCTATCCCCTTTCACCCTCATCCTATGTCCCCCGCGTGGCAGAGCTTGCTTTCAATCGAAAGAGGCGGCACTCCTGTGCATTTATGCCATTGAGGTATTTAAACGTCTCAATCATATCACTTCTATCCCGCCTTTCCTCTAAAGTATACATATTAAGATCTTTAAGTCTGTCCTCATATGCTTTATAATGAAGACCACTAACTATTTCAGTAGCCACCCTCTGCACCGACTCCAACCTATTTATATCCTTTTGAAGGTGCGGTCTCCAGAATTGCACACAATACTCCAAATGAGGTCACACCAAAGACTTACACAGAGGCACTATCACCTCCTTTCTTCTGCTGGCCATTCCTCTCCATATGCACCCAAGCATCCTTTTAGTTTTCATCGTTGCCTTTTCTACCTGTTTAGCTACTTTAAGATCATCAGACACAATCATGCCTAAATCCCGCTCCTCTTTTATGGACAGAAGTACTTCACCCCCTATACTGTATCACTCCCTTGGATTGCTGTAGTCCAAATGCATGACCTTGAATTTTTTAGTATTCAGTTTCAGCTGCCAAATTCTAGACATTTCTTAAAGCTTAGCTAGATCCCTCCTCATGTTATCTACACCTTCCTGGATGTCTACTCTATTGCAAATGTTATCATATCATCCACAAAGAGGCAAACCTTACCTGACAGCCCTTCCGCTATATCACTAACAAAGATGTTAAAAAGAATCGGACCAAGGACAGATCCCTGGGCACACCACAGGGTAACCACCTCTTCCTCAGTGTGAGCTCCATTTACCTGTACCCTTTGTTGCCTCCTATTCAACCAATTTCCAACCCAAGCAGTAACTTTAGGGTCCATTCCTAGGGTGCTCAGTTTGTTTATAAGTCACCTGTGAGGAATGGTGTCAAAGGCTTTACTGAAATCTAAATACACCACATCTAGGGCTCTCCCTCGGTCCAACTCCCTGGTCACTCGGTCAAAGAAATCAATCAGATTTATCTGACAAGGCCTTCCTTTGGTGAATCCATGCTGCCTCGATCCAGTAATTTGTTGGACGCCAGAAACCTCACTATTTTCTATTTGAACAGCGCTTCCAATAATTTACTCATCACAGAGGTTAAACTAAAGGGACCACATGTGCCTCTCTCCAGTCCTGTGTTACCACTCATGACTCCAATGAGGCATTGAAAAGGTCAGTCAGTGGAGCTGCTAGAATGTCCCCAAGTTCTCTCAGTATTCTCGGATATATCCCATCTGGTTCCATCACTTTGTCTACTTTTAGTTTACCTAGTTCCTCACAAATACAGTCTTCCGAAAATCGTTCAAAATGCTCCTTGCTTCTGTTCTTGTTTGTGGGTGTTTTCTGAGATCCTGCTCCTGATCCTTCATCTGTGAACACAGAACAGAAATATTTGTTAAGCAATTCCGCTTTATCCTCATCAGCTTCTACATATTCCTCCCTTGTGTATGACAGTACCACTTTTGCCCTTCCTCCTCTCACTAACATATCTGAAAAATGTCTTATCCCCCCCATTTTATTGCATTGGCTATGTCCTCTTCTTTTTGTACCTTTGATTTCCTGACTACTTTGCCAGCCTCTCTAGGATTTTCCAAATATAGATGCCTGTCTTCCTCTCTCTGTGATCTCTTGTATTTCATGGAGGCTTCTCTCTTTTTCTTTAAGTTTTCAGCTACTTCTTTTGAGAACCACAGCCAGGGGCGGCTCAAGGCAATCTGCTGCCTGAGACAAGGGATGAGATGGCGCCCCCTCACCCGTAGTGGGGGGCAGGCTTTCTCAAAACTCCAATCAGGGACTGAACCAAACCAAAAAGCCAATTAGATTATGTGGAGGAAATGCAAGATGTTTGCGCACCAAGGAACTAAAAGAGAGAGCGAGAACCATAGCACAGTTTATAAAACTAAATAATAACTTATTTTTATTTTGTTGTTATAAACTGCGTTATGGTTATTGCTTTTTCTTTTTGAACATATATTTTGCATCCACAGAACCCCCTTCCTCAACAGTGGGTGCAGAGCAGAACCAGGACATTCACCCACAGAACTCAATATCTTAAAAAAAATGTGATTCTGATCATCTCACTAACAACAACAAACATTCTCCAGTATCAGGCATATTGGGAACTAATACAAAACCCTACAACAAAGTCACTGAGTATCTATAGAGCATATCTACCAAATCATACCATACCATATCAGCATCAACTTCTAAAACTCACATGATGAGCCCATCCGAAAAAAGCATCACTGTAAATACTGCAGTGGGCCTTGGAATATCCAAACACCTATTTGAGAAGCTGAACAATTCAGATTACTACAGTACAGATCCCTACATACAAACTCCATCTTAACAAAACACCTGGTCTTGGTCACACTCTCAAAACACGGACCCTCACCAAGCACAGAATAAGTGACCATAACCTAAAAATAAACACATGTAGATAAAAAATTAAACTGCAATCCCAAGAAGCCAGATTCTGCATACAGTGTAATACCAGAGAAATAGAAGGAGATGCATTTTCATGTACTGTATTAAAATATAAAGATAGCACCAAGTCTGATCACTAAATTGAAAATAGAATTCTCTTCTTCTTCTCTGATCATGTAGGTCCCAATGTGAGGTTTCTGCTTTTCTCTGTCTCCCAGTGTACCCTCCTGTCTACTTCCCCCAGGGTCGACATGAGGGTTATGCAGGGCCATTTGCGGAGACTCACTGTGATATCATTTGCATAATTTTAGTATACTTTATTTTAAAATGTATGTCACCCATCTAAAATCCTAGGTGGCTCCTAAATATGCGCATGCAATTTAGTAAAACAGATGATACAATAAAGCAAACATAATAATAAAACATTTTATTTAATTAATGAAAAGCCACGTACACGCTTCCCCCCCCCCCCTTTTAATCAAACCATTATAAGTATCTGCACATCAGATTTATTTTGTTATGACCAGATTATTGTTGAGGAGGGAAGATATAAAATGAGAAACTAATCCTGGTAGCCATGAACTCAAATGCTGGATTGGTTTGTGGTAGAGCTGGAAAAGTGCAGAACTCGGCAGCAGTGAAGCTATCAGGCTACTAAATACAATTTAAACGGAGACATTACCTTAAAATTTGAAATTTCCTTGAATCCGAACTGACAAAATATTTTAAATTTCAGTCTGGCAGCATAAAGAATGCAAAACTGCAAATCTCAAAAACAATACATATTTCAGTACCACCCCCCCCCCCTCCTCAACCAACACCCTACAGTTGACCTCACCAAGAACCCAGAGTACAGAACGCATAGAGCAAATCTACTATTCCATAACGGCACTAACTTCCAAAACTCACACAACATGGAGCATATCCAGAAAAGGGCAGCACCATAAATATTGCAGTGGGCCCTAGAACATATATACTCCTATTCAGAAAACTGAACAAGCCAGATTACTACAGCTCCCTACATCAAAACTCATTGCTAACAGAACATGCAGCCTCAGTCACATATATGCAGAACAGAGATAGATCTTCATCAATTAGGGAATATATTAGTACAAACTAAAATAGACATTTGTAGTCAAAAAATGCTTTTACCCATTACTGTTAGGTTTACAGGATTTCTTTCCCAAAATTATAAATTACGGCAGAGTGAGGCAAGAGGAAGAACTCTCACAAAAAGGCATCTGCTTTGTCGGCAGTGGGTGGCCTTAGTTGCACCGGCAGCTATTTTGCCACTCTGAAAAGCGGTAACATGCTGGGGATGTAATGGCCTCCCTGCAATTAGCCTACAGCCCTGCATAATCAAACTCTGGAATTAGATACCAGAGGATGTAGTAAAACCTGTTAGTGTAGCTGGGTTTAAAAACGGTTTGGATAAGTTCCTGGAGGAAAGGTCCATAAACTGTTATTAAAGAGGACCTGGGAAATAAACTGCTTGTCCTGGGAGAAGCGTTGTGGAGCCGGTGCGCCTTTTTGGGAACCTGCCAGGTACCTGTGACCTAGATTGGCCACTGTTGGAAATGGGATACTGGGCTTGATGCACCTTAATCTGACTCACTATGGCATTTCTTATGTTCATGTTACCAGTGCAGTGCCTAGGAAATATGCTGCTAAATATGTCAAACGAGGGGCTCAACAGCACCCATGCAGCATCTCCCACTTCCACAAAAATGACTTGGCACCTAACACAGCACTTCCCACCCTCCGAAAAACAAAGAGAGGCTTAGTGGCCCCTACAAAGCACTTCCCACTCTCTAAAAGACAAGAGGGACTTTGTGACCCCAAGATAGCAACTCCCACGCCAACATAAACACCAAGAAGGGCTTGGCAACCTCCACATAACTAAATAGTTACAACAATTAATGCACAGTTATCTGTATAAAGTTAGAAAGTTATAAAGTTACTAAATATTATCTGTATAAAGTTACTAAATATTATCTGTATAAAGTTAAAAAACTATGTTCCATGTAATGTATACATTAGTGTACAAATTTGTTTACTTTGTTCCATGTAAACCGCCCCTGATCTCTGGAAGGGGCGGTATAGAAGAATTAGATAAATAAATAAATAAAATAAATAAACATAACTCCTGAAACTGTGCACTGGACCAGCATGGTGTTAATGTAAATATATATTCTGTAAAAAAACAAAGGAAATGCAAGATGCCCGCACACTAAGGAGCTAAAAGAAAAAGTGAGAACCACAGCACATTTATAACAACAAATTTTTACTCAATTTATTCTGTTATAAACTGCGTTATGTTTCTTACTTTTACTTTTTGAATATCTGCATCTACAGAAACCTCTCCCTCAACAATGGGTGCAGAGCAGAAGTAAAACATTCACTCACAGAACTCAATATATTAAACAAATCTGATTCTGGTCAGCTCACTAACATTCTCCAGTACCAGGCATATTCGGAATGAATATAAAACCCTACAAAAGTCACCGACGATCTACAAGGCCAAATCTACCATACCATACCAGCATAAACTTCCAAAACTCATGCAAGGGGCATACCCAGAAAAAAGCAGCACTATAAATACTGCAGTGGGCCCTAGAATATCCATACACCTATTTTGAAAATCTGAACAAATCAAATTACTACAGTACAGATCCCTACATACAAACTCGATGTTAACAGAACACCTGGCCTCGGTCACATACTCAGAACACAAACCCTCACCAAGTATAGAATAAGTGACCACAACCTAAAGTAAAATTAAAATATGTAGATTAAAATTAAACTGAAACCCCGAGAAGCCAGTCTCTGTATGTGGTGCAACACCAGAGAAATAAGAGATGCAATTTCCCATACTGTGTAAAATATAAAGATAGCGCGAAGTCCAATCACTGAATGGAAAATAATTATTTTTTCTACCTTTTGTTGTCTGACCATTTTATTCTGTGATCATGATGGTCCCAATCTGAGGCTTCTATTTTCCTCTGTATTCTCTTAGCTTTCTTTCTACAGTCTCTAATTAATCTGCCATTTTTTGTTTCTCCTTTTGTTTTTTTCACTTCCTTCCATTTTTTATATTGATTTTCTTCCTTTCAGTTTTCTTCCATTTATTTCTCTCTGTCCACCTAGATTTCACTACTCTTTACTACCAAGTTCTCAATCTCCCTCTTTTTTTTTTTTACGCCATCCACCTACCACTTTTCAGTCTTCACCCCAGTCCTCCTATTCCCCAGCTGTTCTTCCCTGCTCCATTATTGCTGAGTCTCTTGCTCACTCTCTCTCCCCCTCCATGTCTAACATCTCTCCCCCTCCCCCCTCCCCCCAATTTATACAGTCTCTCTCTCTGGCTTTCTCTTTCCCTCCATCCAGTACTTCTGCTTTCTCTTTCCTTCCATGTCTGCCCTCTCCCTTCCTATCCCCCCTGCAACCAGCATCTACCCCATCTCCATACCATCCCATTCCCTCTCTATTACTCCCATGTCTAGCATTTCTCTATCTCTTTCTCAACCTATATACCCTGTGTTCATCTCCCCCCTCTCCCCATGTGCTGCATCTCCTTCTCTCCTTATTGCCCTGTGTCCAGGATCTCCCCTCTGTCCCCACATCCCCAAGTCCAGCATGCTCCCATAGTCTCCCTATAACCCCCTGGTCAACACCACCAGTATATCTCTCCTCCTTGCTTCTCCCTTTGCTGTTTTCCATGTCCAGGATCTCCCTAGCCGCCCACCCCCCACCTCAATCTTATCCTAACTACCTCCCTATTCCCCCCCCCTGCACCCAGCATCTCCCTTCTGATTCACTGTGCCCATCCATGTCCACCTCCCAATGCTCCCTTCATGTCCACCTCTTGTATGTACAAGGGGCAGAGCCTGCCCACGGAGCAGAATGTCCCATGTACATGGGCTGTGCAGTTAATGATCCCAGACCAGAGAGGCAGGGTATAATTGGCCTTGCACAGCCTCTGCCTGCAGGATATGCTGTTCCTGCGGCAGGTTATGATCTCTGGACCACAATCGCTGCTTCCCACACCTTTCTGCCTGCAAGAGCAGTATGTCCTGCAGGCATGGGCTGTGCATGCCGTGACTGCGGCCCTGAGAAACAGAGCCTGCCCACGGGAGCCGATGTCAGGAGGGCATCATCACTGTCCACCCACCCTCACTCAGGATGGCCTGCAGAGCACCAGCAGCCTAGTGGAGAGTCTGCCCATGGGACATGCCACTCCCATGGGTAGAAGGCTGTAAGTAGCGATTGTGGCCTCTCTCAGCCTTCTGCTCAGGGAGCAGCATGTCCTGCAGACAGGCTCTCCACTAAGCCGGTGGCACTCTGCAGGCCACCCTGAATAATGATGACACTCTCCTGATGTCAGCACCTCTCTGCCGTGCTTACCCAGTTTACCGGGTAACACTGGCCCTGGTCCAGCATTTGTCTTCTTGATTCTCCCCTCTCCATTGTCCAGCATTTGTCTTCCTGCTTCCCCCTCTGTCCAGCATTTGTCTTTCTGCTCCCTCCCATCCAGATTTGTCTTACTGCTTCTTCCCCATGTCCAGTATTGATCTTCCCCATCCAGCATTTGTCTTACTGCTTCCCCTCCCCCGTTGTCCAGCATTTGTCCTCCTGCCCCTCTCCCCTGTTCAGCATTTGTCCTCCTGCCCCCCTGTTGTCCATCAGCTGTTCTCCTACCCCCTCCCCTGTTGTCCACTATTTGTCCTCCTGCCCCCCATTGTCCAGCATCTATCCTTTTGCCCCCCTTGTGGTCCATCAGCTGTCGTCCTGCCCCCTCCCCTGTTCTCCAGCATTTGTCCTTCTGCCCCCCATTGTCCAGCATCTGTCCTCCTGCCCCCTCTTCTGTTCACTATTTGTCCTCCTGCCTCCCCCATCCAGTATCTTCCCTCCTGCCCCCTCCCCTATGCTGCCGCTGCTGCTGCCCCAGATCAAAGAACCATGGGACAGTGGTGGGGAGCTCTCACGGTCACCTCTGGCCAAAAATAAAAGCAATACAAAAGCACAGGGTTTGCAAGCCTCCATCGGCTTGTATGTCCCTGCTCGTTCCGTCCCCCCTCTGATGCAAAAATCTTCATCAAAGGGGGCGGGACCCATACCCATTAAGGAAGAAGTTTGTAAGGCCCTGATGGGTCTCGCCCCCTCTGATGATGCTTTTCACATTAGAGGGGGGCAGATCTGGGCCAGCAGCGGCGGCGGCTAGGTTGATTCTGTTGCTGCGGAGAAGCGGCGGCAGCAGCTTGTCTAACTTTTTTTTTTTTTTTTTTTTAATTCTTTGAAGGCAGAGTGAGGCAGCTGTTTTGGGGGCATTTTTTGCTGCCCCCAAGACTTTTGCCGCCTGAGGCAGCTGCCTCACTCCACCTCATTATAGAGCTGCCCCTGACTATAGCGGCCTCCTTTTCCTTTTACCTTTATTTACCATTCTAACAAAAGGGTTGGTTGCCCTTTAAATATCCCCTTTCAGTTTTGCCCACTGTTCTTCTACATCCCCCAGCTGTTCCCATCCTGCTAACGACTCCTTCTGGTATTGGCCCTTCTTGGCAAAGTTAGTTTTCCTAAAGTCTAAGACCCTCGCTTTTGAATGTATTCTATCAGCTCTAGTCCTAATACTGAACCACACCATCTGGTGATCACTGGATGCAAAATGATCTCCCACTATTGAAGCAGCGAAGTGCAGACAATGAATAAATCCAGGAGTCAATTTACAGGGTCCAAACCAATTTATTGTGCACAAGGCCCAGTTAGTCAAAGCTTCAAAAAGGACTGAGCAAAGTTCTTACAGAGACATATTCATTTATACATTTTTCTTCAGTTTGATACATGCAAACTTTCTATTGGTCCCAACGCTCCCTGCACCTGTCCAATCAGAGATCCCTCCTGGGCCTAGCACCCAGCGCCCTCCTCTAGGACTGTTCTAACAATGGTGCAGTTTCTAGGTTTGGATACTTCTCTACTGCAAGGTCGTCCCTGGCTCTAGGAATGCAAGTATTGAAACATTTCTATTTTCACAGCACAAGAGAATAATGAAAGATTTATGCATTCATGAAAACTTCTTATTCAGCAGTTTAAACAGTTTTTCTCAAACTTTTACAGACTTTGGTTCTTTACTAAGATGGGGGTTGGAATCAGGGCCTAACTTACAGGCCTTTCACATTTGTAGGCTATTATAGGCTATAGCCTGCCACATTTCCCCCTTTGATTATTTTCACCCGCTAGTGAGAAAGGGTGAGAATTAAATCACATATTAAACTTGCGTAATCGCCTTATCTTGGGGTATTGGGGAATATTGCCACATCGCTAATATTTTCGTAGCTGCCTTCCGTTCTATATGCTATCAATAACTGAGGTTATCATGCATAGGCAAAGGGGTAGGAGACATGGGAGAAACAAGCAAGCAGACAATATGAGTAATACAATAAGCACAAGTGTTTTCATACCCCCTAACCATGAAAACGCTGAACCAAACCACCCATCCAACTTTAGACTATGCTAAGTTTGAACAGGCACAAATGTTTGCTTTCTCATCTGGGTAGCTATATCTTCAACAACATGCCCATTATTATCAATCTGCAAACAACAATTGCTTAAATTCAATTTTCCACATACTCCACCTTCAGCTGCTAACAAATAATCTAGAGCTAAACGATTCTGATAAATAGCTGTGCGCATTTGTGTACTCTGCTTAGCTAGAAGAGTTAGTGCCTTGCTAGTTTCATTGGTTATTATTTCAACAACAGCTTGTAAGCATATAATATGATTTATCATATACACAGGAGTACAATATCCCCATGTCCCATCTTGCTCCCAAGTAGCAGGTCCATAGTATGAAATGATTCTCTCAGGTGGCTACTCCTTATCCTTCCATTTGTCCCATTGGCCTATTTTCAAGATCTCTCGTTTCTGTCGACTTCTGTACACAGGATAACCCAGTTGCTCTCCATGGGATGTAGGCAAAAGGAAAAAGGAAAGATGTATGGTTCCCAATGCACATGCCCCTCCCCAATGGTGAGGAAGCCTAGCATATCCAGTACAGTCCAGGTGGTGCTTGCCAGGAATTATAAGATGCTAGATTAGTCCAAATGCTGGCAAGATGAGGGAAACGGACTAAAGGGTTGGAGGGCTCTGAAGCGTTGATTCCTGACCACCAGGACGTCTTCCTCGTGGTACTGTTGTAGATCTTTTGGTTGAGAAGGACCAGCTGTCCAACCTCCATGTTAAACTGTGGTCCTGAGCGAGCAAAACACAAGTTACCAACAATGGGGTGGGCCAGTACCCACTCACTGGTAGTGTTATGTAAGTCAGTCTGGTTGTAAGGAATAGAATAGTTCATTTCTTGCGCCTCCCAGGGCCATTGGTCTCCCATCTTAGTTCCTCCACAGAAAAGGCAGTCTGCAATGTGGAGACTAGATGCTACTGCTCCGGCAAGTTCAAGGAACAAATTTTGGGAGGTATGAGTAATCTCAAACTCTGCTTTCATGGCCTCATAAAAAGAGTGATGTATTTGATAGGGTGCGGATACATGAGCCTTAGTATTTAACCGTATATGTATGATGATTCCGGGGTCTATGCCTCCTCCTGCTATACGCAATCCAAATCTGTATCCTTGCTTCCACTGGCTAGGGTCGAGTATGAGGAGTTGTAGGGGATTGCAGGCACCCTTCTTGCATTTCTGGGGCTCATGTAATCTGACTCTTGTCAGGCTGCCTCTGCGATTATCTCCATCCCACCCCATAGGTGCATTAGTCCAAGTAGCAAAATATACGCATTCCCACTTTGGACAGAAGTAGGCATCTTTAGATGACATGCTGTAGACGGTGTTTGGGGAATTCTTTCCAGTACACCGTCCCCATCCATAGGCTCCTTCTGGACACATATATTTATCATCATGATAATAAGCTTGTTCCCATGACCCACACTTGTGGTAGGCATTCCTGTTTATCACATCGCAGGCATCAAAGTCCAAGAGAACATATTTTGTGGGGTCTGTGAGTGGGTGTGTGGCATTTATGAGGGCTCCATCCTCATCATTCCAGCGTATCTCAAGTACATAATAGGAAGGATTCTGTCGGGGATTATAGCAAGTCTTACTTTTCCCCTTGGTACAGATATTTAGCTCTGTACCGTTGTATACACACCGGCTGACTATACCAGTGCAAGTATAGTAAGAATGGTAAAGTAAAGTCTGAGTAACCTTCAGTCCAGTTCGGGTGGTAGTTATACAAGCTGCACAAGGGGGTAAAGCAAAAGTCTTTTCCAGGAATCCCAGGACCACCACTCCCACAAGGCAATAGTGGAAAAACATTGTGATTATAGTCTTTGGAGGTCAACTGGAATGTTGGGTACGATGAACTTGTAGAGTTTCTTCTTTTCTGCTCCGACTGCCACTCTTGCGTGACAGGGGTGGGATTGTAGATTCTGAAGATTCTTACGATGCCACTTGTCTCCGCAATGTGAGTCGCAATGGAGTCTCCGGATCATTTACTGAAGTCCATTGACCAGGTTCAGGAGCAGCTGCTGGCTTCACTCGACTGTGGTGGATCCAGGGTTCGAGTTCTGAGACTTTTACTGCAGTAGGGGTTGACAAGATGACAACATAAGGTCCCTTCCAATGCGGCGCCAGCGGGGTCTTTCTCCACTCTTTGATCCACACTGACACTCCTGGCTTGAAGGGATGCAGAGGTTCGGTCAGATTGATGGGCAATCGATCTTGTACCCAGGCATGAAGACTCTACAAAACGGAACCTAAAGCCAATAGTTCTTGTCTAGTTATTTCAGATCCTATTTGTTTCATATCTCCTTTAATTCCCTGTACAATGGGCGGAGGTCACCCATACAAAATCTCAAAAGGGGAAACTCCCAAAGACTTGGTTGGGGCAGAACGTATCCTAAGAAGGGCTATAGGGAGAACCTGAAGCCACTTTAGGGGAAAGCCGACAGTCACCCAGGAGTGCATGGTTCGGACAAAGGTATCCTTGAAGGATACTACCAAAAGCAGTGAGGTTCCAAAAGGGAGTATAGTAGCCCAAATGCCGTTGAGTAAGGAGCAGACAGAGCATAAAGATTCCAAATTACCCCTGCCTACCAATAGCCAGATTAATATGAATAAAATACAGTCTCTAAAATGCTTGTATGCCAATGCTAGAAGTCTAAACAATAAGATGGGAGAGTTAGAATATATAGCACTAAATGAGAGGTTAGATATGATTGCACTCTCAGAGACATGGTGGAAGGAGGATAACCAGTGGGACACTGTGATACCTGGATACACACTATATCGTAATGATAGAGCTGATCAAATTGGTGGAGGGGTTGCGCTCTATGTTAGAGAGGGCATTGAGTCAGAAAGGATTAAAGTTTTGCAGGGAACAAAATTTGCTGTAGAATCTCTATGGATTGAAATTCCATTTATGAAGGGGAAGGTGATGGCAGTTGGAGTATACTATCGACCGCCTGCCCAGAATGAACAAATGGATGATGAAATGCTCAAAGAAATCAAGGAAGCTAACAAAAGTCACAACAGAGTAGTAATAATGGGTGATTTCAATTACCCCGGTATCGACTGGGTCAGTGTCACAGCAGGACAAGCTAAAGAGATAAAGTTTCTAGATGGAATAAATGACTGCTTCTTGGAGCAGCTGGTTCATGAACTGACCAGAGGGGAAGCCATACTGGACCTAGTCCTTAGTGGAACGCCAGATCTGGTGCAAGAAATAAGGGTGTTGGGACCACTTGGCAATAGTGATCATAGTATGATCATGTTTGATTTAATTAGTGGAGGACAGATAGTAAAGGCATCCACAGTACTACCTTTTAACTTTCAAAAGGGAGACTATGATAGAATGAGGAATATAGTTAGGAAAAAACTAAAAGGAACGGTTCCAAAGGTTAAAGACTTACAGCAAGCTTGGGTGTTATTTAAAAATACTATCCTCGAAGCCCAGACCAGCTGTATTCCACGCATTAGGAAAAGTGGAAGAAAGTCCAAAAAACTGCCAGCATGGTTTAAAGGTGAGGTCAGAGAGGCTGTTGCTGCCAAAAAAGCAACCTTCAGGAAAAGGAAAAAAAGAGCCAAATGATGAAAACTGGAAACAGCACAAGCACTGGCAAGTTAAATGCAAAGCATTGATAATGCAGGCAAAGCGGGAATTTGAGAAGAAACTTGCTACGGAAGCAAAAACACGAAATAAAGACTTTTTCAAGTACATTCGTAGCAAAAGGCCTGTGAGAGAGTCAATTGGACCATTAAATGATAGAGGGGTAAAAGGGGGCAGTAAGAGGAAACAAGGCTATAGCAGAGAGACTGAATGAATTCTTTGCTTCGGTCTTTACTGAGGAAGATGTAGGGATGTTACCCAAGACTGAAGTGGTATTTAAAGGTGATACTGCAGAGGAATTGAGAGAAATCGCTACACCGGGAAGATATATTACAACTATTTGATAAACTGAATAGTAGCAAATCACCTGGACCGGATGGTATACATCCCAGAGTGTTGAAAGAACTGAAATATGAGATTGCAGACCTGCTATTGGTAATCTGTGAACTTTCATTAAAATCATCTGTAATACCTGAAGATTGGAGGGTCGCCAACGTAACACCAATTTTTAAAAAGGGTTTCAGGGGTGACCCAGGAAATTACAGACCGGTGAGCCTGACATCAGTACCAGGGAAAATGGTAGAAACCATCATAAAGAACAAAATTACACAGCATGTAGATAGTCATGGCCTAATGGGAGACAGCCAACATGGCTTTAGACAAGGAAGATCTTGTCTTATTAATCTGATATGTTTTTTTGAAGGTGTGCATAAACAGGTAGACAAAGGTGAGTCAGTTGATATAGTGTATCTGGACTTTCAGAAAGCTTTTGACAAAGTCCCCCATCAGAGACTTTTGGCGAAGCTAAAAAGTCATGGGATAGGAGGCAGTGTACTATTGTGGATCGGGAACTGGTTAAAAGATAGAAAGCAGAGGGTAGGGCTAAATGGCCAATATTCCCAATGGAAAAAGGTGAATAGTGGAGTACCCCAGGGATCTGTACTGGGTCTGCTGCTTTTTGACATATTCATAAATGACCTGGAAAAGGGAATAACTAGTGAGGTTATCAAATTTGCAGATGACACAAAACTGTTTAAAGTTGTTAAAACCCAAGAGGATTGTGGAAAACTGCAGGAGGATCTGGATAAATTGGAAGACTGGGCATCCAAATGGCAGATGAAATTTAATGTGGACAAGTGCAAAGTTATGCACCTAGGAAAGAACAACCCACACTATAGTTACACGATGCAAGGCTCCACATTAGAAACCACCACCCAGGAAAAAGATTTAGGAGTCATCGTGGATAACATGTTAAAACCCTCCGCCCAGTGTGCAGCGGCGGCCAAGAAAGCAAATAGAATGCTAGGTATCATAAGGAAAGGGATGGAGAATAAAACAAAGGATGTTATAATGCCTCTGTATCGCTCCATGGTACGACCACACCTTGAATATTGTGTGCAATTCTGGTCACCGTATCTTAAAAAGGACATAGCGTTATTAGAAAAAGTACAGAGAAGAGCCACCAAATTGGTGAAGGGGATGGAAGGCTACTCCTATGAAGAGAGGCTAAGAAGGTTATGGCTGTTTAGCCTGGAGAAGAGACGGCTGAGGGGAGATATGATAGAGGTCTATAAATTAATGAATGGAGTGGAACGGATAAACGTGGATCAATTGTTTACGCTATCAGAGTAAAGAAAGACTAGGGGACATGTAATGAAGCTACAGGGTAAACTATTTAAGACAAATAAGAGAAAATATTTTTTCACTCAACGTGTAATCAAACTCTGGAATCTGTTACCGGAGGATGTAGTAAGGGCTGTTAGTATAGCTGGGTTTAAAGAAGGTTTGGACAAGTTCCTGGAGGAAAGGTCCATAAACCACTATTAAAAAGGTACCCAGGATATCAATGCTTGACCCAGTACAAGCATTGTGGAACCTGTGTCTTTTGGGGATATTGCTAGGTACGTATGACCTAGATTGCCACTGTTGGAAACAGGATACTGGGCTTGATGGACCTCGGTCTGACCCAGTATGGCATGTCTTATGTTCTTATGTTCTTGACATAGCTTGGACAACTGAGATTTCAGGGTTCTATTCATGCGTTCTACCTTCCCTGAACTCTGGGGTCTATAGGCAGTGTGCAACTTCCATTGTATCTGTAGAGCTCGAGCTAACTGTTGAGTTACTTGGGACACAAATGAGGGTCCATTGTCTGACCCTGTAGTTAATGGTATTCCAAATCGAGGAATAATCTCATGGAGCAGTACCTTTGTGACTTCTCGAGCCTTCTCTGTTCGGGTGGGACGGGCTTCTACCCACCCAGAAAATGTGCAAACTAGAACCAACAGGTAGTGATATCCGTTTGCTCGTGGCATTTCAGTAAAATCTACTTGAATATCATTCATGGGGGCCACCCCTACTGTCTGAACTCTTGGGGGTGGAACGGGACCTTGCCTTGGATTGTTCCTGCATATGTCAAACACTGCTGTGCCACTGAAGTGGACAGGGGTCCTAGTAGTGAAATACAAAAATGGGGTCTCAGGGCTCTTTCCATGGCCGTTTTCCCATAGTGCGTGGCCTGATGAAAAGCATGAACAAAAGCTGGCCCTAATGCTTCAGGAATGACTGTAGGACCTGGAGGTGAACTACCCTCTGGAGGTGGCAGCACTATCCAACCTTTTTCTGTTAGGACCCCTCCCTCCTTTTCACAGAAATAATCCAACTCTTTGGTAGTGTATCAGGGAGCCCATGAACTAAGGAGCACGGGGAATATGGCTGCTTGCACTGAAGTGTCTTGGGTCACAACTCGTCCAGTTGTGGCTGCTTTTCGGGCGGTGGCATCAGCAAACCTATTTCCTCGGGTAACTTCTCCTACTCCTTTCTGGTGACCTCGACAGTGCATGACTGCAACTTGCTTAGGGGCCCATACAGCATCTAATAGTATCAATATCTCGGGCCCATACCTAATGGACTTGCCTCCTGAGGTGATCAACCCTTGCTCTTTATACAAGGCTCCATGTGCGTGTAAAGTGGTAAAGGCATACTTGGAATCTGTGTGTACATTTAAACGGAGTCCTTCTCCTAATATCAGTGCTCTAGTGAGAGCTATCAATTCAGCCTTCTGTGCTGAAGTTCCTGGGGCCAAAGCTGAGGACTTAACTACCAGATCAAGGGTCACCACTGCGTATCCAGCACAACGATGTCCATTGATGACAAGACTGCTTCCATCCACAAAGAAAGTCTGTTCAAGATCCTCCAAAGGAACATCAGTTAAATCTGGGCGACTTGAAAATAGTGTCCATCGTCTCTATACAGTCATGATCAGGGGGCCCAGGACCAATTGGAAACAATGTAGCAGGATTCAGAGCTTGACTAAATTTTAACTGTATCTGGGGATTTTCACGCAACATGCTCTGATATTTCAACATTCATGAATTCGTTAGCCAGAAACTCCCTTTGTGTTCCATGACGGTGAGGACAGAATGGGGTACAGTCACTTGAAGATTTTGTCCTAGAGTGAGCTTATCTACTTCGTTCACTAAAAGGGCTGTTGCTGCAACAGCTCTCAGACAAGGGGGCCAACCTCTTGCTACCACATCCAGCTGTTTTGACAAATAGGCTACTGGCCGCTGCCAAGATCCAAGAGATTGGGTCAGCACCCCTAGAGCATTTCCTTGTGACTCATGGACATAGAGATGGAAAGGTTTTTGGACATCTGGGAGACCCAGAGCTGGTGATGATGACATCAGAGGGCTTTTCAGAGATCAGAAGGCTGTATCCTGTTCCGGTCCCCACTCCAGTGGAGACTTTTCCATTCCTTTGGTAACTTGGTACAATGGTTTTGCTAACAGCGCAAAATTGGGGATCCATATGCGACAGCATCCTACGGCCCCCAGGAAGGCTCTCACTTGCCTCCTGGTGGTTGGAGTGGGAATACTGCATACAGCTTCTTTGCGTTCAGGTCCCAAGCGTCGAATTCCGCTGGACAGCTGGAACCCTAGGTATTTAACTTCAGTTTGACATAGTTGCGCCTTAGCTCGTGAGACTTTGTATCCAGCCTCATTCAAAAGGTACAGAAGTTCATTGGTGGATTGTAGACATTCACTTTCTGAGTTGGTGGCTATGAGCAGGTCATCCACATACTGAAGGAGAACCCTTTTGTCCTGGGTTCACTGAGTAACTTGAAAGAACTTGATTCAGGGCAGCACTGAAGAGAGTAGGTGAATTCTTGAATCCTTGAGGTAATCGGGTCCAGGTGAGTTGGCCCCGCCTTCCTGTTGTGGGGTCTTGCCATTCAAAAGCGAATAAAAGTTGACTAGTGGGGGCCAGGCGTACACAGAAAAAGGCATCTTTTAGGTCCAGGACGGTGAAATGAGTAGCTTCAGCGGGGATCAGTCCCAAGAGAGTATAAGGATTTGGTACTACTGGGTGTATAGTTTCAACTGCATCATTTACCCGCCTCAGATCTTGTACTGGGTGGTAATCCCCTGTCCCAGGTTTCTTTACTGGGAGAAGAGGGGTGTTCCAAGGTGACTGTCATTCCTTAGGAAGTCCATACTTCAACAGTTTCATCAAATGGCAATGGATTCCTTCAATGGCTGGTCCGGGGAGAGGATACTGCTTCACATGCACTGGTTCCGCTCGTGGCTTGAGGGTGACAATGACAGGGGCTATGTTCTTTGCTAGGCCAGGTGGATTATCTTCTGCCCATACTTCAGGCGGGGCTATGAGGCTGGTGGGTATACAGGAACTGTTTGACTTAATTGGAGGTGTACTATAGAACTGCCACTCTTCTTCTCGGGGAACAGTTAGCACCACTAATCCTGCAGGCTTTGGGTTCACAGTCATCTTCATTTCTCCCCCTTCAGCAAAGGATATTTGTGCCTGAAGCTTTGCAAGCATATTTATTTATTTATTTTATTTATTTACTTATTTCTTCTATACCGCCCCTTCCAGTGATCAAGGGCGGTTTACATGGAACAAGTTATGTATACTAATTGTATACTTTACATGGAACAGGAAACTTTCTAACTTTTTACATGGAATAGCTTAACAAATTATGTGTACTACTGTATACATTACATTGAAACAGAGAAACTTTCTAACTTTTTACAGAGGTGACAGGTGTCATAAACTGTCCAAACTATTTACATAGGTTATTTACAAGTGATTCTATACAGTGGTTTTCTCGGCCCAGAAGTGGAATAGGGCACTCAGGCATATACAAGAACTGGTGCGTTATCTTCTGTCCCCCTAATTCACACATACGGTTCTTCAGGAATGGCTTGGTGGCCCTGTTTCCAGTGGCCCCAACAATGGTGACAGATCGAGAGGAAAGAGGAGCCACTGGCTTTGCCACCACGGAATGTTCTGCTCCTGTATCTACCATGAAGTCCATATATTGGTCCCCTACTTTTAAACTGACCATAGGCTCCTGGGGACCCAGGGTGAACTTGGAGCCCGGTCTGGCCTAGTCTTCATCCAATTCATCCATGTCATAGCCCGTTGCTACTGCCACTCCCTCAATGGCTTCTTCTCTCTCTTGCTGGAACTGTGCTCGGTTCATTCCTCCCCGATTCCGAAATCGGCCTCCTGTTCTCCAGGGACTCCCTCCTCCCCTCCTGGGGGTGGAGTCAAGATGCGGGCATTCATTTCTCCAATGTCCTTCTCTGCAATGGGCGCACTGATTCGCACCCAAAGGAGACCTGCTATTTCCGCGGCCTCTTCCACGTTCTCTGGTCCTTTGGTTAGGAAAACCTCCTCCACATCATTCAACTAAAGCGGCAGCAAGAAGATCTGCTTTCTTCTTCATCTTTCGTTCACTTTCTCTGTCACGTTCATTTTCACGATTCACAAATACTTTCTGAGCGACTTCCATTAACTGTGCTGTATTCATACCCGCAAAACCATCCAGTTTCTGCAATTTTCGTTTTATGTCTCTCTGGGACTGACTAACAAAGGCTGCATTTACCATGCGCAAATTCTCCTGAGCGGCAGGATCGTATGGGGTATATAGCCTATAGGCCTCAGACAACCGCTCATAAAAGGCCGCTGGGCTCTCATCTGGACCCTGGATAACTTCAGATACCTTCCCGATATTCATGGCCCTCTGGCCTCCCTTCTTCAGGCCTTGCAGCAAGGCCTGGCAAAATCGCGTTAGGGCCGCTGCCCCCCTGTCATTATTCGGATCACATCTAGGATCTTCATTCGGGAAATCTGCGGCGGCTTCTTGTGGGAGATTCAGATCCTCCCCTTCTACGGGATTTTCTTCTAACCAGCGGATGGCTGCTTGCACAATCCGTGCTCACTCCTCAGTAGTAAAGAGAGTGGACAGGAGCTGGCGACAATCGGCCCAGGTAGGCTGATGAGTTTGCATTATACTAGACATTAATTCTGTCAACTCCTGGGGTTTTGCTGTATAGGATGCATAATGCGTTTTCCAGTTTAATAAATCAGTAGTGGAAAAAGGTACATAGACTAGACTGGTTGGTCCTGGTGCCATCTGGCCCTGTTCATTTAGGATAGGTACACCAGGCACTTGACGCAATGGCATTAGGCGCTCTGCTTTCTCCTTCTTCAGGGTTATACTTCTTTTTTTTTTTTGATTCTTTATTTTCGTTTTATAACAACTTAAGGAAAAGGAAGACATACAGCTAAAAGCAGATACATAAAGTGTAATACATACACCAAAGTAAACCACTGCCACCCCCCTCCCCCCTGCTTCTTCTCTAGAAAACTAATCATTCCCGAAGCGGGCGTGTATTTACATTATTGTGTTACAAAACCTATCGGTGATCTGAAACATGATGAGTGCACATTATACAGGCATGTTGGAGCAATGAGCAGATTGTACATAATCATTAAGCATCTGCCATTTAGACAAGCAAGAGTGAGGTTGGGCATGGGGAATAGCTCTCCGAGGTATCTGCTCATATTTACTATATAAGCAGACGAGGTTCCACCATTCATTGGCAGTAAGTCGAGAGCTATCCTTCCAATTCCTCATGATTAAGCAGATGGCAATACCCAGCATGAAATCAAGGAGAAAGCGACCCTTCTTAGGAAGAGAGGGGACCTCCGCCACAGAGCGGAGTCCCACGATCTTCCAAGAGAGAGGTTCGTGAATGTGTAAGATAAATTGAATACAACCCCAGACCCGCCCCCAATAAACCTGTAGTTGAGGACATTCATAAATAACATGAGCGAAGGTTCCCACAGCAGTATGGCAAGACCAACACTGGTCCCTAGCATTTGTGTTCCATTTGGCTATTTTTTCTGGGGTATAAAAGCATCTGTGTGCAAAAAAGAAGAGAGTTTGGGTAACAGAGGCAGACCGGGAAACCCGCACTACTTTGCTCCAGAAAACGCTCCATTGCACAGGGGTTTAAAGTGGTTTGCAGTTCGCGCTCCCAGGCTTGTTGGGCTCTAAAAGTGGCCGTGTCTGTGCCCTGACATAATATTTTATAAAAGTTAGAGGCTACCCCATGTGTGCTACTAATAGAGTGAACTATCTCTAATAGCCCGTCCTCAGTAGGGGCAGAGGGCGGCATGATTCGAGCACTTTTGAGGCAGTGTTGAAGCTGCATCAATTAAAAATACTGTTTCGCTGGTAACGCAAATTCCTTTTGTAAATCAGAAAAGGTTTTCCAACGAGCTGCAGAGAACAGCTGTTGGGGTGTCCAGATCCCCCTTGAGTACCAGGGTTTCCATGCTATCGTTCTTTTTAGGACTTGAATGCTGGGGTTATTCCATAGCGGGAGTCCGTCCTGAGGACATACGTTCGGGCCCAGTGATAGAATGAGAGTGTTAAAGGCCGCAAGAGTATCGACAATCATTGGTGGATGGCGGGTGTCTACTTGATAGGACATACCGGGGAGATGGGTCAACGGAATTGGGCTACTAAGCTCCTCTTCTATGTCAAGCCAAACTGGTCTGCTGTCTGTTGAAGCATCTAGCCATCGGGCACCTTGCTTAAGTAGGAAGGCTTGATGATATCTAAGGAAATTAGGAAATCTGGTACCCCCTCTTTCCTTTGCAGACTGTAGTTTTTGTTTAGCTATCCTTGGTGGCTTGCCCTGCCAGAGATAACGGACGAGAAGGCCCTCAATATCTTTATAAGTATGTAGCGGGAGTAAGCATGGCAGCATTTCTAAAATGTAGTTCACTTTGGGGACTATCATCATTTTCACAGTTTCTAAGCGGCCCCACCATGTAAGAGATAAGGGAGACCAGCGATTCGTGAGCTCACGGACTTTAGAGACTACCTCTTTGGCATTAAAACTGATAGTATCTTCTAAAGGAGAACAGTAATGGACCCCGAGATACTTCACCATGCGGGATTGCCAAAGGAAGGGAAAGGCCTGCATGTCAGCCTCATGTACCCAGCGGTTCAGTGGGAATGCTACAGATTTGGTCCAGTTAATTTTATAGCCCGATAATTGTGAGTATCCGTCAATCAGATCCAAGACAGCTGGAACCGAATCGAGGGATACGAAAAGCATAAGGTCATCTGCATATGCAGAGAGTTTAATCTCCCTATGACTGAAGGGGACACCTCGAATACGTGCGGACTGTCTAAGAAGGAGGGCTAGGGGTTCAAGAGCTAGATCAAAGAGCATTGGTGATAGGGGGCAACCTTGACGCGTACCTCTTTGGAGATTAAATGGCTGAGACTGGATAGCATTTACACAAATACTGGCGACGGGTTGAGTATACATGACTTGGAGATATCGGAGGAAGCCCTCCCCAAAGCCATACCATCGGAGAACTGCAAATAAGAAGGGCCATTCTAGGCGGTCAAAGGCTTTTTCGGCATCCAGGGAAAGACCCACCCATGGATGATCTAGATTGGCAGCACTGGATAGCACATGGCACAAGGTCCGAGCATTGTCAGCAGTTGATCTGCCGGGTACAAAACCGCATTGGTCAGGGTGAATTAGGGTGGCCATCCTGTCAGATAGCCGGGTGGCCAAGATCGTTGCGAAGATCTTATAATCGGCATTAAGTAGGGAGATTGGACGGTAGTTGGCGGTTAGTAGCGGGTCTCTGCCTTCTTTCTCAAATACTACCACATTAGCTGCAGAAAAGGATCCCAAAGAGGATGTATCTACCGCAAGGGCAGTAAAATAGAGTTTTAAATAGGGAACTAAATCTGCACTGAACGTTCTATAGAATTCGGTCGGGAGACCATCGGGCCCTGCGGCACGGCCCGAGGCTGTTCGTTTTAGGGCAGATTGGATCTCTGAAGTAGAGAAGGGTTCATCCATCGCATCCCTATCATCTTCAGAGAGGGTCGGCCGCTGAATGCCAGAAAGCAATCGCTCGAATGTCTCTGACGAGAACTCACATTCAGATTGATATAGGCGGGAGTAGAAATCCCGAAAGAGCTCTACAATGTCGGAGTCTGTGGTCACTATGCCCCCTCCCTGTGGATCTCGAAGGGCCGCTACGCGTTTGGCTTCTTTTTGACCTTTCAAGGCGTTGGCTAAGAGTCGACCGGCTCGGTTATTTTCACAATAATATGTCCCTCGCTGAAGCTCAATACTCTTAGAAGCTGCAGTTGAGAGGATTGAATTATATTGAAAACGGAGACGCTGTAATCGAATTAGTACACATGGATCAGTACGTGAAGTTAGAACTCGTTCGCCTGCTTTTATTTGTTGGTCTAGTATGAGTAGCTGCTGTTTGCATTGTTTTCGCAGGCGGATTTGATAGCTAGTGATCGTTGCTCGAATAGCCGCTTTGAAGCCCTCCCACCAAGCCCAATTCGCAGTATCCTGGGGTAGATTAAAATGGAAGTAATCCTGTATGGCTGCTCGAATTTCTAACTGGAACTCTGGCTGAGTTAACAGGGCTCTATCAAAGAACCAGGCCCCCGAATTCCCTTGGGGTGCAGTAGTATGTAATTGAAAGGAAATGGCAGCATGATCTGAAATATGTTGGGAGTGAATCTTTGCAGTGTCCACCTGAGGAACTAGCAGTTTTGATAGTAGAAAGAAGTCTATGCGAGACTGGGATTTATGAGGGGAAGAGTAGAAGGTGAAGTCCAGCTCATTGGGGTGTAGTAACCTCCATAGATCAACTAAAGCAAGATCTTTGATCAGGGAGGTAAGCGTGGTGTGACTCTTGGGGGGACCACTTGCCCTAGGCGGCTGTTTGTCAATCAGGGGATCAAGGACTAGATTGAAATCCCCCCCAATTATCAATGAAGTATTAGCAGAGGCCTGCGCAACCTGAGCAATGGTAGCAAAAAAGGCCGGGTCATCCACATTAGGAGCGTAAAGGCATATACATGTAACTTCAAGGCTACCTATCTTGAGGTGAACTCTGGACCATCTACCTTCTGTATCTGAGCTAGTCGCAATAATAGTAGCATGCAAAGATTTCCTAACCAGTATGGCAACCCCACATTTCTTAGAAACGGCTGGGGAATAGGCGGCCACCATGTAAGGTTTAATATTGAGTTTAAGAGTTTCCTTCGAATTTAAATGCGTTTCTTGGAGAAAAATCAGATCCGCAGCTTCCTGACTTAGGTAGCTTAGGATTTTCTTCCGTTTTATCGGATTATTGATTCCTTTTACGTTCAATGAGAAAATCTTACATAGTGCCATCAATCAGTAATAGACATTTTAGGTAAGGGCGCTTGAAATCATACAACATAATCAGAATCTGTGCAACAATGACATAATCACCGAATATTCTGGCTAATACACCCCATATTGAAAAGTATGTACCAAAGTATCTTAGAGAAGAAGCAAAACCCCTAAAGAATATGGCGACCATATGTCTGCGGGAGGAGGCCCTAGAGAGGAATAGAAAGACATGAAAAAAAGGAAAAGAAACACCAGAGTCCGTGATTAACACTGTCTCTGATACTCATCGAGGCTACTGTGGGTAGATGGAGTCGGGTCACAGATATCATCAAAAGTAAGGCAACAAACTGCCCTCGCCAGACTCTTTGCTGGGCTGCGGCAGATCCAATATGGCAGGTACAGCGGACATGAGAATACTTGCAGGAATATTCTGGAAGTCAGCGCATTAAGTCGGCTTCTTTGGAATCCAAAAACTCCGCTAGTAGATCAGGGTCCTCAAATGTTCTTGTCTGATTGTGAAGCGTGACTCGGAGCTTGGCCGGGTACATCAGGCCATAGCGTGCTTGTAGTTGTTGAAGCCTCGGACGGAATTCCAGAAAGCGCTTTCGGCGGTCGACCGTGGGTTTAGCCAAGTCGGGATAGAAGGAGATCTTGTGGCTCTCAAACTCCATATGGCCCTTTGCCCGAGAGGCATTTAGAATTTGCTCAACGTGTTGATATCTCAAAAGTCGAAAAATAATAGGCCGCGGGGTCTTCCTGTTGAGCGTTATGCTTGTGGGTACACGATGAGCGCGATCGATTTCCAAATCTTTGGCAAAGGTGATTTGGAGCAGGGAAGGGAGGATTTTGCATAAAAACTCTTTCATGTCTCCCGATTCCACTCCCTCCGGTATGCCCACAAGTCGTATGTTGTTGCGGCGCGCTCTATTATTGCCATCTTCCACTTCTTTCTGCAAGGCCCGCACCTGACGTTCAACTTTGTCGAGTTTGGACAACCGGGCCGCATGGGAGTCCAATATGCTCTCCATTTTGTCCTGACGCGAAGAAAGCCCTTCTAGCTTGCCTTGCAACACACCAAGATCTTCCCGCAGCGCTCGGAGTGCTTCACCGTTTGACTGCACGAGGTCTTTGACCCCCCTAATCTCTGCGAGGATTTCCTGCTGCATTTCGGGGCCCTCGCGCAAGGCCAGCCCCTTCTGCGGGGACGGAGGTTCAGTTTTGGAACGTTTGCCGTGAGAAGCCGCCGGAGATCCAAATTCCAGGCGCGTGGGTTTGGTCCCCGCCATCTCACCAATGTGCCCCGACAAGACCAGAGTAGAAGTTCCAGGTATGTGCGGTGTTAATTCAGGATTCTGAGTAGGCCTCTCGGGAGCCTCAGCGTTATGCGACCATCCCGCTGGACATCAGGCTCCGCCCCCCCAGGGTTATACTTCTTAAATCATACAGCTCTCGGGTATAAGCTTCCTTGGTTGGTGACCCTGAACTGGCAGGAGAGCCTTCGCTTTCCATCTCGTCGGAGGACCCTGGTTCCCCCGACGTACTTGGGCCAGACTCGGGGCTATCACTCGGGGAAGTGGGCTTCTTTTGCTGCTGCAGCGGTAATTGCTGAGGTACCTCATCAGGTTCCGCTTCAGGTAGCGGAGCTGGGGGAACTAACCTATGTGGGTGCTGGGGTAAACGAGCCAGGAATTCTGGGGACTCTGGGGCATAATACACAGGCGGCTTTTTCTCCTCAACCTTTCGGGTCCTCCTAGTAGTTGCTACTAATATTCTCTACTGGTCCTCATAGCAGCGCTTCACCCAAGAGGGCTGCCTTTCGCAAACACCCAACCAGGAATCTATGTAGGGGAACTGATCAGGGTGTGCTTTTTATACAAGCTGATGAATACGAGAAACTGTTTCTACATCAAAGGTGCCCCCACGGGGCCATGAAGTAGCTAACACAGGCCACTCCCTATCACATAACACTCTTAATCTAGACCAGGGGTCTCAAACTCAAATTGCTTTGAGGGCCAAATGAGGACTTGTAAAGTAACCCGGGGGCCGCACAAGACGCAGGCCTAATTTGCATAAGGGACCTCATTTGCATAAATATTTGCATAATGTTACCATAAACTAACTTTTAGTAAACATGCCTCTTAATGAGCGTATGGATAAAGAAAGACTAAAAGATTTCTACATTACTATAATCCAGTGCCAACCGCCAGGCACATTAGGAACTACTACAAACACTACCCATTTAGAACCCATAGCAAACCCACCGTATCGTAACAGCACTACCAGGACTCACAAAGCACCATACCCTAACTATCAAAAGGCAACACTGCAAATATTAAACCAATACATTTCAGAGAATAACAATACATGACCTACTGGGGAAAGAGAACAAGTGGCAATGTCAAATAGGAATTACATAAACAGAATACCTCAGCTCAGTTACACATGCAGAACATACACCATCACCAAACAAGGAATCAAAATTTAGAAACAGGAAGACAATAATTAAACTGGGAACCCCAAAAGCCAAACTTGGAATGTACAACAACACTGTAGAAATAAAACTATAAATTAATTTCCTCTTGTATTAAATAAAGCACAGACGTTAATGATGCACATTTCCCAGAGCTGACATATTCCAGTTAATTCAAAATAAAGAGATATTTTTCTACCTTTTGTGCATTTTTTTTTTCAGTTGCAATTGTGCCAGCCACTTTCTTCTGGTTTCTTGGTGTCTTCTGCTAACTCTCCATGGTCTGCTGTCCATTTGTACTTTCTTCTCTCTTCTAGTTATTTTTCCTTTCTCTCTCTGCATCTGCTTTAACATACTAATCTTTTTCCTTTTGCTCTTTCCTCATTCCTATTTCATCCACTCAAATTTTACCCCTCCATTCTCAATCCACACTTACTCACCCAGTACCTGGCCAATTGTAGATTTTTCTTCCCTCCCACACAAAATATTTTTTCCCCTCTCCATTTTACTCTCCCAGCCCTATCCCATTCTAATCCTCCCCCAACATCAGCTCCCTTGTAGTTTCAGCCCCACCCAGCATCTGCTCCCTTCTAGTCCCCGCATCATCAGCCCATTCCAGTCCTATTCTAGCCCCACCATCAGCCCATTTCCTGTCCTTGCTCCCCCCAACTAAGCCCATTTCCAGTCCTAGCTCCCTCCCCTCACAGCCCATTTCCTTTCTAAGCCCCCTCCCCATCAGCCCATTTCCATTCCAAGCCCCCCTCCCCATCAGCCCATTTCCATTCCAAGCCCCCTTCCACTCAGCCCATTTCCATTCCAAAACCCCGTCCCCATCAGTTATTTGCAGTTCAAGCCCCCCCTTCTACTCAGCCCATTTCCAGTCCTAGCAACCCCCCCAGTCCATTACCAGTTCTAGCCCCCCCATAGCCCATTACCAGTCCTAAGCCCCCCAACAGCCCACTTCCTGTCCTAACCCTCCCATCACCCCATTTTCATTCTTAGCCCCCCCATAACCCCATTTTCAGTCTTAGCCCCCCCCAATCAGACCACCTCCAGTCCTAACCCCATCTGCCCATTTCCAGTCCTCGCCCCCCCATAGCCCATTACCATTCCTAAGCCCCCCAACAGCCCACTTCCAGTCCTAACCCTCCCATCACCCCATTTTCATTCTTAGCCCCCCCATCACCCCATTTTTAGTCTTAGCCCCCCCCAATCAGACCACCTCCAGTCCTAACCCCATCTGCCCATTTCCAGTCCTCGCCCCCCCATAGCCCATTACCATTCCTAAGCCCCCCAACAGCCCACTTCCAGTCCTAACCCTCCCATCACCCCATTTTCATTCTTAGCCCCCCCCATAACCCCATTTTTAGTCTTAGCCCCCCCCCCAATCAGACCACCTCCAGTCCTAACCCCATCTGCCCATTTCCAGTCCTAACCCCCCCCCCCCAATCAGGCCAAGTAAATAAACTAAAAACAAAACCCTGTCTGCTGCTGCTGCTGCCGCCGCCGCCGTGGTAGCAGCACAATCAGCTGTTCGCGGTCCCTTCTCCTATGCCCGGAAGAGCCCCGAGTCTGCTCCTTTAGCGGTGAGCTTTTCAAGCCGCGAAGAGAGTATTTTCCTCTCGCGCGGCTTGACAAGCCGCGCGAGAGGGAAATATTCTCTTTGCATCTTGAAAAGCCCGCCGCTAAAGGAGCAGACTCGGGGCTCTTCCGGGCTGAGGAGAAGGGACCGCGAACAGCTGATTGTGCTGCTACCACGGCGGCAGCAGCAGCAGCAGAAGACAGGGTTTGTGTTTTTTTTTTTTCCTCCGTCGCGGGCCGCACAAAGTTCGGTTGCGGGCCGCATGCGGCCCGCGGGCCGCGTGTTTGAGACCCCGGATCTAGACGGAGACAATTTTATGCCGTAGTCTCCTGAAAATCCTTTACGGAAATTCGTGATCATACATTCCAGCGGAGTTTGCGTGTACTCCATCCCTCCCATAATCGTAATGGCATACACGTAATGACGTACAAGACGACAAACAGTAAGGGTAGGTAGTATGGCTGTAGGTAAGGGGTCCGTACAGCCCACAGAACACTGAGGGAAACAAACACCACACGCTTCCTTCTTTTCGCGACCTGGGGGCGGTCGCCCGGCCAGGAACTGCGCTACTCAGGAGTCCTCTCTCGCTCGGTCTGTGTCTCAAGACCTCTCAATCACACAATCATACCAGCACAAGAAATCATTTTTCAAAATGCCCAAGGTTTTCTGACTAACTGACTATTCCCAACCAAAGGGTCGGTGGCTTCGGCTTCCGCTAACCCTTATGCAGAGCGTACTAGGACTGCCCTTATGAGAGGTGATCAAGCTCTCTTGTCTCGCGCACTCATGCGAGATTTTCCAGTTAGTCTATACCAAATCAGTCTCGCGCACACATGCAAGACTCTTTTCCCCAGGCTTCACTGACTTTTAAACAAGAAAATGTCTACTCACCGGATCCGGTTCCCGATACCAAACCAGTTCTTGGGTTGGATCCTGGACTCCCCTCGGGTTCGGAGGTGTTGGCCGGCCGGACCCAGTGGTCCGCCGAGGCAAGGCGGAACCCTCTCCGATACAAAGGGATCAGTGGCGCCTGAGGTTTCCCCTGTGGTCGGACAGACACAGTTCCAACCGGGCCAAACCTGGAGGCGAATTGCGTGGAGTATTCGCTTGACCACCATTCACTATCCGCACATTCCCGGCCAACGCACCAAGAATACGAAGCAGCGAAGTGCAGACAATGAATAAATCCAGGAGTCAATTTACAGGGTCCAAACCAATTTATTGTGCACAAGGCCCAGTTAGTCAAAGCTTCAAAAAGGACTGAGCAAAGTTCTTACAGAGACATATTCATTTATACATTTTTCTTCAGTTTGATACATGCAAACTTTCTATTGGTCCCAACGCCCCCTGCACCTGTCCAATCAGAGATCCCTCCTGGGCCTAGCACCCAGCTCCCTCCTCTTGGACTGTTCTAACAATGGTGCAGTTTCTAGGTTTGGATACTTCTCTACTGCAAGGTCGTCCCTGGCTCTAGGAATGCAAGTATTGAAACATTTCTATTTTCACAGCACAAGAGAATAATGAAAGATTTATGCATTCATGAAAACTTCTTATTGAGCAGTTTAAACAGTTTTTCTCAAACTTTTACAGACTTTGGTTCTTTACTAAGATGGGGGTTGGAATCAGGGCCTAACTTACAGGCCTTTCACATTTGTAGGCTATTATAGGCCATAGCCTGCCACACTATAACATCAGAAACACTTTCACCATTGGTAAGCATCAAGTCCAGTATGGCCCCTTCATATGTGGGTTCTGTTACCATTTGCGTGAATAGGATCTCCTTACTTCTAGAAGATACTGCAGAAGTGATGCACCAATCAACATCTGGCATATTAAAATCCCCTATCAGTAGCATTTCCCCTTTCCTGGCAATGCTACATATATCTTCTATTAAATCTCCGTCCACCACTTCTCCCTGTGAGAGAGGTCTGTATATCATACCAATGCAAATGGATTTCTCTTTCCTTCTTTCTAGTTTAACCCACAGTACCTCCTCTCTCCCTTTTAAGCCCTGTATTTCCATAGCTTTAAAAAATTTTTTTACATATAGTGCCACTCCTCCCTTCTTCCTACCCTGTCCTTCTTGAATAAAGTATAGCCTGATATAATTACATCCCAGTCATGATTTTTCGTGAACCATGTCTCCGCCACTAAATCCAAGTCAGCCTCTTCCATTAAAGCCTCAACATCTGGAATCTTATTTCCCATGCTATGGGTATTTATACACACTGTTTTCCATATGTTACCCCTTTTTACCATTTCCATAAAGGTATTTAATCTTTCACTTACCTGGTGGCTTTCTTCACCCATCCCCAACGAGTCTAGTTTAAAGCCCTCTTCAGTATGTTAGCCAGTCTGCTACTGAAAACACGTCGACCCTTCTTGAACAGATGGATGCCATCTCTGCTCTGCAACCCTTGGAACAGCATCCCCTGGTTCGTTGTTTTTTATGGGGGATAGGCTGGCTAGTGGAACAGGTATAAATTTGTAGGATATTTTGTGCACTACTGAGAATTGCTGTAGGAGTTTTTAGTTTAAAAAATGCACGTAAGCATTGATACTTTTTTTTTGAGAATTTGTATAGGCATCATATTATAAAATTGCTTTTTCATCATATCCCATTGAAAATAGTAGTATTTTCTTAATACTTCCTTTGAAACAGACAGAAAGGGGTTAAATTAGCATGAATGGAGTGCAGGAGTAGGTTAGAGCAGTGGGTTGAGAACCAGGGAAGCCAGGTTTCAAGTCCCACTGATGTTTTTTACAGCCTTGGACAAGCCTCCATTGCCTCAGTACAAAATCAGAATATAAAGCCCTCTCAGGGATAGAAAACTGAATGTAGCGCGCCTTGAACTTTAGTGACAAGGCATAAGTTAAATACAGTTTCCCCTTTTCGACTTAATCATCATTACTACTGATCACATTTTGATTTGGGTATTGTCCATTTGTGCATAAAACCTGCTTTCTACATGCATCTTTGTACCAGAATAAGTATGTAAAGTCAAACCTTTATTAAAATCTAGAGGTTTGATTATGTGGCTTCTATTGTGGGGGAAAAATATACACAATAGATCTATGTACCATATACACATAGATGTATATGGAGACATTTAGAAGTATCCATCAGCAAGGCAAGTTAGCTGTCCAACCAAGCCCTTGAGAAGTCATCCTTCTGATGTAACACAGAATTGGGCTGATTGATGTCCTTTTCCTATTTGGCTGTGATCTTAGGGATTCTAATACAGGTTTTTCTGCTGTTTCTGGCACTTTGTACTTTTAAAGGTTTCAAAAGTTGAATTCCATATCGTCCTGCTATACCAGTTCAGACAAGTGGGTTGTGTTTCCCTACCAGCAGTTTCAATGACATCAGCCTGAGCTACTAGAGGGCACCAGCAGATGGTAGTTGGATTTTATTTATTTGACAGGTTTTTTATACTCATTTCAATCAAAGCGGTTTACATTGTAACTTAAACTTGGTAATGTACATTAAACAAGGACATTGATAACTTGGATTTTTCTGAGGCAATGGAGGGTTAAGTGACCTGCCCAAGGCCACAAGGAGTGTTAGTGGGAATCAAATCCTGGTCTCTTTGATTCCCAAGCCAGTGCTCTAACCATTAGCATATTCCTCCCCTCCAGCTCTAAAGAAAACCTGAACAGTTGAGAGGAAAAAGATTGCTTTTGCTCGTGAACGACCACTTTGAGGATGACCCTCTCACTTGAGCGTGACTTGGGAGGCTCCACTAGACTAAGGTCTTTTCAGTAGCCAAAGGAGGAGGGAAAATTGTTTCAGCTCCACACTCTTATGATAAAGGCTTGTTGAGCAGCCAGAAAATTGGAAGGATTTGGAAGAAATCAGCAGTCTCACAAAACTCAATGCCCCTTCTCTCCTCTGTTCCTCTCTCTCCCCCACTTCCCATAGACTGAAGATACCTCAGAGGTATGTGACTGCAAGCCTGTTATAGAAACATAAAGAAACAGCATCTGGGAAGTAGCAGAGAGCCTGGTACAGGTTGCCTTTCCTGAGACTGCCGGGGGAGGGAGTGAGTACCTACGCTTGACTTCATTATTATTCTTGTTGGGGGCTCCCACACTTTTCCATTTTGTGGCAGTAAGCCAACGCGTGCTGTTAATTTTTTTTCTTTCTTTGCGTGCCTTGCACCCAAGCGGTCCCAGCACGCGTTCTGTCTGAGCATCTTAAACATGCGCTCCTGCCCATAACATGCGCTAATGTAGCTATCCATAAGCACACACTTTTGTGCCCACACACAAGGCCAGCCTGTCCGCTAGGCAGGCTAAGTGTCTGCCTAGGGTGAAAGTCCTCTGAGGGTGGCATGGCACAGTGCCCAAGGCAGGCCATGTGCCTTGGCACACATGACCTGCCGCTTCTGACCCTCCATCGGGTCATGACTGTTGCCTCCATTGCCTCGGGCCCGACCATGACTCGAAGGTCTGTGGCACGTGCAGAAAAATTTCCTCCAAGGCCTTGAGGAATAGGCAGCAGCAACATGATAGGATTTTTCCCGAGTCCGCACCTGCCCGGACCCGGACCTCGTCGGAGGCCTCGACATCTCAGGAGCTCTCTGATCCTGATCAGCGTCGGGTGTCCTCTGAAAGGGGGTCTCCCTTGCAGGAACACCGGAGGAAGAAGAAATCTGTGAGGGTGGCGTCGTTGGATGGCTCCAAGCGGCCTGGTCCCTCACGGGCCAGATCGCGGAGTCCTGACTGCCACACGGATCCTCGGAGTCGAAGCGCCCAGCGAAACTCTCTCGTAAGGAACCGGAGATGCCCCAGACTGGTAACCACAGTCCTCGTTGAGGACTCTCCCCCGGAAGAACCGGCATCGGGCCCGATGGCGTCGCGACCCGACCCGGGTGCTGCGGAGCCTTCTGAGCTTGGTCTCAGAATGGCGGCCTTGGAGCGCAGCATGGCTGCCTTCATGGACCAGCAGCAGGCGCTGATCTCACCAGTCCATCCGCCCCAGTCCACCAGTCCATCCGCCCCAACCATCGGGACTTCGACGTCCAAGTCGACCTCGGAGGCCGAACCGATCCTCGAGACCCTCAGAACCTGTTGGGGATTGAGGTTGTCAACGCCGATTCCGCCGACGTCGGGGCGGTCGAGGCCAAAGCCCTCAAGGGACGGAGCTGCTCTATTCCTCTTCGGAGGAGTCGGGTTGGAAGACGGAAAACGAAGAGTCACCGGACACCCATCGGACCAAGTACGTTCCCTCGGACTCCCCGGGTTCTGAACCTCGGAGAAGGTCCCCCCTCCCCCCTCCCCCCTCCCCCCCCCTGGAGGATACCCGGTTCTTGGACTTCGTCCGGGACATGGCCAAGGCTTTGTCATTCCCAGCGACTGTGTTCAAAATTTTTCAGGACAAAGCCTCAGTCATCCTGGTAGCTCCCAGATGTCCGAGGCAGCCATGGTTTCCGCTACTGCTTTAACTAGCGGTGGAGGCCCCAATTCCTCTGGGATTACATCCCAACCTCCTGTCGCAGGAGGGGGGCACTCTCCTGCATCCCAACCTCAGGTCTCTCAGCCTGATGGCATGGCTGTTGAAAGGGTAGTCCTTGCACCACTTCTCCTCCCTAAAAATGTAGCGGATGTACTGCTTGCCTCAAGAAGGCAATCGACTAGGAAGACCTGTGCCTTTAAATGGCATAGGTTTGAGGTGTGGTCTACTAAGCAGAGCGAAAACCCTTTCTCCTGTCAAGTATCAGTGGTGGTGCAGTGCTTGCTGCACTTCTCAGATTTAGGTCTCAAGTCAAACTCTGTCCGAGTCCACCTTAGTGCCTTGTCAGCACACCACTCTCCAGTGGAAGGACAACCTCTTTCTGCACACCCCTTGGTGTCCAGGTTTCTGAGAGGTTTGCTCCTGCTGAAGCCCCCGGTTCGCCCCCCAGCGACCGAGTGGGATTTGAATGTGGTCTTAGAGCAGCTTACTCGCCCACCTTTTCAGCCAATGACTACCTGCCATCTCCGCTTCCTCTCTTGGAAAGTGCTTTTCTTGGTGGCACTCACATCGGCCAGACAAGTGAGTGAGCTGCAGGCTCTGGTTTCCGATAGACCGTACACACGGTTCTATAGGAACAGGGTGGTGCTTCGCATTCACCCCAAGTTCCTTCCGAAAGTGGTCTCTGTTCCACCTCAGCCAGGAGGTGGTACTTCCGACCTTCTTTCCCAGGCCGCATGCCAGTCGGGCAGAAGCAGTTCTGCATACCCTGGACTGTAAGAGGGCTTTGGCCTTCTACATGGAGCATGCGAGGGGACATAGAAGGGCTTCTCAGCTCTTCGTCTCTTATGACCCCAGTAAGCTGGGGATGCCTGTCTCCAAGCGAACGTTGTCCACTTGGGTGGCGGACTGTATTGCCTGGGCATACAGGGCGGCCGATCTTCCGTTGCAGGGTTGAGTCACGGCCCACCGGGTCAGTGGCTCACTTCTGCTCTGTTCCACTGGGAGACAGATGCTGGGCCGCTACCTGGTCTTCGGGTCAGACTTTCGCGGCCCATTACTGCCTGGATAAGTAGTCCCGATGGGACAGTGCTTTTGGCCAAACGGTACTCCTTAACCTGTTCGAGGTTTTGGCAACTTCTACTCTGTGACCCTTTGGTGTCAGGCTACCGGAGTGTTACATTCTCAGTTGAACTTCTATTATGGCTGCTGCAGCTCTTCTAGAGGGAGCCTATTTTTCAGCTATGGGTTCTCGGTAGCCTGTAGCTAGGAAGTCCCATATGTGAGGACTGCCTCCTTGTTCCTGGAGAAAGCGTAATTACTCACCTGTAACAGGTGTTTTCCAGGGACAGCAGGAATCAGTCCTCGCAACTCTCCCTCCTCCCCTGGAGTTGTAGTTCTATTCTTATATTTTATTAATTTTGTCATCTTTTTAGCTATGTTGTTCGACTGAGCAAGATGGCACCCTTGGGTGGGAAGGGGACCGCCCATACGTGATGCAATTCCCAAAGGCTTTCTTAGAAAGCTGGGGATTTGCTCCGCTTGAGGGCTCAGTCGGCGCCGACGTCACCCATATGTGAGGACTGATTCCTGCTGTCCCTGGAGAACACCTGTTACAAGCTTTCTTCTTTTTCTGAATTTTGGATCCGCAATTGGTCCTTCTAAAGGTTTGTGGGCCCAGAGACTCTGTCCTCTCCTGAAGGGGGTTCCTCCTGTTCATCACAGTGAAGGATTTTTGGACACATTCCCAAATGTCGCGAAGGATAGCTGGGTGCTAGATACTATTCAAGTGGCTATGTTCTGGACTGCAAACAGTCGATCCCGGAGGCACTTATTATCTCTCTATGTGTTTCGGCAGACATGAGAGCCCTGCATGGGTCACAGTGGACAAGTTACTGTACTTGAAGGCAGTGCTGCCAGCTGAGCAGGGAAAGGGCAGATATTCCTTTTCTTTCAGGATGCCAAAGAAAGCTGGCTCCTTTCAACCATTGGTTTCAAGGGGATCACTGCTTATTTGCATGTGTTGCGCTCCTGATTGGAAACTCTGAGATCTGTAATTTCAGCAATGTCCTGAAGGGAGTTCCTAGCTTGGCTGAAGCTTGTCTTCATATCCTAGTCCAGGAGGATCAGCAGAGATGTCTGCATTTTGCCATGTTTGGCTCACTCCTTCAGTTTGCCGCCCCGCTTTCACCATCTGCTGCCCCAAGATCATTCTCTGGGGTTCTGGCTGTAGTGGCTGCTGTACTAAGGCACTAAGGGCACTGTGTACACCCATTTCTGGATGACTAGCTCATCTCCCATTCTCTTCTGGGTAGGTGGATATTTGGAGAATGGGTTCCTGGGAGCATGTTTAATGCTCGAGTGGACGGCGTCTTCCTGCTGGAGGAGAGAGAGCAGAGATTGTTGGAATAACTTTGTGTTCTCAGCAAGCTCCCTGGGTTTGGAATTGCTTATAGTGTCTCAGCTTGATGGCGATGGCAGTCAAGATGGTGCCATGAGTGTGCTCTTATTAGGCTGCTCTGTTGGCTCGGCACATTGCCTGGGTAGTCATTGCAGAAACATTCTTACGTCGACACACTCTCAATACCGGAGAGTGGGAGTTGTCAGGGGGTGTTTTAGATGCTTCACTGCTTTAGGGTTTGCCCTGTGATGGAATTGATAGCGTCCCACTCCCATGATAAGCTGTGCTGTTTCTTTAGTCACCGCACGGAAACTGGGTCCAAGGGCGTTGGTGTTCTGGTTCAGTACTGGCCACGGCAATGCCTGTTGTGTGTGATTCCTCCATGGCTGCTATTAGGCATGTGCTTCAGTGTATAGAATGCCATCCCAGCTGGATTGGTGCGGTGGTGCTGGATTGGTTGAGGAGAGTGTGGTTTAGGGACCTAATGCAGTTCCTGCAGGTTCCTCCTCTTTGTCTGCTTCATTTCGGTGCCGGTTACCTCAGGGGACATTTATCCTGGGTGACCCGGCTCCCTTCTCTCTTATGACCTGACTTTTGAAGGGAGTTGGCTGATGTGTCCCTGCTATTCTCCTTCAGTAGTTTCTGCTTTACTCAGTCTGGAGGGGTTCTACCAGCCTGGCATACATGCGGGTCTGGTACCTCCTTTGAGTGTGGGTCCAGCTGGTTCCTAAGTCTGCCAAGGTGCCAACTTTGTTCACTTCCTGCAGAACGCTTTGGAAAAAAGGTTTTCTCTTACTTAAGTCCAGATGGCAGCCTTGTCCTGTTTCAGAGGTCTGGTAGCTGGAAAGTCTTCAGCCTTGCAGCCAGATGTTTCACATTTTCTTCAAGTGGGTTTCTCTAGGCCGTGATTGGCCCCTTGCAGCTCTTCTGCAGATCACTGAAAATTTCTGTGGGGAGGGGGCATTCTGTGCAAATTCTGCATTGCACAGTTGTGCAGAATTCCCCTTGAAGTAGAGGTTTCTCCAGGACGTGGATGTTACCAATTCCTTTTGTAAGGCCGATCATCTTCTTGTGCTGTCGCTGGCCCATTCAAGGGTATCACAGCAGCCAAGTCTTCCTTGGAACGCTGGATCAAGGAGGCTATCTGTTTTCGAGCTGGCTGGTTTCAGAGATTTTGTGCGTTCATTCTACTGACACAAGCGTCCTCGTGTGCACAGTGTAGCTTGGTAGCCCTTTCATTCGTTGTCGGGTGGCACCGTGGGCATCACTTTCCACTTTCTGTGAAACATTACTGCTTAGATGTCCATGCTCAGACGGACATGGCCTTTGGCTCAAAGGTTTACGAGCTGCTGTGTTTCTTCTCGCTCAGTGGAGGTATAGCTTTGATATGTCCTATTTGTCTGGACTGGCCTAGGAGGAGGATATGGAAGGTGATGTTTTTACTTACCACATAATGTCCTTTCCTTAAGTCCTTCTAGACCAGTCCAGGATTCACCCCTGTAACTGTGTTTGGTCTGTTATGTTGCGGCACTACCTTGGTCCACTATGTTTTATATGCTTGGCTCTACAGATCCAGTGACAACTTGCTGTTCACTCTCTCCTGTACATAGTTTCTCTACTGTTTGGTTTATCCTTGTTTCCCCATTGAGGTTGTTTGAGGTTTGCTATGCTTCCCCATATGCTTTGGGACAAATACTGAGGTGCTCTCTAGGGGCTCAGGCTGATAGTCATGGGAGTGATGTCATTGAAACCTGGGCATTTCTTTGGCTATCAGTTTCCACTAATCTGCTGGTAGGGGAATACAACTTACTTTTCTGGACTGATCTAGCAGGACTCAAGGAAAGGACATTATCTGGTAAGTAAAATGTCACCTTTTAGCTGTTGCTAATATTTGAATGGTGTGCCTACTCAGACCGAAATGCTCAGTATCCATCTGCATGTTGGAGAACTTTGACCCTCTTACTTATCCTCCATGGCTAATTTTTATAAGGGTTTTCCACATACAGATTTCAGAATTCAGTTTTAATTTGTATATTGCTATTGCTTCAACTAGAAAATAAAGATAGGTGGATTGTGTGTTTATGTATGTGTGTTATTGGTATGCTGCTTGGGATTTTCTGAATATTAAATGTTGATCTTGATGCCACTAACTTCTTTTATCCCTTACTTATGGTTGAGTTCAGTTGACTGTCTTTTTGAAACACTGAAATCCCCTTTATAAAGGAAATGCTCTCTGGAAACAAGAGCTGAAATTGTCTCCTTTATCTTTAAATACTCCTGTGTGTGTTTGATAGTCATGTTTTCAAATATTAAACAAGGATATTTGTGTTTGAATTTTATTATTGTCCTGAATATATCTGTAGTCAGTGTATTGTGCCTTAACTATGGTGCCCTCCCTTTTTTCTCATTTTGAAAAATGCATTTGTCTCAAATAGTTTACAGACATGCTTGGAAAGCTGCATCTTGTCTGATATAGCTAGGCTGAAAGAGTAATCCTGGTCTCTGGAGGTGAATTGAAGGTGTGTGTTGCTTCTGTGTAGGTGTATCAAGGGGTGAAGAAGCATGGCTTCCTGCAGCCTCACATGCTGGCAGAGCAGGATATTGTCATCACAACCTATGACGTCCTGCGCACAGAACTCAACTACGTGGATATTCCTCACAGTAACAGTGAAGATGGGCGACGCTTTAGGAACCAGAAACGATACATGGCAGTTCCAAGCCCGTTGGTTGCGGTGGAGTGGTGGAGGATCTGCCTGGATGAAGCACAGATGGTGGAATGCACCACTGCAAAGGTTAGGCGACCTGACAGTCTGACCAAGTTTATTGAACAGTGGGGGAGTTTTTTTTCTTTTTCTCCCCTTGGATGAATCAAATGGTTCCTACAGGTCCAATCCTCAATATGTTACTCTACACCTGTAAATAATTTCTTTGCAATGTGCACTAAAATAAATGGCCATCTGTTTCCTTTTCCTTGGAGATCTTTACTAAAAAAAATATTTTTACAACTGTCGAGTACGTGCAGCTTAATCCAGCCCACCATAATATATACTGGCCATTGACAGTTATTCACTATAATGTATTTCGTGTTTGGTATTTTCATTCTTGGTGCCAACCAGTTCCTAAGCACTACTTGGACAAACTGGCCTTGTTGGAACTTTAGGATGATCCGCACTGAATTCCCAAAAGTTTATTTGGTTTCCTCCAGAACTGCGAATTAGTGTTTTCCATAAGACATGATCATGCCATTGCTTTTGGTTGACAAAGCACATCTTTGTAAAATACCAGTTTGGCAGCAGTTTCTTCCTAATCTTTGTAGGAAAAAGAAACAGTTAAAGAAAGTAAAACTGATGAGTGGCTTCTTGTTATGCCTATAGTCATGATGACAAAATGGAGGTTCACTGTAGAATATGAGCACCGAGCTAATCATTAGTGGTCATATTTCTTGGAAACTAAGGGCCTGATGTTCAAAGGCATATATATCTGGTTAGCATTACCTGCTAACCGTATAAGTGCAGGTAAGAGGAATATTTAAGGGTTATCTGGTTAGTGATGATTTTCAGGTCCCCTAAAGGATAACAAATGACAATGTTAAGCCACCATAATGGCAAGTTTAATTTTATTCAGCTGCTATCTGGATAGCCTACAGTTATTACCACTGAAACTGGATATTCAGTGGAAGCTACTATCCAAATTCACTGAACATTGATGTCATAGTACCAGAATCCTATTGGTTTCGCTTGTGGATGATATCTACTTGTTCCGTGTCAGGGGTCAGGATGTTTTGTTATTGTTGGACATCACTGTTGCCTTTGATACTGTATAGCATTAGACTGCTTGATGCATTTAAGGGTGGAGGGTAAGGTGCTTACCTGGTTTACTTCCTATTTTGGCTCTTGGCAGCAAGTAGCACAGGTTGGTGAGAGGAAGATGGATCCCTTTCCTTTGGAGATGAGTGCCACAGACTTAGATTCTTTCTCCTTATGTGTTTAATATTTTTATGGTCCCTTTTGTGTAGGGTTCTGCATGCCACTGGTTGGCACGTGGATGATGTGCAAGTTTTGATCCCATTCTGGAAGGGGGAGAGGTTGATATGGCTACTCTGATCCAAGAACATCTTTCTAGGATTTTGAGTTGGTTCTGTTTTTTGGGTTTATGGCTTAACATGTCTAAGTTGGAGGAGGTGGTCTTTTCAGATGTGGAAGAGGGTTTGGTAGGTGGGGATATGGTGGGGTTTGTGCAGTCGGCATGTCGCAATTTGGGAGTGATGTTTGATTCCCAGTTGCAGTTGTCAGTTTGTCTCTTGTTCAGGCTGTGTTTTTGCTGTTGTGCGACTTTGACATTTGCGTCTGTATTTACTGGAATGCTGTCTGAGCAAGGTCACTAGGCCCTTACTGATGTCACAATTGGATTATTATAATGCCTTGTTTTTGGGGCTTTTCCAGACTGATATGTTGCATCTTCAATTGATGCAGAATACGGCTGCAGAATTGATCAAGGGGTTGCATAAGTATGATTTTGTTGCTCCTGTTTTGGTGGAATTGTATTGGTTACCTATTAAATTTCAAATGCAATATAAGGTATTGATTTTGACGTTTAAGATTTTACACTCCTTGGCACCCCCTTATTTGTCCTTGAGTGGTTCCTTTTATTCTGCATCAATCATTATGATCTCAGGTAGAGAGGTTTCTGGTAGTGCCCACTCATAAAGTGGTGAAGTGAATGTTCTGTCATAATAGGTCTTTTTCTATACAGGATCCTATTTTATAAAATGCCCTCCTTAGAGAACTGCAGTTGATAAATGACCTGCAGCATTTTCGGAAGGCTTTAAAAACTGCTTTTCAGACAGGCGTTCGGGGAAGGAGGGGGGAGGAGCTGTTTGATAGTAGGATATGGAAGATATGAGTATTGTTAATGGAGTATGATTTGTACTATTGTGTATTTTTGTGTTTTGAATATCACACAGGGCGATTTTTTTTTTGGTTGTGCGATTCATAAGTATAATAAATATCTAGTTTAATTTTACACATAGCAGCCGGTGCTTAAAAAACACTGACCACCATGGTCTCAGTATTTTTGTTTGTAAAGATTTAAAAAAGGCACAGACTAAAGAACTAATAATATCATTTTATCTGTATGAAGCATACTGCATATTACATGATTTTCTTAGGTCAGTTTGTAAAGTATGTGTATGTAGTTATATTTAGTAGACAAGCAGTATTTACACTACTATTGGTAAATTTATTAAGAACAATTTAAAAAAGGAAAATTTATTTATTGCTTGAATAATAAATTGGTGAGAGAAAAAGTTTTTTTTATAATCTATTTTGAATTTTTTCAAATGTATAAAGAAAAGTCAAGAAATATTTCTGTTGAAACCTAAAAGTGATAGGACTTATTTGTTTAGTGCTTGCTATTCATCCTCTGCTTTTTTTCCCCCTTAGGCTGCTGAAATGGCACTGCGCTTGAGTGGGATCAATCGCTGGTGTGTCAGTGGCACTCCAGTGCAGCGAGGATTAGAAGGTGAAATACTTTGTGGAACAATGCAAAGCATATTTGTTTTTGTATTTCTGTATACAGATCAACAGGGCTTAATTTTTCATTAAAAAGGAAGTGGAACTGTGAAATCAGAGGAATAGAATTACTAACTGAGCAGTTGTCTTAAGGCCAGTCTGACTGCCAGCAGACAGTTCGGCAATAGAAAAGCCATTTTTTGTGATAGAAGGGTTTACTGCTTTTTTACATCAACTGAGGCAAGGACCTGCAGCAATATTCACACACACAGGGTCACACCTCACAGAGTTTGCTTTCCTGGCTGCTGCCAATAGAAGAACCCTTGGAAAGAGGCAATGACCTAGCCTGCTTGAACAGATGAATTGCTTGGGAGGAGACACATTGTAACAGCCAACTAAGTTTAAAACAAAGAAAAGAGAGAGAGAGAAACTGATCTAGACAAGGAGGAAGGCGAGAGAGACTAGGACAAGAAGGAAAGGGAAGACAGAATGTGATTGCTGAGGGCAAGGGGTGGAAAGCAAAAGAGAAAAAATGTAACTGCTGAAGAGTGAGAGATAATGTGTGACTGCCGGGGACAAGCTAAGGAGAGAGAGAGAATGTGAACACGGGGGACAAGAAAGAGAGAGAGACACAGAATATGAATGCTGGGAACATGTGGGAGAAAGAGAGAGAGAAGAACATAATTACTTTATTGCATGTAATTTACTGGAGCTGGGTTGGGGCGAATATGATTTCTGGGAGCAAAAGCAGAAGAGGAAAAAATTTGAGTGTCCCTTTGACAGTAAAATGGCACATCAGTTTGAAAGATTCCAGACCCCAGGTCTGGGGGATCATATGTAAAGAGGGGATGGGTCCTTTCTCCGGGGAACAAACAGGAAGTCAGTCCTCACATATGGCTGACGTTTGTGTCGACGGAGCCCAGGTGGAAGCATCTTCCCAGCTTTCAAAGAAAGCCTTTTGGAGATGCACCACGCATGCGTAATCTCCTTCCCGCCCAAGGGTGCCAACTCGCCTCAATATCCTTTTTTTTCCGCGGAGCCCACTGGACGTCCCATTTCCTCAGAAAAAGTGTCTCTCTTTTGCCTTAAAAATTTTCTTTTCCGGTGTGCATACCGGTTCCTTTACACCCCCCCCCCCCCGAGCCAGCCCACCTCTGCTTCGCTCCTCGGGTTCGTTTTTCCTTGTTTTTTCTCGAGCTGTCGCTCGACCGTGCTTTGTGCCCTTTTTGGCTAGTAGGCCTTAGACCCTTACCCGGGTTCAAGGACCCATTTTTCCCTCATGGCCTCCACTGGCTTCAAGAAATATGATCGGTTCAGTAAGATTATGTCCCTCACTGACTCACATGACTGCAGCTTCCATTGCCTCAGGCTGGACCACGACAACTTGGGCTGCGACATTTGCATGTACATTTCTGCAAAGGTCATCAAAATTCGCCAGCTACAGCAGGAAAAGTTGTTCCATAGATCCAACTATGTGACGGAGTCCCAGGTGACGCCACGCTCCAGGGCCCCCTCTGGTACCTCAGTGCCCCACGATGTAAGAGCTGCCTCAGAGTCCCATGACCATGGCTTCTGTAGGAGGAACTCTCCGGAGGTGGAATGCAAGAAGAGCTTGAACCCCTCGAAGACAGTCTCAGAGGACGGGTCTGGAAAAGTGGGTAAATTCCCACCAGGCTCCGCAGTCCCTGGTGTGAGTCTGAGGGATCAGAGTGGGAGCAGCCTCACAAGCTGCCCTGGAAGGAATTGCCAGTGTTAGGTGACCGGCCTCAGACCCCTGAGGCCATCCTGGTCGAGGACTCCGCTTTGACGGAACAGATGCCGGGCCCGGAGCCATCAGTGCCTGCGTCAATTGCTGCGAAGCCATCTGGCATGTAGATCAGAATGGCGACCTTGGAGCACACTATCACTGCCCTTCTGGCACAGCAGCAGGTGCTGATGTCCGGTATCTCCCGTTCATCTGCCCTGATAACCGGACTCTTGACCTCAGTCATTGAGCCGATCCTCGAGCACCACCCACCTCGAGAGACCCATCGTCACCAGACGAGGTCCTAGTCCTGTTCCTCAGGACACTGGTCCTTGCTAGTGAGTGCACATGGCTTGGACCACAGGTCCCCCAGAGGTCGCAGGCCTTTAGGCTCGGGACCTGATTACGGAAGCTGCGGAGCCTTGGATTCTTCCTCTGACTTTGAATCAGACTGGGAGACTGAGGGTGAGGAGTCCCCGGACTCCTGGTGACACCGAGACATGCCCTCAGACCCGTCGCCACTGGTGTCAGGGTGCCATTCCCCACCCGAGGATGTTGCCTTCCTCGACTTAGTGCAGGATATGGCAAAGGTGCTCATTTTCGATACCGAGGTGGTGGAGGACCCCCAAATTGAGGAACTTGAGATCTTTCAGTTTGAGGCCCCTCCAAAAGAGGCCCTCACAGTGCCCGGCCTTCCGATCTTCGAGCGCCGCCTCCTCTGTATGTGGGAAACACCGACATCCTTGCCCATTGTGAGCAGATGGCTTGACTCCATGTACCGAGTTCACCAGTGCCCGGGGTTCCAAAAAACCCACCTTCCTCACAATTCTATGGCCGTTGAGTCGGCCATACAGTGTCTCAAGAGCCAAAAGTCTTTCATCGGTGCCCCCAGGTAGGGAGGCTCGGACTTTGGACGCCCTCTGCCAAAAATGCTACCAGGGCTCGATACTGGTTTGCTGAGTCCAGTCCTATCAGTTGTACATTGGCTTATACGTAAAGGAGCTGGCAAGGGAGCTCACCAGTTTCTCTGCAGGCCACAGTTTCTCTGCAGGCCACCAGTTTCTCTGCAGGCCACAGTCAAGGAGTGCTCAAAATTCTGTCTTAAGCAGCATACAATGGCTTTGAATCCTCAGCCAGGGCATCGGGGCCCGATGCCAGTCATGGCTGCAGTCATCTGACCTTGAGCAGTGGGTCCAGGACAAATTCATCGATGTCCTTTACACCGGAGAGAGCCTCTTCTGGAAACCCATGTCAGACAGGACTACTGAGATAGAGACTGAGTTCCTGACCAGGACCAGACTCTCAAAGAAGGCCTTTGTGCACCCACTTAAGAAGGCCCTGGGGAAGAAGCTTTTCTTCCCGAGAAAGAATGAGGTTTTTGGTAATGCCCCACAGTACCAGGCCTTCTCTGCCCCACAGCAGGGGCGGCAGTCTAAAGGGCAAGGGCACGGCCCCCGCAAGCCTAATATTCCAAAGACCCAGGCACTGGCACTGGCCCTAACCCAGCCTGGAGAGAGTTTTTGACTCCTTGGGTACAGCCTCCTCCCCCCCAGGAGGCCCTCTGCAGCCCACAGGGGGACGTCTGACCCAGTTTGCCCACTGATTGCTGGGTGCTGCAAGTAGCCAAGGAGGGATACCTCCTCTACCTGCAACAGATGCCACCCCTGTTCTTCCCAGGAGAACCTGTAAGGCCTTTACTTCACCAGACTCTGCTGTTTGAGCTCGCAGGCCTCTTCACAGACAAGGTGGTGAATCCAATGCCCAAACATCTCTGGGGCAAAGGTGTCTACTCCAGATGTTCCCAAGCAAACAGGGGGCCTCAGGCCCATCCTGGACCTATGGGACTTGAACAGATTTCTGGTGAGGGAGAAATTTAAAATGCTCTCCCTTGGAACACTGCTGTCTTACCTCCAGCAGAGAGACTGGCTATGCTCCTTAGACCTGAAGGATGCATATGCACACATCCTGATCCATCCCAACCACTGACAATACCTCTGGTTTGTGCTGGGAGGAGGTCACTACCAGTACAGGGTGCTACCCTTCAGGCTGGCATCATCGCCAAGGGTCTTCACCAAGTGCCTAGCGGAGGTCACAGACCACCTTTGTCTCCAAGGGACCTTTGCATTTCTCTACCTAGTTGACTAGCTCATAATAAAGGGAGGCACAGCTGCAGGGGTGCACCATGCCACAGAGTGCACCATCCAAGTCATGCAGCATCTGGGGTTTGTCATCAACCACCCAAGACCCACCCCTCTCTGGCGCAGTGCCTGGAGTTGATAGAGGCCCAGCTGGACACCCCCCAGGCCAAGACCTTCCTCCCTCTGGAGAGGACAGAACATCCTAGGGCACTAGCCACAGAAGTGCAACACTGCCGGTCAGTGACCGCTCACCTCTTTTGCCTGCTGGGCCACATGGCCTTCACGGTCCGCCTAACCCTATACGCCTGCCTTCATATGAGGGCGCCTCTGCTTAGTGGAAAGAAGTCACAAGCAGGCTTTGAGACAAGGTAAAAGTGACATGCCAACTGGTGGACTCCCTTGACTGGTGGTAGATCTCCCCCCCCCCCCCCGCCACTTTCAGGCCGCCAACGGCAGGGTGGGATCTCAATGTGGTGCTCTTGCAGCTCACTAAGCCGTCATCTGAGCCCCTGGATACTTGCCACCTGCGGTACCTTTTCTGGAAGAGTGGAAGGTTCCATAAAGCCCAACTTTCCCACAACTCAATGGTCATTGAGTCTGCCATGTGCAGACTCAAGAGTCAATAGACCTATTCCTCTGTGCCTCCCGGCAGGGAAGCCCAGACTCTTGATGCCCTCGGCCAGAAGGCTTTTCATAGCTCGATGCTGACATGCCAGGTCCAGTCCTACCAGCACTACATCAGCATGTACCTCAAAGAGCTGTCGATGTAGCTCGGTGGGTTCTCATCAGGCCTCAACAGGGAACCTCTCCAGAGGTTTGGCCTCAGTGATCAAAGAGTGCTCAAAGTTCCTGTCTCAAGCAGCTTATGATTTCTTTGAGTTGTCAGCCAGGGTGGCCATAACCGGCATTGGGACCAGACGCCAGGCATGGCTGCAGTCGTCTGACCTCAAACAATGGGTTCAGCACAAACTTATTGATGTCTCCTGCATCGGAGAGAACCTCTTTGGAGTAACCATGGCAAACAAAGCAGCAGAGATCGAGACTGTGTTCCTCATGAGGACCAGACACTCAAAAAAGACCTAGGTGCAGCCCCTCAAGAAGGTCCTGGGAAAGAAGCCCCCCTTCCCAAGGAAAAAGGATGGCTTTGACAGTGCCTCACAGTTCGAAGCCTTCTCAGCCCCACAGCACAGCCAATAGCACAAGGGACTGGGGCATAGCCTCCATAAGCAAAAGATCCCTCAGTTCCAGGCGTCGGCCCCAGCTCAGCCTGGGGGGAGCTTTTGACTCCCTGGGCGTAACCTCCTCTCCCCCAGGAGGTCCCCTACAGCCGACAGGGGGGCAACTGGCCTTGTTTGCCCACAGGTAGTCCATCACCACCGATACCTGGGTCCTACTATTAGTGGTCAAGGAGGGCTACTTACTTCACCTGCAGCAGAAGCCACCCTCATACTTTCCAGGAGAACCCGTAAGACCTCTCCTCCATCAGACCATGCTCCTCACCAAGCTTGCAGATCTCCTCAAGGACAAGATGGTGGAGCCAGTGACAAAACATTTCTGGGGCACCGGCTTCTACTCCAGGTACTTCCTCATCCCCAAGAGAATAGGGGGCCTCAGGCCCATCCTGAATCTGCGGGATCTAAACAATTTCCTTGGAACATTGATGCCGTTCCCCCAGCAGGGAGATTGGCTATGCTCCTTAGACCTAAAGGATGCCTACACACATGTCCTGATCTATCCCAGCCACAGAAAATAACTCCGGTTCGTGGTGGAAGGAGAGCACTACCAGTACAGAGTGCTTCCCATTGGGCTGGCCTCGTTGCCAAGGGTCTTCACCAAGGGCCTTGTGGTGGTCGCAGCCCACCTCCGTCTCAAAGGGGCCTTTGTTTTCCTTACCTGGATGACTGGCACATAAGGGGAGGCACAGATGCAGAGGTGTAGTACGCCATAAGGTACACCATCAATGCCCTGCAGCATCTGGGGTTTGTCATCAACTACTTCGAGTCCCACTTCTCTCTGGCTCAACATCTGGAGTTTATAGTGGCTCAGCTAGACACCCTGCAGATCAAGGCCTTCCTCCCCCAAGAGAGATCAGAACACCTCAGGGGATTAGCCTCAAGTGCACCGATGCCAGGCACTACCCGCCTGGCTTCTCCGCTTACTGGGCCACTTGGTCTCCATGGTTCACATGACCCCATATGCCCGACTGCACACGAGTGGCCCAGTGATGCCTCCGCTCTCAATGGACACAGGCCACAGGCAGGCTCTGGGACAGAGTGAGAGTGTCCTGCCAGTTGGCGGACTCTCTCAGATGGTGACAGATCCCTCGTCACCTTCAGGCCGGGATGCCCTTCCAGACACCCACCCCCCTAGAGGGTCCTCACCATGGTTGCCTCCTTACTGGGCTGGAGAACACATTGTGAGAGCCTCCAGATGCAAGGCAGCTGATCCCAAATGCAAATAATCTGCTGGAGCGCCGGGTGATATTTCTGGTTCTCAGAGCCTTCCATCACCGGCTGCAGCACTAGTCAGTACTGGTTCAGACCGACATCCAAGTCACAATATTCTACATGAACAAAGAGGCACGGGGTCATACTCCCTCTGCCAGGAGGTAGTAGCCCTCTGCTCACATACGACATGCAGAGGGATGCTCCTAAGAGCAGTCTACCTTCCTGGCCAAGACAGTGCCCTGGCGGACAAGCTGAGCAGAGTCTTCCAGCCACACAAGTAGCGCCTGGATGCCAAAATGACCTCCCAGCTATTTCAACTCTGGGGTGTCCCCCTGTTAGACCTATTTGCCAGTCTGGACAACATGCAGTTGTGCCCCTTCTGCCCCTGCCAGCTGCACCCATCCTGAGTGACAGCAAACACGTTCCTCATTCCATGGACAGAAGGTCTTCTTTATGCCTTCCCACCGACATCACTGGTCGCCAAGGTCCTTTTCAAGGTCCAGCTTGACAGGGCATCACTATTACTGATAGTTCCCCGGTGGTCCAGGCAACCCTGGTTCCCATTGCTCCTCTCCCTGTCGGTGGCATTGTTGATTCCCCTGGGCTGAACCCCAGCATTACTCCCATAGGAGGAGAGCTCTCTCCTATACTGCAACCTGGGGTCCCTGTCACTCTTGGCTTGGCTGCTGAAAGGTTAGTGTTAGCTCCCTTCAGCCTCCCACAGAATGTGGAAGAGGTTCTAATGGCCTCTCGTAAAGCCTCCACAAGAAGGGCGTACGCCTTCATGTGGTGCCGATTCTCAGTGTGGTGCATCGAAAGGCTGGAAAACCTGTTCTCCTTGGTACAAGTGGTATTCCAGTATCTGTTCCTTCTGTTTCAGGTGGGACTAAAGTCCAACTCGGTCAGAGTGCACAAGAGCACTATCGCAGCACACCGTTGAGGCAAAACCCCTCTTGGCTCAGCTCCTTGTCTCTCTGTTCTTGTGGGGCTTCATGCTATCCAAACCCCCTGTCTGCAATCTGGCAGCGGAGTGGGATCACAATGTGGTGCTCTTGAAGATCACTAAGCCGCCGTTTGAGCCCTTAGCTACCTCCCACTTGAGATACCTCTCCTGGAAGGTCGTCTTTCTTGTGGAACTCACATCAACTCGCAGAGTCGGCGAGCTCCAGGCTCTGATGGCAGAACCCCCCTACACGAGGTTCTACAAGAACAGGGTGGTGCTCCGCACACACCCCAAATTTCTGCCGAAAGTGGGGTCCCTATTCCACCTCAATCAGGAGGTGGTTCTCCCCACCTTCCTTCCGAGGCATCGCGTTGGCAGGGCGGAGACCATTCTCCATACTTTGGATTGTAAAAGGGCCCTGCCCTCCTATCTGCAATGGTCTCGGGGCCACTGCAAAGAACCTCAGCTTTTTGTCTCCTATGATCCAAGTTGATTGGGGCTCCCATTATCTAAGCAAACTCTGTCCACTTGGGGGCAGATTGCATTGCCTTCGCTTATCAGCAAGTGGGGATATCACTAGACCAGCGGGTCACAGTGCACCACGTCAGGGCCATGGCTACTTCATGGCAAATCTGCGTTCCATACCTGTGACAGAGGTCTGCTGGGCCCGCTATCTGGTCTTCAGGCCATACCTTCACAGCTCACTACTGCCTGGAGAGGGAGTCTCAATGGGATAGCACCTTTGACTAGGCGGTACTCCGTAATCTCTTCGGGGTGTAGGCAACTCCTGCCCTCGGACCCTTCTGTGGTCTGGCTACTGGAGTGCTGGTTCCCTATCGGACATTTAGATCTTGTGAGAGCCTCTCAGTAGGGACTCAACTGTTGCTGCTCACGGCTCACCCTTTGCAGGTTGCTGTGGTCTTTTTACAGGTTCTCAGTAGCCTGTAGCTAGGTAGTCGCATATGTGAGGACTGACTTCCTGCTTGTTCCCGGAGAAAGCGTAGTTACTCACATCTAACAGGTGTTCTCCAGGGACAGCAAGAATCAGTCCTCACACCCTCCCTCCTCCCCTTGGAGTTGCTTCTTTACCGTATTTTAATTTTTGCCATCTTAGCAATGTCATTAGATTGAGGCAAGATGGCACCCTTTGGTGGTAAGGTGACCATGCATGTGTGGTACATCTCCCAAAGGCTTTTTTTTGAAAGCTGGGGAGATGCGTGGGCTCTCTCACCCATATGTGAGGATTGATTCCTGCTGTCCCCAGAGAACACCTGTTACAGGTGAGTAACTATGCTGTCTGGGCATTTTATTCTTCTAATTGGGTCAGACCCAGTCTCTCTCTTTCACTTGCTTTGTATTAGTCTTCTAAGCTCTTTTTTGTTGCCTTTCTACTTTTCTGTTGTGTTCTTTCCTCTCTACATCTGGCTAACAGTGATTTCCTTTTATAACTTTTTCTCCATTTCTCTCTTCACTGCTTCTCTGTCCACTTATATTTTAGATTTTAACCCCTATTTTTCCCTTCTCTCCCTCCAGTCCTCTGCCTTCTCCTCCTTTACATCTTGCACCCACCTTCCATTTCTGATCTCCCATTTCTGCCCCCTCGCTAGTGCTTCTTTACCCCATCTGTCTTTCTCCTTCCACAGCTTCCTAAACCCCCTCTATACTTTATCCACTAACACTTCATCCATCTTCATCCCCTCACCAGTTCTAGCTCAAGCCTCCAGCCCATTTTTCCCTCTCATTTCCCCTAACCATCTTCGTCTTACCTCTTTCACAAAGTCCCCAACCACATTTCTACACTCTCACCCACTTCAGAGATCCACCCCTTTTTACTGCCTCTCATCGTTTGTCGAGTCGTCCTGTTCACTCACACCCTGTCTCAATCTTTCTCCAAAGCTCTTCCCCCTTTTCTTACGTTCATCTCACAATTTCTCTCATATTTACTCAGTTACCAAGTCTCCACTGTTCTCCAAAAATTCCACTCAGTCTGAGTTCCCAGTCTCTTCTATCCCCAGTTTCCTTCTGTTCCCCTTTCCATCTTTAAGCTTCTGCTGTCCCATCCAATCTGAGTTTCTACTTTCTCCCCTTATTCTCTGAGCTAAATCCCTACTTTCCTTCCCAGGACAATAGCTGAGCCCTATTTCCACCCCCCGCTCCCCCCACTAAGCCCCTGGAGGGGAAGTGCTCTGGCCCCCATGTCACAGGGGACCTCAGGTCTACCTCAAGTGAAAGAAGCATAGTCTGCAGATGGTCTTTGGGGCTCCCCTCACCAGTTTCCACCCTGGGCTGCTGAATGTATAACACCAGCCTTGCTAATATGTAATAAATTCTTCTTTCTTTCTCTCTAGATTTGTATGGATTAGTGCTGTTTTTAGGCATTGACCCTTACTGGGTCAAACACTGGTGGGATCAGCTTTTGTATCGACCTTATTGTAGGAAAAACCCCCTACCTCTTTATAACCTCATTGCCAAGATAATGTGGAGATCAGCCAAGAAGGATGTGATTGACCAGGTGAGCATGCATGTTCTTTCATTGATTCTTCTGACAGAATGGCAAAAACTGTTCTATATGGAGGAAAAGCATAGCTTGGATGCCATGTTAACTCAGTTTCAATATGAAATTTGGAATCAGTCAAATGTCACATGCTGTCTTTCCTTCTTACAGTAAAAACAACAACAAAAAATTTTATTTATTTATATGCAAATGTGTTTTCGTACTCCTCCAGATCCAAATTCCCCCTCAGACAGAAGATGTCCACTGGCTTCATTTCTCCCCTGTGGAACGCCACTTCTACCATCGTCAGCATGAGGTTTGCTGCCAGGATGCCTTGGTGAAGCTTCGGAAGATTTCTGACTGGGCCCTAAAGCTAGGAAGCCTGGATCGGAGGACGGTGACTTCCATCCTATACCCACTGCTCAGGCTGAGGCAGGCCTGCTGCCATCCTCAGGCGGTGCGTGGGGAGTTTCTTCCCTTACAGAAAAGGTAATCTCTTAAGACTGTGGAATATATATCAGAAGCATTGCACTGAATTTTGACATGGAAAACCGGATGACTGAGAGAAAGGGAATTCTGTTTAACATGGAGAAGTTTCTGGACTTTTGCTGTAGTAAAAAATATTACATTATTTTGAAAACTAACTATTTTTGGATAATGTAGCTTGTCTTGGAAAGACTGATAGCTCTGGAATTTTTTTCTTATTAGGAATCTTTACATATATACAGCTATAATCTGGAACACACAGTTTGTGCATGAGTTGCAGAAATGAACATCAGTACATACTGTCTTAAAGAGCAAAGTGATTAAGCATACTTTAGTAATTTCTGTTCTGCCTTTCTAGACACCAAAGCCAGTCTAAAACTATTTACATTGAAGCTATTCCAATAAAGCTATTAGTAATAGTACATGAAATAGGAGCTCAGTCACAAAGGTAATCTTAAATGACAGTGTGAGGATAAGCAGTAGTTTTCTGTGTCTATCTTAATAATGGCTTATGAATGTTTTCTTACAGGAGTTTGATCAATTTTTTTTTTAAACCTGGCTACATTACCTGCTTTTTCCACATTTTCTGGCAATCGGCTCCAAATTATATTTTGAGAGAGAGAGAGAGTATTTTCTTGTATTTATTTGGAATATATTGTTTTGCAATTTTATGGCATGTACCCTAGGCGTTGTACTTTTGAAAAATAAACAATCGATTCACATTTGCCCTTTCAACTCCACTCAGCATTGATAGACCTCTATCACAGTTCATTTCATTTATTAAGATTTTATACTGCAAAACACAAAAACATCCATAATATATTAAAACATATAATAAAACAATAAAGCATCTACATTATAATCATTAATACATGTGCTCCTTTAAAGCCTTATTTACCACATTTTATTTTGGGATCTATACAACACCCCTAACACCTCTTCACTGGTCCTCTAATATTCTCAAGGCAAATTGCACCTAATTCCTTTTTTGTAAATAAATATACATTTAACTGCTTTCAAAAATGTAACCCATTCTATTCTAACCACTGGGATAGTGATAATACATTCCATAAATTTGGGGTAATTATTGAGAATGCTCTATTACATGTTCTCTAGGAGCAAGCAGGAATGTAGTCTTCACATATGGGTTACGTTAGTATCGATGGAGCCCATGCGGAAACGCTCCGCATTGTCTAATTGGAAAGCTTTTGAGAGCATTCCACTGCATGTGCGTGAATGCCTTCCTGCCTTCCCAACTCCTCCTCTACAGTTCTTCATTTTCCGCAGAGCCAACAGGAAGCAAATCCTGTCACCACAGAAAAACACTTTTTTTTTTTGTGAATAGCGTCTGCCTTCCCGTCAACGCTGGCACCGTCAAAGACATCTTTCTTTCTTCTTTTTATTAATTTCCAAAGAAAAAAAGATTTTCAGATGCCTCGACACCATCTTAGGCCTTAAGCCTACCATACCCTCTAAGATGGTATGGAGAAACCAACTAGTGGTTTCAAAAAATGTGCTAAATGTGCCAGCACTGATACCCATGACTGGTGCTTAAAATGCCTCGACCCAGACCATCAGCCAAAAGATTGTTCCCTTTGTCAAAAGATGACACAGAGGCCTACAGAACCGGGTCTCTAAACTTGGGTCACTCTTCCCCTTGGACACGGTATCTTTGGCTTCCAAATCATTGAGGGCTCATCCTCCTCCCATGGATCGCAGGTATCTGCAAAGTCCAAGCACAAGAAGGAGAAAACCTCCAGAGGTAGATCTTCTTCCAAGCATCAAGATCCCTCAGGCATTGCCCTGGAGGAGGATCGGCCTGCCAAATAGTCCTGGCGGGAAACTCTGTCCTCCAAAGCCATCGAGAGGGTCCCAGGATGCTTCCGAGGCTTTGACCTCCGGAGAGCTACTGGCGCCATGCTCCTGGATGGTGACGCAAGTACCTGTCACCGATACCCAAGTATCGGCAACATCGATGGATCAATGCATACTGGCTATTGAGCAGAGCTTGGCAGCTCTCCTGGCTTATAAAACTGTTGGCACCAGGCACCACCCCATTGGTACCAACATTGACACCGGTGGCGGGTACGCCCATGCAGATGGCATCGACATCGCTACTACCCATGCCCTCCCTCTCTGCCTCTCTGGAGTCTGTCATTGATACCGATACCCAGCCCAGGAGGCTTACCGAGGCCAATACCTCGGAACATCAATACCAGCATCACGTTTTGACTGAGCACCGTGCCTGTTGATACTTCGAGTCCCTCAATTCCGAGTCACTCGATTCCCGGGGGCCCCAGGACCTTCCCTCAGAGCCTTCCCCGCCGCAACAGCGATGCAGGTCACCTCCGGAAGACATGTCCTTTCAGGAATTCATTTGAGACCTATCTAAGGGTCCCTCCATTACCGTAACATCGGAAAAGGGGCCAAGGGCAGAAGAATTGGAGATCCTCCAATACCCAACCAGCACACAAGGAGGCAGCCACTTTGCTGGTGAACCGCATCCTGCATGATCTTGTGTTCCGTCTGTGGGAGGCTCCTCTTACAGTCTCACCTTACAGTTGTCGTCTCGATACTGTGTACCGGAGTGTCTGGGCTTCCAAAAGCTGCAGCTTCCATACCATGCCGGGGTGGTGGAATCGGCGATACACCAAATCAAAAGCTCGAAGACTCACTCCTCAAATCCTTCAGGTAGGGAATCGAGGACTCTTGATGCCTATGGGCAGTGATGCTTCCAGGCATCCATGCTCTTGCCCAGGATTAACTCCTATATTCTCTACATGGGAATGTTCCTCAAGGAGGTATCCAGGGATCTCGAGGCCTTTGCTTCTCTCATCCCAGATGACGAGGGCAGACTATCTTGCCCTAGTCAAGCATGGCCAAAATGTATCCAGATTTGTCAATAGGGCCGCCTTTGAATGTACAAGCAGGGCCACAGCCGTATGCATCGGGTCCCTTAGAATTGCATGGCTTCAGGCCTCAGATCTTGAACAGTGGGCTCAAGATAAGCTGGGTAACATATTCTGCATAGGAGGGAACCTCTTTGGCAAAGACTGGCAAGATGGCATGGGACAGACATAGTGGATCCCTTTTATAGCAACAGGATAAAACCAAAATAAGTATAACTATCTCTTATATCTGAACAAATAGGGGTGACCTACATGTAGCGGTGAGTACACCCCTAAACAAAGGCATGGGGAGAGGTGACCTGCACAGAGCGGCAAGTGCACCTACTTTTGCTGCCTTACTGGGCAGACTAGATGGACCATACTGGTCTTTATCTGCCATCATAGACTATGTTACTATGTAAGATAAGGCCTCTCAATTAGAGTCAGAGAACACTACTCTAAAGAGACTGTCCAGAGTCACAGCTGACCGTGCTAGGAAGAAGATATCTACAAAGAAGTCTTTTTACAATAATAAGAAGTTGTTGTTCTCTTCTTATCCACCTGCTTCTCGGTACCAGGGTCAGGCCCCACAAAAGAGGCAGCAGCCTCCTAAGCAACAGAAGAAGCTACAGGTGACTATATCTCAACCAGCTCCACAGCCACTGTCTGTGCCTGGTTTTTGATCTTTCCTAGAGAACATTGCCACCCTGCCTCTGAAGGAACCCCCACTCCCTTCACATAGCAGGCAGACTGTCACTATGCCCACAGATCACCTCATCACCTCAGAGCAGTGGACACTAATCATAATCCAGGAAGGGTACAGACTACATCTACAGACTCTGCCCCCCCTCCACTTTCATGGGGGAATATCAAATGCAACCCCCACTCACTGCTGTCCTACAGGGCGAGGTGTCCTCTCTTTTGTCTCAGGGCACCATAGAAGCCCCCACATCCCAACAAGGAATGAGCTTCTACTCTCCGTATTTTCTCATCCCAAAGAAAACAGGATGGTACAGGCCCATTCTGGACCTCAGAAACCTCAAAAAGTTTCTAGTCCACAAAAAGTTCAAGTTGATCGCCCTCTGGACTCTGTTTCCCTACCTCGAGTCAGGACTGCCTCTGTTCTCTAGATCTAAAAGAAGCATACACACATATCCGCATCCACCCGGGACACAGGAAATTTCTGCGCTTTACTTTTCAAGGAAAGCATTACCAATACAGAGTCCTCCCCTTCGGACTCTCTGCCCCAAGAGTCTTCACAAAGTGCATGGCGGTCATAGCTGCATATCTCTTGGGATATTCATCATTCTTTTCTTAGACGACTGGCTAATAAAAGCAGACACCACCCAAGAGGTACTGCTCTCCTTGCATCATACCATCACAGTGCTGCAATACTTGGGCTTTGTGATAAACAAACATCCCAAAGTCCCCTTTCCCTCCAACTTAAAAAATAGTTCATCGGAGCCCTATTAGACACGCAACAGTCCAGGGCATTCCTGCCCCAGCTCTGCTGTGCCCATCTAGTCGAACTACCATCCCAGATTCTCCTACGAGACCATCTGACTGCACGAGGGATGCTGCAGCTTTTGGGCACATGGCCTCTACAGTGCAGGTTTGTGTCATTCCATATACCTGACTACATATGCAGAAAGCCTAGTGGACTCTGGCCTCCCAGTGGAAGCAGGCCTCAGGCCGTCTCTGGGACAGGATCCAAGTCACTGTCCATCTAACTACATCCCTTCAATGGTGGTGTTTTCCAGAAAACCTGCTTGTAGGGTCACCTTTTTGCATGCCTTCACTTTAATGCATCCTGACAACACATGCCTCCAAACTTGGTTGGGGAGCTCACCTGTCCAACCTAACTACACAGGGTCTCTGGACAATGCAAGTGCCACAACTCCAGATCAATCTCTTTGGAACTTCGAGCTATCTCAAATGCCCTCAGGGTGTTTCAGCACCACCTCAGGACACAATAGGTCCAAGACAGGATGGACAATCCAAGTGGCCATGTTCTGTGTGAACATGCAGGGAGGAACAGGCTCCTGGGTCCTCTGCGACCATGGTGTCGTCTGCAGCGGTTCCCTGCCTAGGGATGCCCATTGGTACCGAACCGGTACCGATAACGCCCGATGTCGATACGGCTCGGTACGCGTATCGAGCTTTGAAAGAGCACCCTGATAGTCGATACTTTGATTCCTCCAAAGATTCTTATTCATCGGAGGCATCTGCTGAAGTATTCATAGCCCTTCCTGAGGAGCCGCCTTCTCCAAAAAGAAGAATGTCTCCTCCAGAAGACTTGTCCTTTCAAGACTTCATAAGAGAAGTGGCTAAAGGGCTCTCTATTTCAGTAACCTCTGAATCAGAGCCTAGAGCTAAAAAAATAGATATTTTAGGTTATTCTAAGGCTCCTAAGGAGACAGTCACCTTGCCAATTCATGAGATTCTTTATGATCACATGATTGACTTATGGGAGACTCCTCTCACTATCTCTCCTCATTCTCGTAGGTTGGACACTATGTACCGTGTCCCTCCTTGTCCTGGTTTTCATAAAACACAGCTTCCTCACCATTCTATTGTGGTGGAGTCAGCTATGAAAAAGATAGAGTGCAAAAAGACACTCTTCTGCTCCTCCAGGAAGAGAATGCAGGACCTTGGATGCTTTTGGTAGAAAAATCTTTCAAGCCAGTATGCTCATTGCCAGAATCAACTCCTATAGTCTTTATATGGGAATGTTTCTGAAAGAAGTTGCAGATAAGCTGCACACTTTCCTCCCTTTTCTTCCAGAGGATAAAAGGGAAGAATTTCTTATTTGGCTTAAGCATACTCAAGATATTTCAAAGTTTTCCAACCGTGCAGCTTTTGACTCCTTTGACGGTGCCAGCAGAGCTTCGGCCATTGCCATAGCTGCACGCAGAATTGCTTGGCTCCAAGCTTCTGATCTAGAATCTTGGGTCCAAGATGGCTTGGGAAATCTTCCCTGTACAGGAGAAAACCTGTTCGGCAAAGATTGGCAAATAAAAGCCACTCAAATGGATGCAGAAAATTCTGCTTTGGGTAGACTTTCAAAGTCAACCTCCATTCCTGCCAAGAAAAAACCTTTCAAGAAAGGCAGATTCCATCCTGCTTCTGGCCAACAATCTTCTACAGGTCGTTTTGCTGCTAAGCGTCAGCAACCTAAACAGGCCAGGCCTAAGCCTACAGGGGCTGCTGCAACTCAGCAGACCCAGCCTCCTCGGGGCTTTTGACTTGATGCTAGAGAACTTAGCCTTTCTGGCTCTGGAACAGCCAGAGCCTCTCACCATTCCAGGAAGGTTAGCTCATTTTGCTCCCAGATGGGAGCAAATTACAGCAGAGCAGTGGACCCCCTCCATCATAAGGGAGGGCTACAAACTTCATTTCTCAAACCTTCCTCCTCACACCATGGTGAGACATTTTAATTCTCCAACATCTCTCCTCGACCTTCTAGGTCAGGAGGTGTCTGCCCTTCTTGCCCAATGAACCATCTCACCCCACCTAACTACACCATCTATACCTGTCACAGAGAAAACAGAAAGGGAGGAGGAGTTTGCATAATAGCAAGAACAGATTTGAAATATCACGTGATATCTACCAATGCCACAAACCACACAAATACACTATCCATCTCCAATAATAACAACACCATAAACCTCATCTACAGAGCCCCAAATGCTCCAGCTGATGATCTCTCAACCATAATCGATATTGCCATCAACCCATCGGATATCAACAAACCTAACTGGATCCTTGGAGATTTTAACCTTGCCTCCACACCACCTTCAGTGTCCAACTACTTCCTTGATGCCATGATCAACTTACAATACGATCAAATTGTAAAAACATCCACTCATAAACAAGGAAATCTCCTTGACCTCATATTTGCACCATCAGCACACACCCGAACCTGATAAACCAACCTGAGCCACTATCAACCCCCGTCCCCTGGTCTGATCACAAACTTATCTCATTCATCATTCCATCTATCGAATCCCCAAACAAGTCATCAGATACTTACCCACCACCAAAACCAGCACGATTCCAACCTCTCAACATGGACACAATCACCTCCCTTACCATGCCAAAACTCTCCGCTATACCTAACAACATCGATGACACTGTATCAAACTGGAACAATGCTCTTCGACTATCAGCGCAACCTACCACTACACATGATAAAACCTCTACCAACTCCTCTATCGCCAAGAAAAAGAACGCACCATGGTTCTCCTCAGAGTTACGAACCTCCCTACAACAACTGAGGAGACTAGAGAAGAAATGGAGACACTCCCTAAACCCTCATGACCAGTCTATTTACCTAGCCAACTTGAAGTCCCATCGCCAGCTAACCTGGGATAAGAGAAGAGAACACCATACAAAGCTACTTAGCCGTTCCCTCAACAAACCAAGAGATCTCTTCCAAATAGTAAAATCCCTAACTACTGAACCTCCCTCACCACAACAGGAATATATACACCCACAACTATATGCTGATTACATCCAATCCAAGGCAATCAAGATCACTGAAGCAACCACAAGTGTAACCAAGCAACCCCCCAACGTCCAATTCATACTCAATAATTTCTCATCTCCAACTCCAAAGTCTATTGAAGAAATTATTACATCTATCAACGCCACCACCGCTCCAAATGATCCATGTCCAGCCTTCTGGATCAAATCACTGAAAACAGAACTTAGCCCATACATATCAGCCTTAGCTGACCAGTCCCTTAGATCCGGGATATTTCCAACAGCTCTCAAGCACACCTCCATCCGTCCCCTACTGAAAAACAACAAACTGGATCCGAAAAAGGAAGACTCCTATCGCCCAATTTCAAGCATTCCTTTATTAGCCAAGATCCTAGAAAAAGTCGTTCTCAGACAAATTCAACAACACATTGATTCCGAAGCCCCACTAGATCCAAACCAACATGGCTTCAGGGAAGCCCACGGAGTTGAAACCCTCCTAACTTCCCTATTGAACACACTCATTAATACAACAGACAATATCAGAAATGGAGTCGCTATGATCTTCCTAGACATAGCAGCAGCTTTTGATTCTGTTGACCACAACCAACTACTCACCAGGCTTCACGAAAAAGGAATTCAAGGGACGGCACTGAATTGGTGCAGATCTTACCTAGAAGAACGCTGGCAACAAGTACGGACTGGTGATACCACATCTCAACCTTTTCATCAGAAGCAAGGAGTCCCGCAAGGTTCCTCCCTTTCAGCCCATCTGTATAACAAAAATATGCAACCTCTCTGCAACATCTCCCGCTCTTTCGGAATATCATGTCTTATCTACGCAGATGACGTGCTCTTATTCACTCCAATTAATGTACTAAAACCTGACTACACTACACTAATCACCTGTTTCAACTCGATATCAGATTGGCTACTCTCACAAAACCTCAGAATCAATTTTAAAAAAACCGAAGTCCTGATTGTCACTAGAAACAAAGACTTCTCTCCCCCACCAACGCTAAGAACACGAGATGCTGATCTACCACTCAAAACCTCAATACGTTATCTGGGTGTTATACTTGACCAGCGACTTGAATTCAAAGATCACATAAAAAATACTGTAAAAGCCATTTACTACAAAATCAGGACTCTTCGACACCTCAGACCTATGCTTGAACCATCTGACTTTCCGCACAATCTTCCAGGCATTAGTCACTCCTCATTTTGACTATGCAAATATCGTTCTTCATGGCCTGCCCAAGAGCACTCTAAATCCGCTTCAATTGGCCATGAATACAGCGGCCAGAGTTCTTCATGGATCCCTAAAAAGCCAACATATTACTCCCATCCTATTTGACCTCCACTGGCTCCCACTAACTTGCAGGACTTTATACAAAGCTCTCATCCTGACCTTCAAAGCATTCCACCATATCTCACCATCCTCCTTATCTGATCTCCTCCAACACACACAGAACACCAGATCTAGACGTTCTGTAACAGAGAACATGCTAACAGTCCCAAATGACAGCAAAAAACTCACTCAAACAACCACTTTAAGAGCATTCTCTTCCTTCGCCCCTAGATGCTGGAACACGCTTCCACCTAGTATTAGATCACAAAAAGACCTGTCCCAGTTCAGAAAATCCATAAAAACACACCTCTTCCTACAACACTTCTCACAATATACTGACCCCCCTCCCACACAGACCTTGATCCCGGCTAGTCAAATAAGCTCCCGAAACCTTACCACTCGATCTAGACCAAGCCTCACAAACCCTACCTTTAGAGCTCGAGCATTTAAGAACCTATTGTAAATAATTAAAAATATCTGTTAATTGTTAATCCCTGTTATCCATGTTTTTACTCCCTGTTCTCTGTAAACTTAACATTTGTTTTATGTTTAAGTACAAAATTTGTTAAAATGTAAACCGCGCTGATATCAAAAGTGCGGTATATAAAAGCTGTTAAATAAATAAATAAATAAATAAATAAAATAGAAGAAGTACCTCTTCTTCAACAAGGGTCAGGGTTTTACCCCCCCTACTTTCTGATCCCAAAGAAAACAGGGGGCTTCAGACCCATATTAGATCTCAGAGAATTGAACACATTTCTATGCAAGGAGAAATTCAAGATGTTTTCTCTGGGCACTCTCCTTCCATACCTTCAGAGTCAGGATTGGCTTTGTTCTCTAGATCTCAAGGATGCGTACACCCATGTCCTCATCCATCCAACACACAGAAGGTTCCTTTATCAGGGAAAGCACTACCAATACAGGGTGCTTCCTTTCGGTCTGGCCTCTGCTCCAAGAGTGTTCACCAAATGCATGGCAGTAGTAGCTGCACTTCTACGCACTCTGGGAATATTTGTATTCCCATACCTGGATAACTGGCTCATCCGAGCTCCATCTCAGTCAGAGGCCCAGACTTCCCTGGACTGCACAAGGCGCATTCTGCAGTATCTGGGACTTGTGGTAAACCTCCCAAAGTCCCAGCTCACCCCTACTTAGTCCCTAGAGTTCATAGGGGCCTGGCTAGATACTACCACTGCAAGGGCCTATCTTCCTCAGGCCCGTTGCCTACGCCTAGTGCAGTTAGCCTCCCAGATTCAGTCAAAGAGCCATTTAACTGCCCGGGAGATGCTACAACTGCTAGGCCACATGGCATCCACAGTGCATGTGGTCCCCTATGCTCGCCTTCACATGAGAGCAGCTCAATGGACTTTGTCCACCCAGTGGACTCAAGCATCAGGGGCTCTGTCAGACAAAATAGCAACCTCCAGGCGCCTCTTTTGGTCTCTCCAATGGTGGAAGTCCACCCAAAATCTGTTGCTGGGGTCCCCCTTCCAACAGTTGTTGCCCCAGGCAACCCTCACAACAGATGCCTACCAAACAGGTTGGGGAGCTCATCTACAAGACCTCTCCACTCAGGGCACTTGGTCTCCACAGGAGACCTCTCTACATATCAACCACTTGGAGCTCCGAGCAGTTTTTCTAGCTCTCAAGGTCTTCCATACCCTGCTCAGCTACAAGACCAGTCCTCATTCATACGGACAATCAGGTAGCCATGTTTTACTCTGTCGCTTTGCAACGAAGCTCTAAAATTGTGGGCCTTCGCCAGAGAGCATCAAATCCATCTCCTGGCCGTATACCTTCCAGGAATCCAAAACTCTTGGGCAGACAGACTCAGTCGAGTTCTGCTTCCACACGAATGGTCCTTGCACATGGACCAGGTACTCAGAATCTTTCAAGAGTGGGGAACCCTGGACATAGACCTCTTTGCAAGTCCGTGGAATGCCAAACTTCCCCGGTTCTGTTCCAGAATTCCGTGTCAGGGAGTTCAGGCCAAGGATGCCTTCCTCCTTCACTGGGGTCAAGACTTCCTGTATGCCTTTCCACCCATTCCTTTAATTCCCAAGACTCTGTTCAAGCTCCAGAGGTATCAAGGATCTATGATCCTCATAGCTCCACGCTGGCCACGCCAAGTGTGGTACCCTCTACTTCTGCATCTCTCTCAAGCTCCCTCCCTAGACTTGGGAGCTGCTCCAGACCTTCTGTCCCAGGAGGAGGGGACTTTGTGGCACCCAAACCCCAAGTCCCTTCACCTCAAGGCTTGGTTGCTGAAGGCTTAGACCTTCAAGGTTGGAATCTTTCTCAGCAGGTGAAGGATATCCTCCATGCTTCCAGAAAACCTTCTGCTAGACGTTCCTATGCTTTTAAATGGAAAAGGTTTTCCATTTGGTGTACTGAGAAGGGTCTTGACCCTCTAGCACTACCTTTGAATTCTCTATTGGAATATCTCCTGCATCTCTCCAATGCAGGCCTCAAGACGAATTCAGTAAGGGTCCATTTGAGTGCTATTGCAGCATCCCTTAAGCCTCTCAATGGACAGCCTATTTCCTCTCATCCTCTTATTGCAAGATTCATGAGAGGCCTAACTTTAACTAAACCTCCCATTAGGCCTTCTCCGGTGGCATGGGACTTAAATCTGGTTCTTGGTCAACTTATGAAGCCACCTTTTGAACCCTTAGCCTCCTTGAAATTTCTTTCTACCTCCTTGAAATTTCTTTCCTGGAAGGTTATTTTCCTCATTGCAGTCACCTCAGCTCGCCGCATCCGTGAACTGCAGGCCTTAGTGGCTAATCCACCTTATACAAAGTTCCATCATGATAAGGTAGTCCTTAGGACCAATCCACACTTTATGCCTAAAGTGGTCTCACCTTTTCATCTTAATCAAGAGGTGTATTTACCTGTCTTTTTTCCAGGTCCTCATGCATCAAGTGCAGAGAGGAATCTTCATACCCTGGATTGTAAGAGAGCTCTTGCCTTTTACTTACAAAGGACACAGCAACATAGAAAGTTTTCTCAACTCTTCGTTGCTTTTGATCCCTCTCATTTGGGACTTCCAGTCTCTAAGAGGACACTGTCCAATTGGATTGCTCAGTGTATTTCTTTCGCCTACCAGAGTAAGAACCTTTCTCTGGAGGGCCATGTCACAGCTCATAATTTGAGGGCCATGGCCACCTCTATGGCTCATCTAAATTCTGTGTCCATCGACCAGATCTGTCGAGCGGCCACCTGGGCCTCGGTTCATACCTTCACAGCCCATTACTGTTTGGACAAGGATTCCCGCCGGGATGCCTTGTTTGGTCAGGCTGTTCTCAAACACCTGTTCCATGCTTAATCAGCTCCTGCCCTCCTTCCCTGGATTGGATGCCTGAGTTCCATAGAAGGAGGTAGAGCCCTTCTGAGGGTCTCATAACCTTGGGGATCTCCCAGGCATCTCTAGCTAGGGAGTTCCCATATGTGAAGACTCATTCCTGCTTGTTCCTGGAGATAGCACAGTTACTTACCTGTAACAGGTGATCTCTGGGAACAGCAGGAATAAGTCTTCACAACCCACCCACCTCCCCTAGGAGTTGTATCTCTCTATCTTCCTTTCCTCTCTCTCTTTGTCTCAGCTTTAAAACTCGAACTGGGGAGAGGCGGTTAGGAAAGGCGGGAAGGCAGCGCGCAGGCGCTGTGGGGGATGCTCCCAAAAGCTTTCCTTTTTGGGAAGCTGGGGAGCGTTCCCGCGCAGGCTCCGTCGGTACCGACGTACCCATATGTGAAGACTTATTCCTGCTGTTCCCAGAGATCACCTGTTACAGGTAAGTAACTGTGCTTTACATGCACACACACACAAATGCGCACTCACACACACACACACACACACACACACACACACACACACACACACACACACACACACACGCGAACTTCAACTCCACATTACATGCACACACACACACACACGCGAACTTCAACTCCACATTACATGCACACACACACACACACACAAACTTCAACTCCACCTTACATGCACACACACACACGCACACACACACAAACTTCAACTCCACCTTACATGCACACACACACACGCACACACACACAAACTTCAACTCCACCTTACATGCGCACACACACACAAACTTCAACTCCACCTTACATGCACACACACACACGCACACACACACAAACTTCAACTCCACCTTACATGCACACACACACACGCACACACACACAAACTTCAACTCCACCTTACATGCACACACACACACACACACACACACGAACTTCAACTCCACCTTATATGCGCGCACACATGCACACACACGAACTTCAACTCCACCTTACATGCGCGCACACACACGAACTTCAACTCCACCTTACATGCGCGCACACACACGAACTTCAACTCTGCACATTACACACAGAGGATCCCCAGCTCTGCAGCACACTAATACATGCACCACAGCCCTGCATCCCCCCCCCCCCCACATGCAAAGGCACCCATTGCCACATCCCACACACACACAGCCACACAGACACTTGCTATCTGAAGCTATAACTGTTTTCTAAAGATGATGCACGGTGTAGGAACTTTGGAGCTGGTCTCATGAGACTTGAACATGAGACCAGCGTGAGAAACAGCTGTGGTTGGGGGGGCATGAGGACGTCACAAGCATTGGAAAACCTTCACCAGCTAATTTTCCTTGAAGGTAACTTTTATAAAAGGGCATCTAGGTTAAGGCTGCCAAAATGCACCTTTTTTAAAAATGACTAATATAAGTGGTGGAGATCATGCCTTAAGTTAAGGCACAGACATTTACACCTGTTCTATAGCAGGTGTAAATGAAAGCACATAAGGTTTGCAAGTGTAAATTAAGGCATTTTATAATCAATGCTTGTGTTTGTTAGCTTTGCTCAGACTGGTCCCCTGGCTATGTCTACGAGCAAGCCGCATGTCTTCATTTCAAAGCACATATTTTTATACCATTTTATTTTATAAGATGTAAACTGCCACATATGAGCATTAATGACGTTGTAAAATTACCTCCTAAAGGCTTTCAAAGATTGATGGGCCAACAAAGTAATTCTGGTTCACACAATCAATCTACCATGCATGCAATGAATAGTCGGGGAGGAATAGGATCTTACCTCCTGTATTGGGAAACTGTCAGAATGTGGAATTGGGCTATCTCTTATAGCAGAGATTCTCAATCCGGTCCTCAGGACACATCTAGCCTGTCAAGGTTTCAGTGTAACCACATTTTCTCCAGGACCAAGCAGGAAGTCAGTCCTCACTTATGGGTGACGTCGGCGCCGACGGAGCCCTCGCGGAGCAATTTTCCCCAGCTTTCAAAGAAAGCCTTTGGGAATTGCAGCGCGCATGCGCGGTCCTCTTCCCGCCCAAGGGTGCCATCTTAGCCAGTCTTCGTTTTTCCGCGGAGCCCTACAGACATACCCGTCGTGTCCCCGCGAAAAAGTTGATTTTTACTCATATTTTCTCTTTTTTCCTTCGGTTCGGCGCCGGTCTTTTTCCCGCCCGGACTCGCGACGCCGGTCACGAGTCCTCTTCTTCTTTTTCGGTTTTTCTGACTTAGTCAGTTTCGTTTTCGGTTTTTCCCTGGCAGCCCGGTCCTTTGACCTCACCGGGGCCCTTTTTCCCCCGATGGCTGCCAGTGGTTTCAAACGGTGTGGTCAGTGTGACCGAAATATGTCACTAACTGACACACACGACAATTGCCTCCGCTGCCTGGGCCCGGATCATGAAGAAATGATCTGTGGGCCCTGCGGCAAAATGTCCTCCAAAGCGTTGAGAAGTCGGCGGCATCAGCGGGATAGGATCTTCGCTGACCCCAGCCGTACCCGAACCTCGTCGGAGGCCTCCGCGTCCAGAGGTTCCAGCTCGGACCGTCGCCGGAGTTCCTCCGACAGGGGTTCTCCCTCCGGGGACCATCGACAAAAGGTGAAACCCGCGAGGGCGGCGTCGGTGGACGCTCCTGGCTCCGCGAGGGCCAGGTCGCATAGCCCCGATAGCCGTCCCGGGTCCTTGGAAAAGGAGCACCTCTCGAAGCGACCTCGCCTGGAGTCGGAGCTGCCTGCTCGGGTAAGTCCTGTGGTCCTCCTGGACTCGCCTCCGAGACCGCCGACGTCAGGCCCGACGCCGTCGGGGCCCGAGTCGCGGGCTGCTGGGTCACCTGAGCTCAGACTCAGGTTGACGGCCTTGGAGAGCAGACTGTCTGCCTTCATGGACCAGCAGCGGGCACTGCTCGCTGGCTTCGCTGGCGCTGCTGCCCCGACCGCCGGGACGTCGACGTCTAAGTCGACCCCGGAGACCGAGCCGATCCTCGAGTCGATGCGAACTCGAGTCGATCCTCGGTCGAGGTCACCCTCGGCCTCCCGTTCGGGACCGAGGTCGCCGACGCTGACTCCCTCGGCATCGGGGCGGCAGGCGCCGCGCCCTGCCCGGGCCGACCCCACCGAGTCCTCGTCGGAGTCGGTCTGGGAGTCTGAAGAGGAAGAGTCGCCTGATTCTTTTCGGACTCGGTGTGTCCCCTCGGACTCACCTGAGTCCGAACCTCGGAAGCAGTCCCCCCCGGAGGATGCCCGGTTCTCGGACTTCGTCAGGGATATGGCCAAGGCTTTGGCCTTCCCTGCGGATCCCGAGGAGGAGCCTCGAGCCGAAGAGCTCGACGCCCTCCAGTATGACTCTCCCGCCAGGGAACACTTTACTGTACCGGTTCCTCCCATGCTGGAACGACTACTCTTCCGCATGTGGGAGAGTCCGGCCACCTCGCCGGTCCTGAGCAAGCGGGTCGATTCTATCTATCGAGTCCGCAAGAGCCCTGGCTTCCAAAAAGCACAGTTACCACACCATTCCATGGTAGTGGAATCGGCCATGCATCGTCTTAAGAGCCAGAAGATGCACTCCTCGGTGCCTCCTGGCAGGGAGGCCCGTAACCTGGATGGCCTTGGTAAGAAGTGTTTCCAGGGCTCTATGCTTGCGTGTCGTGTCCAGACCTACCAGCTATACATGGGCATGTATCTCCGAGACCTGGCTAAAGAGCTAGCCGGATTCTCCGCTGGTTTGTCCGAGGAACCCTTGCGGAGGTTCCTGGCCTTGTCCACTGGCATTCGGGAATGCTCAAAATTCATATCCCGAGCAGCCTATGATGGCTTTGAAGCATCGGCTCGAGTGGCCGCAGCCGGCATCGGTGCCCGCCGACAGGCTTGGCTTCAGTCGTCTGACCTTGAGCCCTGGGTGCAGGACAAGTTGGTCGATGTCCCCTGCCGAGGCGAAAACCTCTTTGGCAAGCCCATGGCTGAAAAGGCTGCACAAATTGAGACGGAGACTCTCACCAGGACTAGGCTTTCTAGGAAGACCTCCGCCCCTTCCCAGAAAAAGAAGGGCTCGGGAAAGAAGTCCTTTTACCCGAGGAAGGCGGCTGCCTACAAACAATGGCCCCTGCAGCTCCCCAACAGGGCCAGCAGGCCAAGGGACGGGGTAACGGGTCCCGTAGGCAGCAAGCCCCCAAGCCTGCACCACCAGCCCCTGCTCAGCAGGGTGGGGGTTTTTGACTCCTTAAGCATAGCCTCTCCCCCCCGCTGGTTCCTCCCAGCACCGGAGGCCGGCTGGTTCACTTCGCCCACAGGTGGTCCAGCATCACCTCAGATGCCTGGGTGCTTCAAGTCGTGCGAGAAGGCTATCGTCTCCACTTCCACCAGGTCCCTCCCTCCTATTTTCCGGGAGAACCTCCACGACCCCCTCTGCACAGGGACTTACTCCTTCAGGAGTTAGCAGGTCTTCTACAGGAACAGGCGGTGGAACCGGTGCCCCACCACCTGAAAGGTCAAGGCTTTTATTCCAGGTATTTTCTAGTACCAAAAAGGACAGGAGGCCTCAGACCCATCCTGGACTTGCGCAACCTCAACAAATTCCTCGTGCGGGAAACGTTCAAGATGCTTACCCTTGGAATCCTTCTGCCCTACCTCCAGCAGGGAGATTGGCTATGCTCCTTGGATCTAAAGGATGCCTACACGCACATCCTTATCCACCCAAGCCACCGCCAGTACCTAAGGTTTGTGGTGGCCGGAAATCATTACCAGTACAGAGTACTACCCTTTGGCCTGTCCTCCGCACCGCGCGTCTTCACAAAATGTCTCGCGGTGGTGGCGGCCCATCTCCGGCTTCACGGCCTCTATGTCTTTCCGTACCTCGACGACTGGCTCATCAGGGCAGCGTCCGCTCCGGAGGTCACCAACGCCACACGCCGCACGGTGACTCTTCTGCAGTACTTGGGCTTTGTTATAAACTTCGCAAAGTCCACTTTGCTCCCCTCACAGGATCTCGAGTTCATCGGCGCAAGGCTGCACACTCCTCAGGCACGAGCGTTCCTACCGCTCGACAGAGCTCAACGGCTCATGGACCTAGCCGACCGTTTTCGCAGCCAGCCCCTGGTCTCCGCCAGGCGCTTCCTGAGACTACTCGGCCATATGGCTTCCACCGTCCATGTGACCCCCAATGCCCGCCTGAATATGCGGCCTGCTCAATGGTGTCTCCGCCAGCAGTGGCAACAAGCCACAGGCGGCCTAGCAGACCTAGTGCGCGTCTCCGAGCCGCTGATCTCGTCTCTCCAGTGGTGGCTTCATCGGCCGAACCTGGTACTCGGCATGCCTTTCCAGTCACCTCAGCCGGCCCGGGTGCTGACAACAGATGCATCCCTCCTGGGCTGGGAAGCACATTGCCAAGGGGCACGTACTCAGGGCCTCTGGACCACGTGGGAGTCTGCTCAGCAGATCAACTTCCTGGAGCTCAGAGCGATCCGCCTGACTCTCAAGGCCTTCTCCCACCTGACCTCTCACCAGTCCGTCCTTGTCCAGACGGACAATCAAGTTGCCATGTTCTACGTGAACAAGCAGGGGGGCACGGGCTCCTTCCCTCTCTGTCGGGAGGCACAGAAGCTCTGCTCTTGGGCCGTCAGTCACGGCGTTCTTCTTAAGGCAGTTTATCTCCCAGGCCGAGAAAATTGCCTGGCGGACAAACTCAGCAGGATCCTCCAGCCGCACGAGTGGCGCCTGGATCCCTTGGTAGTTCAGAAGCTCTTTCTAAAGTGGGGCCTCCCCACGATGGATCTCTTTGCCAGCCTCTCAACCGGCAACTTCCTCGCTTCTGCTCTCGTCAGCCGCATCCCCTTCGAGTTGCGGCAGACGCTTTTCTACTCTCATGGGCGGAGAGGCTTCTGTATGCTTTTCCTCCCATCCCGCTAGTCTCTCGAACTCTTTTCAAGGTTCTCCGAGACAAAGCTTCCTTGATCCTGATCGCTCCTCGCTGGCCCAGACAGCCGTGGTTTCCACTCCTGCTGCAATTAGCGGTGGAGGATCCATTCCCTCTGGGGTTTCAACCGGATCTCCTCACTCAAGATCAGGGGTCTCTGCTACACCCCAACCTCAGATCTCTCAATCTAATGGCCTGGCTGCTGAGAGGGTAGTCCTTGCTCCCCTTCTCCTGCCGGCAGAGGTGGAAGAGGTCGTCTTAGCTTCTCGGCGACCTTCTACCCGCAAATGCTACGCCCTTAAATGGCGTCGCTTTTCCGTTTGGTGTACCCAGCAGTCTCAGGATCCCTTCTCCTGCTCGGTGTCGGTGATCTTGCAGTACTTGCTCTACCTCTCTAATCTGGGACTTAAGTCCAACTCCGTCAAAGTTCACCTCAGTGCTCTTTCAGCACATCATGTACCGGTGGACGGCAGACCTCTTTCCAGCGACCCTCTCGTAGCGAGGTTTCTCCGAGGTCTCCTTCTACTTAAACCACCTCTCCGCCCGCCAGCGCCTGACTGGGATCTGAATGTGGTTTTGCAGCGGATCACCTGTCCGCCTTTTGAACCTATGGCTACCTGTTCTCTCCGTTTTCTTTCTTGGAAAACATTGTTCTTGATAGCCCTCACTTCCGCTAGGCGCGTAAGTGAATTGCAGGCCCTCGTGTCTGATCCCCCTTACACTCGGTTCTACAAAAATAGGGTAGTCCTACGGACGCACCCAAAATTTCTTCCAAAAGTGGTCTTCCCCTTTCACATCAATCAGGAGGTGGTATTTCCGACCTTCTTTCCCAGACCACACTCCAGCCGAGCTGAAACGGTCCTCCATACCCTGGACTGTAGAAGGGCATTGAACTTCTACCTTGACCGTACGCGGGAGCACCGTAAAGCTGCTCAGCTTTTTGTGTCTTTTGACCCCAATAAATTGGGGCTCCGGTCTCCAAGCGTACTCTGTCCATCTGGGTTGCGGACTGTATCACTTGGGCTTATGGGGCAGCCGGACTCTCCTTGGAAGGTCGAGTCACGGCTCATTGCGTTCGGGCAAAGGCTACGACAGTGGCTTACCTCTGCTCTGTTCCGCTGGCAGACATCTGCTGGGCCGCTACTTGGTCTTCGAGCCAGACCTTTGCGGTCCATTACTGTCTCGAGAGGGAGTCCCGCAGGGACAGTGCTTTCGGACAGGCAGTCCTCCGTAATCTCTTTGAGGTTTGAGCAACTCCTACCCTCCATCCCAGATGTGGGCTACCGGTGGGTAATAATTCAGCGAAGATTCCTTCCTTCTGTGCTGCTGAGCTAGAGGGAGCTCATTTTTGTGCTTAGGGTCTCCGGTAGCCTTAAGCTTGGGAGTCCCATAAGTGAGGACTGACTTCCTGCTTGGTCCTGGAGAAAGCGTAGTTACTCACCTGTAACAGGTGTTCTCCAGGAGCAGCAGGAATCAGTCCTCACAACCCTCCCTCCTCCCCTTGGAGTTGCAATCATCTGCTTTAGTTTTTTTGCAAATTTTTATGCTGTCTTTTTTAGCTATGTCATCTGACTGGCTAAGATGGCACCCTTGGGCGGGAAGAGGACCGCGCATGCGCGCTGCAATTCCCAAAGGCTTTCTTTGAAAGCTGGGGAAAATTGCTCCGCGAGGGCTCCGTCGGCGCCGACGTCACCCATAAGTGAGGACTGATTCCTGCTGCTCCTGGAGAACACCTGTTACAGGTGAGTAACTACGCTGAATATGCATGAGAGAGATTTGCATACAAATGGTCTCCAATATATGCAAATTGATGATATAGACTTTCATTGTGAAAACCTTGACTGGCTAGGTATGTCCTGAGGATGACTCTAACAGGCCTATATCTGGTAAGGAAGGACAGTGCCCTGCAGACAAGCTGAGCCAATACATGAATGGTCTCTGGACAATGGGGTTGGTCAGACTTGCCAAGTTACCCATTTCAAAGAAGGAAATGTTAAGCCATTCCTGGATTTCTGACAGACCAATCCTAATGCATTATGGCAGGCCTTCACAAATTTAGTGTGGATCTGGAAACTAGGCCAAAATATTAGGAGCCAGTACTTTTGTGATCTTTGTGCCCCCTTCACCCATTGTCTTTTGCACTGGTTTCATATCCTCAAGAGCTGGGAGATCAGCACCAGAGTTCCAATACTGTGCAGCATCTTTAGAAAGAAATACAGATAACAGTAGTTATAGCTTCAGATATTAAGAGGGTTATTTTAGAAACCCTATCACTGTTGACTGGATAGCAAAATCGCCATCTGGCCAATTCGGATATTCATTGCTGGTGACTAGATATCACCTCTGCATTAGATAACTGGATTCAATTTACAACAGCATGGCTAGTCGCTTTAACAGTGTTAGCTGCCACCGCTGAATATCCCCCCTCCTCCCTCTACACACACTTATATCCTAAAGCAGTGTGGTAATTGTAGTACTTGATTCCAGCCATTGAACACAGGGGAGAAGATCTTATAATGTGGGGCTCGACATTCCCTTACCCAGCTTTTGTTTCTTTTGACCCCAATAAACCTGGGATTGCTGTTACCAAATGCATTCTATCAGGTTGGATAGCAGACTACATTTCCTTCACTTATGCCGAAGCAGGTCCAACCCTTCAGGATCATGATAAAGCTCATAATGTACTGCATCAGTACCCACTTGAGATCAGCTTCCATGGAAGAGGTTTGTAGAGCTCTAACATGGACATCAGTCATTTTCACTACTGTTTGGAAAGGGGCTCTCAACACCAGAGTAGATTTGTCCAGTCGGTCTTCCAGAATCTCTTTGCAGATTAGAATCCATCTCCACTCCCCATAGACAAAATGTGTTTTCTTCAGGAACAAGCACGAAGTCCAGCCCTCACATATGGGTGACATCTGCACTGAAAGAGCCCATGCGGTAACCTCTCCCCAGCTTTCAAAGAAAGCCTTTGGGAGATCTACCACACATGCATGGTCCCCTTCCTGCCTAGGGGTGCCATCTTGCCTCAGTCTCCTTTTTTCCGTGGAGCCCATCTGACATGTCTTTCTTCCCGCCCTCCCTCCTCCCCACAAAGAAAAGTTGATTCTTTTCTCTGTGTTATTCTGTTTTCAGATCAATCCCTTTTCTCCGGTTTGAGTACCCGGTATTCTCCTTGCCTCCCAGGTCTGCTTGCCTTCGGCATCGCAGTTTTTCCTCATGTTCTTTTTATTCTCTCAAGTTTTTCTCCTGGTGCGCAGGTTTTCATGCCCTTTCTGGCTGGGCCAGTAGAGTTCGACCTCACGGTGGCCATATTCCACACTATGGCCGTGGTCAGAGGCTTCAAGCCCTGCGACCATTGTGCACATAACATATTGTGCACGGACGCATATTACTGGTGCCTCTGGTGCCTCAGAGCGGACCATGATGCCTTGGTTTGTGGTCTCTGCCTGCAGATAACCCACAAGGCCCTTTGGGGCCATAAGAATCATCATGAGTTGATTTTTTCAGAGGACCGACTTAGTTCTGGAGTCTTCCGTAGGACCTATGTCCTCAAGGGCTGCCATGGAGGCCTCTGCCTTATGTAGCGACCATGCTTCCTCAGAGTCTCCAGGTTACTGGGAGCAGCCTTTGAAGCTGCCCCGGTGGGAGAAGATGCCTTTGGCGTCCCGGGACTGGCCCTGGTCTTCCAAGGCCTTCCTTGTCGAGGATGCCCCCTCGACAGTGCCAGCGCCGGGCCCGAGGTGTTCGGTGCCCATGCCAGTGGCTGTGGATCCTTCTGGCCTCAAGGCCAGGATGGAAGCCCTGGAACACAGTTTGACTGCTGCTTTGGCCCAACAGCGGACTCTGATGCCCAGTTTCTCTGGGTCATTGCTCCCAACCACTGGGCCCCTCCATGGTAAAGGAGTCCCTAGAAGAAGAGTCGATCCTCGAGATCCATATGCCTTGTGATACCCCTTGGCATTGGCACTAGCGCCGGTGCCGGTCCTGATCCTGCTCGGGTCCGAAGACTTCCCTGGCAGAGTGTCGGGGCAGTGGCACAAGCCTGAGGCCCGGAGGACCATCGAGATCTCCTCTGGGTCGGAGTGGGAGACCAAAGATGACAAGTCCCTCGACCGGGACATTCCCTTGGACCGTTCTCCTCCCAAGGCCCAGCGCCAGTCCCCACCCAAGGATCTGGCCTTTCTGGACTTTGTCTGTGATATGGCGAAGGCCCCTGCCTTCACATGGAGTCCAAGGAGGATCCTTAGGCAGAGGACCTTGAGATCCTCCAGTACGACGCACCCCCTAAGGAGCCACTCACGGTGCCCATTGTCCCCATCCTGGAATGACTGCTGTTCCATATATGGGAGACCCTGGTCTCTGTGCCCATTGTGAGCAGGTGGCTGGACTCGATGTACCAAGTTTGCCGGAGCCATGGCTTCCAAAAAGCTCAACTGCCTCACAACTCCAACTCCATGGTGGTGGTTTCGGCCTTGCGTTGACTCAAGAACCAGAAGACGCATTCCTCGGTGTCCCTGGCAAGGAGGCCTGTGCCATGGATGCCTTGGGCAGAAAGTTCTTCCAGTGCTCGATGCTCATCAACCGGATCCAGGTCTACTTAGCTGTACATGGGCATGTTACCTGCAGGACCTGGCAAGGAAACTCATTTTTGGCTGGTCTCTCTGAGGAGCCTCTCCAGTGATTCCGGACCCTGATCTCCACAGTAAGAGTGCTCCAAATTTATGACTCCATTGGACTATAACAGCTTCAAGTCAGCAGCTAGAGTAGCCGTGGTAAGCCCATGACTGTTGAGGCTGCCAAGCTGGAGTCCTAGTTCATTACCAGGACCAGGCTCTCCAAAAAGACCACTGAGCCTTCCTGAAGGAAGACTTCGGACAAAAAGCCCCTATACTTGAAGACGAGGAAGGCTTACGGAAATTACCCTTATTATGCCTTCCTAGCTCCCCAATAGGTCCAGCAGGCAAAGGGACAAGGCACGACCCTCATAAATATAAGACCCCAAGCTGCAGACTTCGCCTCTGGCACAACGTGGAGGGAGCTTTTGACTCCTTGGGCATAGCCTCTCCTCTCCGGAGAGGTCCAACCCTGCGCACATGGGGGAGGGGGCAGCATCTGGTGTTTTATGCTACCCAGTGGTCCCTCATAACCAATGATGCCTGGGCCCTGCAGGTGGTGAAGGAGGGTTACCTCCACCTCAAGCAGATGCCCCTATGACTCCCCTTCACTAGGACCTGCTTCAGCAGGAACTTGCAAGTCTTCTGGCTGACAGGGCAGTGGAACCCATCCCCTCCCATCTCAGGGGCCAGGGCTTCTACTTCCACTACTTTCTGGTACCCAAAACGACCCAAGGGTTTCAGCACATTCTAGATCTGAGGGACCTCAACCAGTTCCTGGTGAGAGAGAAGTTCAAGATGCTCTCGCTTGGAACATTGTTGCCTTACCTCCGGCAGGGAGATTGGCTATGCTCATTGGATCTAAAGGATGTGTATACACACATCCTTGTCCATCCCCACCACAGGCAGTACCTCCGCTTCATGGTAGGAGGCTACCACTACCAGTGCAGGGTCTTACCCTTCAGTCTGGCCTCAGCCCAAGGGTGTTCTTCAATGCCTGGCAGTGGTTGCTGCCTTCCTGTGACTCCAGGGAGTGTTTTGTTTTTCCCTACCTGGACGACTGGCTTATCAACTGCAACACTTTAACATCTTTGTTAGTGATATAGCAGAAGGGCTTTCAGGTAAGGTTTGCCTCTTTGCGGATGATACCAAAATATGCAATAGAGTAGACACCCAGGAAGGGGTAAATAACATGAGGAGGGATCTAGCTAAGCTTGAAGAATGGTCTAGAATTTGGCAGCTGGGATTTAATGTTAAAAAATGTAAGGTCATGCATTTGGGCTGCAGCAATCCAAGGGAGCAATATAGTATAGGGGGTGAAGTACTTTTGTCCACTAAAGAAGAGCGGGACCTAGGCGTGGTTGTGTCTGATGATCTTAAAGTAGCTAAACAGGTAGAAAAGGCAACGGCAAAAGCTAGAAGGATGCTTGGGTGCATACGGAGAGGAATGGCTAGCAGAAAAAAGGAAGCGATAGTGCCTCTGTATAAGTCTTTGGTGCGACCTCATTTGAAGTATAGTGTGCAATTCTGGAGATCGCACCTTCAAAAGGATGTGAACAGGATGGAGTCGGTGCAGAGGGTGGCTACTAAAATGATTAGTGGTCTTAATTATAAAGCATATGAGGACAGACTTAAGGATCTTAATATGTACACCTTAGAGGAAAGGCGGGATAGAGGTGATATGATTGAGATGTTTAAATACCTCCATGGCATAAATGTTCAGGGAGAGAGCCTCTTTCAATTGAAAGCAAGTTCTGCTATGAGGGGACATTGGATGAGGGTGAAAGGAGATAGATTCAGGAGTGATATGCGGAAATATTTCTTTACGGAGAGAGTAGTGGATCCGTGGAATAGTCTCCCAGTGGAGGTGGTAGAGATGAGGACAGTAACTGAATTCAAAAAAGCATGGGACAAACACACAGGATCTCTAAAGGTAAAAAGGGGACTGTTGTAGTTGTTATGGAAGGACAGACTAGATAGGCCATGTGGTCTTTTTCTGTCGTCATATTTCTATGTTTCTATGTAACACTGTTGCTGAAGCCTATCAGGCAGTGGACCGCACCATACTTGTTCTGGAGCACCCGAGGTTCATCATAAACTACCCCAAGTCCCATCTCCATCCATCACAATGCCTGGAGTTTATAGGGACACTGCTGGAAACCGTCCAAGCCAAAGACCTTCCTTCCTCTGGACAAGACCTAGCCCTCATGACACTTGCGGGGAGCATTCAGGGTCGCTTCTCAGTGTCAGCCCACCACCTGCTTTGCCTGCTGGGACGCATGGCCTCCACGGTACATATCACCCAAAACACCTGCCTACACATGCAGCTGGCTCAGTGGGCCCTGCGCTCCCAGTGGTCTCAAGCAACAGGGCGCCTGCGGGACAGAGTGGTTGTAACCCATCCTCTGGCCAGCTCCCTCAGTTGGTGGCAGTAGCTCCAGTACATGTGGGCCAGGATGTTCTTCCAGGCCCCCACCCCCCAGAGGATCCTCACCATTGCAGCGACCTCCGTGCTCAGGTCCAGTGGTCACAGGTGGAGAGCCTCTAGAAGATCAACCTCCTGGAGCTTTGAGCCATAACGCTGGCCCTCCGAGCCTTTCACCACCACCTACAGCACCAAGCGGTACTGATCCAAACCGACAATCAGAGGACGATTTTTATATCAATGAGCAGGGAGACATGGACTCGTCCCTCTTGTGCCAAAAGGCAGTGAGCGTTTGCTCCTTCGCCAGCGAGAACTGGATGCTTCTTCGGGCAGTGTATCTCCCGGGCCAGGACAATGCCCTAGTGGATCAGCTCAGCAGGGTCCATCAACTGTACAGGTGGCAGCTCGACCCCCGGGTGGCCAGCTAGCTTTTACGTCCGGTGGGGCTCTGCAGAAAGACCTCTTTACCAGTCCAGCCAATGCTCAGCTGCCCCACCTCTGCTCCAAGGAGCCACATCCCTCTCGGGTGGTGGCGGATGCGTATGTCATCCCGAGGATGGGAGGCCTCCTCTATACCTTCCCATCCACGCCGCTGATCGCCAAGACCCTAGGCTAACTCCTCTATATAAAATTACTCTGTAAGTATTCATATATGAAAACCTGTGCCATAAGATACTTATATTCCACTATAGTGGCATGTATCTAACAAAATATAATTGGAGCCCAATGAATAATTACCTTCATTTCCTGCCAGATGTCATCCTTCTATATTGAACCCATAAACATATTTCACTGTACAAAAGTTACGTCAAATTACATTGCCATTGTCGAGTGAACTTTATATAAGATGGGACTGCTCATAACAGATCACTCCTTTCAGCACAATTCCCAGCAAATGAGTAGAAATCTAATTAAGCAGTTGCCTGTAAAAACAGGTTTTTACGGTCAAATCTTTTTTATTAATATGCTAATAACATTCCTCCTAGCATGTGGGTGAGCTTACACAATGCTTACAACCAGCACAGTTATCCATTTAGTATGTACTTAAAATTTATATACCCCTTCCCCTCTCCCCCCCCTTCATTAACTAAGCCCCAGGAAACAATCAAACGCATCACCAGGTAAATTGTACCTGCAATCTGTCATTGACCATAATCACATTCCAGGCATTAAATTGCGCTCCTATGCTTACCTAGCAGTAATCTTAGAATGTGCCTTACATGACTGTACTCAATTCCTGTTACTTATAATTTTATGCTAATCGCTCCTCCCACTTCTTCTTGTCAACGAACAAATTACCAAGAACATTCCCTTCGTACTATTTCCATTAGAATCTTTACTGATTATAAGTCCAACCCCCCCCCTCTTTCCTATGTTCTTCGAGGGTCAATGAGGAGTCAGTCCCACTGAAGGTGTGTATCCTGTGTCCTGTCCAATTCCAAGGTTAACTAGCCACTATTCATAGGGTGAGAATATCATTCTGGGCCCTTAAGGAAAGAGTATGAAAATAAGGTTCCCAGATAGTTAGGAAGGTGTCCCGTTTTTTTTCCTCCCTCTTTTGGAAGCTATCCCTTCCCATATTATGAATTGATGGAGAATATTCCGCCATTTCCAGTACCTGGTCCTGCCGTGTCTTGCCAATGTTTTAAAATACATAACTTAGCAAGGAGACATGACTTCTGGACCAGTAGGCATCCCTCTGCACCCCTTACCCCCAGTGGCATCCAGGATGGCTAGGTCAGGCGTAAGAGTCACTTGCTGTCCGAGCAACTGTCCTATATATGTTTGAATTTTATCCCAAACAGCTTTGACTTTGGGGCACCTCCAAAATGTGCTCCAACTCCGCCACACCATGGGCATTTTGTAGATTTGGCAGTACCCGTCCTCCAGGCTCGCTGTGGAGAAAAGTATGCTCTCGTCAGGATTTTAAATTGCATTTCTCTAAGTCTAGATCTCCAGGAACAAGCAGGAATGAGTCTTCACACGTAGGAATGAGTCTTCACACATGGGAGACGTCGCCGACGGAGCCCGCACGGGAATGCTCCCCAGCATCCAATCAGAAGGTCTTTGGGAGCATACCCCGCGCCTGCGCGGTGGCTTCCCGCCCTTCCTACTGCCTCTCCCCAGTTTTTCGTTTTCCGCGGAGCAGGCAGGACGTGCCTCCTGCCACCACAGAAATGGTTTTTCCATTTTTCTGTAGTCGCGGCTTTCCCGCCAACGGTGGCACCTCTGTGCCCCCCCTTTCTTTATTTTCATTTAATTTTCGTCGCCCCCTCCGGGCGCTGAGGACCCGGGGCATGGAGCCTTCTTCCCCCCAGCCTCATGGCGGGGACTCCATTTTCCACGTGGACTCCAATGCCTGGTGCCTCTCCTGTGTGGGGCCTGACCCCTCTTTCCCGGATTCCCCAGGCTGCAGTGTCGGCAGAAGACCCTCCATCTTTCGGGTATCCCTCGACGACGTCTTCGCGCCCAGGGCGCAGTCGTCGGGTTGTTCTTCTCTCCAGGATCAGGTAACCACACAACAGTCTGTTAAGACTAGCCGAGTCTTGAGGGGCGTCTCATGCGAGGCATGGCGACGGCTCCGGCCAACCCCTCAAGTCCTCCTTGGCTGATATACCCCGGCGGGAGTCCTCGGGCTCCAAAGCATTTAACGGGTTTCGGGATGTTCCTGAGGTTCGTTCCTCACAGAACATTCCCGAGCCATGCCCGAGGGAGGTACCCGCCTCGAGCAGTGCCAATTCCCCGGCATCGGCGTCGGCATCGAGTGTTCCACTCTTCGCCAGGGATCGTCAGCCGGTGTCCTCGGCGCCTTCGGGGCCGACTGGCTCGACCGGGTCTGACATCCCTACATCCAAGCCATGCTCGGGCGTGGTAGCCGCTTCGGGCGGTACTGAGCCCCCGGCATCGGCGTCGGTGTCGAGCGCTCCGCTCCTCACCGAGGATCGTCGGCTGCTGTCCTCGGCGCCTCCGGGGCTGATCGACTCGGTCCAGTCTGGCGTTCCTCCATCCCTGCCATGCGCATGGGCGGTGCCCGCTTCGGGCGGTACCGACCCCTCGGCGTCGGTGTCGAGCGTTCCGCTCCTCACCGGGGATTGGCGGCTGAGGTCCTCGGCGCCTCTGGGGCTGACCAACTCGCGCCGGTATGGCCTTCCTAGGGGGCCGGTATCCGCTTTGGGCGGTGCCGACCCGTCGGCGTCGAGTGACCCGCTCCCCACCGGGGATCGCCGGCCGCTGTCCTCCCTACCTCGGGGGCCGATCGACTCGACACGGTCTGACGGCCCTACATTCAGGTCATGCGCGGGGGTAGTACCCGCTTTGAGCGCGCGGGCGTCGGTGGTTCCGCCCCACGCCGGGGATGGTCATCGGGCCTCCCTCCCCTTGGGGCCGCTCGCTTCGACCCGCGCCGGGTCGCCGTTTTCCCAGCCCTGCGCAAGGGTGGTACCGGGTTCGGGCGGCGCCGCTCTGCCGGCGACGGCAGGGGCGTCGGGCACGAGGGGCCGCCATCGACCTTCCCCGGAGACCTCGGGGTGTGTCGGCCAGCGCTCGGACGACTCCCCGGTATCGACGCGGCCGTCGAGGGCCTCATGTTTTCCTAGAGAAGGGGCCTCGGGGCCTTCGACCGCTTTGATCCGATCTGGATCTGCGCCGCCCCGCAACGGTACACCGACGTTGGCGCAGGGGCTTTGCACCACCGCAGGGACTCATCGTCGGGTGACCGGGGTCCCCTCGGGGACGGGCCGTATGCCCCGGGAGGGTTTCTCTCTGGGTCGAACGGGTGCGAGAGGGAGCCCAGCTTCGGGCAGTGCCCGCCGATCGACATCGGCGCCGGCGTCGGATGACCCCCTCTCCACCAAGCTCCGCCCTCGGGGACCCGTGATGCTCGCGGCACCGATCGGCGCGGTTCCGATCCGCGCTCCGGGTTTTCCACCACCGGTGCGGTCGCCGCCGCCGGGGCCCTCTGGAAGGGAGTCGATCTCCTCGCTCGGTTCGATGCCCAGCCTGGAGTCGGTATCCAGCCTTGAAAGCTTGGACACTACATGTCTCGGGATCGGTCCCTGTCCCTTCCCGCGACGCAGAGCGGAGACCGCTGGCCCCTGCCCTCCGGCAGCCGCGGAACCGCTTCGATCACAGGGAGCAGCGCCACCCCCGGGTTCGGGGCCTAGGCCGATTCCTGCGGCGCTGTTGGTGCCATCGACCCCCTTCGATGCCTAGTTTGGAATCAATCCCAGGAGCCAACGACGCCATGGGGACTGCCCCGATCCGGGGCGGTTGGTCCCCTCCTATGCCTAGCGGGCATCGGCCCGAGCGGCCTCTGTGTGCCCTGGCAGCCTCCCCCACCATAACTCCTCCGGCAGAGCCACCTTTTCAGGATTTCCACCTTGACATGGCGGACTTGCTGGCTATCCCTACCCCGGGCCCGAGCCCGGGCCCTGAGGAACAGGCAGCCGTGATGCTTCCTCTGCATCCCTCCCTGCAGGATCTCCTGCTGGGGGCTTGGCGGTCGCCTTTGAGGGTTCCGGCACCGTCGACTGCGATGCAAGCTCTTTACCGGGTGCCTCCGTCCCCGGGTTTTCGGCAGCAGCACCAGCTTCCACATCGGTCCATTGTGGTGGAATCGGCGCTGAGGAAGGCCGGAAGCAAGGAGAAGCATGCTTCTCGCCCCCCAGGCCGCGCCTCAAAGACGCTAGATACTCTAGGACGTCAAGCTTTCCAGACGTCTATGCTGACGGCCAGAATTATCTCATATATATTTTATATGAGTCTGTCGCTGCAGGAGGTCACCGAGAGGTTGTCTCGGTTATCCCTCTTCGTATCGGCGACCAAGGCCTTTGAATATTCCCTGCTCCTTTATCACTGCAGGAATATCTCCGGGTTCCTTTCTCGTGCTTTGCTGGACTCCTTCCAGTCGGTCAGCAGAGCTTCTGCTGTTACCATTAGAGCATGCCGTACAGCATGGCTGCAGGCATCTGAGTTGTGTAGACGGGCACAGCACAACCTGGGTAATTCTCCCTGCGACGGAGATCACCTCTTCAACAGCGAAGCCTTGCGTCAGGTCGCACAGTGCTTCGCTAACCTTCCCAGGGTTAGCAGCCAGCCTAGGGCCCGACCCCACGGCGGCGGTAAACACCTCTCTAGGAAGGGGAAATATCAGACCTCCGCCCACCCTCCAGGCGCGCCCAGGCAAGGGGCCTCTCACCCCGGGTTGATGCCCCCGGGCCCGCGCCAGGACTCTCCTTCTAAGCATTTTTAGGCTCAGGCAGGCGGCTGCCTGCACTTAACCCTCTTATCGGACGTTTAAAAATTGAGCTCTGCTCGGGGGCTCGTTCAGTTGCAAATGGTTTGGAGGCTTATCTAGGGGTTCGGGTATTCTCCTTCCGTTGGTAGGGAGACCACCTCTATTCCGTGATAGCTATGGCAAACGGCCAACTTATTACCCTTCGGTACGTCTCCGAACCCTTCTCAGCCGGTATCCCCCTTCTGATTGCTTCCGTACCGGAATTACCTTCCTGTCCCCCGTCTGTGCGTGGGGGGGGGGGGGGGCGAGTTTCTGTGTGCAGGTCCTGGGGACACATATAGGGCCTCCAGCCCCTGTGGCGTTCTACCAGACTGATGCTATCCCCTGTCCCCCACGCTACCGCGCTGTTGGTTCGCCGATCTGCCCTTGTCCTCTGGAATAGATCCCTCTACTGACGGATCTTGCTGCCACCTTCCAGGTGGATGCTCTGTGGCTCGATGGCAGATCCGCCTTACCAGGGTGATGCGTAGGGAGGTAGGCCCCTCGACATACCTGCATTAGTACCGGAGTGGGCGCCCTCATGCCCACCGGCTTAGATATACTAGATATCTCCTGCGCGATAGGCGCATATTGGGGGGATGCCCGCAGTACCTGTGCTATACTGCCTTTTTCCCTATGGCTGGTACTCACGCCCCCCCCCCCCGGGGTCCGGCCAGTCCGCCTGCCTATTCCTCGATCGGGCCGCGGACTGTGGTACTCTACCGCTGTGGAGTCTACAGCTCCTTTTCAGTTAGGTCCTCCTCCTGGGGGTTCGGACCCTTGTCTCCCTATCTTTCGCTAGGGTAGCCTGTGTACTCCTTTTGCTCCGGGGTGCACCCCTACTCTTCTCCGGAATGGGCTCTCTGGTTCGGCCAGTCTTCTACTGTTAGTCCTCTGAGTTCTGGACTCTACTCCTAAGGGAGTGCTCAGCTTGCACTAAGCCTCCTGGAAGACCTGCCGTCTTTCTCCTGACCCAGCTGACGCCTGGATCTCCTAGCCTTCCGGATTTGGAGCTTCCTCCTCGCTGCGGCGAAGTTTCCTTGACGACTTCGCTACTGCGTCTACGGTGCCTTCACCATAGGACTGCTCCCGGGTATCCTCAGCTTGGGAGTCCCCACGTGTGAAGACTCATTCCTGCTTGTTCCTGGAGATAGCACAGTTACTTACCTGTAACAGGTGATCTCCGGAACAGCAGGAATTAGTCTTCACAACCCGCCCACCTCCCCTAGGAGTTGTATCTCTTTTTTGTATCTATTCCTTCCTCTCCTCTCCTTCTGGCTCAGCTATGAAACTCAACTGGGGAGAGGCAGTAGGAAGGGCGGGAAGCCACCGCGCAGGCGCGGGGTGTGCTCCCAAAGGCCTTCTGATTGGATGCTGGGGAGCATTCCCGTGCGGGCTCCGTCGGCGACGTCTCCCACGTGTGAAGACTCATTCCTACGTGTGAAGACTAATTCCTGCTGTTCCGGAGATCACCTGTTACAGGTAAGTAACTGTGCTTTCTCTGAGAAAGTCTTGGTATACACGCTACTCCTGGGTCCCATGCAAACCCTTCCAGCGGACTTGCTAGTTCCACCACCTATTTGTGAATCCTTTGGTCTTATGTGCATGGTCTGGGGCAATCTTATTTTTTGGCTATACTGAGCCACAGAGACCCATATATGATCTTCAAATTCAAACCATGTTTCTAATTTATCAAAGATTTCACCCTGCAGTCCCTTTCTATTCAAGGAAGTTATATAATGTTGTAGTTGAATAGGGGAACTGTTTGTCCCTGGGTAGCCGGTAATGCTTTTGAAGGTCCTCTAATGATGATACGAAAACCCTTCTCATCAACCACCTGCCACAAATGCGACACGCACAGTGAGGCCCATGTACAAAAGGCACGCGAGTTAGAACCTGGAGAGAAGGCCCCATTCCCTTGAATCGGTAAATAAGCCATGGTGTTAGGGGGTATTCCCATCAACCTGCAAAGGACTTTCTAACTGTCACAAAGCCTGGTTATTAGTAAGCTCTCTTGGGCCTGAGCGGGAAGTTGAGCTCTCGGGGTGTGGAGAACATAGGCCAACACCAGCAGAGCAACCATTGCTCTCTCCATTTCCCAAGGCATAAAAACCGATCGCTCTCCTATCCAGTCCCAAACATGCCGAAGCAAACAGGCCAGATTATAATGAGTTCGATCCAAAGGCCCATACCCCCTCTTTGCCATGGCCCCTGCAATCTAACACTGGCCAATCTAGGTCGCTTCCCTTTCCAAAGAAAACTTTTTAGGTTTTTCTCTATTTCCCGTATATCACGGCGCTGCAATTGAAGGGGTACTAAATGCAACATTTAAAGAATACGGAGAAAGACTACCACCCTATACGCTGCTATCAGTCCTGTCAAGGACAATGAAAGGGGGTTCCAGTCCCTCAGCTTATCCTGTATCTACCCAATCAAGGAAGAGACATTTAAGTTATAGAGGCTCCTTGGGTCAGACGGCAACTAAATTCCCAGATACCTAAATTTGTCTCCTACCCATTTAAGAGGGAACTGTACTGTCCAAATATTCTGGAGGGTACCCAGCATATCTAGGGCCTCTGATTTGGCTTTATTTAGGAGTAGGCTTGCCAGATCTCCAAACTTCTCTATTTCTGATAATGTAGGTAGAGAGACCTGTGGGTTTGTGAGCAATACCAGTAAATCATCGGCAAAGGGGGAAAGTTTAAATGAGGCGTCACCAATATGAACCCTGGGGATGTCTCCCCTGGCGTGCACCAGTCTCAAAAGTTGGTCTAGGGAGAGGATAAAGAGCAATGGTGACAAGGGGCATCCCTGCCTCGTTCCCCTCTCCAATCTGAAATAGGAAGTAAAGCCTCCATTTACGCTGATCCACACTGTGGGGCCATGGTATAGAGCATGCACCCCTTGGAGAAACCCCTCTCTCAACCCATATGCCCCCAAGGCCTGAAATAGATATGTCCAATTAACCCTGTTGAATGCTTTCTCAGCATCAAAACTAATAAGAAGGGCTGGGATCTGAGTCTAATGGACCCTTTCCAATGAGGCAATGATCCTTCGCAGGTTACTAACTGGGTACCTCCCCTGAACAAATCCAGTCTGACTCGTGTGAACCAAATCAGGGAGACATAAGGCTAAACGCTCCACCAATATTTTGGCGTATAATTTTAAATCTAAATTAAGAAGAAATATTGCGTGATAAAATTCCACCACCCTCGGATTCTTGCCTGGTTTAGGCAATACTACTATATGTGCTGAATATATCTCGTACTTCAACTCCCCCCGAGTCATTCAAGTATTGAACATATCTACTAATGGAACGACGATATCTGTTGACAAGATTTTGTAGTACTCGGCTCTATAGCTATCTGGCCCCAGAGCTCTGCAAAGAGTAGCTCTTGCAATGGCAGATTGAACTTTGTCTGCCATTACTGGTGCCCCTAACCATTCCTGCTGGCTTGCCGTGACCTGTGGGAGTGCTATACAGTTCAGATAAATTTGTATGCATGTCAAGGAGACCTCCTCTTTACTATAGAGGGAGCAGTAAAATTGCACAAAGATATCCCCAATACCCTTGGTGTCCCAGTATTCTGTCCCATTCCTGTCTCTAAAAGCAGCTACATAACTAGAGCTCTGGATTTACGGAAGTCATTGCGCTAGGAGCCTCCCTGATTTGTCTCCATATTGGAATAATCAATATTTATAGTAAATCGGGATTTTCTTTGCTCTTTGATGTAGCACTGTGTTCAGTGTGGCCTGGGTTGCTGGGAGTCAAGCCCTATTTGCAACTGTAGAGCGCTGGCCAACACTCGTTGGTCTTGGTAGACTTGCATTTCTAGGGAGATAATTTGTGCAGCAATGTCCTGTCGATGTTTAGCAATATGGGAGATAATATCACTCCTTAATACCACCTTAGATGCCTCCCAAAAGAGTTCTGGAGTTTCAACGTAACCCCGTTAAAGTGACAATAATTTTGCCAGCATTCTAAAAGATAGTTTTGGAACCCCTCATCTTTGAATAGTTCAATTGGGAAGCACCAAGGGGCACGCCTCCTTTGGGGATCTCTTCAGGAACAATCCACCCAGACCGGAGCATGGTCCGAGATCTCATAAGGCCCTATTACCACCACCTCTACTTGCTCAAAAAGAGGGGTAGACAAGAAGCACTAGTACTGTGGGCTCTGGAAAGATGCGTGTAATCACGTTCCTGCGGGTCTAAAGCAATCCATATATCTATAAGATGTAGGCTTCTCAAGAAACAGCCCAAGTGACTTGATGTATACTGGTGTCTCCAGAAGCATCCATATAGGGGTCTAACACCCCATTTCAATCCCCTCCCAGAATCAAAGGATAGTCTGCAAGCTCTCTATTTGTGCTGCCAATCTCTTCATAGGGGTATCTTACCATCCCCTTTAACATTTTGGTAACTCTTCTCTGTACCTTTCTAATAATGCTATATCCTTTTTAAGATATGGCGACCAGAATTGCACACAATATTCAAGGTGCGATCACACCATGGAATGATAGAGGCATTATAATATCCTTTGTTTTATTTTCTATTCCTTTCCTTATGATACCTAGCATTCTATTTGCTCTCTTGGCCGCCACTGCACACTGGGCGGAGGGTTTTAACATCTTATCCACGATGATGCCTGAATCTTTTTCCTGGGTGGTGGTTGTTCCTAATGTGGAACCTTGCATCATGTAACCATAGTTTGGGTTGTTCTTTCCTAGGTGCATAACTTTGCACTTGTCCACATTAAATTTCATCTGCCATTTGGATGCCCAGTCTTCCAATTTATCAAGATCCTCTTGCAATTTTCCACAATCCTCAAGGATTTTAACAACTTTATATAGTAGTGTGTCATCTGCATATTTGATAACTTCACTCATTTCCTTTTCCAGGTCATTTATGATTAAGTCAAAAAGCAGTGGACCCAGCACAGATCTATGGGGTACTCCACTATTCACCCTTCTCCATTGGGAAAGTTGGCCATTTAGTCCTACCCTCTGTTTTCTATCTTTTAACCAGTTCCTGATCCACAATAGTACACTGCCTTGTATCCCATGACTTTTTAGTTTTGCCAAATGTCTCTGATGAAGGACCTTGTCAAAGGCTTTCTGAAAGTCCAGATATACTATATCAACCGACTCACCTTTGTCTACCTGTTTGTTCACACTTTATGTAAAATCATTTTTATTGTTTTCCATAGAAAATGAGCAAAGTAATAGACAGTCAAACAGGCCTATACACATAAGAACATTTTGAAATCACAGCAACCAATATGCAAACAGAGGTGCAGCAACTTATTCCGAAACAAGGAGGCAAAAGAACACAGACTAATACAGAGCATCCCTGCCAAGATCGCCCCCCCCCGAAATGTCGCAGATTACTAAGGAAGCACTCGGGATAGTGCCGTCTGTCTAGCTCTTGACAGGCCTAAAAAAAGGGAAAGAAAAGAAAAGAAAACGCAGGCAAGTTCCCCCCCCCCCCATCCCCTCCACCTCTCCCAACCCCATCCCACCCTCCCCCCCTCCCCCCCATAATTCCTCCCCCCTTGGTCCCCCCCCTGCCTAACCCCTGCCTAACCCCTCCACCCCTCCCTCCCTTGGACCAGAAAGGACCACCAATCCTACCAGACATGGAGCAGTCCCAAAGGGAGACCCCCACTCCCCGTCCGCCAGACAGACAGGACCCTGAAGGAGCACACCAAGCCTACTCCTGTTCCGCCACTGCAGGGCCCATAGCGGGATTGCGTACCAGGGGTGCCCAGACCAATTGGAAGCGGGACCAGATTTTACCCCCAAGGATCCGGGCCGTTCTACTCTCCATGTGCATAAGGTCCCCTAGCTTCCCTCCCAAGCTCTTAGGTCAGGGCCCCCCTCAGACAACCAGTGGCGTAGGATGCTCTGCTTAGCCAACAGAAAGCCCTTCTTGTAGAAGCGCCGGTGCGTTACTGATCCCTGGACCTCTGGAGGCACCACATGGAACAGACACCATATTGGGTGCAACTCTATCCTAACTCCCACCCAGCAGGCCAATTTGGACCCAACCCCCTCCCAAAAGGTATTGATCACAGGGCATGACCAGAAACGGTGCAGAAGAGTACCCACATCCCCTTTACAGAGACCACACACATCCGCCGCCAGCAGACCCATCCGGTAAGCTCCGACCTCCGAGATGTAAGCTCGCCAGATTAACTTAAATTGCATTTCCCGGTAGCGCACCACCTCTGAAAGCTCCCGCACCCGTTGAAATGCTACCCCCATCATCTCCACCGTAAGCTCCGGGAGCCCATCCTTCCTCCAGCGCTCCACCAAGATGAACAGATCCGCCTCATTGCCAGCAGGGGTCAAATCCCCCTTCAAGGTTCTGGCTGCGGTGCTCTCCTGGAGCTTCATTAACAGAGACCAAAGACTATGATCTCGAGATAGCAACTCAGCCCTCTCGGGCATACTATAAATATAGTGCCGCACCTGGAGGTAGTAGTAAAACGTCGTGGTCGGCAGAGCATAACGTCTCGACAACCTTTGAAAGGAATCAAGCTGGTCCGAAGTCTCCATGTGTAAATGACTGATATACTCAATGCCCGCCTTCGACCAAGCCTTACCCGCCCCACCGGCTACCCCCGGCGAGAACTGTCGGTTGCCCTGGAGGGGCAAGCAATCAGTAACCCCCCAATGAAGCCCTTGAATCCGACATAAAGACCGCCACACCACCCGCATCGTGCTCAAGTAACCCGAAGCTCTCCAGGTCTGCGGTAGGAGTGACCCCTTACAATGCAGCAAAAACGTTCTATGCCAAGTCTCAGAAAATTGATCAATAAGGGTGACCGGTATCCGCTCTGCATTGCCCACCACAAGATCACTCAGGCGTCGTACTACATAGCAAAGGTTATAGGTTCGCAGGGAAGTTAGTCCGAGTCCCCCCTCACTTACCGGACGCATAATTGTCGCCAGCGCTATGCGCGCCCTTCGGGACCTCCATAGAAATTTACCGATTTGCTTGTACAGTTCCCGCAGGTCACATCTATGTAGCCTGATGGGCAGATTCCGCAATACATACAACCAGCGGGGCCACTCGACCATGCGCACCAACGCCACCCGGCCCATTAATGAAAGCGGTAGGTCCTTCCATTTCTGCAGTTTCACCAGCGTAGAGGAGAGGAGGGGACGGACGTTAACCGCATAAAGGTTCTGTATGCACGCCGGAATCTGGACCCCCAGATAACGTATCTGTCCCTCCGCCCACCGGAGCGGGAAGGGCCCCCACCAAGCGCTACGAGACCGCCCATCCACGTCCAAGACCATCGATTTTGTCCGGTTGATGCGAAGGCCAGAAAACCTACCAAAGTGCTCAATAACTTCCAGCGCCGCCGGCAATGACTGCATCGGACGGGTGAGACATAGCAAGATATCGTCCGCAAAGGCACTCAGCTTAGTGCTCCCTCCTCGCCAGTCAACTCCCCTGACCTGTGCCGATTCAAGTAGGAAGAGCAAAAGCGGCTCCAGTTGCAGGACGTATAGCAGTGGGGATAAAGGACAACCCTGTCGCGTACCGCGCATTAAATTAAAGGACGGCGAGCGTACTCCCCCATCCTCGACCACCGCCAGGGGAGATGCATACAGCGCCTGTAGCCACTGAAGGTATAGATCCTGAAAGCCAAACCTCCTCAGGGCCGCAAACATATAGCGCCAAGACACTCTGTCAAAAGCCTTCTCCGAGTCTAAACTGACAAGGATCATTGGGTCCCGCACCAGCGAGGTCAATTCCATACCCAACAGTACCCGACTAATGTTCGCACACGCTTCCCGACCCCGGACAAACCCCGCCTGATGGGGGCCCACCAGCCCCGGAAGAAATAGCTGAAGTCGGGCTGCTAAGACTGAAGCAAAAAGCTTCTGATCCACATTGATCAGTGAGATCGGCCGATACGACGCAGGATCCTCGAGGTCCTTCCCCTGCTTTGGGATGAGAATAATACTAGCAGTGCGCATATCTCTCGGGAAGGTGCCTAGCTTTGCAGCCTCCTCGTACACAGCTGCCAATGAGGGCACCACTGCCCGCTCCAGCATCTTATAAGCTTCGTAGGAGTAGCCGTCCGGGCCGGGCGCCTTATGTGAGGCCCCAGCTTTGATCGCCCTTTGGATTTCTTCCCCAGTCATGGGGTGATTCAGCACCGCCCGTTGCTCTTCAGTAAGTTGCGGGAGCGGAACCCGATCCAAAAATTCCTCCATTAGAATGTCATCACCCTCCTCCGAGGTGTAAAGCTGCTCATAAAAGGAGCGGAAGACCCGCGCCACCTCCTCAGGCCGTGTGTGACATTGGCCGTCCGCGTCACGAATCACCACAACCCCACGAGGACCGGCTTTCTCTCTCACCAGGCGCGCCAACAACTTCCCCGACCTATCACCATACCGGAAGAACTGGTGCCGATAATATTGCTGGGACTGGATAGCACGTTACTGCAAGAGTTCATTCAACCGCTTTTGGATCTCAAGATAATCCTGAACTCCCCTACGCTGGCGAAGAGCCGCATCCTTAGCCCTACGTAGGTCGTTAGTCAGTCGAAGGACCTCCCCATTAACCCTTTTCCGTTCTGCACCCACATAAGCTATGATATGACCACGAAGGACAACCTTCCCCGCCTCCCAAAAGGAAGCCACTGAGCTGGCAGTTCTCTCGTTAAATTCCACATATTCCGCCCAGTGTCGATTCACGTATTCGCGAAACTCCGGCCGTTTCCATAAATAGCTGGGGAAGAGCCACACTGTCTTGTCCGCTCACAGCGCCAGACCACACTGACCATGGCATGATCGGAAACAAGAATAGGCCCTATCTCCGCCTCACTCACCTTCCCAAACCAGGATTTCGACACCAGAATATAATCAATTCGTGACCACGTTTGGTGAGCACGTGACAGATGCGTGTAGTCTCTACTGCCCTGATGTAGAATCCGCCAGACATCCACCAACTCTCCCAGGTCACAGAGATTTGTGCTGGAAGTTGAGCACTCTGAAGATCACCGCTCTAGGCCGGTCTCCCCTCTCTCGTCTCGCCCCGAGGCGTTGGGCTCGCTCGATTTTAAAGCGGCCCTGCAAATCAACTAGCCCTAAGGCCTCTGGGAGCCAGGTCTCCAAAAATGGAAGCAAGTCCCGATCAACTTTCTCCTCTCCGAGACCTATAAGCCTTAGATTATTCCGCCTGGAGCGGTTTTCCAGGTCATCTAATTTTTGTTGCATCTCCTGGAGTAGTTGCTTGTGCCGGGCCCATTCTCTGTCGCGGCTGCCCTCCTCCTCCTCTATACTGGCAACCCGGTGCTCCAGCTCATCGACCCACTTGCCGAACTCCGCCATGGAATCCTCCATACCCTCTAGCTTTTTGAGGAGCAGATCAAACTTCGGATCGAGCAGCTTTACCACCTCTTTGGCCAGCTCCGCTGGGGCCGAATCTATGCTGTCTCCGCCTGGCGAGGGCAGCTGTGGCAGCACCGATGTCGCAGGCCCGGCGTTCGGTAGCCTCTCCCGCTCTTTCTTTGACGCCAGTGGCATTGTAATTCAGCACCGTCGCCCACCGTGAGCCACCCACACTCACGTAGATATTGGCGGAGGCTAGGAGGATTTTTTTGAACGAAAAGTTAATATTTTGCAGATTATTTACTGCGGCTGCCCCAGAGCGAGCGGGAAGCGTCCGCGCTCACTCACGCATCACGTGACTCTCCAAGGACTTGTTCACACTTTAAAAAAAAAAAAAAACAGATGAGTAAGACAAGATCTTCCTTGTCTAAAGCCATGTTGGCGGTCTCCCATTAAGCCATGACCATCTACATGCTGAGTAATTGTGTTCTTTATGATGGTTTCTACCATTTTTCCCGGTTACTGACATTAGGCTCACTGGTCTATAGTTTCCCTGATCGCCCCTGGAACCCTTTTTAAAAATTGGCGTTACATTGGCCATCCTCCAATCTGTAGGTATCACAGATGATTTTAGTGATAGTTCACAGATTACTAATAGCAGGTTTGCAATCTCATATTTCAGTTCTTTCAGCACCCTTGGATGTATACCATCCAGTTCAGGTGATTTACTACTTTTCAGTTTATCAAATAGTTGTAATACATCTTCCCGGTGTATCAATATTTCTTTCAATTCTTCCACAGTATCACCTTTAAATACCACTTCAGTCATGGGTAACATCCCTACATCTTCCTCAGTAAGACCGAAGCAAAGAATTCATTCAGTCTCTCTGCTATAGCCTTGTTCCCTCTTACTGCCCCTTTTACCACTCTATCATCAGGTTTTTTGTTATGAATGTACTTGAAAAAGTCTTTTATTACGCATTTTTGCTTCCACAGCAAGCTTCTACTCAAATTCTCTCTTTGCCTTATGAATGCCTTGCATTTAACTTGCCAGTGCTTGTGCTGTTTCCAGTTTTCGTCATTTGGCTCTTTTTTCAATTTCCTGAAAGATGCTTTTTTGGCAACAACAGCCTCTCTGACCTCACCTTTAAACCAGGCTGGCAGCTTTTTGGACTTCCTTTCACTTTTCTTAAAGCGTGGAATACAGCTGGTCTGAGCTTCCAAGATAGTATTTTTAAATAACACCCAAGCTTGATGTAAGTCTTTAACGTTTGCAACTACTCCTTTTAGTTTTTTCTTAACTATTTTCTCATTTTATCATAGTCTCCCTTTCGAAAGTTAAAAGATAGTACTGTGGATTTCCTTACCATCCCTCCTCCATTAATTAAATCAAATGCAATCATGCTATGATCACAACTGCCAAGTAGCCCCAACACCCTTATCTCTTGCACCACATCTGGTGTTCCACTAAGGACTAGGTCCAAAATGGCTTCCCCTCTGGTTCATGAACCAGCTGCTCCAAGAAGCAGTGATTTATTTCATCTAGAAACTTTATCTCCCTAGCATGTCCTGCTGTGACACTGACCCAGACAATATCGGGGTAATTGAAATCACCCATTATTATTACTGTGCTGTAACTTTTGTTAGTTTCCCTGATTTCTTTGAGCTTTTCATCATCCATTTGTTCATTCTGGCCAGGCAGTCGATAGTACACTCCCACTGCTATCGCCTTTCCCTTTTTACATGGAATTTCAATTCATAGAGATTCTACAGCAAATTTTGTTTTCTGCAAAACGTAAATCCTTTGTGACTCAATGCCCTCTCTAACATAGAGCCCAACCCCTCCACCAATTTTATCAGCTCTATCATTATGATATAATTTGTACCCAGGTATCAGTGTCACAGTGGTTGTCCTCCTTCCACCATGTCTCTGAGATACCAATCATATCTAACCTCTCATTTAGTGCTACATATTCTAACTCTGCCATCTTATTTTTTAGACTTCTAGCATTTGCATACAAGCATTTTAGAGACTGTATTTTAGTCATATTAATCTGGTTATCGGTAGGCAGGGGTAACTTGGAATCTTTACGCTCTGTGTCTGCTCCATACTCAAGGGCATTTGGGCTACTTTTGTCTTTATTGGAACCTCTCTGCTGATATACCCTAACTTCATTTTTTTGGTAGTATCCTTCAAGGATACATTGTTTCAAACCATGCGCTCTTGGGCAACTGTCAGCTCTACCCTATTACCTAGTTTAAAAGCTGCTCTATCCCAGTTAAGGTGAAGCCCATCCCTTCGGAAAAGCCCCTCCTTTCCCCAGAATGCTCTCCAGTTCCTAACAAATCCAAAACCCTCATCCTTACACCATCATTTCATCCACATATTGAGACTCCGAGCTCTGCCTGTCTTTTGGGTACTGTGCGTGGAACGGGAAACATTTCAGAGAACACTACCCTGGAAGTTCTGGATTTCAACTTCCTACCTAAAAGCCTAAATTTAGCCTCCAGGACCTACCTACCACATTTTCCTATGTCATTGGTACCGACATGTACCAAGACAGCAGACTCCTCCCCAGCACTATCTAATATGTTGTCTAGGTGGTGCGTGAGGTTCGCTATCTTCGCACAAGGCGGGCATGTTACCAGGCGATCCTCATGTCCATCAGCCACCCAGCTATCTACATGCCTAATGAATCACCAACTTTAATGGCTGTCCTAACCATTTCCTCCTGGGCACATGGCCCTGGAGAAACTTTCTCAGTGTGAGAGGGTTTTACATCACCTGGAGGACAGGTCCTAGCTACAGGATCACTTCCTGCCACACCAGAGTGATGCTGTCCTGTCACGTGACCTCTCTCCTCCATGGCAACAGGGATGCTACCAGACTGGAGGTGGGACTTCAGGACTGTATCCTGTAGGTTTCGTCTGTGTACCTCTCTGTCTTCCTTATGTACTCCATATCTACTACTCTAGCCTCCAGAGATTGGTCTCTAATCTCTTGGATACACTGAAAGCCCACCCCTCTTGTGATAAGCACTGCAACTCCGCCTTTTCATCCTTGAGCTGAGGCTCCGTAAACCTGTTCAACTTGGGCCCCTTTCAGCCTATTTAATTCCTCCACTGCCTGGGGAACTTTCACCATTATGATCTCTCCCCAATGTCTCTGGATAGCTCCCAAAATTTTCCTTCTCTTAATGGGACTAGCTAGCCCACAAACATTCCAACTAAATATTCTCACCCTAAGTCACAGTGTAAGAGCCAGCTTGGACTAAATCGTAAGCCACAAAATTCCGGAGAGTCACCAATAGCTTAGGACCCCCCTCTTCCCAACCGTTTTAATCAACAGCCATACCCACTCCCTCCAGACATATACTCCTACCCCTCGGACCCCCCTAATGTTCTTATGACCTAAGCAGCTGTCTACCCCTCCCCCTGTCCCCCATCCCTCCCCTACTTCCCATCCCTTCCAATCATCCTCCTTTCCCACACTCCATCCAATCTTAAATCACTTCTAGATGTTAGAATCCCCAACCACCATACCACGCCATCATTCCTACCTCCCTCCAATGCCATGTCCTATATAGGACTATTATTTTACAACCCTACCTCATACATTCTTAACACTTGTGGGCCCTTACATTAGCCTCTTTCATGCACACATATTTCTTGTCCCCAGTCCAGTGTTGCATGCCGGTCACAACACAGCCCATATCTCCGTACATACACTCTGAATTGCTTAATATCCCAAGTTTCAGTCTCAATGAGCATAGGCGCCATAAGTACTACCAAGGGTTCCTGGGCACCCACAAGGAAGCCCCATCCACTGCAAAAATGCACAACAAATGCCAAAATTACAAAAAAGAGAGAAAACAAAACAAAAACATAGAGCAAAGAACAAAAATGCATAAAAAAGGAGGGGAGACATACATGGTCCCCCTACATCACACATAAAGTTCTTGTAGGCTGCTATACAGTTTATTCAACTGTTTGTACATCCCATTGAGACGCTTCAAGTTGCCATGCTGAGATTTCATGGAAGCTCACACTCCTGAACTAACCATTCTGTCCAACACCTCAATGGTGCCATCTGTTTAGGAAACACCAGACACGGATGCAAATGAAGAGTCCAGATATTGTTGCACTGCTTCTGGGTTGTCGAATGTTCGTGGTCCCCCAGCAAAAAAAATCTTAAGCTTAGCAGGGTATAATACTGAAAATTTCAGTTGCGCCTCCACCAGCTTCTGGCACACTGCAGCATAGGCCCTCCTCTTGGTGCTTAGCTCGACCGAGTAGCCCTGGTATGCCAAAACCTTAGCATTTTCACACACAATGGGGCCTTGGGCTCGCATCTGCTTCAATATCATTTCTTTTTGCAGAAAGTTCAAAAAGCGTGTGATTACCACCCTTGGTCTTGAGTTGGAGACCCAATCCGATGGATACGCTCTATAATCAGTGGTTTACAATCCTCTCCCAAAGTCAGAGGTAGCCAGGAAAGTCTCCAGATAGCCGCGAAGTTCACTGTCCTTCACCGATTCTGGGATACCAATAAATCTTATGTTTTTGCGCCTCCCCCGATTTTCGATATCCTCTAACTTTGTGGCCTGTTTCACCAGCAGCACTTTTAGTTGCTTAATTTCTGCTTCATCTTTACCCTGTGTATCCTCTAATTGCGATATCCATCCCTCTGCTTCTTGTAGCCGGCAGCCATTAGCTTCAAACGACTGCGCCAAATTATCAAGCCTTCCTGTGATAGTATCAAAACGCCCCGCTAGGGCCCTGACAACTGCTACAGTCACTAACTCATCCACTAACATGGCCTGACTTGGAGAGCTCGGCGAAGGTGGAGAGTCGGCCATTTTGCTTGTTTGTGCTGCCAGCTTTTCGCGGTCTCTTCGGATGGATTTCATACTTTCTGCAGTGTGTTTCCCTGTTCAGGGGTCTCTGAGGATATGTCCAGATCAGTGCTTCGTCACCAGTGTGAAAAAACTACTGATTTTATTAGCCAGGGTGTAGATGATAGCTGGGGATTCCGGAGAGGACACAGAAAACGTCTATGCCCCCTCAGCACATCACATGACTCCCAAAACCAGGTTTTTAAATATTTAACATGCCTAGAGCTACTCCTGAAAAAAGTCTGAACTTTATCCAAAATGCTTTCCCCCTCCTTCCCTACTGTTTTGTTTATTTTTTTTCTGATAAGAAGCAGTTTAAAAAACCTCTAAGCCTTTTACAACTTATGAGTAAAACATTAGATGTTGAGCACAGAATAAGTCCTTTATATTTATTAGTAGTATGCCTGCATGTCTCGAAAAACAATTCAAGTTACTAGCCTCAGAGTTAAAATACAAGTGTTGGTATTGCCAGCAATGACTAACGAAAGAGTTATCAGTCTTGCCTCTTACGCAGTCTTAAGTTTGCTATAAACAAGAGTAGATATCTGTTACAAGTATCCAGTGCAATCACTCCAGTAGTTCAGAAATTCATGGCAAGTATCCACCACATACCCTAAATGATTAGTGAAAATAAGACCTTCCTGTAATAATTACAGAAAAGAGAAAATGGTCATCTTGGATGGAAAAATAACCTAGCCTTCTATTTTAAACATAGAGATCAGTATTCAGTGGGATGGCCGTTGCTACAGATAAACATGTGACTTACCTGGTTATCTTTATGCTGGATGTTCAGTCATCCTATTGGTTCAAGTAGGACTGCCGAATAGGCAATCCCAGTTTTAAACAGATAAGTTCACACACATAGATAACTTATTTCAGTGGATGAAGTTACCTGCATAGTGCTGAATATATCAGTGTTAGCTGTATAACTGTTGCTCCCAGCTAGTCTCCTAAACTCAATACCTTTAACTGGGCCTAGAGATGCCCAGCTGAAAGTTATGCATTGAACATCACCAAATTTGGAAAAGAATTGAATGGGTTATTTATTTTTCTTATTTAGATCTAGCTCATGCCGTTAAGTATGCAGGTGGCTCCAAAGTGAACTGTATAAATATTTCTAAAGATCATCTTTTATCATATTTTAGGTAGTGCATCTGCTGATTTTTTTTCCCCATTGTAGCCTTTTTCCATATTTTAGCTAAATACTCTGGGCTTAATTGCTTATTACTGGATTTCAGGCTTCTGAAGGAGAGCTGCAGTGATTATAACCAAGTAGAAAACATACAGGCTGATGCGGAAAGCTGGCACTAGACCCACTCTGGATTTATTTTTTTTTATTACGTTCCTGACAACGCACGCATTTTAACGTGAGATGCAGGAAGGTTAGGATATACAAATGCCCGCTGTGGTAACAGTGTGCTTGCAAATGAGCCACCGCAGCTTTAAACTGGGAGGGCAAGCCAAACACATGCGCACAAGAAGTCTGTGCTAGTTTGACATGTTCTCCAGGCACCGCGTGGCTAATTTGCATATCAGCCCCAACAGTATTTTGATGGCATCGGGGACAATTGCGGCATCAGGGAAAAGCCTCTGATGCCATCAAAATACTGTCGGGGCCGGTGCCTGACAAAAGAATCCCTGGTGACCCAGCGGCCCCGATTTTCTCCCCCCCCCACACAAAAGTATTCTGATGTCATTAGGGATGATCGCGAAAAGCCCCCCGACGCCATCAAAACACTGCTAGGGGCTGGTGCCCTGACAAAAAGTAATTACCTGGTTGTCTAGCGGCTCCTGTACTCCCCACCCTCCACTAAGAAAATAACCTGGTGGTCTAGTGGCCCCTGAAACCCCCCCACACAAAGTAAAAGTGAAATCACCCCCAAGCAAAAATAAATAAAGTAAGATATACCTGGTGGTCTAGCGGCCCTTGAACCCCCAACCCAAAGTAAGAGGAAATCACCCCCAAGTAAAATAAAATCACCCTCAAGTAAAAACAAAGTAAAAATTACCTGGTGGGCTGTCTAATTCCGCCCGGTACATCCCAGGATGCATAGCGCGGGGCCAGGCATTCCATTATACAAGATGGCGGACCAGAGCAGAAGCACATAGGCAATGCTCCTGCCTATTTGGTACAGGAGGACTTGGATTTAGGGACCTCTAGACCACCAGGTAATTTTTTCTGTATTTGTTTTTACTTGAGGGTGATTTCACATTTACCTTGGGTTGGGGGTTGAAGGGTTGCTAGACCACCAGGTGATTATTATGCCCTGACAGTGTTTTGATGACCTCAAGGGTTTTTCCTGATGCCACGATCATCCCCGATGCCATCAAAATACTGTCCGGGGGGGGGATAGGGCTGCCGGGGATTCTTTTTTGTTGGGCATGGTCTCTGCCACTATTTTGATGGCATAGAGGGCTTTTCTCAATGCCTTTTCATCTAAGAAGATGATTTAGGCATTGGGAAAAGCACCCAGTGCCATCAAAATATTGGCGGGGGCACGCATTAGAGGTTAACTTCTACTCAGACCCTGTAGTAAAACTTTCGGCACTATGGCTGGTTGCAAAATCCTCTGCATCTGTCTTTGCATTGCGCATAGTCATGATTTGCATACCAGCTCCGTTGATTAAAATTTCATTTAAATAATTAGAATTCATTTAAATAGATTTCAATACGTGTGGCATTAATTGGGCACTAGATTTTCCATCAGCGTTTACATCTGTTTCCAGCATTTAAATGATCATAAAATGTGCTTAAACGTGGTGTTATGGGCTTGTAAAGCCCCCGCTAGTTTTCTGCATTGGCCTGATAGGTGAATGAAGGAGGTGCCTATAACAGGAGTGTCAAATATCCAGTCCAATAGGCCTTTTCATCAGGTCTGCAGAAGTCTCGCCCAGCAGGGACAGATGCTGGAGCGAATCCTTGCCTCTGAGCTTGTGACTGCAGCATGATTTTGTTATATGTTTGTTGGGAGGGGTGGGGGGAGGCATTTCCTGTATGTTAATCCCATGATACATGAGATCGACATACAGAAAGTATCTCGCCTAAGTTTGGCCCAAGCTTACAAGTGTCAGCATAAAACAGTGGCAGGACAGTGGGCATGGGGCTTTTTTGTTTTGCAACAGATGGCAGCATGAACATCAGGCCCTCGGGCTGAGGATCGTCTGTGGAGCTGAGGCAGCATTATAGGGTGCACTGAAGCATAAGGTTGAGGCAGATGCAGGCACTGAGGATGGGGCATATAAACAAATGGAGAGAAGAAGCAAGCCAAGGGGGAGGAGGGAGGCTGAGGAGAGACAGGATATTAGGAGAAGGGGGAACGAAGTGGAAGGGAGGAGGAATCAGGAGGGTGGACCTTTGGAAGGAGATAGGAGGCAGGCAGGCCAAATTAATTAACTGAATACAAAATTAATATCAGTTAAAAGATTTTTTTTAAAGTAAGATAAAAATTTACTTAATCTAATATGTAAATATACATATGGTCCACCTACTCAACCCTTCCATTGATGTCAGCCCACTTAATGTACATGTTTTCTAATGTGGTCTGACATCTAAATGAATTTGACATCCCTAGCATAAAAGGTCTTGTTTTTGCACCAAACCATCTGGATGAGAGGCAAGAGTTTTTTCTCTCTTGTGAGCTTGCTACTATTATGTTAGGTTTCTTCTATGAGAAAGAGATTGTACGTTTACTTGCATACACACACACTCTTAAGGACATTGGAGCAGATGAATTAAAGCAGATTGCTGAGAGAAATTGGTATTCACCATGGGACTATACATCAAAAATGAGATTTGTTGCTCTTATGAAAGTGGATGATAAGATCACCAAAAATTAGATTGAGTTATAGTTTTGAAATGCTGCTATTAAAAATAAGTGTTTTATTTTTTTTTCTTCAAAACCCAACTGGGAATTGAATCCACTGCTCTCTTTGAGCAGTGATTAATGCTAGTAGATTCTATGACCTCTTTCCCTTCTCACTCTAGCACCATGACCATGGAAGAATTGCTGACTTCACTGCAGAAAAAATGCCGAACTGAATGTGAGGAAGCACACCGGCAACTGGTGTGTGCGCTCAATGGTTTGGCTGGCATCCACATCATTAAAGGTAATGATATCTGCAATCCTGAGCAGCTCTTGGCAATGCATCCCCTGCCATCAGTGTGAAATAGTAGAAGTTTATCAAAGAACCTGCTATGGTAACCTACAAATCAAAAGTTCTTTTTACCTCCATTCCTTTAATCTTCTTGCTCTATGCTCCAAACTGCAGTCAGTTTCAACCAGCTACTGCGTCCTCCTAGCTGGTTCATTTCTGATTCGTGAACCACAAGTCCACACCAGCAATAGTGGTCTGGCTGTACTCAATCTCAGCTGCTCCAGTTTTCAGACTTCAAATTCAGATGCCATTGATGGTAACAAAGGTTATTTAAGGACAAGCAAGCTATCATGCCCTCACATTTGGGTAATGTCATCTGATGGAGCTCAAGCACAGAGCGGTATACAGGAAGCTGCAAGTCCATGTTTGTTAGAAGTACCCAGCAGATCCATGTTGCTTATTCCCAGAAGTAAGAAGTGGTAATCTAAGTCTGCCTAGCTAGAAATTGTTAATGGATCTGTCCTTCAGAAACTTGTCAAAAACTTTGTTTAAAGTCTGCTAAACTACTATCGTTGACCATGATCTCTGGCAGCAAATTCCTTAACATTTTTTCAGTAAACTTACAATTAAGCTTTATTAAATTTGTTTGAAATATACTAACATGTGGCTTCATGGAGCATCCCCAGTCTTTGTACTAACTGAAATAATATTCATTCCCTAGTAAATTGTATCAGACCTCTTTATGATTTTATTAAATGCCTGTTATATTTTTGTCTCTTTTTGAACCTGAAGAGCTCAACCCCTCTATCCTATTTATCACCCTTCTCTGTTCTTGTGATTCTTATATGGAGTGGAGGAGTAACCTACTGGTTAGGGCAACAGCCTGAGACCAGAAAGAGCAGGGTTCAAATCCCACTTAAACTCCATGTGGCCTTGGGCAAGTTACTTAACCTCCCCCATTGCCTCAGGTACAAACTTAGATTGTAAGCCCCTCCGGAAGGAAATACCTACAGTACCCGATTGTAACTTGCCTTGAGCTACTACAGGAAAGGTGTGAGCTAAATACTAATGAATAAAATAAACATGTATCTTTTTTGAGATGCAGGGTTCATAATTGCATACAGTATTCAAGGTGTGGTCATACCCTTGATGAATCCAGAGGGGTTATTCCCAGTATTTTATGTTTCTTTCCAAATACTTGGTGACATTTGATTCACTTTTTGGTCATTTTGTGCACTGAGGTCAGGATTTCAATTTATTGCCCATAATAATCCCGAGATCATTTTTCAAAGTGGTAAGTCTTAATATAGAGCCCAATATTGTGTAAATATACGAGTAGTTGGGATTATTTTTTCCAATTTGCATCACTTTGACTTACCCACATGAAATTTCATTTGCTGGCAAGATCCTTCTACAGCTCCTCAAAATTTGTTCTTGATTTTACAACTTTGAATAATGTTATGTCATCAGCAAATTTGAACAGCTCAGTTGTTGCTCCATTTTCTCGACCATTTAGATAAATGGATCCCTGAGACACTTTTCTGTTCACCTCTTGGCAAAACTGACCATTTAGACTGCCCAGCACTTATTCCACTTTCGGGATGGAATAAGCCAGATGTCCAAGTCGATGCTAGGGGATGTACAGAGTCCTGACCTGAATGGCTTCTGTATGTCCCAGTGCCTGGCCACACCCCTGCTCTGCCCTCAGTCGGCCCCTGCACCGCCCCCTCCTACCCTCTTCCAGCATTCCCCGCACCATGGCTATGTACGTGTGGGGAGCCAAAAGTTCAGAATACAGTCCTGGAGATGAGCGCACATTGGACGTCCAACCTTGCTATTCGGCTATCGGAATTACCCCCCTTAGCGGGTAATTTTATCAGGAGTGATTTCAGAAAAGAAGTTCCACATTTCTCAGTGGGGCAGTCAAACTGCTCTTCCAGTGCCTGTAAGAGTATTGCTTGAGAATCTTGGATTAGAGGCTTGGAAGCCTTCTGTTGGATTAGTTGGATGCTGACTGACATTTTACTTATCAGTTAAGGTAATACTTGGGTTTGAAGACATGTGGAATTTTTGCCAAGAGGATCTTTTTATTAAAGTGCTATCAAGCCAGTGCTGACTCCTGGTGGCCCTGCAGCCCCTGGGTTTTCTTGGTAAGATATGATCGGAAGCAGATTGCAGGTCGTTTCTTTTGAGGCAGTAGAGGGTAAAGTGACTTGCCCAAGGTCACAAAGAGTGCCATTGGGAATCGAACCCTGATCTCTTGGGTACTCCTCCACTTCAAGAGGATAATATAACTAGTCAATGTTGAAAATGAACTATGTCTCAAATTATGAATCTTTAATATGGCCTTTTGATTTGTGAGAAATTTAAATTATAACATTGATAGAAACATAGAAATATGACGACAGAAAAAGACCACATGGCCTATCTAGTCTGTCCTTCTGGCCTATCTGGCCGCCTGTGTTTTTCTTTTCCTTTGATGTTTGCTTTCAGTAGCTGAAATTATCATCTATAATTTCTGCTTTTGTGACAAGATTTGCACTAAATCTTTGTAGAAACCTTCATGCAAAATATGAGAATTTTGCAGTAGAAAAAAAATCAGTTGTGGATTGATCCAAGATGGTGCTTTCGGACGCCGGCGGTGTGAGACATACCTGAGGGTGATTCTCGATCCCTGCATGCTCGGAAGCCTTCTTCCCTCTAGCCATGGGGAAAAGGAAAGGGAGACTGGTGCTCTCAGATGGCGTTCCCTCTCTGGCCCTGTGGCAGGCAATTATTGAAGCCTGGGGTCTCTTACCCGCATCTCAGGTTTCAACCCCCTCGGGGGAGCACCTCAGGCAGCTATGACTGGGTTTCTCTCAGCCCTGCGATGCAGATGCCACCTCCCAATCCTGGAGGTTTGTCCTCAGCCGGTGCTCTGGAGCTGTTGAGGTCCCATAAAGCATTCATGGTGGCTTCTCTGAGAGGTGCGCTGGCAGCTGTATTGCCTCCCCTTGAGGGGAGTGCAGGTGGTGGAGGACTGGTACCCCGGTGAGATCTATGGAGTCCATTGTGGCTGAACGGGGTGAGTTGGCGCTCCAAGGAGTAGTGAGAGAGGTACAAAGACCTTAAGGCAGTTACAATGGAGTCTCTGTGGTCTGTGATACAGGGCTTCAGCTCTTCTCGTTAGATTTTATCTACTCAAGTTCTTGATGACATCAAAGTTGTTTCCCAGGCTGTGTTGAATCACTCTAAGGTAATGGAGGATTTATCTAGGAGAATGTCTGTGGTAGAGTCAACGGTAGCCAAGCAGCTGGCTGTGACTAATATGGTGATGAAGGTCTTTTGTCACTATTGTGGCCCTGTGTATGGAATACCTGGAAAATCAAGTAAGTAGGCGCGGATCGAGCACCCGGGGAGCAGGAAAACCGCCTCCATCTTCCACTGCCCAATCGGGGCAGGCAGCCTGAACTTTAAAGCAGACCGCCGAAAGCAGCGTGCTCTCTCTGCCTTCCAGCACCCCGGCCACCAACAAGCTCTCCCGGTGCGGATCGAGCACCCGGGGAGCAGGAGAACCGCCTCCATCTTCCACTGCCCAATCGGGGCAGGCAGCCTGAACTTTAAAGCAGACCGCCGTCAGGCAGACCCGCGCCTGAGGGCCTCGCCAGAGGGCCCTTTGGCGTGGCCCTTAGGCGGGGCACCAAAATAGAGCCGTCAACTGCCCGCTCAAAGTACAGCGTTGATGAGCAACTACCCAGCCATCCTCGACGGAACCCATACAGCCTGCTTCAAGACACTTCAAAAGGTACCAATCGCACCATGTTACTTACTGCCATGAACACCATTATCCTGGGCACTACCATTATCTCCCATACGCTCTGACTTAGCCGAGAACTTCTAGTTTAAAACCACACTTAGTCGCAATCTTAACATTTTTGATGCTTGCTTGTTGTAACACATAATTTGTAACAAAGTTGCTACTGCCTCAGCTAAGATCCTCTCTCTTAAAACTCACTGAACCTTAGCAGTACCATATGTTAGGCAGTACCTGCTGTTCACACAATTCATCTCAAATTGTTTACTGTGGCACTCACTGTAACTCTGCCTACTGCTACTGTTGCCTCTATCACAAGCCACCCTTTCTCACTGCCTCTGCTGACAAAAGTTTCAATCACCTTGCTTCTTTATGCACAAGCTTTACTGCAGTTCTAGGACAAAAATCTAGCACTGACACGTAGCGTTTCACAAGATTCTTGCATTAAGCTGCCACCCCACATAAATACATAAACCACCCAATACAAGCATCATGCAATTCACTGTACCCTCCATTTCCATCATATTAGCCCTATTGACCTCTTGGGTCCCCACCCTGACCCACGCACTAAACCCCGGTATCAACTACATCCCCATCCTCCACTACAACGCAAGGAGATGTTTTGAAACCCCTCACCACACAGCTGCAAAACCTTATACACGCCATTCACACCTCCTACACATCCCATTACAATGCCTCAACAAGACCCAATCCGAAAAACGCGCTCAACACGCCCGCCTTAGATGTGCACTTGCTAATGCCCGATCTATACGATCAAAATGGCCTATAGCCATCGATCTTATATCTCACCACAACCTCGACCTACTAATGATAACTGAAACATGGTTATCCTCATGCGACAATGTCGTCATCAACCAGATGACACCCCCAGGTTACTCATTCTTCGCTTGTCACAGAGCCAATCAAAGGGGAGGTGGCACTCTCATTTTTGCCAAATCCTCACTCCAATTTAGACTAAGTAATACCACAAGCACAACTCACCTAGACACACTCTCCATAACAATGACACCTGTACCATCAACCTTTTATACCGAGCTCCCACACCATCTCCAGATGACCTTCCTTCCATAATCAACATTGCTACCAATCCCACCAACCCACGCACCCTAAACTGGTTAATAGGCGACTTTAATCTGCCATCCCTACATGACTCGCACTCATCAGCCTTCCTCGATGCAATGAACCAACTTGGCTACAACCAACTGATTGATGCTCCCACCCACAACAAAGGAAATAAACTTGACTTGATTTTCGCACCCCACGATGCTATCAACTCCACTACTGAGAGCCTGTTGATCTCAATAACACCTATTCCTTGGTCAGATCATAACTTACTTCTCTTTGACTTACCCAACATCCACCCCGGCAACATTTGTAAAAATAGTCCACATACCCTTAAAAACACGACAGCACGCTATCAACCTTTTTTTTTTTTTTTTTTTAATTTTTATTAACTTTTGTAACAGTTACATTAGCATGTGCTCAACAGCTCCAAGGCATCAAGGATTCAGCAAACAACAACATAAGAGACAACCCTTCAACTAACACACAGTCCCTATTACCTGAATCCCATCCCTGACCCCCCCCCACCCAACCCAATCTCCCCCCCCCTCCCCTCCCCCAATGCTCTAGCTCAGGCTATGTAGCGACCAACTGAGAGGGCCCAACAGCGTACCGCCTATGCGGCCCTCTCAATAGTCAGCTTTCCCTAGTCATTTCTCCTCCTATCTGCCCTACCCCCCACCCCTCTCTATTTCCACCCCTCTTCCCTCAACCACCTCCAAACCCCTGCCCACCGCTTCTCCATTTGCTCCCCTCTCCCTCCCCGCTCCCCGGTCAATTTATACATGGCATAAAGATGCGACACCCTGCGTGCATAGCTCGCCATGGAGGGTAGAGCTGGTCCTATTCCAATACCATGCAATTTCGCAGCGGGCCGCTGTGACACAATACCAAATAATTTTCCAATCCCCCTCCCATTTTCCATCTGGTCTATGCAGGAGACACATCTCAGGGCCAAGCTCGAGGTTCGCCCCCATCATTTTGTTGATGTTTTCCCCTATACGGTGCCAGTACTCTCTCACTACCGGGCACGTCCACCACATATGCAGCCAGGAGCCGCGCTCCCCACACTTTCGCCAGCAGTCATCCGTTTGCAACACCCCCGCTTTACACAACTGCTCCGGTGTGAGATACCAGCGACTCAGCACCTTAAACCCATTCTCTCGCAGTGTCGTTGCAATGGAGAATCGTGCTATTCCTAGTGCCACTGTCTCCCACTCCTCCACCCCCCAGCTTACCCCTAAATCCTTCTCCCACGCTTCCATGTATTTCAACTTGCCTTCTCCCCTCGCTGTCAACCCTCTATAAATCCTGGAGAGCATCCCCTGACGTCCCAGGGATCCCAGACAGGCTCCCTCAAACCATTCACCTCCCCCCCCATCCCCCTTGCTCCCTTCCCTTTGTACTCACTACCGAGCATAGCTGCCTATACGCGAATCTATCTACCTCCCCCAAACGATAAAGGTCCCGGACCCCCTCAAAACCTCTACAGTGTCTCCTTACCACAATCTGGGACACCTGGGACAATCCTAACGCCGCCCATTTACGGAGCACTGTGGCTCCCGGTCCCCCGCTCTCCGCACAGCATGCTTGTAGTGACATGGTGGCCGACCATCGTTTGTCGCCCACCAGCCGCTTCCTGTACTGCTGCCACACTTGCAAAGTATGCCCCACAATGGGATTCCTCCCCTTCTCTCCTTTCCCCTCCCATACTATCCGTTCAAGTGCACCCGGCCTGAATTCGGCCATTTCCAGCTGAACCCACTGCTTCTGGGGTTCCCGCAACCACGCGTAGACTGCTCTCAATTGTGCTGCCGCATAATATAGTCGGAAGTTGGGAACCCCCATCCCTCCTTCCCGTACCGATACTTGCAGCGTCCTTGCCGCCACCCGTGGACGCCTCAACCCCCAGATAAACCGCTCGACCTGTTGTTGGATCTTCCTCAGCACTTTCGGGGGGATCGGGATCGGCAAAGCTTGAAACAGAAAGAGGAACTGGGGGAGAAGCATCATCTTAACCGTCGCTATTCGTCCAAACCACGAGTAATACCCCCTGCTCCAGCCTTGTAACCGCACCTCTACCTGCCCCACCAATTTTTTGTAATTTAAATCATACAACTCCTCCAAGGTTCTACCGAGGTGAACCCCGAGGTACCGGATCGATGTCTTTGCCCATTTGAATGGGAAATTCTGCTGCCAGTCACGCTGTTCCTCCCCCTCCCCCCCTACACTCAAAATCTCCGAGTTCGCCCCATTTATCCGGGAGCCCGCCCTTTCACCATAATCTTGAATCTCTCTCATCACAGCCCTCAGAGATTCGCTGGGATTCGTAAGTGTCAGGAGTATATCGTCTGCAAAGAGGGACGTTCTGCATTCCTGACGTCCCACCCTAACCCCCGTGATATCGGGGCTGCTGCGCAACTTAGCTGCCAACGGCTCTAAGGATAGCACAAAAAGTAGGGGGGACAGTGGGCATCCCTGCCGCGTCCCCCTTTCTAAGGGGAAGAACCCAGAGTACCCCCCCATTCACGCGAACACATGCCTTCGGCCTAGCATAAAGAGCCCTTATCCACTGTGTAAACCCAGGTCCAAACCCCTGGGCCTCCAACACCGCGTACAGAAAGTCCCAAGACACCTGATCAAAGGCCTTCTCTGCATCCAGTGATACCAACAAGGCCCCCGCCCCTGCCGCTGTGTCGACCACATCACATTTAACACTTTGCGGATGTGATCCGCCACTTGCCGGCCTGGCACAAATCCAGCCTGGTCCTCATGCACCAATTTGCCTAACACTCCATTGAGGCGCACCGCTAGTACTTTCGCCAGCAGTTTCGCATCTAAGTTCAGCAGCGAGATCGGACGGTAGGACGCACACTCCTGCGGGTCTTTCCCCTCTTTGTGGATAAGCGTAATACCTGCCCAACCCATTGATTCAGGCAGGGCCTCCCCCCGCCCCGGTCCATTAAATACCCTGGTCAACGGGTTCAGCAAAAGGCTCCCAAAGCGCTTATAAAACTTTGCCGTCAGACCATCAAGCCCTGGGGCCTTGCCGTTTTTCAATCCCCTGATGGCCTGGCTGACTTCGTCAGCTTGTATTTCCCTGTCGAGCCCCTCTTGTTCATCTCCCGTCAGAGTCGGGAGCCCTGTTTCCCTCACATATTCCCGAATGTCCTCTCCCGACCTCGCAGCTTGGGCTGCATACAAGTTACTATAAAAGGCCACAAATTCCTCCCTTATTCGTGGGGCCTCTCGCACTACCCCCCCTGTACTCCTAATCTGTGTAATCCTATTCCACTCCCTCCGCTTCTTCAGTTGTCTCGCGAGGAATTTCCCCGCTTTGTTCCCCCCTTCAAAGAACCTCTGTTTTAACAGCTGTAGGCGGAATTGTATCTCTTCCGCTTCAAGAGCATTCACCTGGGCCCGTAGTGCCAGCACCTCTCCCCGGACCTGGCCAGTTCTGTCCTGTCCATCTCTTTCCTCCATCTCCCGCAATTGCCGGCGTAACCGGTCCTCCCTCTCCGCCCTCTCTCGCTTTAGACGGGCTCCCCACTTAATGAGAACCCCCCTAATTACAGCCTTGAAGGCATCCCAGACTGTGCCATCCCTCACTTCCCCACCTCCATTTTGGTCAAAGTACTCCGGGATGAGCCTTTCGATCTCCCGCACCACCCTCTCGTCCTCAAGGAGCCCCTCATTCAACTTCCAGAACTGACGGCCCCTATCTTCCCCTTCCACCCGCACCCGTACCACCACCGGGGCATGGTCGGACCAGGTAATGGGTTCCATCTCACCCCCTAGGAGCCGTCCTGTTATCTCCTTCCCTACCCATATGGCATCCAACCGGGAGTAGGTGCCATGTGCTGCAGAGTAAAAGGAAAATTGCCTCCGCCCCGGGTTTAGGGTCCGCCATACATCTATCAGGCCGTTCTCCCTCACAAAACTATGGTAGTGTTTCCTATCCGTACCTCTCCCCTCCCTGCGCCTGGTCGTGTCTCTCCCACCTCCCATGCCACATTGAAATCCCCACCACAGATTAGGGCCCCATCCCCCATTGCCGCCACTTGCTCACTCAATGCGTCCCAAAATTCAGTTTGCGGGCCCGTAGGGGCATACACATTTACCACGCAGAACCACTCCTCACCTATCTTCACCCTCAGCAGGAGATACCTCCCCCCCCTGTCCCGGGACACTACTTGGACCTCCATGGGGCCTGTCTCTCTGATGAACACCCCCACCCCGCCTTTCTTCTTCTCATTAAGATTAGAGGCGAACATACGGTGCTTATACCCCCGGGGTTGCACCAATGCCTCATGTTGTCTCAATAGATGTGTCTCCTGCAACAGCACTATATCCGCTTTATGTCTTGTTAACTCCTTATATAATTTCTGTCTTTTCATTGGTGAATTTAGACCTTTCACATTTAAAGTGAGAATTTTTAACTCCTTTCCTTCCCCCAGGTCCCTACCTCGCCCCCCTAAGTCCCTCCGCCCCCACTTCCCACTTTGCCCCCCTCTTCCCCCCCCCTACCCACCCCCTCCTCCCCCCACCCCCTCCTCCCCCTCCCGCAGCTCCCACCCTACCTCCCTCTCCCCCCCTTGCTGCTCCCTCCCCTCCTCCCTCTCCCCCCCTCGTAACTCTCCTCTGCGGAGATGCGACTTCCAACTCGGTGACCTTCTCACCATCCCAACCTACCCACCTAACCCGTCCCCTAGCCCCCCCCCACACCCCGGCCTAACCCCCCCCCCCGCTTCCATCTCTCCCCCCTCTACACCCCCTTCCCTCTCCATCCTCCCTCTCAGCCTGGTCCCCACCTCCTCCCCCCTCCCTCTCCCCTTGGCCCACTACCCCTCTCTCCTTCCCCCCCCCCCCCCCGCACACAGCCCAACTTATTCAGAAATACCAGTCCTTTAGAGAGGTGCTTCAGCTCAACCAGTCTCTTGTTCTATGGTCCGGCTCTGGTGCGGGTCCTTGGTGGTTCTTGCCAATCTCCGTCCGCTTGCCCTCTGCCATTTCAACTGTGCTGCTCCTCCGGTCCTGGATTCCGTTCTTGGCGAAGTGGAGGAGCCCCCGGCCTGCTCCGGTAGATGCTCGGCACCGAGCTCCCGCAACGCTCTCCACGCCTCCACACTGGATCTCACCGTCCTCGAACGTCCTTTCACCGTAATAAAGAGACCGAAGGGGAAGAGCCACTTGTATCGCAGGTCGGCATGTCTGAGATATGCGGTAACTTCTCTTATCTCCCTCCGTCTTTGTAGCGTACCTTGGGACAGATCTTGGTACAGCTCCACCGTATGCCCCTCCCAGCGGAAATTTTTCAGTTTGCGGCTAGCACCCAGCAAGAGTTCCTTACTCTTAAAGGAGTGCAGGCATACCACAATGTCTCTTGGCCTATTGTCCCGGATGGGCCCCAGACCCCTGTGCGCCCTTTCTATTTCGAGGCGGGTCTCCTCTGCAGGTCTTCCTGGGCCAGCTGCTACTAGTAGGTCTCGGAAGATCCGCTGGACTACTTCCTCACAGTTCTTATATTGTGGTTCCTCCGGCACCCCTCTCACCCGGAGGTTACATCTGCGCGAACGGTCCTCCAGGTCTTCTGTTTTAGCTTTCAGGGTCTCCTGCGCCCTCTGGAGCTCTTCCCAGCTGCTCTGGACCTGCGTCAGGGTCTCCTCTTGACTCTCCAACCTGGTCTCCACCTCCTCCATACGTCCCCCCAGCTCCAGCAGATCTTGGCGCATGGTCTGCATTACTTCTTTGATTTCATTTTTAACCCCACACATCTCCATCTTCAATTCCTCCTTTAACTCATGGAGCCATTGTTTAATCTGTTCCGCTGCCGACAAGCCCTCCTCTCCTCCTTCACTCCCCTCCGGGCTCTGTGGGGTCTCTGTCACAGGTTTCCCTGCTTTTTCCGCCTCCTTCCCTCCTTTGGTAGTTGCATATGGGGATCGGAACGCGGCCAGCTTTTTTTTTGCCAGAGTCTCTTTTTTATTATTTTTTTCCATTTTGGGCTGATTAGCCCCTTTCTCCCCGATCTCTCCGGCTAGTGGATCAGGTAGGGCGGCCACTCACTGCTCTACAGCCTCTGCTGGGTACAATTCTCGTGGCTGGCAGTTCTCTGCCTCTGCTCCTCTTTTTAGTGCAGTTGGGGGGGTGTGAGACTCACCACTGCTGGCTACTTCTGCACTCTGCTCCTTGTGGGCTGCAACTTGGCACAGGTCCCTGCCTCCAACTTCTCCCAGCCACGTGCTAGGCCTTCCCGGCCCCCTCTGCCTCCGGATGCACCTTTCTGCTGGCGACCCTCTTCTGCAGCCTCGTGGTCTGTGAGGATCGGCGGCGCGGTGTCCTCCCGCTGGAGCCCTCACTGCCTCTGTTCACCGGCCAGCCTCTTATGTCCCTGTGGATACTCTCCCAGCAGGGCCTACTCGGCGCAGCCACCGGCCAAGAAGCCCCCTGATGGTCAGGCTATCTCACCCGTTCGGCTCCCGCCAGATTCGCTGCACCCCCGCACCCGCTTGTTTCGCCGCCGCCGCGGTTTGCCGGCACACTCCGCTTACACCGCCGCTCCTCGGACCGCTGCTCCGTTGCCCGTGGGGGCTAAAAAAGCATGAATTATTGCGGGTTGGTGGCGGAGCTCCTCCGCTACGCCGCCATTCCAGTAGGTGACGTCACCGGAAGTCCCCACGCTATCAACCTTTTGACAAGAATGAAGTCCTTGAGAAGATCTTGCCTCTCCTCACCAACACCTCTACAGACCCCGATGTTCTAGTATCAAACTGGAACAATGCGTTCAAGGAGGCTTCACACCTACCAGCCAACACCAAGAGACAATCAAGACGCGAACATGCACCCTGGTACTCACAAGATATACGAAAGTCTCTAATACAGCTCCGCAAACTTGAAAGACACTGGCGCCGCTCACGGACATCTGAGGCTCTATGCGCATACTCTGCACACCTACAAGCTCACAGACAAATGACAATGGAAAAGAGAAAGCAACACCACTCGGAAACTCTAAAAAGATCCATGAACAGGCCCCGTGACCTATTCTCCATTGTGAAAACCCTCACAGGCGACCCTACCCCTCCCCAAGACCTATTGCCTCACCCACAAATCTACTCAAACTACCTTCAGTCAAAAGTAATCCAAACCAACATCAACGCCTCCCCCACACCCCCCATCCCCTCAGACTTCATCCCGCAACCATCTGTGCTGTCACAGTTCCACGAGGTCTCCACCAAACAAATCGAAGAAATCATCTCTTCTATCAACCTTACCACAGCACCTAATGACCCTTGTCCCTCCAGCTGGATAAAAGAGTTGCGATCTACCCTCAGCCCATCCATCAGTAGGATCCTCAACCAATCTTTTATAAAAGGTTCCTTCCCGCAAAGCCTGAAATTCACATCAATCCGCCCACTGCTAAAAAACTGCAAACTCGACCCATCCAAAGTCGAGTCATTCAGACCCATATCAAGCATCCCTCTGCTGGCGAAAATTATAGAGAATGTAGTTCAACTACAAATTCAACAGCATATCGACACTGAAGCACCACTGGACCATTCACAACATGGATTCAAAGAAGCACACGGTATAGAAACCATCCTCACTACCTTATTCAACAACCTAGTCATGGGAATTGATGATCTACACCAAGGCTTCATATTTATTTTTATGGATATTGCGGCCGCATTTGATTCTGTTAACCACGAGACATTACTACACTGCCTCAAAGACAAAGGTATACAAGGTCTTGCATTAGCATGGTGCAGATCATATTTGAGTGACAGGTCACAACAAGTCAGAGTAGGATCCACGACATCTGACCCATTCATACTCAAACAAGGAGTCCCCCAAGGTTCTTCCCTTTCATCTCTTATGTTCAATATATATATGCAACCAATCTGTGATCTGATCCGCTCTTTCAACATTCAGTGCTTAGCATATGCAGATGATATCCTGATGTACTCATCCTTTAAGCTTGACCAACCAGACTTCTCAGCAATAACAAAATGCTTCGATGCAGTTTCCGAATGGCTTCTCTCCCAAAACTTACGCATTAATCACAGCAAGACCGATGTCCTTTTTGTCACTCGAAATCAGAAGTTCATACCACCGCCTTCTCTTCGAGTCAACAACCACGACCTCACAGTCAAACCTACCATCCAGTACTTGGGCATCACCCTTGACCAAAAGCTGGACATGTCACCGCATATCAAAAACATCACTAAATCTATTTACCACAAGATACGGTCACTACGCCACCTTCGACCACTTCTCGACCCTTCTGATTTCCGCTCCATTTTCCAAGCACTGGTAACCCCCCACCTTGACTTTGCCAACATTATCCTCCTTGGGCTCCCACAAGTAACATTGAACCCGCTTAGGCTAGCCATGAACTCTGCGGCTAGAATACTTACCGGAACATCTAGATCAGATCACATAACTCCAGTACTGATGAGCCTACACTGGCTGCCTTTACAAGCTAGAATCATATATAAAGCCCTCGTACTAACTTTCAAGGCCTCAAAAAATCAGCCCCCCACCCCGCTCACCGAGCTCATCCAACCTATGCCACCCAACAGAAGCAGACGCTCGTCATGTTTGAACAAACTAGAAGTGCCAAAAACAATCACAAAATGTTCAAAAACGACATCCAATAGAGCCTTCTCACTATTTTTACCAGGAGCATGGAACTCTCTCCCCCCAGAAATTCGCTCCATCACCAATATCATTTCCTTCAGAAAGGCTATCAAACATCATATGTTCATAAAATACTATTCCAATCTCATCCCCCCCAGTCAATCCCAACATAATACACGTCCTCACCAAGATTCATGCTCAACACAACCCCAACTGGAAAATTTGTTAGCCTGACACTCCTCCTGTTACCTACCCTTTATCACATTACAATGCCTAATATTATGTCTTAATCTATTTGTATAACAATGTACATAGTTTTCTCCCTGTTCATTCAAGTTTTTATCCCTTGTTTATTGTAAACTCAATGTAACAGGTTACATTGCTGTATATTTTGTTTAAATGTAAACCGCACTGATTGTAATAGCGCGGTATATAAGAAATGCAAATAAATAAATAAATAAATAAGACACAATAATTTGGGTCTTCTAAATTTTCCTAAGTCTCCTCTGGTCCCACCTCTTGAAATGGACAGGAAGTATCTTACTGAATGTCTGGGGATGGTCCCTGGGAATTTGCCTCCTCTGGTGAGGGCTCAGTATGTGCCATAGACTGGGGGTTCTTCCCAACCAGCAGTGCAGGTAATCTCTGCTGCTAACAACTTGACTGAGTTTTTGGAGTCATTGCTGGAGGTTATTACCCAGAGGACTACTCTTAATTTGACTTTTGCCTTGGAGTTTGATTATAATGCACTTTAAATTGTATTTTCGTGCTATGAATAAGCCCTTTTTAGAATCATGTATATGCATTTTTCTTAATATGTCCCGGCATACTCAGAAACGGTGACAGGGGTTCCTGGCCCTATGGGCTAGGACCCAGTCTCGGGCTGAAGTTTGTCCTTAGATTTCTCTGTGTTTGTGTTGTAACTTATGATGATAAGATTTATATATGTTTTGATCCTAAAATGTTGGCCAGTTTTCTTGTCTAGGGAAGCTATGCAACCTCTCTTTTGCAGCTCAGCCGCCGTAGTTTGGGGTATTGGGAAGGTTGGCTACGATTGGAGTCTTGTGGAATTTCAGTTTTATTTTCTTTGTTTTTCTTTTCCTTTATCTTGGATCCCTTGTTTCCTGTTTAATTGTGGGCTGTATTAGATGGATTTTTGCTTCCTTTGTTTAATAATTTTAGGGGTTTGAATTTAATTCCCAAGTATATTCTTTTTCACACTTTAATTGTTAATTTGTAAAATGCATAAATACAAAATTAAATTTAAAAAAAAGAAGAAAAAAATCAGTTGTATTTATCTATAGTGCCTCATTTGATTGTGAATGCCTAGAGCGTAACAGACTACAGATAACTCCGGCTTTTAGGTTAACCCTCAAAAGCAGCTAGGTGACAGAGCTGATTTTTTTTCCCGTTGATATTCATACAAGCCATTTCACAGAAAAATTTGGTACAGCAGACATATAAATAAGTATTTAAGCACCCACATCAAAACTCTATGGACTCGATTTTCAAAGGCATTTACATGGCCTAGTTACCTGTGTAAATGCCTTATCCTGGGTTTTCGAAGAGTGCCTACATGGGCAGTACCCTTTGAAAATCATGGATATATCTCTAATGTGCCCAGATGCTATGCGGTTAGCATCAGGGAGTGTTAGGGGTGTTCTGGGGCAGAGCAGGGGCGGAGGAAAGGGCTAACTGGGTAGCACCAATTTTTCGATACTACCCACTTAGCCCTCTGCGCCTTAAAGATAGGCAAGGTTTTTCCTTGTCTATCTTTCAGGTGCAGGGGCTAAGCGGGTAGCATCAAAAATCGGTGCTACCCAGCTAGCTCCTGCAGCTTCTGGGTGGTTCAGCGAGACCCAGATTTTCAGTGCCAGGCCGCATATGACCCCGGCATTGAAAATCCAGGTTAGGCAGAAGGAGGGTGGGCTATGCGCTGACATGGCGCATAGCACCGCCTAGTTCAGAATCGGGCCTATATACTTTAAAATCTATCAAGTTTGAACTAGTAAATAAAACTTTTACAGATTAAGTATCACTTAACTAAAGATGTGTGTGAACTATAGGTTTACAATAGTGACTACAAGAAGGTAATCTTGGTGTTAAAATTAATACAATCGCCATCCTCTAAAACGACTTTAATCTTTTAGGTGAATACCCCCAGGCAGTAGAGCTATACAGGGAGGTGCTACGTTCTTCTGAGGAACACAAAGAAAATCTCAAAACGGACTCCCTTCAGGTTAGTGCATTTTTATGATGATCAATTGACCAGGTCTGAGACACTAAGAGTGTGTCCATGTCTAGTTCCCGTTCGCTGCTAGTCAGTACTGGCTGGAATTTGTTGTGGAATATTTCAAGGCTCCGGGCCCCAAGTTCTGTGTATTCCCATTCTCTGCTACCATCAGTTTGCCAGGTCTGTGTCCTTGTACCACGGCAGCACCATCTTTGCTAGTTCATAACCAGAAGCTTTATTTTGTAAGGAAATATTGATTTTGGTTTTGCCCTTGACATCTGATACCCTGAAAGTGCACCATCTCCGGGAACATGAAGAAATGGAGTCTTCACATATGGTTGACATTGGCACTGTCTGAGCCCTGCATGAGAACATTCCCCAGCATCCAATAGGAATGCTTTTGGAAGCTTCCCTCCACGCACGCGTGCATGCCTTCCTGCCTTCCCAGCAATTCTCCTGAGTTGTCTTTTTTTTCTGCGGAGTCATTAGGACATTGTCCTCTTGCTTTTAAAAGCTCGTCTTAAGTGCCTTCGGGTACATCGTGCTTTGCCTTCCCTTCAATCCGGACCTGCATCGGACTTCCTAGTTTCTTTTTTTACATTTTTTTTTTTTTTACTTTTATTTTTATTTTCAATTAAATTTCCTTACTGTACGGCATTTGCTGCTTGCTTGGCTGGTCTAGGCTGCCATTGCTTCTTTTGATTTTGCTTCTGTGGTCTTCTCAAACATGGAGAAACCACACAGTGGCTTTAAAAATTTACTAAGTGCTGAAAAACTATCTCTGCTACAGATAAGCATGATTAGTGCTTAAAGTGTTTGGGCCTGGACCATGACACTTCGACTTGCCCCTTGTGTCAGCAAATGACCAGGAGGGGACTTAAAAACTATGAACAGCAACAGGGAAAGTTGTTTCAGTCAGACTCAGCCACTTCAGTACACTCTTCGGTGGCCTCCACACACTCACGGACATCCACCTCATTGCATGGTTCCCATACCTCCTTGAAACCCAAACATAGCATCAAACCCAAGTCATCCACAGAGGCAGAAAAGGTATCAAAGCGCTCAGCTTCTGCATCTGACACAGATTCCCAGCATCGGCACAAAGACTCCCCGAGAGAGGAACTAGAATTTGACTGGCCAGCAGAACAGCCCCAGTGGAAAGATACTTCTTCCAAAGCTCTAGAGGGGCTCCAGGATGCTCCCAAGGCGGCGTCCTCCAGTGAGCTCCTGGTTTCATGTTCTGGGATGGTGGCACAAGATCCCATGCAGGACTCCAGCCTCTCTTGACCAGTGGGTGCTGGCTATCAAGCAGAGTCTGGCTGCTAGCCTGGTGGCAGTAGTGCCAAGGCCCCTCTGGATTTGGAGACCTGATGCCTGACCTCGATGTTGATGCATCGATGCACTCGGCAGCATTCCTGATGGAACCGGCATTGTCACAAGCTCCAGGGGCGATATCCCCATTAGAAGCCATGGATGAACCTGTCTCGGGGCACCTCCATTCTGGTGCATCGGCGCCAAGATACAGTGTTGACATCGGAGCGGCACTGATGCCATGGTACTGACCGACACTATTTCGAATTCTTAGTGCGTGCTGATTCTGCCTTGTTGGAATCGGACGTTGAGTCTGTAGATTCTATAGGACTCTCGGACATTCCTTGGAACCCTTCTCCACCACATGAGCAACGCCGGTCACTGCCTGAGGATATGTCTTTTCAAGATTTCATCCAAGACATGGTGGCAGCGCTCTCGATGACAGTAGTCACTGAGACAGAACAGAGAGCTGAAGAACTTGAAATTCTTCAATATCTCTTGATGCCTAAGGAGGCTACTACGCTATTGATACATCGTATTCTCCAGGAGCTCATGCTCCGCATGTGGGAGGCTCCCTTGACAGTTGTATCGATCAGCAAAAGACGAGACACGCTCTATATAGGGTTCCTTCTTGCTCGGGTTTTCAAAAGCCTCAGCTATCACAGCATTCTATGGTTATGGAATTGACAATGCGTTGAGTTAAGAGTTCTAAAAATCACTCATTGCTTCCCCCAAGAAGGGAGTCGAGGACTCTCAATGCATTTGGACATCGATGCTTCCAAGTAGTTATGCTAGCATCCAGGATCAACTCCTACATGCTTTACATGTATATGTTTTTGAGAGATGTAACTAAAGATCTGGCTGAGTTCTCCACCCTGCTGCCACCTGATAAACAAGGTCCATATCAGGCCCTGGTCAACCATAGTCAAAATACCTCAAAATAACTCACTTAGGGCTGCTTTTGATGCTTTTGAGCCCACCAGTAGGGCAGCAGCAGCCTGTATAGGAGCCAGAAGAATGGCCTGATTGCAAGTGTCCGACCTTGAACAGTGGGGTCAAGATAAACTGGCTAACATTCCCTCTACAGGAGAAAATCTCTGCAAAAGGGTGGAGAGTAAAGGCTGGTGAGATAGGCATTTTAGGGTGAGATCATCCATCTCTTTCTCAAAAGATGGCTGATCATCTAAGAAGAGTGCTTCTAAGAAATCCTTCTACCCCAAGAAGAAGAGGTATTTCCCTTCTTTTCCACCTTATTCCTCTTATCAGCCTCCAACCACATCAAAAACAGCAGGAGCCATGTTAGCCCAGGACCTCAGGAATCTCAGGTTCCTAGTTTGGGAAAAGTTCAAAATGGTCTTGCTGGGAGCCCTACTTCCGTACCTTCAGGAGAAAGATTGGCTTTGCTCTCTAGATCTCAAGGATGCCTACACTTACTTCCTCATACATCCCTCTCACAGAAAGTACCTGTACTTCTTGTTCCAGGGACTACACTACCAGTTCCATGTTCTACTCTTTGGTCTAGCATTTGCATCAAGAGTTTTTACAAAGTGTCTGGCAGTAGTAGCAGCCTATCTCCGCACCCTGGGCATCATCGTCTTCCCTTACTTAGATGACTGGCTCATCAAAGGCGATTCCCCTCAGGTAGTGACCATGTCTCTCCAGCATCTAGGCTTCGTGGTCAGCTACCCAAAGTTCCATCACCCTCTGAATCAAAAACTAGAGTTCATTGGGGAACTTCTGAACACTACAGAAGCTTGAGTCTTCCTTCCAGGAGACCGATTCCACTGCCTCATCGAGCTGGCAAATCACTGCCAAAGCCAGTCCCACATCTGGGCAAGGGACAGGCTCTGTCTCTTATGACACATGGCCTCCATAGCTCATGTCATCCCCTATGCTCTCCTTCACATGCATCAAGCGCAGTAGATTCTCTCCTCTTAGTGGAAGCAGTCAACAGGTCAACTCAAGGACAAGACACCCTCAAGTAGTGGTGCATACCTCAAAATCTTCTTGTCAGCTTACCTTTTCAGATGTCTGCACCGCAGTGTACCCTGACGACAGATGCTTCCAAACAGGGCCAGGGGGACTCACCTCGAAGGCCTAACTACAAAAGGCCTCTGGTCCCCCAATGAAGCCTCTTACTACATCAACCTCTTGGAACTCAAGGCAATTGCCAATGCCCTTTGGGTGTTCCGTCCTCAGTTCACCGGACAATCGGTACTCATTCAGACCGACAACCAGGTAACCATGTATTACCTAAACAAGCAAGGGGGGAACTGGATCTTGCCTCCTTTGCAGGGAGGCGGTCCGTCTCTGGGCCTCCACTGTCTCTCATTGGGTGCTTCTTCGAGCAGTTTACCTTCGGGGGGAGCTCAATGTGCTAGCGGACAACCTGAGTCGAGTACTCTGACCACACAAATGGACTCTCCATCAAGAGACAGTGCAGCACATCTTTCAATTATGGGGAAGTCCCATAATCGACCTCTTTGCTACTGAAATGAATGTTCATCTTCCTTGATTCTGCTCCAGGATCCCGTCTCCACAGAGCCAGGCCTCGGATGTGTTACTCATTCATTGGGGACAGGGACTGCTTTACACATTCCCACCCATTCCATTGATACCGAAGATGCTCTTCAAGTTGCAATTAGACAGGGGAACAATGATTCTCATCACCCCATTCTGGCCACGTCAACCATGGTTTCCCCTGCTTCTTCGACTAGCGCAACACAAACCTCTCAATCTGTGATGCGCACCCAGCATCCTCTTGCACGACCAGGGCTCACTTCTTCACCCCAGTCTGAGGTGCTCTGTCTGACAGCATGGCTGCTGAAAGCCTAGTCCTGTCTCTCCTAGAGCTTCTGGACAAAGTTAAAAATATTCTCCTGGTATCTAGAAAAGACTCCACTTGATGCGCTTATGCCTTCAAATGGTGAAGGTTTTCCCTCTAGTGCTCCCAGAGGGGTCTCACCCCATTTACTTTCCCAGTGGAGCCTCTACTCCAATATCTTCTCCATCTGCGGCAGGAGTAAAGGCAAATTCAGTTCATCCACCTTAGTTTCATTGCAGCCTCACACTGTCCAGTTGATGGGCAGCCAGTATCCCTTCATACTCAAGTAGCACGCTTCATGTGCAGCCTTCTAGCTAGGTCACTAATCATACTGACGCCAGTAGCCTGGGACCTCAATGTTGTCCTGGCTCAGCTGCTCAAACCTCCCTTTGAACCCCTCACCTCAGCTTCAATGAAGTTCCTCACTTGGAAGGTCGCCTTCTAGGTTGCTCTCATCAGCTCTGGTCGGTAAATTACAAGCTCTGGTGGCTCCTGCTCCTTACACACCCTTCCATCATGATAAGGTGGTCCTCTGGATGCATTCCCGGTTCCTTCCAAGGATGGTCGCTCCTTTCCATCTTAATCAGTCTGTTTCCCTTGTGACCCTTTTTTTCAAGACCTCTTTCTTCTTGAGCTGAAGCAATGTTGCATACCCTGGATTGGAAGAGAGCTTTAGCCTACCATTTGGACAGAACTAAATCCCATCGACAGTCTTCACAGCTTTTTGTATTGTTTGTTATTAGTCACTTGGGCCTACCAGTAAACAAGCGTACCCTTTCCAACTGGATTGCGGACTGCATTATCTCCAGGAACAAGCAGGAATGAGTCTTCACACGTGGGAGACGTCGCCGACGGAGCCCGCATGGGAATGCTCCCCAGCATCCAATCAGAAGACCTTTGGGAGCATACCCTGCGCCTGCGCGGTGGCTTCCCGCACTTCCTACTGCCTCTCCCCAGTTTTTCGTTTTCCGCGGAGCAGGCAGGACGTCCCTCCTGCCACCGCAGAAATTTTTTTTCCGTTTTCTGTAGTCGCGGCTTTCCCGCCGACGGTGGCACCTCCGTGCCCCCCCCCTTTATTTTCATTTAATTTTCGTCGCCCCCTCCGGGCGCTGAGGACCGGGGCATGGAGCCTTCTTCCCCCCCAGCCTCATGGCGGGGACTCCATTTTCCACATGGACTCCAATGCCTGGTGCCTCTCCTGTGTGGGGCCTGACCCCTCTTTCCAGGATTCCCCGGGCTGCAGTGTCGGCAGAAGACCCCTCCCTCTTTCGGGTATCCCTCGACAACGTCTTCGCGCCCAGGGCGCGGTCGTCGGGTTGTTCTTCTCTCCAGGATCAGGTAACCACACAACAGTCTGTTAAGACTAGCCGAGTCTTGAGGGGCAAGTCTCATGCGAGGCATGGCGACGGCTCCGGCCAACCCCTCAAGTCCTCCTTGGCTGATATACCCCGGCGGGAGTCCTCGGGCTCCAAAGCATTTACGGGGTTTCGGGATGTTCCTGAGGTTCGTTCCTCACAGAACATTCCCGAGCCATGCCCGAGGGAGGTACCCGCCTCGAGCGGTGCCGATTTCCCGGCATCGGCGTCGGCGTTGAGTGTTCCACTCTTCGCCAGGGATCGTCAGCCGGTGTCCTCGGCGCCTTCGGGGCCGACTGGCTCGACCGGGTCTGACATCCCTACATCCAAGCCATGCTCGGGCGTGGTAGCCGCTTCGGGCGGTACTGAGCCATCGGCGTCTGTGTCGAGCGCTCCGCTCCTCACCGAGGATCGTCGGCTGCTGTCCTCGGCACCTCTGGGGCCGATCGACTCGGTCCAGTCTGGCGTTCCTCTATCCCTGCCATGCGCGTGGGCGGTGCCCGCTTCGGGCGGTACCGACCCCTCGGCGTCGGTGTCGAGCGTTCCGCTCCTCACCGGGGATTGGCGGCTGAGGTCCTCGGCGCCTCCGGGGCCAACCGACTCGTGCCGGTATGGCCTTCCTAGGGGTCCGGTATCCGCCTTGGGCGGTGCCGACCCGTCTGCGTCGAGTGACCTGCTCCCCACCGGGGATCGCCAGCCGCTGCCCTCCCTACCTCGGGGACCGATCAACTCGACACGGTCTGATGGCCCTACGTTCAGGTCATGCACGGGCGTCGGTCGCCGTTTTCCCAGCCCTGCGCAAGGGTGGTACCGGGTTCGGGTGGCGCCGCTCCGCCGGCGACGGCAGGGGCGTCTAGCACGAGGGGCCGTCATCGACCTTCCCCGGGGACCTCGGTGTGTGTCGGCCAGCGCTCGGACGACTCCCCGGCATCGACACGTCCGTCGAGGGCCCCGTTTTTTCCTAGAGAAGGGGCCTCGGGGCCTTCGACCGCTTCGATCCGATCTGGATCTGCACCGCCCCGCAACGGTACACCGACGTCGGCGCAGGGGCTTTGCACCCCCGCAGGGACTCGTCGTCGGGTGACCGGGGTCCCCTCGGGGATGGGCCGTATGCCCCGGGAGGGTTTCTCTCCGGGTCGAACGGGTGCGAGAGGAAGCCCGGCTTCGGGCAGTGCCCGCCGATCGGCGCCGGCGTCGGATGACCACCTCTCCACCGAGCTCCACCCTCGGGGACTCGTGATGCTCGCGGCACTGATCGGCGCGGTTCCGATCCGCGCTCCGGGTTTTCCGCCACCGGCGCGGTCGCCCCCGCCGGGGCCCTCTGGAAGGGAGTCGATCTCCTCGCTCGGTTCGATGCCCAGCCTGGAGTCGGTATCCAGCCTTGAAAGCTTGGACACTACACGTCTCGGGATCGGTCCCTGTCCCCTCCTGCGACGCAGAGCGGAGACCGCTGGCCCCTGCCCTCCGGCGGCCGCGGAACCGCTTCGATCGCAGGGAGCAGCGCCACCTCCAGGTTCGGGGCCGAGGCCAATTCCTGCGGCGCTGTCTGTGCCATCGACCCCTTTGATGCCTAGTTTGGAATCAATCTCAGGAGCTGACGACGCCATGGGGACTGCCCCGATCCGGGGCGGTTGGTCCCCTCCTATGCCTAGCGGGCATCGGCCCGAGCGGCCTCTGTGTGCCCTGGCAGCCTCCCCCGCCATAACTCCTCCGACAGAGCTATCTTTTCAGGATTTCCTCCTTGACATAGCGGACTTGCTGGCCATCTCTACCCCGGGCCCGAGCCCGGGCCCTGAGGAACAGGCAGCCGTGATGCTTCCTCTGCATCCCTCCCTGCAGGATCTCCTGCTGGGGGCTTGGCAGTCGCCTTTGAGGGTTCCGGCACTGTCGACTGCGATGCAGGCTCTTTACCGGGTGCCTCCGTCCTCGGGTTTTCGGCAGCACCAGCTTCCACATCGGTCCATTGTGGTGGAATCGGCGCTGAGGAAGGCCGGAAGCAAGGAGAAGCATGCTTCTCGCCCCCCAGGCTGCGCCTCAAAGACGCTAGATACTCTAGGACGTCAAGCTTTCCAGACGTCTATGCTGACGGCCAGAATTATCTCATATATATTTTATATGAGTCTGTCGCTGCAGGAGGTCACCGAGAGGTTGTCTCGGTTATCCCTCTTCGTATCGGCGACCAAGGCCTTTGAATATTCCCTGTTCCTTTATCACTGCAGGAATATCTCCGGGTTCCTTTCTCGTGCTTCGCTGGACTCCTTCCAGTCGGTCAGCAGAGCTTCTGCTGTTGCCATTAGAGCACGCCGTACAGCATGGCTGCAGGCGTCCGAGTTGTGTAGATGGGCACAGCACAACCTGGGTAATTCTCCCTGCGACGGAGATCACCTCTTCAACAGCGAAGCCTTGCGTCAGGTCGCACAGTGCTTCGCTAACCTTCCCAGGGTTAGCAGCCAGCCTAGGGCACGGCCCCAGGGCGGCGGTAAACGCCTCTCTAGGAAGAGGAAATATCAGACCTCCGCCCACCCTCCACTCGCGCCCAGGCAAGGGGCCTCTCACCCCGGGTTGATGCCCCCGGGCCCGTGCCAGGACTCTCCTTCTAAGCATTTTTAGGCTCAGGCAGGCGGCTGCCTGCACTTAACCCTCTTATCGGACGTTTAAAAATTGAGCTCTGCTCGGGGGCTCGTTCAGTTGCAAATGGTTCGGAGGCTTATCTAGGGGTTCGGGTATTCTCCTTCCGTTGGTAGGGAGACCACCTCTGTTCCGTGATAGCTATGGCCAACGGCCAACTTATTACCCTTCGGTACGTCTCCGAACCCTTCTCAGCCGGTATCCCCCTGCTGATTGCTTCCGTACCGGAATGACCTTCCTGTCCCCTGTCTGTGCGGGGGGGGGGGGGGGGGCGAGTTTCTGCGTGCAGGTCCTGAGGACACATATAGGGCCTCCAGCCCCTGTGGCGTTCTACCAGACTGATGCTATCCCCTGTCCCCCACACTACCGCGCTGTTGGTTCGCCGATCTGCCCTTGTCCTCTGGAATAGATCCCTCTACTGACGGATCTTGCTGCCACCTTCCAGGTGGACGCTCTGTGGATCGATGGCAGATCTGCCTTACCAGGCTGATGCGCATGGAGGTAGGCCCCTCGACATACCTGCATTAGTACCGGAGTGGGCGCCCTCGTGCCCACCGGCTTAGATATACTAGATATCTCCTGCGCGATAGGCGCATATTGGGGGGATGCCCGCAGTACCTGTGCTATACCGCCTTTTTCCCTGTGGCCGGTACTCACGTCCCCCCCCCCGGGGTCCGGGCAGTCCGCCTGCCTATTCCTCGATCGGGCCGCGGACTGGTGGTACTGTACCGCTGTGGAGTCTACAGCTCCTTTTCAGTTAGGTCCTCCTCCCGGGGGTTCGGACCCTTGTCTCCCTATCTCTCGCTAGGGTAGCCTGTGTACTCCTTCTGCTCCGGGGTGCACCCCTACTCTTCTCCAGAATGTGCTCTCTGGTTCGGCCAGTCTTCTACTGTTAGTCCTCTGAGTTCTGGACTCTACTCCTAAGGGAGTGCTCAGCTTGCACTAAGCCTCCTGGAAGACCTGCCGTCTTTCTCCTGACCCAGCTGACTCCTGGATCTCCTAGCCTTCCGGATTTGGAGCTTCCTCCTCGCTGCGGCGAAGTTTCCTTGACGACTTCGCTACTGCGTCTACGGTGCCTTCACCACAGGTCTGCTTCCGGCAACCCGGTAGGTAAGCCCTACGGGGTTCCACACCATTACTTCATTAAAACTTAGTGGCCGGTAAGCTCTTCAAGGTACTAGGGCATTTACTCATTAAATGCTTACTGATACTATTTGTGCATCCCTCTGGCTACTCTTCCCGTAGCCTGGTTTTTTTTTTGCTGTATCTTAATGTTACCTGTTCTGCACTCTAAAGACTCCCTCTGTAGTCTGTAGATTCGCTGTTCCTCTATTCAACTCCTGCCCTCCATCCCTCAGGGGATGCCGATGATTTAGGCTGGGCAAATGCCATCCCGTCCTGGGCTGCGCTTATGGGACCTCCCCGGGCATCCTCAGCTTGGGAGTCCCCACGTGTGAAGATTCATTCCTGCTTGTTCCTGGAGATAGCACAGTTACTTACCTGTAACAGGTGATCTCCGGAACAGCAGGAATTAGTCTTCACAACCCGCCCACCTCCCCTAGGAGTTGTATCTCTTTTTTGTCTCTATTTCTTCCTCTCCTCTCCTTCTGGCTCAGCTATGAAACTCAACTGGGGAGAGGCAGTAGGAAGGGCGGGAAGCCAACCGCGCAGGCGCGGGGTATGCTCCCAAAGGCCTTCTGATTGGATGCTGGGGAGCATTCCCGTGCGGGCTCCGTCGGCGACGTCTCCCATGTGTGAAGACTAGTTCCTGCTGTTCCGGAGATCACCTGTTACAGGTAAGTAACTGTGCTTTCTCCTTATTGAGCAGAGAGTGTGCTCAAGGGGCTGAGTCTGACAGATCCATACTCTACCCTCGTTGCGTTTTTTTTTTTCCCTATCAGTCGCACCTTACTCCTCTATGGCATCTACAGTAGCCAGAAGCTAGTGAGTCCCATATGTGAAGACTGCATTCCTGCTTGTTCCTGGAGATAGCATAGTTACTCACCTGTAACAGGTGATCTTCGGGAACAGCAGGATTTGGTCTTCACAATCTGCCCTCCTCCCCCGGGAGTTGTAGAATGTTAGGGTTTTTTTCTGGTATTTTTTTGAGCACTATAACTTACTGAGGAGAATTGCTGGAAAGGCGGGACGAAAGGTACACATTCGTGGAGGGATGCTCCCAAAAGCATTCTTCCAATTGGATGCTGGGGAGTGTTCCCTAGCAGGACTCTCTGTGCTGACATCACCCATATGTGAAGACTGATTCCTGCTGTTCCCAGAGATCACCTGTTACAGATGAAATACTACCCTTTTGCTGAATTCTAATGCCTTCACATGTAGGAAAATTAAACCTTAATGATTGCTGGAAAAACTACTATAGAGGGGCTTAACTTATTCTAAATTTATTTGTTTGATTCGCTCCATCATTGAAATCTGGAATGATTGAGTATAATGGTAATCATAAAATCAATTGCTTTCTAATACATGAGCATAGTTAATTAAATCAAAACAACTCTGACCATCCCTATCCAACTTCAACACAATCATTTAATTTACTGCATTCTTTTGTTTTTCTTTAAGTTGGTACCATAGCATTTGTGGTCTTGGTCTCTCTGTTTTTTTATTTTCCTAATTTGTATGTTCCTGACCACCAACTGGTGGCAATCAAGGGGACTCCTAAAGTCTGTCCTTTCTGGATTCTTTGCTAAGTGCACCTAAATATAACCCCGGTTCCATAGTTAAACTGGATTTGGGGATACAGCTGGGAACTTGGGAGAGAGGATTATCATACACTCTATGGACTATCTGTGGGTTCTTTCAGTAGGGTGGGAGACCTTTTTAAAGGCTTTTGAATCTGGGAATGTTCTTGTAGGAGCCAACAAATGAAATGTTCATTTCCAAAGATAGTGTTACAAAATCAAACAATTTGCTGATACAACTGCTGCAGATAAATTCAAAGAAAAGTGGTATGTGTCTTGATGTGATGTGCGATTTTCAGTACAGTAGCAACAGAAATTCACAATTTCCAAATGGTCACATATTATCAAGGAAGGGCTTCCCTTGTCTCTGCCCCCTTAGCTGTTCCTGTGGGACATCCTCTACATGGGGTACCGCCTAATACAGGATCTGAATCCACTGTGTGTTGGCCTGCTCAGATATACTCATCTGAATCCTGCATTGCTGTCCTGTCTGGATTCTCCCATGGGATCCTTGTAGAAAGAATGAGGAAACATAGACTGTTAAGCCATGTAGGGGTTTTTGGTGAAGGAGAGCTTTGATCCACTGAAGGAGCTAATATCATCTGCTTTTAGACTCTTCAGAAGATGGAGATTCTCTCCACTTCCCCCTCATTCAGGGTCTTTTACCATACATTCCCCCCCCCCGACCCCACACTCCTGCAAAATATAAAGACAGTGGATGTAAATTTCAAACACTGAAAGGTCTGCAAGGCTTTACTTGAGCGGCACTCAGAGTGGTCTCTTTGGAAGACTAGAGTATACAGCTTGTCCTCCTTACCTGCCTTCATTTGCACATTACAGATTTGATGTACAGGTCAAAGGAGAGGCCATTTTTAGGGTAGGTGTTATCAGAGCAGCATTATCTTCCTCCCACCAATGTTAGGACTTGGGTACTCCCCATATATATGGAATAGTCTAGCAGTATGTTAAGGAAAGAGGATTTTTTTTCTAATCTATTAATTTCCTTTCCTTGAATCCTGCTAAACCTGTCCATATCCTCCAGCGAAGCCTATGGTTATCCTTCTCTGAGGTCCCAAACGTTTGTTATTTTGTTCCTTCGGGGGCTAGTTATATGATAAGTTATCTGATAACACCTTCCCAAAAAGTGGCCTCTCCTTTGACCTATACATCTAATATTAAGCATGCTGAAGAAAACACCTCTCTGATTCACCTGGACAAGGATGACCTAGGAGCTGCCTGACCCTTGGCAATAGGGCCGTACCAAGCCATAAATGCGCCCTGTGTGACTTGTACATGTGGCGCGCCCCACCCCAGGTTTGACATTTCCCTATGCTAGCAGCTCCCCATCTTATTCGACATCTCCATGTCCACGCTGCCATCAAATCCTTAAAGATATCTCTTCCTATTTATCTGATGTTGCATTGCATGAAGAATGTGGCTTTTTGAGTTTTCTGTTTAATTTTTGTCTACATATTTGTGGTCACTCGGGGGTGATTTTATAAGTGCGTTATGGAAAGATATGCACTTCTTACATGCACGAGGCTTTTTTTTTTTTACAGGACTTATGCATGCTTTGGCTGGTTGCTATTCTGTAAGCGTGTGCAGAAATGCCCATCACACATATGTTCGGCATGGGCATGCACGTGGGCGGGGCATGAGCAGAGCAGATGTGCATCCCTGTGCTGATCTAGGCACGGCCAGCTATGCCTGCTTTAGGGTAGGTGTAACTGCTGTGCCTCGGGTATATATGCTTGTTGGTAAGCTGCTATTTTATAAAGTAAGATCTATATCACAGTACACAATATGTCCTTCAAATATACATATATACCTCAACCAACAGGCACAGAAATTATTTTAAGGATCATCAGAAAGGGAACAATAAGTTAGCAACTTTTTATTCACACTCTCATCATAGTTCTTCATCAGTCCATATTTTAAAAAATATATATCAAGTGCAACTCATTAAAAGTATACTAGCAAAACATTTTTCAAAATTAGTGATTTATCTTAGTCTGATAATTTCTTCAAGGACCATATTTCAACTCTATATACTCTCCTGACATGAATTCATTTTTCGAAAGACCATTAAGTAAGCTTTCTGCATCAAGGAGTGCTCTTGTACATCAGTGCCAATTTTTATCCTGCATCAAGTTCCCATCTCCTTTCAGCTGAAATAGAAGGAAGTCACATCAGTTTATATCATACTTCCGGTAGCATTAAACCAATTCTTAGACCTTTTCAGATCCATTCAAATTAATGTCATCCATTCGATTTCCATATAAAAGATCCAAAATTGTTCCCAAATATTTGAGTCTCAGTAACCCACTCTTGCAGTAGGGTACAACATGATCAATTACCTGCCAGCAGATCTCATTTGCTGTATGATGGTTCTTTTTTTTTTTTAAAGTTCAACCAAAGATTCTGACATGTTCCTCGTAATAATCCAAGACCGGTGCTCATTAAGTTGCATTTTTATTTTCTTTTTAGTCCTCCCAATATATAGTGATTGGCAGGGGCACATTTTATTTATTTATTTACATTTCTTCTATACCGCCCCTTCCAGAGATCAAGGGTGGTTTACAGTTAACAGCTGAACAACTTTTACATGGAACATTGGTATTAACTAGACTAATTAAATAATAATAATATAATAATAATAATAATTAAATAGACTACATAGTCTGTTTCACAAACTGTGGAGAAATGGATCTTCAAATGCCAACCAATCCCCAGGTGAATCCAAACAATCCCCTCCATCATTTGAGAAAAGGCGCAATGTCTACAGGCCCAATGGCCATAGCAAGGCACCACTAATAATGTGGTAATGTCATGATGAGAAACCCACTCATTGATATTCTTTGGTCTTGTATAAGCATTCCTAGGGGTACTTTCAAAAACGTTATGTAACTGAAGCACATGCCAATGCGTATAAATAGCACTCACAATCTCACGAGAGGCCATCGAAAAAGGTAATATGCAAGTCAGATCACCATCATCATCTTCTTATAATCTAATACACAATCACTATTATAATATTTGGCTTGTTTGTATGCCTGAATAATCATTTCCCATGGGTGTCCCCTGTTGAGAGAAGCAACAACAAAGATTCCTTGGTGCTTCTTGAAAAGTCTTGTTAGTGGAGCATAGTCTTCGCAATCTGAACAGTTGTCCCACTGGGAGATTGATTTTCAAGCTATGTAGATGAAAACTTTCAAAGTACAATAAGGTATTCCATGGCACATCTTTCTGATAGAACGAAATGTTCAAGCAGCCACCACGTTTCTGGATACAGATATCCAAAAATTCAATCTGAGAAGTATTAGAATGCATTTTAAATTGAAAACAAATATTCAGGGAGTTGATCCAGTCCAGAAATTTTCTTTAGCTCCAGTTCTGAGTCATCCCATATAAAGAAGATATTATCAAGACATCTTTTCCAAAGGACAATATGAGAGAATCCTGACAAGTGTCTTTTTTTTTTTTTTACTATTGTAAATTTTATTTATTTATTTATTTACATTCTCTTATATACCGCGCTATTCTGCATCAGTGCGGTTTACATTGAACAAACTGAAATTACATTGAACAGGGCATTATAACTTGGATATATGTTTATGTTTATGTTTATTACATTTGATATACCGCTTAGGCCAGAAGGCATTAAAGCGGTTTACAATACTATATCATTTGAGGAAATAGGAAAAGAACGCCATTATAAGGTAGGACAGAATAGAAGACAGAAACAGGTAAACAGATAAGAGGAGGAGAAGAATAGAGACAGCAAGTTACCACAAATGCAGGCACCACGATCCAGTCCATGATATAACTATTTTACAGGGAACATGGGCTATGGAGGGTTAAGTGGCTTGCCCAAGACCACAAGGAGCACCTGTGGGACTAGAAACGCTAGTCCTTCCAGCCCAAGGTTGCTGTCCTCTAGTGGGATTTGAACCCCTGACCTTCCGGCCTGAAGTACCTTGCCCCAACCACTAGGCCCTGATGCTATCACCTGGCCGGTATATCCAGTGCCTGAATAAAGGTGTATAAGAATTCTTCTTCAAAATTACTTGTTTATTTTATTTTAAAACATTTCCATATTGCTATATGACAAAGCATTCAAGATGATGTACAATCATTTAAATACAGCACTTAAAACTATCTAAACCAGTGGTTCTCAACCCAGTCCTCTGTAACCCCCAGTCCAGTCAGGTTTTCAGGATACCCACAATGAATATGCATAAGATTTATATGCACTACTTCCATTGTATGCAGATCTATCTCCTGCATATTCATTGTGGATACCCCGAAAACCCATCTGGATTTAGGGATCTCGGAGGACTGGGTTGATAACCACAGATATAAACCATATACCTCCCCCAACCTGCACACCCATGAATGAATACCTGCTCTGCTCCTGCCATACCTGGCTGTCTTAAAGTGGGAACAAAAACATTTTTAAGGTTTTTATTTTTATTTTTTCCATTTTGCTTTTTATTCACCGTTTCAATGAAAATTACAAACCTCTTCGTTGTCAGCATTATACAGTTTCCACAGTCATTACATAATGTAGCCTATATGTTCCCCACTGTGGTATTACCCCCTTCCTTTGTATCCCTCCTTGTATCTCGCCCCCTCCCCCTTCCTCCCTCCCCCCCCACACTATCTCTCTACACTCATACATTCCTCTCCCTCTCATACGCATCTCAGCTCTTTTCACCCTTTCACCATTAAATCTTCCAGACGATCTGTCTCCCAAAGGGTCTTGCCTATATTTCATCCATGCATCCCTCCTTCCTTCACCCCCTTTCTCCATCCTTCCATGTTTCCAACCACTTCTACACTCCCTTCCATTTTTCCCACCCCCTTCTCATCTCCGTCAGTCTATGCATCAAGCTTGCCTCTGCCACTCTTCTGACAAAGCCTGCCGGTTTAGGCAGTTCCAGTCCCACCCAATGCTGGGCTATCTTGCATCTTGCCACCACTATGCAGTGATCCAATACCCCACCTTCCCTCTTGGAAATGTCCTCCTCCAATTGATGCAGTAAGCAAACCTCTGGTTTCCTTTGCAATCTATATCCTGTCATTTTAAATATCATTTATATAATCTGTTCCCAATATGCTTGAATCCTCTCACAATTCCACCACATATGTAACCAATCTCCCCTCTCTCAGCAACCCCTCCAACATTGATCATTGTGTCCCACTCCAGCTCTTTTTTTACGTACTGGTGTCCAGTACCAACTATATAGCACTTTATAAGCATTTTCTTTTACTTGTGTGGCTATGGATATACTTGCCACTGTCTGTAGTATCTTATCCCACACCTCTTCATTCCAACTCACCCCCAGGTCTTCCTCCCATTTTAACATATACCCCAGTTTACTTTCCCCTCCCTCCATTAATCCTTTGTAAATTCTGGACAAAGCCCCTTTTTGACCAAAGTGGCCTGAGCAAACCGCCTCAAACCACCCTCCATGTTCCCATAGATCCTTCCACACCTTCTGCTGCCTCAAAAAATGGCTCAATTGTAAATATGCCTAATAATCGCTGTCTCCCAGCCGGTATAGATTCTTAATGCCCTCGAACACTAGCATGCCCGCCTTGCTCACTATTTGAGAGATGTGTGTAAGCCCTGCCTTTGCCCATCTACGCAAAACATTTACCCCTAGTCCCTGATCCCTATCAAAACATGCCTCCAATGTCATTCCCTGTGTGTATCCTCTATCTTGTACTAATTGTTTTCTGTTCTGTCTCCACACCCTCAAACTATGGGCTATTATGGGGTGTTGGTATTTATTTTCGGAGCTATTACTTCCCCTCCATACCATTCTGTCCAATCTCTCCCCCCTTACTGAGTCGTCTTCCATTTGAACCCACTGTTTTCTGTGTACCGATCTGCCACTCGTATATTGTTTTCAGTTGAGCAGCCTCATAATATTTTCTAAAATTAGGTACCCCTAACCCTCCCTCTCCCTTGGCTCTTTGCATTACTGTCATACTACTCATGACCTTCTATTTGACCATATGAATCGATTAACATTTCTTTGTAGTTTTAACTTTTTATGTGGTACCTCGTACCAGTATTGGTAACGTCTGGAACAGGAACAAGAATCTTGGCAGTAGCATAATCTTTATTGTCGCTATGCGTCCAAACCATGAAAGGTATCCCCTCCTCCACCCATCCAACAAGCTCTCTACCTGCCCAAATAATTTCGGATAATTTAGCTTGTATAGGACATCTATCCTATTACTGATTTGAATGCCTAAATATCTAATATTTTCTCTAGCCTGTCTAAATGGGTATTTCTCTCGAAATATACTCTGCACCTCCCCATTTAGTGATAAGTTTAATATTTCAGATTTTGTCCAATTGATATTGAAACCCGAAAGTCTGCTGTTTTCTTCTAGTTTCCCACATTAATATTGAGATAGAGTAGCGAGGTCTACCTACACTCAATATTATGTCATCCACAAACAGGGATATTTTACTCTTTTTTCCCGTGGCATCAGTCCGCTCTCGCACCCTCTCCGCAAACGGTTTCAAAGAAATAGCGAAGAGTAGTGGTGATAGGGGGAATCCCTGTCTCGTTCCTCTCCCTTGCCCAAAAAATTGAGAGTATGCCCCATTGACCCTGACACATGCCTTAGGGTTATGGTATAGTGCTTTTACCCAGCTTAGGAATTCTTCCCCAATCCCATTCTTTCCATAACCTGGAAGAGAAAAGGCCATGACACCTGGTCAATGGCCTTCTCTGCATCCAGTGACAACAGCAAGGCCTCCTCCCCACTCCTTTCAGTGGACCAAATCATATTTAAGATCTTTCTAATATTATCAGCTACCTGCCTGCCAAGAATAAATCCCGCTTGATCCAAATGTATCAGCTTCCCAATCCTCTTGTTTAAGTGCTTAGCAAGAATTTTTACTAGTAATTTGGCATCTAGATTGAGCAATGAGCTCGATATGAAGAGCACTCTTGTGGATATTTTCCCTCTTTGTGTATTACGGTTATTCCCGCCCATCCCATGGTATCCGCTAATCTACCTCCCTCCCTTGGAAGATTAAATAGTCTCACCAAAGGTGCGGTTAATATCTCTCCAAAACTTCTATAAAACCTTGCTGTAAGCCCATCTAACCCCAGAGCCTTGTCTATTTTCAACTGTTTTATAGCCCGCTGCATCTCTTCTGCAGTTATGGCCTTGTTTAACCCTTTTTGTTCCCCCTCTTCTAATTTCAGTAACTGTATTGAATCAATATAACTCTGTACTCTCTCCCGCTGTGGAGGGTCCCGTGCTTTATATAACCCCTGATAGTATCCTCTAAAGGCCTCCCTAATCTCCCCATCCTTATATACCAACTCCCCTTCCTGGTTCGGAATTTTCAGTATATGAGAACGCAATTTCCTCTGCTTCAATTTCTGCACCATATATCTCCCAGCCTTATTTCCTCCCTCAAAAAATTCCTGTCTCAACAACTGCATATGGTACCTTATCTTTGCTGCCTGTAATTCATTTAACTGTGCTCTTATTGCCAGCACCTGGCCTCTGTATTCTCCTTGCTTACCTTGCATATCTAGTTCTTCAAATTCCAGCAACCTTACCCTCGAGTCCCTCTCTGTTCCCTCCCTTTCCTTCCGTTTTCGCATCCCCCATTTAAGTAAAATTCCCCTCACTACCGCCTTATATCCATCCCACACTCCTCCCCAAGTTACCTCCCCATTATCATTCCATTGGAAGTATTCCCTTGTTTCCCGCTCAATGTCCGCTCTTACCCTCCCATCTTCTATTAATGATTCATTAAGTCTCCAAAACTGTAAGCCTTTTCCCTCCCTCTATTGCCAATCGGACCTCCACTAGCGCATGGTCTGACCATGTAATTGAATCCATATCCGCCCCCTTAATCTTTCCCCCCATCTCCTTCGATACCCAGATAGCATCTATTCTGGAATATGATCCATGTACCGGTGAAAAATAAGAGAATTGTCTCTTCCCCGTGTGGTGGAATCTCCAGGCATCTATCAAGCAGTGTTGTGCTACAAAACTGTGGTAGCGCTTCCTATCCGCCCTCTTACCCTCCCTTTTCCCTGAGGCATCTCTCGCTGGATTCCACGTTAAGTTGAAGTCTCCTCCACAAATGAGGCTACCTTCCCCCAATTTCCCCACCTCTTCATTCAGCTTTGTCCAGAATTAGACATTCAGTATACAATACCAAATATTCCCCACTTTTATCCGCAATAACACATATCTCCCCTCTTTATCCCTCACCACATTTTGTAATTGCACCTTTAACTTTGTATCAATCAATATTGCCACCCCTCCTTTTTTCTTTTCCACTGTGTTGGATGCGTGTATACATACTCCATATCCTCTGGGTTTAACTAGATATTCTGTCGCTCTTGTCAAATGCATTTCCTGTATAAGCACTAACTCCGCCCTTTGGTGTGTTATTTCTTTATACAATTTTTGTCATTTAAATGGTGAATTAAGGCCTTTTACATTTAGCGATACTATTTTTAACTCACCTTTATCCTTTGTATCCCCCCTACTCTCTGAGCCCTTACACCCCCTCCCCCTCCCCCCCCCTAAGACCCCCTCTCCCTGTCCCCTCATTGGAGACTCGTCTTCCAGCCTTAGTGACAATCAATCGAGCCCTCGCCTATTCTTCCCCTTCTATCCCCCCTTACACCCCTACCCCTCACTTCCGCCTTTGGCCTGTCCCAACCCTCTCCTGTCTCTCCCCCTTAACCTATTTCTTACGCCTCCCTACCCCCATTCCTTTGCTCGGTGAGGTTATTTAACCGCCTTACTTATCCCTACCTCCTTCCTCACCCCCCCCCCCCTTTACCTCCACTCCCCTCCTACCCTTCTCCTCCTGCCTCACCCCCCTTCCCTCCCCCCTGTTTTCCACCCTTCCCTATTACCTTCGTTACACTTCCCTCCCCCCTGTTCTTTGCCCACCCCTACCACCTTCAATACAGTTATCAGCATCCATCAATAAGTCCCCTTCATGATCTTTGCAATGTCCCTGCTCCTTCTCTTCCACTGCTTCAGCCATTTCCCTTCTCCGCCTCCTTCTCTCTTGGGCAGTCTTTATTTAATCGTGCCAGCCTCCTGCCATCCGCTGGTGCCTGGAACCACTTCAGACTAGCCGCCCTCGACATAGCTGCTTTGCTCGACATTGATCTGCCTTGTCCTCCGACTCCCTCTGGAAGGTTGGTCAATCCCCAAGCTTTAAGCACTCTCCACGCTTCTCGCTAGATTGGACTTTTCTCGATTTCCCTTTCACTGTGATCAATAAGCCAAAAGGATACAGCCACTTATATCTCAAATCTTCTCTCCTCAAATAGGCTGTTACTGCTTTAAGCTCTCTCCTACATTGAAGCGTGCCCACTGACAAGTCCTGAAACAATTCCATGTTGTGCTCCTCCCATTTGAAATGCCTCACTTGTCTTGCAGCACTCAGGATGCACTCCTTCATTTTAAAGGAATTCAAGCACACCACAGTATCCCGTGGTCTATTGTCCCTTATGGGCACCAGCCCTCTGTGAGCCCACTCTATTTGTAGAGGCGCTTCCTCTCCTCTCTCCTCTGGAGCTGCAGTTTGTAACAGAGATCTGAATACTTTTGTTATAATCTCATCACAGTTCTTGTATTTAGCCTCCTCTGGGACACCCCTCACTCTGATGTTGCATCTTCTTGATCGGTCCTCCAGATCCTCTGCTTTCAACTTCAGTACTTCTTGCCCCTGCTTTAGTTCTTCCCAACCTTTTTGTATTTCTTCCATTGCTTCCCCTTGCTTTTCCATCTGGTTCTCAGTTTCTTCTACTCGGGTTCCCAGGTCAGCTAAGTCTTCCCGCAAAGATTGTAATGTCTCTCTTATTTAATTTTTTACACCACTGATCTCCAGCTTGAGATCCTCTTTCAATTCCGTTAACCACCTCTTAATCATCTCTGCTATTCCTGGGCTCCACTCTCCCTCCGTCTCCTCCTCGTGCTCAGCTCCACTGTCCGCTGCCATTTTACCGTCCTTCACAACAGAGCCTATGGCAGTGTAACGCAGAAGCTCCGTGGCCGATGCCTAATAAAATGGTGAAAATAAACCCCGACTGAAGTAGGTGAGAGGAGAAAAGGCAAGGAGATGTGTTGCGTAATAAAAGGAGAGGGGAGCAGGCAGTAAGGCACACGCTACCCCCTGAAAAGGGAGCGCAGCGTTGGTTTGGGCCCAGAAGTGGATCTGAATGGCGGTAGACAAGCAGAGGCGGGAAGAGTATGGAGAGCGATCTGGTGAGCGTCGGCGACGCGGAGGCAAGGCCCCTGGACCGGTAGTGGAGAGTGCGGCATATGCGGCGGGAAAACACAGTGCCGGACTCCAATGAGCAATAGCCGAACTGAATGTGCAGGGGGATTGAGGGACGCGACTGAGCAGCCATGTTGCAGAGGGGGGCAGAGGCCTAAGGAGGAGTGCGACCGAGGTGCAGGAGGCAGAAGGAGATAGCAGTTGTTGACAACATAGGGTGAAGTGAGCCCCCAGTGGAATGAAGCCCAGCAAAGCTCAACACTAAGCAGTGAAATATATTGCAACACTGAAAGAACAGAGCATCTTAATGGGCCTGAAGCAAATACGGATGTAAGAGCAGCAACAGGGCCGGAAGATCAGGCAAGTGAGGGAGCAGAAAGGAGGTTGATTCTATTGACCTGCATCTTAAAACAGAGGAACTGTTGAGCACTGAAACAGATATTGCAACAGCCGTAAAGGGCGAAGAGAGTGAATGGAGAAACCAAAAGGAGGGATGTCTGCAAAGAAAACTGGCAGAATTCAGATCACCATATGCGGCCGCAAAAGGAGGGAAAGAGGGTTTAAGGTTTTTTTCTAAAAGTCATTAGCTCCTGCTCTTTCCACAAATCTTCTAGGAGTTTGTTTGACCAAGTCGGTACTGCAACCATAAATGTTCCCTGTAAGTATTAGTGTATGTGTCTCATATACCCTCATGTTAAAATGTATCCCTCAATTGTGTTGTGACCACTTTGATTAAAGGATAAGGTGGCATACAAAACTGTCTAAATAAATGACCTCTCTCGCCACCCCTTTTTGTTGAACCTGAGGGCAAACGGGATGTTCAGGAGATGGTCTTGGCATGATCTCAGCACCCTATCTGGCCAATACCAGGACACTAGATCTAACAAATAACTGAACTTCTGTCCTCTAACTGTTTTAAATGTTAGCACTAACAGCTTAAATACATTTCTTTACTGGCTAGTGAGCCAGTGTAATTGGCAAAGTACTTCTGATACGGAATCCCTTCTGCCATATCCTAAAAATAAACAGGCATTAGTATTTTGCACCATTTGCAATTTCCTCACCATATACCGTGGTTATCCCACATACAGTATATTACAACAATCATATTACAACAATCAAGCACCAACTAAACAAATGCTTGTATTAAGAGGCATATCACCTCATCATTCAAAAAGGGTCGCAGTTGCCGCACCACCCGCAATTTACCATGGACTGTGCACACAACATCAGACAAATGTGTTTGCATGTCAAATCTCCAACTAGCCTAACCCCAAATCCTTAATTTCTTTCTGCCATTCCATCGGGACACCTTCATACATCAGTCCTTCCCTCAGACTTCCCTCATCCAATTCCCTGCACAGCAAATCTCTGACTTTTGGGCATTCATTGCCAACTGATTCACCCTTAACCACTTCCTCCAAACAGACATTTGCTCTCCAATTATCTCCTTCACATCCTGCTCACATATCACCACCATCTGAAACATTTAGCATTTCTACAGACAGGGCCAATGAAGCGGCGAATACCACTACTCTAGCACCTTACTGGGCAGACTAGATGGACCATACTGGTTTTTGTTGTTGTTGTTAAGTACCATTGAGTGTGTCGAATCATGACGACCCTCTGGATAACTGTCCTAAACTGTGTTTGGTCTTCAGTCAGGTGGCTCATTATTGATAGTGGCATATATAGCTGCTATTGTATCAGTCCATCTCATTGTTGGCCTTCCTCTTTTATGTTGACCTAATACCTTGCCAAGTATGATGTCTTTCTCTAATGATCTCTCTTCACATGATGTGTCCAAAGTGTAAAAGTCGAAGTCTTGTCATCTGAGCTTCTAAAGAAAGCTTTGGTTTGATCTCCCCTAGTATTGTCTTGTTTTTTTCTTTGGGAAGTCCATGGTATCCACAGTATTCTTCACCAGCACCATAATTAAAAGACATTGATTTTCTTCCTGTCTATCTTTTTCACTATCCAACTTTCACATCCATAAGATGTTAGTGAAAATACCATGGCTTGGACAAGTCAAATCTTTGTATGGAGAGAGACAGTACCATAGTATATGACAGCAGATAAAGACCAGCATGGTCCATCTAGTCTACCCATCAAGGTGGCAAGAGTAGATGCACCTGCTGTTCTGTGCAGGTCACCCGCCCCATGCCATTTTTTAGGGGTGTACCCACCGCTCCATGCAGGTCACCCTTATTTGTTAAGATATAAGAGATAGTTACGTTTATTTTGATTTTATCCTGTTGCTATAAAAGGATCCACTGTGTCTGTCCCATGCCATTTTGAATTCTGTCACTGTATCTGCTCCCACTACTTCATCAGCAGGGCATTCAAAACATCTACCACCCTTTCAGTGAAAAAGTATTTCCTGATGTTGCCTTTCAGTTTTACCCCCTTTCAGCTTCATGTTATACCCTCTGTTTTAAAGCATCTCCAGGAACAAGCAGGAATGAGTCCTCACATATGGGTATGTCGGTACCGACGGAGCCTGCGCGGGAACGCTCCCCAGCTTCCCAAAAAGGAAAGCTTTTGGGAGCATCCCACAGCGCCTGCGCGCTGCCTTCCCGCCTTTCCTAACCAACTCTCCTCAGTTCTTCTTTTCCGCGGAGCCAGCAGGTCGTGTTCCTGTCACCGCTGAAGAAGTTCTTTATTTTAATTTATTTCTTTGGTCGCGTGTCTGCCTTCCCCGACGCCGGACCGGTACCGCCGGTCTTTTCTTTTCTTTTCTTTCTAAAAAAAAAATATATATATTTTTTCCTCACTTGGTGTATTTTTCTTCTTAGGCCTCCAGGCCCACAAGAAAATTTTCCCTCATGGAAAAACCAGCCTCCGGGTTCAGAAAATACACTAAGTGTAGCGGTACAATTTCTGTTACAGATACCCATGAATGGTGTCTTAAATGTTTGGGTCCTGAACACTCCATTCCGAATTGCCAGTCCTGCTCTCTGTCTAAACGAGGGTTACAGAACCGAGCAGCCAAGCTCCATGTGCTGTTTTCCCACGGATGCACCGGCGGTGGCATCGACATCTTCCAGGTCTTCCTCTCCTGATGGGTCTCAGGTAACCAAACATAAACCTAGCAGGTCCTTGAAGAGAAAATCTCCCTCTAAGCATCGAGATGCCTCCGGGCTTGCCCTCGAGGATCCTGCCCCAGCCAAACAACCCCGGCGGGAAGCTCCGGCTTCCAAAGCTCCTCCTATGGGGTTACAGGTTGACATCGATGGCACGGCCTTGACCGATCACCTGTTAGACTGCTCTGGGGTACCGGCACTTTCTCCCGGTACCGACATCCAGGCAGTCGTGGCGTCCATGGATCACACTGTTCAATCCATGCAGCAGGCTATAATGGCTTTTATTAAAGCTGCGACGCTGACGGTACCGCAACGAGTCCGTTGTCGGTACCGGTACCAGCGCCGATACCGGTACCGACTGCATCGAAATCGGCCAGGATACCGACTCCGGTTCCTTGTCCAGGGCTATTTCTCGGTACCGATCCGGTACCGGGGACGCCCGATGTCGGTACCGATCGATACGCGTATCGATCGTTGGAAGCAGACAGACTATACTTCGATTCCTCTGATGATTCTGATTCATCAGATGAGTCTCCTGAAGTATCCATTACCCTTCCTGAGGAGCCTACTTCTCCAAAAAGGAGAATGTCTCCTCCAGAGGATTTGTCCTTTCAAGACTTCATAATAGAAGTGGCTAAAGGACTCTCTATTTCAGTAACCTCTGAAACAGAGCCTAGAGCAAAAAAAATAGATATTTTAGGATACTCTAAGGCTCCCAGAGAGGCAGTCACCTTGCCAATTCATGAAATTCTTCATGAACATATGATTGACTTATGGGAGACTTCTCTCACCCTTTCTCCTCATTCTCGCAGATTGGACACTATGTACCGTGTCCCTCCTTGTCCTGGATTTCAGAAAACTCGGCTTCCTCACCACTCCATTGTGGTGCAGTCAGCTATGAAAAGGATAAAGAGTACCAAAAGACACTCTTCTGCTCCTCCAGGAAGAGAATGCAGGACCTTGGATGCTTTTGGTAGGAAAATCTTCCAAGCCAGCATGCTTATTGCCAGAATCAACTCATATAGCCTTTATATGGGTATGTTTCTAAAGGAAGTTGCACAAAAGCTGCACAACTTTCTTGGCTTAAGCATACTCAAGACATTTCAAAGTTTTCCAACAGGGCAGCCTTTGACTCCTTTGAAGGTGCCAGCAGAGCCTCAGGCATTGCCATAGCTGCTCGCAGAATTTCTTGGCTCCAGGCTTCTGATCTAGAGCCCTGGGTTCAGGATGGCTTAGGAAATCTGTCCTGTACGGGTGAAAATCTCTTTGGCAAAGAGTGGCAAATAAAAGCCACTCAAATGGATGCAGAGAATTCTGATCTGGATAGACTTTCAAAGTCAACCTCCATTCCAGCCAAGAAAAAAACTTTCAAAAAGCCTTTTTACAAAAGGAGCAGATTTCCTTCCACTTCTGGCCAACAATCTTCTACAGGTCGCTTTGCTACTAAGCATCAGCAACCTAAACAGGCCAGGCCTAAACCTGCAGGGACTGCTACAACCCAGCAGTCCCAACCCCCTCAGGGTTTTTGACTTGATACTAGAGAACTTAACCTTTCTGGCTCTACAACAGCCAGAACCTCTCACCATTCCAGGAAGGTTAGCTCATTTTGCTCCCAGATGGGAGCAAATCACATCAGAGCAGTGGACCCTCTCCATCATAAGAGAGGGCTACAAACTTCATTTCTCAGACCTTCCTCCCTACACCATGGTGAGACACTTCAATTCTCCCACATCTCTCCTCGACCTTCTGGATCAGGAGGTGACTACCCTTCTGGCTCAGAGGGCCATAGAAGAAGTTCCTCTTCTTTAACAGGGGTCAGGGTTTTACTCCCCCTATTTTCTCATTCCAAAGAAAACAGGGGGATACAGACCCATTCTAGGTCTCAGAGAATTGAACAAATTCCTATGCAAGGAGAAGTTCAAGATGCTTTCTCTAGGCACTCTCCTTCCATACCTGCAGAGTCAGGATTGGCTTTGTTCTCTAGATCTCAAGGATGCGTACACTCATGTCCTCATCCATCCATCTCACAGAAAATTCCTACGTTTTCTGTTCCAGGGAAAACATTACCAATACAGAGTGCTTCCTTTCGGTCTAGCCTCTGCTCCAAGAGTGTTCACCAAATGCATGGCAATAGTTGCTGCATTTCTACGCACTCTGGGAATATTTGTCTTCCCATATCTGGATACTCAGTCCCTGGAATTCATAGGGGCCTGGTTGGACACCACTTCTGCAAGGGCCTACCTTCCTCAGGCCCGTTGTCAACGTCTAGTGCAGTTAGCCTCCCAGATTCAGTCAAAGAGCCACTTAACTGCCAGGGAGATGCTACAGCTGCCAGGCCATATGGCTTCCACAGTACATGTGGTACCCTATGCTCGCCTACACATGAGAGAAGCTCAATGGACTTTGTCCACTCAGTGGACTCAAGCTTTAGGAGCTCTCTCAGACCAAATAGCAACCTCCAAACGTCTCTTTTGGTCTCTCCAATGGTGGATGTCCACTCAAAATCTGTTGCTGGGGTCTCCCTTCAAACCTTTGTTACCCCAAGCAACCCTCACAACAGATGCCTCCCAAACAGGTTGGGGAGCTCATCTACAAGACCTCTCCACCCAAGGCACTTGGTCCCCACAGGAGACCTCTCTTCATATCAACCACATGGAACTTCGAGCAGTGTTCCTAGCTCTCAAGGTCTTTCATACCCTCCTCAGCTACAAGATAGTCCTCATTCATACGGACAATCAAGTAGCCATGTTTTACATAAACAAGCAAGGAGGAACTGGCTCTTTGTCGCTTTGCAACGAAGCTCTAAGATTATGGGCCTTTGCCAGAGAGCATCAAATCCATCTCCTGGCAGTATACCTCCCAGGAATCCAAAACTCTTGTGCAGACAGACTCAGTCGAGTTCTGCTTCCACACGAATGGTCCCTGCACATGGATCAGGTACTCAGAATCTTCCAAGAATGGGGAACCCTGGACATAGACCTCTTTGCAAGTCCGTGGAATGCCAAACTTCCCCGGTTCTGTTCCAGAATTCCGTGTCAGGGAGTTCAGGCCAAGGATGCCTTCCTCCTTCATTGGGGTCAGGACTTCCTGTATGCCTTTCCACCCATTCCTTTGATTCCCAAGACTCTGTTCAAACTCCAGAGGGATCAAGGATCTATGATCCTCATAGCTCCACGCTGGCCACGCCAAGTGTGGTAACCTCTACTTCTGCATCTCTCCCAAGCCCACTCCCTGGACTTGGGAGCTGCGCCAGACCTTCTGTCCCAGGAGGAAGGGACTTTGTGGCATCCAAACCCCAAGTCCCTTCACCTCAGAGCTTGGTTACTGAAGGCCTAGACCTTCAAGACTTCAATCTTTCTTAGCAAGTGAAGGATATCCTCCATGCTTCCAGAAAACCTTCCACTCCTATGCTTTTAAGTGGAAAAGATTTTCCATTTGGTGTGCTCAAAAGGGTCTTGACCCTCTGGCACTTCCTGTGAATTCTCTATTGGAATATCTCCTGCATCTCTCCAATGCAGGCCTTAAAACGAATTCAGTAAGGGTCCATTTGAGTGCTATTGCAGCATCCCTTAAGCCTCTCAATGGACAACCTATTTCCTCTCATCCTCTTATTGCAGGATTCATGAGAGGCCTAACTTTAACTAAACCTCCCATTCGACCTCCTCCGGTGGCATGGGACTTAAACTTGGTTCTTGGTCAGCTTATGAAGCCACCTTTTGAACCCTTAGCCACTACCTCCTTGACATTTCTTTCCTGGAAGGTTATTTTCCTTATTGCAATCACTTCTGCTCGCCGCATCAGTGAACTGCAGGCCTTAGTGGCTAATCCACCTTATACAAGGTTCCATCATGATAAGGTAGTCCTTAGGACAAATCCTCACTTTATGCCTAAAGTGGTCTCACCTTTTCATCTTAATCAAGAGGTATATTTACCTGTCTTTTTTCCAGCTCCTCATGCATCCAGTGCAGAGAGGAACCTTCATACTCTAGATTGTAAAAGAGTTCTTGCTTTTTACTTACACAGGACACAGCAACATATAGAAAGTCTTCCCAGCTTTTTGTTGCTTTTGATCCTTCTCATTTAGGACTTCCAGTCTCTAAAAGAACACTGTCCAATTGGATTGCTCAGTGTATTTCTTTTGCTTACCAGAGTAAGAACCTTTCTCTGGAGAGCCATGTCACAGCTCACAATGTGAGGGCCATGGCCACCTCTATGGCTCATCTTCATTCTGTGTCCATCGACCAGATCTGTCGAGCAGCCACCTGGGCCTCGGTTCATACCTTCATAGCCCATTACTGTTTGGACAAGGACTCCCGCCGGGATGCCTTGTTTGGTCAGGCTGTCCTCAAACACCTGTTCCATTCTTAAACAACTCCTACCCTCCTTCCCTGGATGGATGCCTGAGATCCATAGGAAGACGAGGAACCCTTCAGGGTCTCATACCCTTGGGGATCTCCCAGGCATCTTAGCTAGGGAGTCCCCATATGTGAGGACTCATTCCTGCTTGTTCCTGGAGATAGCACAGTTACTTACCTGTAACAGGTGATCTCTGGGAACAGCAGGAATTAGGCCTCACAACCCTCCCACCTCCCCTAGGAGTTGTATCTCTCTCTGTCTTTCCTTTTCTCTCTCTCTCTATTGTCTCAGCTTTAAACTCGAACTGAGGAGAGTTGGTTAGGAAAGGCGGGAAGGCAGCGCGCAGGCGCTGTGGGATGCTCCCAAAAGCTTTCCTTTTTGGGAAGCTGGGGAGCGTTCCCGCGCAGGCTCCGTCAGTACCGACGTACCCATATGTGAGGACTAATTCCTGCTGTTCCCAGAGATCACCTGTTACAGGTAAGTAACTGTGCTTTCCCTGTCTTTGAAAAAAGTTTGTTTGATCATTAATACCCTTTAAGCATTTAAAAATCTGCATCATATCTCCCTGTCTCTCCTCTCCTTTAGCGTATGCATATTTAGGTCGTCTTCTCATATGTCTTCTGGCACAGGCTCCAAATCATTTTGATCATCTTCCTCTGAACCGTTTCCAGTCTTTTTATATCCTTTGCGAGATATGGTCTCCAAAACTGAGCACAATATTCCAAGTGAGACCTCACCAGAGACTTGTACAGTGACATTAGTGTTTCCTTTCTGCTGGTAATTCCTTTCTGTATGCAACCTAGCATCCTTCTGGCTTTGACCACTGCCTTGTCATACTGTTTCACCGAGTTGTCACACTGTTTCGCCACCTTGAGATCCTCAGAAAAAATCACTCCAAGGTCCTTCTCCTGGTCCATGCACACCAACTTCTTGACTCTTATCGCATACAATTCCCTTGGATTTCTGCATCCCAAGTCCATGACACTGCATTTCTTCACATTGGTCTAATGCTTGGCAATTAAGATTTATTCTTCCAGGTTTTGTAGATCTTTCCTCATGTTATCCATTCCCTCAGGGAAGTCCACTCTGTTGCAGATTTTTGTGTCATCTGCAGAAAGACAGACTTTTTCATTCAGTCCTTCAGCAATATCACTCACAAATACATTGAACAGTATCAGTCCCAGGACCGATCCCTCGGGCATGTTGCTAAGGAGAAATTTCACTTACCATTAATTTCCTTTCCTGGAATACTTCTAGACCAGTCCAGACAAACGGGTTATGCACCCCTGCCAGCAGATCTTGGAGACAGAGAATTCTACCAGAGCTCTGATAGGCTGGAGCCTGGTGATATAATCCTACCCCTAGGGGTCTCCCTCAGTTACGTCCACAAGCTGATGCAACATGAACTGTAACATCACCCCAGAGGGTCCCAAGTGAACTATATACAAGGGAGCCGAAGAACTCCCTAGAGCTGAAAACAGTATCCACCTACGAACCCATGGACTGCCCAGGGTGAGGCATACCGGCAAAGTGAAGAACCGCGGTCGGCGGCTGCACCGCACCAGCGGCACTCCAACCAACAGCAGGGCGGGTCCTGGACTGGTCTAGCAATATTCCAGGAAAGGAAATTAACGGTAAGTGAAATTTCTCCTTCCAGTTCATACTGCTAGACCAGTCCAGACAAACGGGCAGTACCCAAGCTACCTGCTTTCAAGCGGGGGCAAGGCCGCCGACAGCTCAGCAACTCCAAAACGGACTTCCTAACAAGCATGAACATCCAACCTATAATGACCGACAAAGGTGGACAGCGACAACCAAGTCGCCGCCCGGCGAATATCGAGAGGAACTACATGATACCTCCCGGCCTACAAAGTTGCTTGCGCCCAAGAGGAGTGAGCACGGAGTCCTGGTGGAGCTTGTTCTCCTTGAAGAAGGTACGCCGCCTCAATGGCCTCCGTAACCCATCTAGAAATGGTAGATTCGGAGGCTGCAGATCTCCGACGAAAACCCGCGAACAAGACAAAAGAGGAACAGTCATATGGAAGGGTCTGGCGACCCCCAGATACCGAAAAAGAACCTCCTTAAGGTCCACCACCCGCAACGGAGACCGACCACTGTAACACTGCGTCTTTGGAAAAGACGGAAAGGAAAGAGGCTGGTCAACAGCGAACGGCGTCAGCACTTTGGGCAACAAAGGAAGGGACAGTTCTCAGAGAAACGCCTTCGGAGGAAAACGAGAGATAGGGATCTCGACACAGAGAGCCTGGAGCTCAGAAACACGGCGTGCCGAAGTTATGGCCACCAAGAAGACTGCCTTCAGAGTCCAATCTAGAAGAGAACAGGCCCTCAGAGGCTCAAAGGGAGGAGCAACGAGGGCACAGAGGACAAGCACGAGAGCCCACGCCGGCACAGGCGAACGCAGAGGAGGCCGGAAGGCCCAACTCCGCGGAGAAACCGAGACACGTCCGAATACGAAGCTATCGATCGCCCCGGTATAGGACCCCGAAAACAAGTTAAAGCGACCATTTGTACTCGCAAGGAATTGAATGCTAATCCCTTATCCACTCCGGCCTGTAAAAAGGACAGGATGTCCGGAATACCACAACGCCAGGGTGTGAGGTTATTTCGCGAACACTAACCATCAAGAGACGCCAAACCCGAGCGTAAGTCAGCGTCGTGGAAAACCGCCGCGCCGTGAGAAGCGCCACGACCACGCTAGGTGAAGAGCCGTAGCAAGCAAACCGGCGGCGGTTAATAGCCAGGCCGAAAGCGAGTAAGGAACCGGGTCTTCCATCTCCACCGGTCCATGAATCAGAAGGCCAAGAAACGCCTCGAGGCGGAGCAGCCACGCCCCAGACAGACGGAAGAGATCTGCATACCATGGTCCGCGAGCCCAATTCGGAGCCAGCAGGAGTACAGGGCCGCGACGGTCTCGGAGCCGCCGGAGAACTATGCACATCACGGATCAGGGAGGGAAAACACACAGGAGAAGATGAGCCAGCCACGGTTGAGAGAGAGCATCTATGCCGTGCGCTCCCTCGTCCCTCCAATGGCCGAAGTACAGCGAAGCCTTGGCAGTCTGCGCCGTAGCCATTAGATCCATGGTCGGCAGTGCCCACAGGTGAACAATGGACCGGAACGCATCCGGCTGCAGAGCCCAGCCCCCGGGCTCCAGAGAGTGCTGGCTGAGAAAATTGGCTTACACATTGTTCACGCCTGCGATGTGCTGCGCCGATAGCCTGAAGATGTTTCTCCGCCCACGGGAGGAGCAAACGCCTCTCCTGTGAGACATCCGGACATTGCGTGCCGCCTAGGCGGCTTAGGTAAGCAACCGTCGTGGCGTCGGACAGGAACCGAACCGCACGCCGCCGCAGAAGAGGCTGAAACTGAAGAAGGGCGAAGTGCACTTTCTGCGTCTCGAGACGATTGATAGACCCTTGGGCTGCGCGAGGTGACCAACTCCCCTGTGCCGAGGCCAAGCCGCAAGGCGCTCCCCAACCGGAGAGGTCGGCGACTGGCGTCACCAAGATCCAGCGCAGAGACTCCAGAGGGACCCCCTGTAGAAGATTGTGTGCCTGAAGCCACCAGCGGAGGCTGTGGTGCACCGGCAGAAGCAAAGGTAACCGGATTAGATAACTGTCCGACACCGGCGACCAACGAGATAGAAGTGCCGTCGGCAAGCAGCGCATGTGCGCTTCCGCCCACGGAATGAGGGCTATCGTTGCTGCCAAGGACCCCAAGAGTTGAAGGTAGCCCCCAAGGCTGAGGTGCCGCTTGATCCAATCAGCGGCGGAGCTGAAGAGAGATCTTCTGAAAACGTTCCTGAGGTAGAAACACCCGCCCCCGACGAGTGTCGCACCCAGCCCCTAGAAAATCCAGGACCTGAAGCATCCCAAAATAGACAAGAGTAATGGCCCAGTCCTCCTTCCAACGGTGGACCGGGACGAATGGCATCTAAACGCTGGAGCCTGGAAATGAAGCAACATCCGCTGCCCATTGCCGCAGGCTGAGCCATCTCCGAGCTACCGACACCGGTGCTAGGAAGCGAGCTGAGCCGCAAGAGATCACAGAATGCCTCTGCCCGGAATGCAGCGATGGATTCAAAATGAACCAACTCGGGAACACCTGGAAGCTGCTGAATCCAGCGAAGGGAGGCCTGAGCTGCTAGACCTCTGCACACCCCTGCAAGAAGGAAATAGTGGGCGAAGGAAAACCCGTCTTCAGCAGCCTCCCAACTCTTTAGGTCTTGCTGGTCGCGGAGCGCCACTCCGCCCTCAACCGGAAGTGTGGTATGCCTGATGACCCTGGTCAGAATGCATCAACTGTCGGGTATGTCAGCCAACGGTCCAAGTGAAAGGGAGACCAAGGGTATAACTGACCAATACCGCGTGCCGTACGAATGCCCTGGAAAATGGGATCCGGCTGCACCCGAATTTGAGAATCCGGAGGATCAGGCGTGTCGGCCAGGGGGAGCGACTCCATCACCTGTGTGATTAGAGCCGGCAACTCCTCTTTCCGAAAAAGGGTGAGAACCGTCAGCGAAGAAAACAGACGGAGAATATTCCCCATCTCCGTACTCCGAGTCAGGGCTGACCTCCGAAGATTTAAAGTCTTCTTGAATATCCATAGTACCCCGCAAGGCACATGCAACGCTCCAAGGAGGACGTACTGCTCTAAGGTCTGAGGACTTATGGGACCACTTGCGAGACCACGCCATATGCTTGCCTGCTACTGGGCAGGTGTAGGAGATATTCCAAAAGACTCCAAAAGTCACAGGCGTCATGCCAGATGGAAGAGTGTGAGGAAGGCACTGTCAGTCAAGGCTGCTGTGGCCTCCAGCGGCTGTGGAAGCGACATGGGAGCTGACTGAATCGTTTCCTGCAGGAAGATCCTGCAGCAGGGGCTCTGAGGAGGGAGGAGATAAGGTACTGATGAACCCATCTAGCAGCGCAGTGGGAATGGGGAAAGAGTCTCCGGGATGCAGCGTGCAGGTGGAACACAAGCAATCTCTTAATTCCCCATTCGGCTGATTACTTATTACATATAATACAGCCAGAGAAACAAGCATTGTAGAGACTTAAACCACCTTTCCTCTTTTTTTCCCTTTTTTTTTTTTTTTTTTTTTGCATTTAAAACAAAAATCAAGGTAGGCTCAGGGAAACCGAAGACTCTTCAAAGAAAAGGATTTTGAAACTCTCCGTGCCTCCACAGCATGTTTAAATGTGTGGAAACTGCTGTCTAGAGCTGTTCCCTCCAAAAAGAAACACTGAAGAGAAAAACAAAATGGCCGCTGGCACAGAAAAACTGTCAGGTATTCACTGAGCTGAGAAGGGAACTGTCAGTCATTCACTGTGCTGGTACAGAGAAACTTTCAAAGTCAGGGTAAGGCCATTACAGTGACTGAAAGTAGGGAAATTAGAGTTTGATTCCTCCGCAGCCACTCAGACCTCCATGGTAGGGGCTGAAAGGTGTTCCTGGGGAGGGATGTAGAAGCTCAAACCCAGCCGTACGGAAGATGACAGTGAGTATGTTTAATTAGGTAGAGCCCAAAACAGTCAGGATCCAAACACTGACTTAAAATTCCAGTCAAATGGTATATTGAAAAAGACAGGTACAATATTCCAGTAAGACGTACAAAGTAACCCGGCTGCAGTATGTGGATTAAAAATTTTAAAGTAGGAACTTCAAAACTCAGAGGCAGCCGGTCTGGGAGCAGTAGCTGAGGCAAGTGAGAAAAAAAACAGGCTACTCAGTTTCCTTTCAGGAATTGATACATGAACTTCCCGGGGATGTCCGTGGCAAAGACTCAGCGCAGCGTAAAGCCAATGGAGAGCTCTACTGAAGCCAGGCTTAGGAGATCCCAAGTTTATCTGGGGAATCAAGACTCTGGGGGAAGAGCACAGTTGATTTCTGAGGTCCCTGTGTGTCTTCTGACAGCTTATGCAGCGTAGACCTGAATAAGGCATAGGGAGAACTAAAAAAATAAATAACTCTGCCCCGGAGGAACAGGCATTTAACAATATTCCCCATACTATGCAATGCCTCAGCCAGCCTTCTTTGTTGGGCACAGTGGGGGATGGAACCCATGAGCCCTGCACCAGTGGTCAGTGTCTTAGCATTATACTGTGGCTCTGAATTGCATCCGGTTCTCTAATCATGCCTTCCGTACTTTTTATTCATTATGTTAATACATAGGCAGAGAAAAAGGAACCCCCACACAACTCACAGCTAGTCAGTGTTGTGGAAAAATTTAAACAGCAATTTTATTTTTTTGGTGCTAGAAGCCAGCAAAGAGAGAAGGAATCTGGCTTCCCGCCAAAAACCAGGGCTCATTAGCTATTCAAAATGGCCGCCGGCAAAAATAAACTTCAAAAAGAGTGAATTAAAACCCCCAAAAGCTAAGGAATTAACTTAAAAAGTCAAATGACAAGGTGGGGGGGGGGGGGGGGGGTTGCAGGCATGAGAGAAATGCCTAAAATCACTGAAAAATCAAGAAAAATAAATCCAGTCACCACAGAGTTGCAGACAGCAGTGGGAGAAAGACAGGTTTTGTACTCACAGTACCGAAAGTGCAGAGAATCCACGGACCTCTGCTGAGAGCACTGCCAGCTGCCTCACCACTAAAATCAGCCCCAGGGACTGGATTTTAGGAGGCTTACCATCCAGCTAAATAGTCTTCTTGACTAGTGCTGGGAAGTCTGCACATCAGTGAGCTCTACTGTGACCCGCAGGACACAGGAGCTCAGCTGGAATTCATCCTGGTGCCCAGGTAAGTACACTGGCAACTACAGGGTATAATCTCTCCCAGAGAAATCACAAAGAAATAAAGCATCTTAAATTTTTTTGAAGGAGCAAAAAAAAAAAAAAGCATCCAGATCTGCTGGAGACAGAGAAAAACTGAGGGAGACCCCTAGGGGTAGGATTATATCACCAGGCTCCAGCCTATCAGAGCTCTGGTAAAATTCTCTGTCTCCAAGATCTGCTGGCAGGGGTGCATAACCCGTTTGTCTGGACTGGTCTAGCAGTATGAACTGGAATTACCTTCCTTTCATCCGAGCGAGTTCAGTTTACCATCAACTTCTGTTGTCTGTCAGTCAACTAATTTCTGATCCAGTTCACCCCCTTGACCCATCCCCAGGCCGTTCAGTTTGAGCCTCCTATGAGGAACAGTATCAAAGGCTTTGCTGAAATCTAGGTAGATCACATCCATTGCATGCCCTTGATCTAGTTCTCTGTCAGTCAATCAGATTTGTTTGGCATGATCATCCTTTGGTAAAACCATTTGTCTCGGATCATGAAACCTATTGGTTTTGAGAAAGTTCACTATTCTCTCTTTCAGGAGCACCTCCATTACTTTTCCCGCCTCCGAGGTAAGGCTTACTAGTTTGTAGTTTGTCACTTCTTCCCTATTGCCACTTTTATGAAGAGGTACCACATCAGCCCTTCTCCAGTCTTGTGGAACTTCTCCTGTCTCCAAGGATCTATTAAAACATTCTTTAAAGGCCCTGCAAGAACCTCTCTGAGCTCTTTCAGTATCCTTGGATGTATCCCATCTGGTCCCATGGCCTTGTAAAAGTTCAGTTTTGCAAACTGTTCAAATACATCATCTTCTGTGAATGGTGTAGTATCTACTCCATTCCCATTTGTATATTTGTCAAGTTCAGTTTTGCAAACTGTTCAAATACATCATCTTCTGTGAATGGTGTAGTATCTACTCCATTCCCATTTGTATATTTGTCAATCACAGGTGGTCCTTCTCTAGGATTTTCTTTAGTAAAAACAGAACAGAAGTATTTAGCATTTTTTGCTTTTTCAACGTCACTTTCCACGAATCTGTTCTTAGCAGTTCTTAGTCTTGAAATTCTACCTCTGATCTTTCTCTTCTTCCGAATATACCTGAAAAACGTTTTGTCTCCACGCTTCAGATCTTTAGCCATCTTCTGCCTTTGATTTTGCTATCCTTATTTCTCTTTTTGTCTCTTAGCTTTAATCCTATATTCTGTTCTGTTCTCCTCTGATTGTGAACTTCTGAATTTGTGAAAGCTGTGCTTTTTGTATTTGTGCACCTGTTTCTTTGGAGAATCAAATAGATTTACTTTTCCTCTTGTTTTTATTTACTTTCCTTATGTATCCGTTATTCCTTTTATTGCCTCCTTTAGTTTAGCCCACTGCAATTCCATATCCTTTACCTCCTCCCACCCTGCCAAATCCTCCTTCAGGCCATTTTACTGAAGTCAGTGTTTTTGAGGTCTAGGACTTTGAGCTTGCTGTACTTGGACTCTTTCTTGATTTTTATCTCAAACCACACCATGTGATGATCACTGCTGCTCACATGGGCATCCACCTGGACATTCAACACTATCTCTGTTGGAGAGTACTAAATCCAGCATCGAACTTACCCTGGTCAGTTCCATCATTATTTGTCTTAGCAGTGCATCTTGGACTTCCTCCTTCATGGTTACCTTTGCAATATCAATAATCAAGTCTCTATCCATTTTTTCGGTTTGAGTCTGAGATCTGTAGGCTACACGAGTATGAATGATAGTGCCATTTCCTCTTTCCACCACAATCCACAGGGCTTTTTTCCCCACATCCCCTGCATTTCAGCAGCTTTAATATTGCTTTTGACATATAGGGCAGCTACTCTTTTTCTGCCTTCTCTATCTCTTCTAAATAAATCATAGCCAGCTATGGCCAAATCCCATTCATGTGACTTGTTAAGCAATGTTTCTGTAATGGCCACGATGTCCAAGTCCTTTTCCATCATTAGGGATTCCAGGTCAGGAACTTTGTTGGCTAGGCTACGAGCATTTGTGCATATTGCTTTCCAGCATTTGTTGACTGGTTTGCCTGTATTTTGCATGGATTTTGTTCTGCATGCCTCTTCCCGCTTGCCATTTGTGTGTGGGTTAATAGTTTGGCTGTTTCCAATATTATGTTTTTGCTGGGAATGATGCTCTGAACTTGTCCTTCTCCATCCATCACCCCCTTTCCATAGTTTAAATGTCCGTCTATGTAATGCCTGAAATTTTCACTTAGGATCCTTTTCCCTCTGACACAGAGATGTAGTCCATCCACACAGCAAAGCCTCTTGTTGTTTCATCTATTTCCCCAGTCACCAATATATCTAAATCCTTCTTGTTTGCACCAGGTTTTGAGCCATATTTTAATATTTATTATATGATGCAGTCTTTCTGCCCCCTGATCAAGAACAGGTAGAACTTCTGAGAATGCTGTAGTGTTAACAATGGGCTTGAGTTTCTCTCCAAGAATCTGGAAGTCCCTTTGAAATGTAGAGGCACTGTTTCTAGCCAGGTCATTTGAACCCAAGTGGACGATAACATCAATTTTGGAGTGCTCAATTTCTGCACTAACTATGCCAACAACATCTAAAGCCCTGCATAATTTTTTTTCTAGAGAATCCACTGATCCGTAATGTAACATTGGCACCTGATGCAGGGCTTTGGATGTTTTTGGCCCAAAACGTGGCATGTTGTATTATGCAGGGATTCCTTTGCCATGTGAGGTCCTACTAAGCACTCTTTCAAGATAAGTACATGAGCACTTGTTTGTCAATGAAAATGATTAAAAGGGAAGGATGTATGTGAGAGGGCGTTCTCCTTCTCTCCCTCCTTTCGGTCATCCCGACACAATGTACTGATACACCCACTCAGTTGTTTTCTCTTTCTCCTTCTGGCTTTAGTTTCTCTGTATTTCTGGGTAGTTTTCAAAGCTTTTTTGGTAATCTATTTTGGCCTTATTTGCTTTTTCACTTTTTGTAGAGACTTTTCGTTCTCTGAGTATAGCTTGCTTGATGTCATCCCATAATTCTTCTGGCAGGACATGCAGCCCTGCAAGTCCCTAGTCCCCCTCAGGCCCTTTCCAAATAGCTAGAGCAGCAGTATGGGGAGAGCTAGTAGGAGGCAGGAGAGGGTGGAGTCTGAGCGGAGCAAAGGCGGGCCGAAGTGACAGGATGTACAGGGCCAATTCAAGTCATGGCCCTGTACATCATGCGGGATTAGGTGGAACGTGCTGCTTATTCCACCTCGAAGGTGGAATCAGCACAAACCGGGTGATTGGGCCTGGGCCCAGGCCCAGTGCAGGTAGGTCCCCACTGCCTGATCAGCCCCTGGCTGCCCAGCCATGGGTCGGGTGGTGGGGAAGAAGAGGGTCGGTGCCGCGAGAGCCAGGGGAGCTTGTGGGGAGGACATCCCTGCAGGCATGCAGGGGTACGCCGGGCCATCCTCTGCCCCGATTCTGTATGCCATGGGCATGTTTTGCTCCCACGGTACAGAATTGGATCCTAATGGGCCCATCTTGCTCAGGGCCATCCGGATGGCCCAGACGTGCCCCTTTCTGAATTGGGCTCTTTGCCTCCTTCTTTGTCGCCAACGTTTGCATTCCAGTCACCCATGACTATCTGGACATCCTGTTTGCATGTTTTGTCAATTTCAGATTGTACTTGTTCATAGAACTCATTCATTTCTTTCTCTTCTGCAGCTGTTGTTGGGGCATATACTTGATTAATAGTTGTGTTGATGGGCATTCCCCATAGATGAATAGAAAATATGCATTCAGTGTTCACAGTTCTTGCAAGTTTCTTCTTAATTAGAAATGCAACACCGTTTCTTCTTTGTCTTTCCTTTCCAGCATAGTAGACTATGTGATTATCAGATGCAAAGTGCCCGATGCCAGTCCATTTCAGTTCGCTGACACCCAGCAGATCGTGTTATAAACGTTCCATTTCATTCTTGACCACTTCCAACTTCCCTTGGTTCATGCTTCGTATGTTCCATGTCCCAATATTTAAAACATCTTTGCAGCTTCTGACTCATTTCATGCGCAGCTCCATCAGCAGTCAAACGTCCCAAAGGCTTTGATCCAACCACATCATAAATGCTGGCTTTACCCTGAAAAGTCTTCAGTTCATCCCCAGTAACCGATTGAGTGCCTTCTGACCTGGGGGTCTTATCTTCCAGCACTATAGTGTGATTTGTTTTCTTGTCACTATCCACTGGGTTTTTGTGGCAAGATACGGAAGTAGATTTCCAGGCCTTTCTTCAATGCAGAAAATGCTAGTGTTGCCATTGTCGCAGAAATGTGATCCTCTGCCGCCAACACTGTCCCATTCTGCTGCTGCCCAGATGGGTGATTTGTCTTAGTCTGGCACCTCAGCTGAGACCTGTCCATCTTGGGAGACCCTGCCAGTAGTTACAGTACCGGTAGCTTAGCTTTCAGCATCACTGATGCACTCAAGCCCTCACAGCACGAGAAGCTGCAAAGCACGTGAGGGTATTGGTCTATCTCCAGGAACAAGCAGGAATGAGTCTTCACATATGGGTACGTCGGTACCGACGGAGCCTGCGCGGGAACGCTCCCCAGCTTCCCAAAAAGGAAAGCTTTTGGGAGCATCCCACAGTGCCTGCGCGCTGCCTTCCCGCCTTTCCTAACCAGCTCTCCTCAGTTCTTCTTTGCCGCGGAGCCAGCAGGTCGAGCCCTGTCACCGCTGAAGAAGTTCTTTATTTTATTTTATTTCTTTGGTCGCGTGTCTTCCTTCCCCGACTCCGGACCTGTACCGCCGGTCTTTTTCTTTCTTTCTTTAAAAAAAAAAAAAAATCTATACTTTACTCATTTAGTGTATTTTTTTTCTGGGGCCTCAGGGCCCACAAGAAAATTTCCCTCATGGAAAAACCAGCCTCCGGGTTCAAAAAATGCACTAAGTGTAGCGGTACTATTTCTGTTACAGATATCCATGAATGGTGTCTTAAATGTTTGGGTCCTGAACACTCCATTCCGGATTGTCCGTCCTGCTCTCTAATGTCTAAACGGGGTTTACAGAACCGAGCAGCTAAGCTCCATGTGCTGTTTCCCGCTGATGCAGCGTCGGTAGCATCGATCTTCCAGGTCTTCTTCTCCTGATGGATTTCAGGTAACCAAACATAAACCTAGCAGGTCCTCGAAGGGTAGATCTCCCTCTAAGCATCGAGATGCCTCCGGGCTTGCCCTCGAGGATCCTGCACCAGCAAAACAACCCCGGCGGGAAGCTCCGGCTTCCAAAGCTCCTCCTATGGGGTTACAGGTTGACATCGATGGCACGGCCTCGACCGATCACCTGTTAGAATGCTCTGGGGTACCGGCACAATCTTCCGGTACCGATTTCCAGGCATTCATGGCGTCGATGGATCAGAATGTTCTGTCCATGCAGCGGGCTATCACGGCCTTCATTCAAGCTGCGACGCCGATGGTACCACAACAAACTCCATTGTCGGTATCGGCTCCGGTACCGGCACCAGCACCGATACCGGTACCGACTGCATCGACATAGACCAGGATACCGGCTGCAGCGGTTCCTTGTCCAGGGCTACTTCTCGGTACCGATCTGGTACCGAGGACGCCCGATGTCGATACCGCTTGATAGGCGTATCGAGCGTTAGAAGAGCACCCTGACAGGCGATACTTCGATTACTCTGGTGATTCTGATTCATCAGATGAGTCTCCTGAAGTATCCATTACCCTTCCTGAAGAGCCTTCTCTTCCAAAAAGAAGAATGTCTCCTCCAGAGGACTTGTCCTTTCAAGACTTCATAAGAGAAGTAGCTAAAGGACTTTCTATTTCAGTAACCTCTGAATCAGAGCCTAGAGCAAAAAAATTAGATATTTTAGGATACTCTAAGGCTCCTAGAGAGGCAGTCACCTTACCAATTCATGAGATTCTTTATGAACACATGATTGATTTATGGGAGACTCCTCTCACTCTCTCTCCTCATTTTCGCAGATTGGACACTATGTATCGTGTCCCTCCTTGTCCTGGATTTCAGAAAACTCAGCTTCCTCACCATTCCATTGTGGTGCAGTCAGCTATGAAGAGGATAAAGAGTACAAAGAGATACTCTTCTGCTCCTCCAGGAAGAGAATGCAGGACCTTGGATGCTTTTGGTAGGAAAATCTTCCAAGCCAGTATGCTTATTGCCAGAATCAACTCATATAGCCTTTACATGGGTATGTTTCTAAAAGAAGTTGCACAAAAACTGCACAACTTCCTCCCTTTTCTTCCAGAAGATAAAAGGGACGAATTCCTCATTTGGCTTAAGCATACTCAAGACATTTCAAAGTTTTCCAACAGGGCAGCTTTTGACTCCTTTGAAGGTGTCAGCAGAGCCTCAGGCATTGCCATAGCTGCTCGCAGAATTGCTTGGCTCCAGGCTTCTGATTTAGAACACTGGGTTCAAGATGGCTTAGGAAATCTGCCCTGTACAGGTGAAAATCTATTTGGCAAAGAATGGCAAATAAAAGCCACTCAAATGGATGCAGAAAACTCTGCTCTGGATAGACTTTCAAAGTCAACCTCCATTCCTGCCAAGAAAAAGACTTTTAAAAAGTCTTTTTTCAAAAAGGGCAGATTTCCTTCTACTTCTGGCTAACAATCTTCTACAGGTCGCTTTGCCACTAAGCGTCAGCAACCTAAGCAGGCCAGGCCTAAGTCTACAGGGGCTGCTGCAACTCAGCAGTCCCAACCTCCTCAGGGTTTTTGACTTGATGCTAGAGAACTTAGCTTTTCTGGCTCTACAACAGCCAGAACCTCTCACCATTCCAGGAAGGTTAGCTCATTTTGCTCCCAGATGGGAGCAAATCACATCAGAGCAGTGGACCCTCTCCATCATAAGAGAGGGCTAAAACTTCATTTCTCAGACCTTCCTCCCCACACCATGGTGAGACACTTCAATTCTCCCACATCTCTTCTCGACCTTCTAGGTCAGGAGCTGACTACCCTTCTTGACCAAGGGGCGATAGAAGAAGTTCCTCTTCTTCAACAAGGGTCAGGGTTCTACTCCCCCTATTTTCTCGTTCCGAAGAAGACAGGGGGATACAGACCCATCTTAGATCTCAGAGAACTGAACAAATTTCTATGCAAGGAGAAGTTCAAGATGCTTTCTCTGGGCACTCTCCTTCCATACCTTCAAAGTCAGGATTGGCTTTGTTCTCTAGATCTCAAGGATGCGTACACACATGTCCTCATCCATCCATCTCACAGAAGATTCCTCCGTTTTCTTTTCCAAGAAAAACATTACCAATACAGAGTGCTTCCCTTTGGTCTGGCCTCTGCTCCGAGAGTGTTCACCAAATGCATGGCAATAGTTGCTGCATTTCTACGCACTCTGGGAATATTTGTCTTCCCATACCTGGACGACTGGCTCATCCGAGCTCCATCTCAGTCAGAGGCCCAGATTTCCCTGTACCGCACAAGGCGTATTCTGCAGTATCTGGGACTTGTGGTAAACCTCCCAAAGTCCCAGCTCACGCCTACTCAGTCCCTGGAATTCATAGGGGCCTGGTTTGATACCACCACTGCAAGGGCCTACCTTCCTCAGGCCCGTTGCCAACGTCTAGTGCAGTTAACCTCCCAGATTCAGTCAAAGAACCACTTAACTGCCCGGGAGATGCTACAACTGCTAGGCCACATGGCTTCCACAGTGCATGTGGTACCCTATGCTTGCCTACACATGAGAGCAGCTCAATGGACTTTGTCCACCCAGTGGACTCAAGCTTCAGGAGCTCTCTCAGACCAAATAGCAACCTCCAAACGTCTCTTTTGGTCTCTCCAATGGTGGACGTCCACTCAAAATCTGTTGCTGGGGTCCCCCTTCCAACAGTTGTTGCCCCAAGCAACCTTCACAACAGATGCCTCCCAAACAGGTTGGGGAGCTCATCTACAAGACCTCTCCACCCAAGGCACTTGGTCCCCACAGGAGACCTCTCTTCATATCAACCACATGGAACTTCGAGCAGTGTTCCTAGATGTCAAGGTCTTTCATACCCTCCTCAGCTACAAGACAGTCCTCATTCATACGGACAATCAAGTAGCCATGTTTTACATAAACAAGCAAGGAGGAACTGGCTCTCTGTCGCTTTGCAACGAAGCTTTAAGATTATGGGCCTTCGCCAGAGAGCATCAAATCCATCTCCTGGCAGTATACCTCCTAGGAATCCAAAACTCTTGGGCAGACACTCAGTCGAGTTCTGCTTCCACACGAATGGTCCCTGCATATGGATCAGGTACTCAGAATCGTCCAAGAATGGGGAACCCTGGACATAGACCTCTTTGCAAGTCCGTGGAATGCCAAACTTCCCCGGTTCTGTTCCAGAATTCCGTGTCAGGGAGTTCAGGCCAAGGATGCCTTCCTCCTTCATTGGGGTCAGGGCTTCCTGTATGCCTTTCCACCCATTCCTTTGATTCCCAAGACTCTGTTCAAACTCCAGAGGGATCAAGGATCTATGATCCTCATAGCTCCACGCTGGCCACGCCAAGTGTGGTACCCTCTACTTCTGCATCTCTCCCAAGCCCCCTCCCTGGACTTGGGAGCTGCTCCAGACCTTCTGTCCCAGGAGGAAGGGACTTTGTGGCACCCAAACCCCAAGTCCCTTCACCTCAGAGCTTGGTTACTGAAGGCCTAGACCTTCAAGGCTTGAATCTTTCTCAGCAAGTGAAGGATATCCTCCATGCTTCCAGAAAACCTTCCACCAGGCGTTCCTATGCTTTTAAGTGGAAAAGATTTTCCATTTGGTGTGCTGAAAAGGGTCTTGACCCTCTAGCACAGGGGTCTCAAACTCAAATTGCTTTGAGGGCCAAATGAGGACTTGTAGAGTAACCCGGGGGCCGCACAAGACGCAGGCCTCATTTGCATAAGGGCATCATTTGCATAAGGGCATCATTTGCATAAATATTTGCATAATGTTACCATACACTAACTTTTAGTAAACATGCCTCCTAATGAGTGTATGGATAAAGAAAGACTAAAAGATTTCTACATTACTATAAACCAGTGCCAACCGCCAGGCACATTAGGAACTACTAGAAACACTGCCCATTTAGAACCCATAGCAAACCTGCCGTGTCCTAACAGCACTACCAGGACTCACAAAGCACCATACCCTAACTATCAAAAGGCAACACTGCAAATATTAAATCAACACATTTCAGAGAATAACAATACATGACCTACTCGGGAAAGAGAACAAGTGGCAATGTCAAATAGGAATTACATAAACAGAATACCTCAGCTCAGTTACACATGCAGAACATACACCATCACCAAACAAGGAATCACAATTTAGAAACAGGAAGACAATTAAACTGGGAACCCCAAAAGCCAAACTTAGAATGTACAACACTGTAGAAATAAAACTATACATTGATTTCCTCTTGTATTAAATAAAGTGCAGACGTTAAAGATGCACATTTCCAAGAGCTGACATATTTCAGTTAATAAATTCAAAATAAAGAGATATTTTTCTACCTTTTGTGCATTTTTTTTTCAGTTGCAATTGTTCCAGTCACTTTCTTCTGGTTTCTTTGTGTCTTCTGCTAACTCTCCATCGTCTGCTGTCCATTTCTCCTTTCTTCTTTCCTAGTTTTTTTCCATTCTCTCTACATCTGCTTTAACATACTAATCATTCTCCTTTTGCTCTTTCCTCATTCCTATTTCATCCACTCAAATTTTACCCCTCCATCCTCAATCCCCACTTACTCTCCCAATACCCGGCCAATTGTAGATTTTTCTTCCCTCCCACACAAAATATATTTCCCCTCTCCATTTCACTCTCCCAGCCCCATCCCATTCTAATCGTCCCCCAACATCAACTCCCTTCTAGCTCCTGCCCAACCCAGCATCCGCTCCCTTCTAGTCCCCGCATCATCAGCCCATTTCCAGTCCTAGCTCCCTTCCCTCACAGCCCATTTCCTTTCCAAGCCCCCCTCCCCATCATCCCATTTCCATTCCAAGCCCCCTTCCACTCAGCCCATTACCATTCCAAGACCCTGTCCCCATCAGCTATTTGCAGTTCAAGCTCCCCCTTCTACACGGCCCATTTCCAGTCATAGCACCCCCCCCAGTCCATTACCAGTTCTAGCCCCCCCCCTAGCCCATTATCGGTCCTAAGCCCCCCAACAGCCCACTTCCAGGCCTAACCCTTCCATCGCCCCATCTTCATTCTTAGCCCCCCCATAACCCCATTTTCAGTCTTAGGCCCCCAGTCAGACCACCTCCAGTCCTAACCCCCATCTGTCCATTACCAGTCCTAACCCCCATCACCCCATTTTCAGTACTACCCCCCCCAGCCCACATCAAGTCCTGCTCCCCCCCATCAAGTCCTGCTCCCCCCCTACATCAAGTCCTGCTCCCCCCCCCCACATCAAGTCCTGCTCCCCCCCATCAAGTCCTGCTCCCCCCCCACATCAAGTCCTGCTCCCCCCCAGCCACACATCAAGTCCTGCTCCCTCCCCCCCCCCCCCGGGAAAATTAAACTTTAAAAAAAAACTGGCTTCTGCTGCTGCTGCCGCCGCTGCCATTGCCGGCAATAGCAGCAATATCGCAAGTCCCGCGGGCTCCCCCCCACCCGGCAGATCCCTTCCTGCTTGCCTGCCAGTTCTCCGCTTCGGCTTTCAGAGCCGCGAAGGGAGAGCTTCTCCCTCGTGACTCTGTTAAGCCCGCTGGGGCAGATGGGAAATTTCCCATCTGCCCCGGCGAGCTTAACAGAGTCGCGAGGGAGAAGTTCTCCCTTCGCGGCTCTGAAAGCCGAAGCGGAGAACTGGCAGCATTGGCAGGCAAGCAGGAAGGGATCTGCCGGGTGGGGGGTAGCCCGCGGGACTTGCGATATTGCTGCTATTGCCGGCCACGGCAGCGGCGGCAGCAGCAGCAGAAGCCGGTTTTTTTTTTTTCCCCCCTATGCATCGCGGGCCGCACAAGGGTCTCTCGGCCCGCGGGCCGCGTGTTTGAGACCCCTGCTCTAGCACTACCTTTAAATTCTCTGTTAGACTATATCCTGCATCTTTCCAATGCAGGACTTAAGACAAATTCAGTAAGAGTCCATTTGAGTGCTATTGCAGCGTTCCTTAAGCCCATCAATGGACAACCTATCTCCTCTCATCCTCTCATTGCAAGATTCATGAGAGGCCTAACTTTAACTAAACCTCCCATTAGGCCTCCTCCGATGGCATGGGACTTAAATTTGGTTCTTGGTCAGCTTATGAAGCCACCTTTTGAACCCTTAGCCACTACCTCCTTGAAATTTCTTTCCTGGAAGGTTATTTTCCTCATTGCAGTCACTTCTGCTCGCCGCATCAGTGAACTGCAGGCCTTAGTGGGTAATCCACCTTATACAAGGTTCCATCATGATAAGGTAGTCCTTAGGACAAATCCACACTTTATGCCTAAAGTGGTCTCACCTTTTCATCTTAATCAAGAGGTATATTTACCTGTCTTTTTTCCAGCTCCTCATGCATCCAGTGCAGAGAAGAATCTTCATACTCTGGATTGTAAAATAGCTCTTGCTTTTTACTTACAAAGGACACAGCAACATAGAAAGTCTTCCCAGCTTTTTGTTGCTTTTGATCCTTCTCATTTGGGACTTCCAGTCTGTAAGAGAACACTGTCCAATTGGATTGCTCAGTGTATTTCTTTCGCCTACCAGAGTAAGAACCTTTCTCTGGAGAGCCATGTCACAGCTCATAATGTGAGGGCCATGGCCACCTCTATGGCTCATCTAAATTCTGTGTCCATCGACCAGATCTGTCGAGCAGCCACCTGGGCCTCGTTTCATACCTTCACAGCCCATTACTGCTTGGACAAGGACTCCCGCCGGGATGCCTTGTTTGGTCAGGCTGTCCTCAAACACCTGTTCCATTCTTAAACAACTCCTACCCTCCTTCCCTGGATGGATTCCTGAGATCCATAGGAGGACGTAGAACCCTTCCCAGGGTCTCATATCCTTGGGGATCTCCCAGGCATCTTAGCTAGGGAGTCCCCATATGTGAAGACTCATTCCTGCTTGTTCCTGGAGATAGCACAGTTACTTACCTGTAACAGGTGATCTCTGGGAACAGCAGGAATAAGTCTTCACAACCCTCCCACCTCCCCTAGGAGTTGTACCTCTTTTCTATCTTTCCTTTCCTCTCTCTCTCTATTGTCTCAGCTTTAAACTCGAACTGAGGAGAGCTGGTTAGGAAAGGCGGGAAGGCAGCGCGCAGGCGCTATGGGATGCTCCCAAAAGCTTTCCTTTTTGGGAAGCTGGGGAGCGTTCCCGCGCAGGCTCCGTCGGTACCGACGTACCCATATGTGAAGACTTAATTCCTGCTGTTCCCAGAGATCACCTGTTACAGGTAAGTAACTGTGCTTTATCTGCCATCATATACTATGTTACTATGTAAGTGTTGTTGCTCTTTATTTGAATGTGTTCAATAGGTGGGATTTCCTCTTTTCTGGGGCCTGTGAAAATGCCCTTCACAGCATGGCTGTTTCCATTGTATGTGCTCCTAGATACATGTTTGAGCTTTTATATATATTTTACATAAGGGTTTGCATTTGGTACTCTTTTTGTAAAATACAATGCAAATTTTGGGTGTCCCATTCCAAATCTAAAAGAACTATGCATAATTGGATTTCTCATTGCCCTTCTAGTCCAGTTCAGATATGTGGATTTATACTACCCTGCCAGCAGATAGAATCTGAGAGCTAGGGTAATTGGAGCAGGAGAGTAGCCTAATGGTTAAAGCGATGAGCTAAGAAATCCCACTTCTGCTTCTTATGAACTTGGTCAAGTCACTTAATCCTTCATTGCTTCAGGTACAAATTTAGATTGTAAGCCCTCTTTGCCAATCCCCAGTTCAAAAAAAGTGCCTTCGAGATCTAATTTCTGTTCAGTTTTTTGCGCTGGGGATTGGTAAAGAGGGCTTGAGATGCTGTGATTAGCTTGCAGATAGGGTGAAGGGCATGGTGGACTGGGTCCCTCTCCTCCCCCTCTACTCTCTCCTTCTCCCTTGTGCTTCAGTATGACAGGGAGTGTGTGGTCTGTGAGCTTTCCTTTTCTCTTCCCAAACTTTTAGGAGGGGACTAGGAGGTGCCTGGTTAGAGAGAAGGCGCTGTGATAGTTTTGTCTTGAAAAAAAGAAAAAAAATTTAGAAAGCAGCAAGGACATCAAGCAGAAGTAGAGACCAGTGTCGCCAGCCCAGGCTGAGGGTTAGAACTGTGGCAGGAGAGGAATTGGGCCTGAGCATTTTGGATGTTAATGAGCCATGTTCACAAAAGGATCCCATCCCCAGCAGGCAGAAAAAAAGGGGGAGGCCACAATCGCAGTCCAGAGACAAGATGTTTTCCTGCAGGGATCCAATACCCTGTGGGTAGAATAGAAGAAAGACTTCTCTCTGCATGGAAGATCGAATTCCGACAGGCAGATGAGAAGACAGAGTTCGTGGGTTCGTGGCTTGCAGCAGAAAAAGTGTTTGTGGGGGGGTGAGGAGGAAGTGAGGTCAAGGCAGGGACAATTTAAAGGGGCAGTGGCCTATTTAGAAATGTGGAGGGTGGGGGTGCTATGGTGGTTAGTGAAGGGGGGAGAATCTGAAGGGTAACCAGCAGGGGAGGGGTTGGAAGGAGAGGGAAGGGTGCAAAGTGTTGCTAAAAGGTCCATTTCCTTTCCCTTAGAGAACAAACACAAGCACCCCATCCCCACTCCACACTCACAGGCACTCCACCTCCAAACAGACACACATGGGCACCTTACCTATACACCACATACAGAGCCTCTCCAGCTCTGCAGCACACGCACACATGCACCGCAGTCTCACACACCACCCCCACAAAGGCACCCACTGCCACATCCGAGGCACACTACCATTGTACCATACACACATACACTTAATATCTGAAGCTATAACTGTTGTTATCTATAATCTCCAGGAACAAGCAGGAATGTAGTCTTCATATATGGGTATCATCACACAGCGCATGCGTGCTGCCTTCCTGCCTCTGTACCTCTCTCACTTCAGTTCTTCCTTTTCCGCAGAGCCGACAGGACGTGTACCCTGTCACCGCAGAAAATTTCCTTTTATTCTTTGTTTTTTTCTGTGGTCGCGTCTGCCTTCATTCGACGCCTACCAGTACCACCTATGGTGGTTCTTTCTTTTAAAAACAAAACAAAACAACCTTGTATTTTCTTCATGGGTCTTTCCCCTGTTTCTGGTGCTAGGCGCCATTTTGGGCACTAGGCCCACTTTTCTTCAGGCATGGAGAAACCAGCTAGTGGTTTCAAAAAAATGCTCAAAGTGTGGCGGAACCATTTCTGTCACCGACACCCATGATTGGTGTCTCAAATGTTTAGGTCCTAAACATTGTCCAACGGAGTGTCTCTCCTGCACGAGGATGACCAAAAGGGGCCTGCAGAATAGAGCTGCAAAACTCGGTACCCTTTTTGCCGCTGATACGATGTCACTTGCATCGACATCTTCCAGGTCTTCATCTTCTTCCCATGGATCTCAGGTAACTAAACTTAAGTCTTCTAAAACTGGCCGGTCCTCGAAGGGTAAATCTCCTTTAAAGTATCGAGATGCCACTGGCATTGCCCTCAAGGATAGTTCATCGGCAAAACAGCCGCTCCAAAGCATTAACGGGGCTCCAGGATGTTCCAGAGGCTTCCACCTCTGCAGAACTACTGGTGCCATGTTCTGGGGTCATAGCCGTTTCCACTAGTACCGACACCCAGGCATTGGCAGGAGCGATGGATAAAAGAATCCTCGCTATTGAACACAGTCTAGCGTCCCTCTTAGCAGCTTCGGTACCGCTAAGACCGCTACAGACAGTTCAACAGGTATCGGTATCAACGTCGGTACCGGTACCAACAGTACCTGCTTCGACAGGACTGCTTCCCCTCATGCCGAGCCTTGAATCTATCTTGGGTATCGGGGATCAGGAACCGAGACATTTTGGTACCGACTTCGAGTGTACCGATACCATGCGTTACGGGAGCACCCAGTACAGAGTGCCCTTGAGTCTTCCGATTATGATGACTCTGACGATTCTACCGGTACCAGAGCGAACCTACTAGAGGATTTAACTCCTTCTCAATGCTGAATTTCTCCTCCAGAAGATATCTCCTTCCAGATTTTCATATGTGATTTAGCAAAGAGCCTTGCAATCACTATGATTCCAGAAAAGGAACCTAGGGCAGAAGAATTAAGAATTCTACAATACTCTATGGCTCCCAAAGAGGCAGCTATGCTTCCCCTTCACAAGATCTTACGTGATCTGTTGTTGAGAATGTGGGAAACTCCTTTAACGATATCTTCACATTCCTGACGCCTTGACACTATGTACCGAGTGCCAAGTTGTCCTGGTTTTCAAAAAGCTCAGTTACCACACCATTCAATGGTAATAGAATCAGCCATACGAAGAATCAATAGTGCTAAAACACATTCTTCTAATCCTTTAGGCTGGGAATCCAGGACACTCAATGCCTTTGGGCGTCGATGCTTTCAATCCTCCATGCTATCAGCTAGGATCAGTTCCTATATTCTTTATATGGGAATGTTCCTGGAAGAAGTCACAAAGACTTAGAGCTCATTAGCCCTTGTGTCTCTGAGGAAAAAAGAGCAGACTACCTTATTCTGGTCAAGCACGACCAGAATGTCTCTAAATTCATGAACCGTGCTACCTTAGATTGCTTTGAATGTATTAGCAGAACCTCTGCTATATCTATAGGAGCACGTCGTATTGCTTGGCTTCAAGCATCAGACTTAGAACAGTGGGTGCAAGAAAAGCTGGGAAACATTCCTTGTACAGGAGAAAATCTCTTTGGCAGGACAAGGCTAATCAGCTTGAATCTGTATGTAGCAGGACAAGGCTAATCAGCTTGAATCTGAAAATACTACCTTGAACAGACTATCAAAGTCTACAGCCAACCCAGAAAAGAAGAAAACATTCAAAAAACCCTTTTTCAGTAAGAAAAAGAAGCTTTACCCATTTTACACCCATCAAAGCCACTCTCTGCTTCATGTTCCCCAGAATGGGCAACAACAGAACAAACAGCAAAGAAAGCCGCAAGCTCAAAGAGCTCAACCGGCTCAACAGACCCACCCCCCCTCAGGGTCTTTGACTTTACCTAGAGAACTTAGTCATTCTGCCCCTGAAAGGTCCAGAACCCTTAACCATTCCAGGAAGACTATGCTATTTTGCCAAAAGATGGCAACAAATAACATCAGAAAACTGGACTCTGTCCATTGTACAACTGGGGTACAAGCTTCATTTTCTCAACTTGCCCCCACCTACAATAATAAAACAGTTCAATTCTCAGGCCCCTGCCACCAACCTCTTGTGGCAGGAAGTCTCATCTCTTCTCACTCAAGGAGCAATTGAAGAAGTACCCATACCCCAACAGGGGACGGGGTTTTACTCCCCCTATTTTCTTATTCCAAAGAAGACAGGGGGACACAGGCCTATACTAGACCTCAGAGAATTAAACAAATATTTGTTCCAAGAAAAGTTCAAAATGATCTTCCTCGGGACACTCCTACCATACCTTCAAAGTCAGGACTGGCTATGTTCTCTAGATCTAAGAGATGCGTACACACATCCACTCAGATCACAGGAAGTTCCTTCGATTCCTGGTCCTAGGAAGACACTTCCAGTACAGAGTTCTTCCTTTCAGACTGACCTCTGCTCCAAGAGCTTCACAAAATGCATGGCAGTGGTAGCAGCATTTATGAGGACTCTGGGAATATTCGTCTTCCCTTATTTAGACGATTGGCTCATTCGAGCATTGACAGCTCCAGAGGCCAGCTTCGCTCTTTCTCGAGCAATGAGAATTCTTCAATACTTGGGACTGGTCATAAACATTCCAAAATCCCCTCTCAATCTCTCGAATTCATAGGGGCTCGTCTAGACACCCGGCAGTCAAGGGCTTTCCTGCCACAGCCACGCTGTCTACGAATAATACAACTGGCACCTCAAGCATCTATGAAGGTGTTACTTACTGCTTGAGAGATGCTTCAACTTCTGGGACACATGGCATCCACTGTCCATGCGGTTCCCTATGCTCGCTTCAACATGCGAGCAGCCCAGTGGACCCTATCCTCTCAATGGTCGCAGGCTTCAGGTCAGTTAATGGACACGATCAGAAACACCACACGTCTGATTTCGTCCCTGCAATGGTGGCAGTCTCTAGAAAACCTCCTTGTAGGCTCTCCTTACCAGCAGCCTCTATATCAGGCCACCCTAACAGATGCATCCAAGATGGCTTAGGGGGCCCACTTGCACGATCTCTCCACTCAGGGTTTTTGTACCTCACAGGAGGTTTCCCTTCACATAAACCTCCTAGAGCTGAGAGCCATTTTCAATGCTATTCAAGTCTTTCAGACCCATCTCAGCAACAAAACATTTCTGGTCCAAACCGACAATCAGGTAGCTATGTTCTATGTGAACAAGCAAGGCGGAACAGGCTCTCTGTCGCTATGCAACGAAGCTTTGCGACTATGGGCCCTCGCCAGAGAGTTGCAAATTCACCTGTTTGCGGTATAACTTCCGGGCATTCAAAACCTATGGTCAGACAGACTCATTCGAATACTGCTGCCACACGAGTGGTCCCTCCATTCATACCAGCTTGCTGAAGTATTTCAAATCTGGGGAACACCAGATATAGACCTTTTTGCAAGTCCACAGAATGCCAAATTTCCCCGATTCTGTTCCAGAATCCCGGCTCACAACTGTCAGGCAAGAGATGCTTTCCTACTCCACTGGGGTCAGGACTTCCTCTATGCCTTCCCACCCATTCCCCTCATTCCCAAAACTTTATTCAAACTTCAGAGAGACAGAGGTCATATGATACTCATAACTCCACGTTGGCCATGACAAACGTGGTATCCTCTTCTTCTGTGTCTCTCTCAAACCACTCCTCTGGAGTTGGGGAATGCTCCAGATCTTCTGTCTCAGGAGGACGTATGCTTACTGCATCCCAATCCCCAGTCCCTACATCTCAGGGCCTGGTTACTGCAAGCCTAGAATTCCAGGATATTAACCTTTCTCAACAAGTAAATGATATCCTTCTGGCTTCCAGAAAACCTTCCACAAGACGTTCCTACGCTTTTAAGTGGAAAAGGTTCTCTGGTGTTCACAAAAGGGACTTAACCCACTTTTGGTACCTGTAGAGTCGCTCCTAGAGTATCTCCTCCAATTATCAACTTCTGGTCTAAAGACCAATTCAGTGAGAGTCCATCTTAGTGCTATTGCTGCTTTTCATAAACCTTTCGATGGACAACCTATTTCCTCTCATCCACTTGTATCAAGATTTATAAGAGGCCTACTCTTAACAAAACCTCCCATTAAACCACCACCGGTGGCATGGGATCTGAATCTTTGAGTTCTTGGTCAGCTTATGAAACCACCCTTTGAACCTTTAGCCACTTCAGACCTAAAGTTTCTTTCATGGAAAGTTATTTTCCTAATTGCCATCACTTCTGCAAGACGCATTTATCTTCCTATATTCTTTCCTAGGCCTCATGCCTCTAGTGTGGAAAGGAATCTTCACACAATGGATTGTAAAAGAGCCGTAGCCTTTTATCTCCAAAGAACTAAGCCACATAGAAAATCTTCTCAGCTTTTTGTGGCTTTTGGCTCTAGTCATTTGGGACTTCCAGTTTCCAAAAGAACTCTGTCAAATTGGATTGCAGATTGCATATCCTATAGTTATCAGAGTAAAGGACTTTTTTCTCGAGGGCCATGTCACAGCTCACAGTGTGAGAGCAATGGCAGCCTCAACGGCTAACCTTTGTTCTGAGTCCATTGATGACATCTGTAGAACAGCCACTTGGGCTTCGGTACATGTCTTCACAGCCCACTACTGCTTAGACAAGGACTCCTGTCGGGATGCCTTGTTTGGCCAAGCTGTTCTTCAGCATTTCTTCCATACTTAATACAACTCCTACCCACCATCCACAGTTTGGATGCCAGAGGTCCATAGGAGGAAGCATGACCCATCTCACTTGGGTTCGCAGCTTGCTGGGGTCACCCCTTGGCATCTTTTAGCTGGGGAGTCCCCATATGTGAAGACTACATTCCTGCTTGTTCCTGGAGATAGAGTAGTTACTCACCTGTAACAGGTGATCTCCGGGAACAGCAGGAATTTAGTCTTCACTACCCACCCACCTCCCCTAGGAGTTGTTTCTATCTATCTTTTTCCACTTCTCTCCTTTGGTCTCAGCTATAAACTCAACTGAAGTGAGAGAGGTACAGAGGCGGGAAGGCAGCACGCATGCGCTGTGGGATGCTCCCAAAAGCCGTTCCTATTGGACGCTAGGGAGCGTTCCCGCGCAGGCTTCGTCGATACTGACGATACCCATATGTGAAGACTAAATTCCTGCTGTTCCCGGAGATCACCTGTTACAGGTGAGTAGCTACGCTTTCTTGTCTAACGATGTGTGGTATAGGAAATCTGGTGCTGGTCTCGTGAGACGAGAACATGAGACTAGCACAGGAGACTATGGGGGGGGGGGACCAAGGAAGTCACAAGCATTGGCTCTGAAGATGCCCACTGCAATATTTATGGTGCTGCTCTTTTTTGGATAGGCTCCTTATTGTGTTAATTTTAGAAGCTGGTGTCGTCATGATGAGGTAGATTTGCATTATTGGTCTTCAGTGACTTTTGTAGGATTTTGTGTTAGTTTACAATTGGCCTGGTACTGTAGAGGCTGTTAATGAGATGACACTGGAATCAAATATTATTTTTCTTGTATGTTGGGTTCTTTGGTGAAATGTCCTAGTTCTGCTCTGCACCTACTGTTGGAGGAGGGATTTCGCTGGACGCAAAATAGATGTTCAAAAAGAAAAAGACAGAACCGTAGCACAGTTTCTAACACCAAAATATTATTAGTTATAACTTATTTTGATGTTAGAAACTGCACTGTGGTTCTCTTTTTCTTTTTGTCCCTTGGCATGTGAGCACCTTACAGCTCTGTTTTTTTGGAGAACATATATTTACAGGTGTTAGTATTTTTTTTTTAATCTTAGAGTGCCAGGCAGCTACAATTTCTGCTGCAGTTTAATTATATAGCCTGGGAATATGTTTCTTTCCTATTTTCTGGCAAAGCAACTGAATGAAAACATCTGCTCCCTCTTTGAGTATCTTGGGGGCGCCAACTCATCCCTCGCCTATTTAATATACTGACTTCCTATCCATCTAGTATTCTTTTTTTAGATAACCTTAATGGATATGCAAATGATATACAAACATGTCACCCATCTTTTGCCCCCCACCCAGAAATGAAGCAATCAGACTACGCCCATGAGGATTCTGTGTAAATACTTGGAAATGACCAAGATCTTTTGCAGGTGGGATCATTTGTCCTTTTTCAGTGGTCTGATGAGGGGAAAGCTGCTTCAAAAGCTATGGTAGCTTGTTGGATTAAGGAGGTGATTTTGGCCTCCAACATTGTCCACAGCTGGGTGGTTTTAAGGAAATGGAAAGTTCACTCTGCAAGGACTCTGGCTTCTTCCTGGACAGAGAATGATCTCATGCCATCTCAGGAAATTTATGAAGCAGAAGCGTGGTCTATTCTGCATTAATTTGCTCATCATTGGACATTCGAGCTCATCAGAATGCAGTGTTTGGAGAGGTGTTGCATGCTAGTTTGTCTGTGCCTTCCCCAATAGGGACTGGAGGGATGAGAAGAAAGGAGAAAGCCAATCTTACCCGCTAATTTTCTTTTCCTTGATTCTCTTCAGTCTAGTCCAGTCCAGATACCTTCCAAAGGCTTCTCATTCTGTGCCTTCCATTTAAAGGCGGAATGCTAAGAGTATGAGCTGCACCACTTCCTTGTTTGCCTTCAGCTGTTACAATTTTCCAGTGGAGGCCTTCAGCCTCCTCCCGGTGGTTTCTAGTGCTTTTGTTGGGGTTTTAGAAGGCTAACCTTGTTATTCATCTTTGTTACATTAATACTGGCTAGCTGTGGACTGCACAGGACCCTTCTAGGGTGGCATCAGCAAACCAGTGGTTCTCAATCTCTATCTGCAGTCAGGAGGGCATAAACCAATACACATGTACACTGAACTGGAAATATTCAAAGAAAGAAAATTAGCTGTTAAGATTTTTTTTTCCTTTTAAATGTTTTTGTTGCACATGCACAGGACAGCACATTGCAGTGGTCCCACACCTGATCTCAGTTTCTCTTTTTTCCAATGACCGAGTCAGACATGCTTCAGATGACTCTGGGGGACTGAAATTGAGTAACATGGTTGGTGGTGAAGTTAACCAGGTAAAGATATGCTCAGTGGTACTTATCTGGTTAAAATGGCACCGAATATATTCAGCTTAATTTGTCATTTGTCCTGCCAACTTTTTCCCTAGGCCACATAACTACAAAAATGAAACAGCTTTCTGTACTTTGAATAATGAAGTAGCTGCCATTTTCTTTCTGCTGCAGACTTAAGTGCTTAGAAGGTCAACCCCTTCTTCATTCTGTTGACCTATATACTTGGCAATGCTTCAACAAAATTCACCATTTCCATTTGTGTAGACAATGTTTTTGTTGTACACAATCATTACTGATGTTAGGTGAACATGCTAAGGCCCACCACATTAAGGCCATCATGATTGTTGCTAACATAAGGTCTGCCTCCCTGCAGTGTGTGGTTCAGTCCATGCATTCACATGACATTATTGTAGACACAGCTTGAACCATTGTCCCCCATGACCTTTTTGAGGAGTAGAGTTGAATTCATTCTCTTCCATGTTTATGATGTCATTTTTGTTAATTTTCTTTAGTAGGACAAAAACCTCAAATGGACAGGTCTTCCTGACAAAACAAAATGTTCCTTATTGATGACTGTCTTCAATATAAAAGGAGTGAATATCACAACCCTTAGCTAAATGGTCCTACTTGTGTGACATGGTGAATTTTTTCTTTTAAAAAAAAAAGGCAAATCTGCTTACAATATAACAAGTATTCTTTAAAGAAAGTCACTCATCATTCACACAAACCTACTCTCCTAGAAAAACATTTTCTCTCCCTTTTGTAAGCTTGACTATATGAGAACCAAGAGCATGTGTGGGAAGTCCTTTATTATACTCCTACCCGTGCTGTGTATGCTTCAGCACCAACCATGCTATAAGGTATTAAATGTATTTCCCTTTTCATATTTTATTTAACTCGATTGTGTAGATCCACTTTTCTAGTTTTGCTACTACAATTACCTTTGGGTTATGACTTGTTACAAAGGTCTCCAGTGTTTTGGCTTGATCCAGTTATTGGATTTTATGGCGTTTAGACCTAGCTGCAGGATGGATACACATGGTGAACTGCTACAAATATCCTGTGCCTTCCTTCGAATTCCCTTTGTCCTATGGCTACTTCACTTAAATGCCATATTCTCCTCAAGTACTTACAGTGGCTGACCATCTAGGCTATCTTTAAACTGATGCATTCAATGCTGCCTGCTGCTTGCCTCGTAACAGTGCTGCTAAGTACTAAACCATTTCCTCTATGATGATGTGCTTTGAACGCAGAGCTTCTGGCATGCTGTCTCACTGGAGAAAGAGTTTGGAGGCTCGGCTATAAAAATGGATTTCCTTTTTCCTGTAGTTTTCCCACCACTGCCATTTAGTGTTTCACTGCCACATTGAGTTTCCAGCCTAGGATCAATGCCCTCCTTCATACTGAACTGGAAAAAGTGCTGCTTCTGCAAATAATGCTGCATGCCTCTGTTGGTAAAATGGCCCATCAGCTTCTTTCTACTAATTTGCTTCCTACAGTAATTGAATTCTGCATACTGCAGATCCTCAAGCACTCTAGAATGCCTCCATACCTCCGTCATTTTATGAGACTTCCCCACTAATTCCTTCGAGGGAAGGACTGCTGCTGCTGCTGTGGCACCTGAGGCAGAAGATGGATGAGATGGTGAAAGACCAGTGACATTCTTCCCACTGTCTTCTGTACCTGCATGGGGATTCTTGGCCCTGCTACTGCAAATATTTTCTGTCTCGTCACCATTTAGCATGCTAACAACAAGATCTTCAAGACCCACTTCAGCCATTAAACTTTCAATATCTGATAGTCATTTCTTTGTCATTGTCGCCCTTCCAACCCCTTCCTCTTCTGTTGCTTTGCTGTTAGGATTCTTCCCGCTTTTCTAGGTCTCATATTGTGATTAACTTGCATGGAACTCCTTCTGTCCTGTCACCAGGTGCTGCAGTCTCAAAGTGATCTTTTAGTTTTATATGTTGCTTTTTGTCCCTATTGTTGAGAACAGCCAACTGACCTGGTTTCATTATGGAATATCTAGAACCCATCACATGCAAGCCTGTGCAGTAAAGACCTCTAATGTTTACCAGAAAGCCCTGGAAAATGTGCTCCTCTTTACAGTACTGTCAAGTGACCAATTTTATGAAGTGGTGAGCAGCTGACTTCAAAGTGCACCTGTTACAAATAAACTGATATTGCTTTCTCTGCAGAGACTTCATTCCACTCACAACCTTATAGAACTGCTTGCAGCAAAGCATCCAGGGATTTCACCTACTTTGCGTGATGAAAGACTTAAAGAGGAGGTAATGGTCATTTATTGCAAATGGAACTTAACCATCATAAAATGCTTTGTTGTTCAAGACTTAATTTCTGGAGGATCGGCTGGAACAGAGTTGCACCACATCTTTGCAGACTTCAGAGCAGTATGTTGCTCTGCCCTATCCCTTCACTTCTAGGAGTCTGCAGGGGATGGGAGGGGAGGGGATGAGTCTGGAACAGAGTAGAAAACAATCACTCTATATCCAGCCCCTCTTCTTCTGTTGCTCCTGCCCCTGGCCTGTCCTCTCCCTCTCTCAGCTTCACAGTTCCACCTCCTTTTTGTCTGCAAATTAAACCCTGCAGCTGCTATATTGTTAACCAGCTTAAATATTTTCTGAACAAATAGAAATTCAGCTGAGTAAAAAATATTGTAAGCAATGCCACTTAATTGGACTAAACCAGGGATTTTCAACCCAGTCCTCAGAGGACACCTAGCCAGTCAGGTTTTCAGGATAAACACAATGAATATGCATGAGACAGATTTGCATACAAATGGAAACAGTGCAGGCAAATTTCTCTCATGCATGTTCATTGTGGTTATTCTGAAAACCTGACCAGCTAGGTGTTTCCCAAGGACTGGGTTGAGAACCCCTGGACTAAATTAATACTTAACTTGCTTCATCAGGTTTGTGCAAAATAAAGTGTATGAATATGTAAGTACATGAATGTAAATTGCCTTGAGTTACCAATGAAAAAGCATGAGCTAAATAATAATTTTAAAAGAATGCCATCATTGCCCTTCCCGTTTTTAATGAGATACTTAAAAAATTTTAAATATAAAGTCTGGTCACCTTGCTTTTTACCTCTTCAGTCTTGAAAACCAAACTTGGGTTTCTTGTGCACTGGCATTGACCCATAAGGCACTTTAATACTAGCTTTAATCTATAAATGACCATTCCACACTTTATTAGCCAATCTGGAGCTAACAGAATGCAAAAGATTCATTTCAAGTTGTATAAAAACATAAAAAAGTTCATCAGAATAGAAATCTGATATTTCCATACAACTAGGCCACAACATCATCTATCTGTATTCATGTGCTTACTAATCCCACTTTGTAACCTGAGGATTTTGCTTGAATTGGGACTCTGAAGAGTTAACGTGCCTTATTTTATATTGCTATTTTATCTGCATTTAGGCTCAGCAACTACAGCAGACTTATATGAGTAAATCAAATGCAGAGATTTCAGAAGCATATCAGGCCTTGCAACCAGTGGTACAAAACAGTCGTGAACTTCTGAGAAAGGCAAGTCTACCATGCACTTTTTTGCATACTGTTTGTCTATGCTTTTATTTGTTAGTTCTCAGAGAGCTTTACGGTCAAATTATCAGAATTTTCTAATACCCCTAGTGAAATCAACATGAGTGACATTTAATTGAATTTTTTCCATTGCAGCCCCCAGGCTATGTAACTCTCTCCCTAGTGAGAGATGCGTTGAGTTAGATACAGTGAATTTTAGAATAAAACGCTGAAGATATATTGTTTTTTAAATGTTTTAATGTCTAATATGATAAACTTTGTTCGCTTTTTTTTAAATCTGCTTTAATATCTGTAAATTTGTATTGATGTTGCCCACTCAGAAATTAATGATGAATGGGCTACAGATACTAATAAATGAAATGAAATTATACTTTGAAAGTGCAGTGTAGTCAGAATGCTTTTACAATTGCAAATCTTTTGATGGAAGACGCTTATGCGAGTAGTAACTTTTCAGTTTTGGTTCTGCCTTTCTTGATTCGTTTGTTACTGAATAAGTTGTCCTTGAATGTTCTTTGTCAAATTGTCTTTCTTTATTGCTCTAATCCTTTCTTTTGTAGAGTATTGTTAATAACATTATATTGCTGTCATCCTGTCTGTTTTAAAGTGCCACCACTAACTTGACTCTTCAGGATTAGTTCACTTATTTATGAGCTTGCTTCCTTTTAAGGTTTAGTTCTTTTTTTTTTCTAGCTCCTTTTTTGGTCCCACTATGCATTGCAGTATGTTCTCCTATAACACGATAGTTCCGTTCTTGGAAAACCTCACGTTAAGTAAGTTTGCACTATGGAAATAATGACACTTGCCTTTCGTTGGAAATATTTTTATCAAGACAAACAAAATTCTAGCATATAAACAGTCGGTACTGTACATATCACTTGAGCTTTAAGTCACCACTGGCATTGTTACCGAACATCACACTTACACAGTCTTTAGCAGTCTTACATCCTGGAGCATGTTTTTCTGCCCTAGAGATGAAGGTTCTTGGGCATGCGTTTAATATAGACACCCGTTCATTGATACTGAAAATTTGTTCCAAAGTATAACCACCCTCTACTATTAATTTCTGTATCTCTGGTTGAAATTCTTTTGCTGCTTACTCATTGGCACTTGTGTCTTCGTCAGTCAGCTGGAGGTTATGGAAGTTATGGCAATTTTTGAAACTGCTAACCAGCCACTACTGGCGCTGAAGAGAACAACTTCTGCAGGTTTTGGAGATTGCTTCTTTAAGGTTATTGTATACAGCAAGTGCTTTCTGTTTTTATGAGAGGTTATTACCAATTTTTCTTTGTTTGGCCTTCAGTCCATACGCTCAGCAATTTCTTCATCTCTTCTTCTTCTCTAGGCCTCATTCTTATTGACATTGCAGTACTTGAAGTTGTTCCAGAGATAGCACTTTCTTTAATTTTTGTGGCATAGTCTCTGATGGTGCACAAGGTAGATTCCTTTATGCCTGTTGCAAGGCTAAGCCCTATGGACCCAAAATCATACCACCCCATATCCAGCCTATCCTTCATATCAAAGGTTATTGAAAAAGTAGCACAGAGGCAACTACAGGACTACATTGATCTACAAGCCCCGTTAGACCCTCAGCAGCATGGATTCAAGCCACGGCACAGCATAGAAACACTACTCACATCCCTTTTTGACAATCTGCTGAAGGGACTGGACAATATAAAAAATTGATTTTTGCTAGTATTCTAAGACATCTCGGTGGCATTTGACACAGTCTCCCACACAATAATGCTAAACAGACTACAGGATATAGGGCTATGCAACAATACAATAAAATGGTTCACATCATATTTAAGCAACAGAACGCAGCAGGTCAGATGTACCCAAAGAAAATCATCACAGTTCCCCGTCAGCCAAGGAATACCACAAGGATCAGCGCGCTCATCCATTCTATTCAACATCTACATCCAACCGATCTGCAGCATTATCAACCGCCATATGTTACAATATTACATCTATGCTGATGACATTATGGTATATGCCTCAATAGACACACTAGTTCCGGATATGGCCCACATGACCCGATGCCTCAAAGATATAAACAACTGGCTCACAAATAACCTGAAAGTCAACTTTGATAAAACGGACGCAATGATCATAACCAGGAACCCCAATTTTAACCGACCTCAAGACATCAGCATCCTCAACCAAATGATACCAATAAAGGACAAGGTGAAAATCTCCAGGAACAAGCAAGAATGAGTCTTCACATATGGGTACGTCGGTTCCGACGGAGTCTGCGCGGGAACGCTTCCCAGCGTCCAATCAAGAGCTTTTGGAAGCATCCCAGCATGCCTGCGTGCTGCCTTCCTGCCTTTCCCAACTGCCTCTCCTCAGTTTTCGTTTTTCCGTGGAGCCGGCAGGACGTCCTCCTGTCACCGCAGAAAATTCTTGATTTTGTATTTTTCTTGTGGTTGCGGCTGTCTTCCCGACGCCACCGGTACCGCCGGTGTTTTCTTTTCTTTTCTTGAAAGATTTTCCTTTTCCACGGAATATTTTTTCTTCATAGTGTCCCGCGGTCTCTTAGGCCTTTTAGGCCTCTTCTTTTTCCTTCATGGAACCGCCAGACACTTTCTCCAAGAAATGTTCACTCGAAGTCGGTGTCTAACCTGCTTGGGTCCTGACAACAGTTTGGTAAGAAGAGGTTTTCAACATCGAGGCTCCCTCGATACACGGTTGCCCTCCAACTTCGGGGCACCGTCCCCTTCTTCGTCCACACAGGATCAGGTAACCCACAAATAGTCTGTTAAGACTAGCCAGTCCTCGAGTGGTAGGTCTCATGCGCAGCATGTAGATGGCTCCGGCCTTGCCCTCGAGGGCCCACTGGCTTCAAAACCCCGGCAGGAGTCTTTGGTCTCCAAAGCCTATAAGGGGTTTCAGGTTGTTCCTGGGGTTCACCCCCCACAGAACATACCTAAGCCGTGTACGGTGGTGGCATCCGCTTTGAGCGGTACCGATACCCCGGCATCGGCACTGGTGTTGGATGAAACACTCCTCACCAGGGATCGTCATCTGGCGTCCTCTGTACCTTCGGGACCGGTGGATACCCTCCAGATTGACTTTCCATTATCGGTACCAACACCGATACTCCTACCGACGTCGGTACCCTCCAGATGTGCATCGATAGCCTCGCTTCCTTCGATGCCGAGTCTGGAATCAATCTTCAGTCTGGAGGACTGGGTACCGACTCACCTTGGTACCGGCTCTCGACGGTACCGAAGGCTCGGTTCCGATGATTCGGATCCGCAACTCTCGGTTCCCCCGACGCCGATTGAGTTGCCACTGGTTGCCCTTCCTTCACTGGTATCAGACACGGTACCGAAGTTGGTACCGATGTCCTCATTACCTTCACGGTCGGTGCCTTCAATGCTTCGCTTATCAGGCTCTTTGCCCTCGATACCGAGTTTGGAATCGATCTCTAGTCTAGAAGACTGGGTACTAAATAGATTTTGGTACCGACACCGATCGATACCGGTGTTTCGGTACCGAGGATAGCGGCCGGAGGTTTTCGGTTACCTCGGTACCAATTGAACTGTCACCGATGACTGCTCCGATGTCTTTGTCGGGTTCGACTCCGACATCGGTACCGGTATCAGCATCGGTACCGGTACCCGCAGTAGCATCGTCGCCAATTCCTGCCATGCTTTTTTCAACAAGATCACTCCATTCTATACCAAGCTTGGAGTTGATACCTGGCATGGACGATGTGGTAAGGATGGGGGCTGCTCCTGACAGCCAGTACCAGCAACCATCTTTTAAGCATTCCACACTGCACTCTGCAGGATCTTCTATTCCTATGTATTTGGATAACTCTGTGGATGCTCAGGCTAGTTCTTTAGATCTACCCTTTCCAGGGGAGATTCCTGTTTGGGATCCCTCTTTTCAGAGTTTCCTCCTTGATATAGCAAGATCTCTTGCCATTCCTATTCCAGGACATGATCCTGCACAAGGCTCTGTTTCTGCCAAAGCAAAGGACAACATAATGCTTCCTTTGCATCATTCCTTGCAGGATCTCCTTCTAGGAATGTGGGAAACACCTTTTAAGGGTACCCCCACCTCCAAGGGCAACTGATCTTTTATATCAGGTGCCTCCCTCTCCAGGGTTTCAAAAGACTCAACTTCCTCATCATTCCATAGTAGTGGAATCAGCAATGAGGCGGGTAAAGAGTAAGAAAAAGCACTCTTCTTATCTGCCAGGTCGTGAGTCTAAGACACTAGATGCCTTTGGACGTCAAACCTTCCAGACATCTATGCTTTCTGCAAGAATTCTCTCATATATTTTTTATATGAGTCTTTCTCTTGAGGAGGTCACAAAGCAGTTACATCTTTTGACTCCTTTCCTTCCAGATTCTAGGAGTAAAGACTATTCTTCACTGCTTAAGCATATCCAGAATATTTCTTGGTTTCTTTCTCGTGCTTCCCTAGACTCTTTTGAGTCTGTTAGCAGAACTTCTGCTATTGCTATAGGGGCACGACGTAGAGCCTGGCTCCAATCTTCAGACTTGGACAAATGGGCACAACAACGTCTGGGACATACTCCTTGCACTGGAGAAAATCTTTTCAACAAGGAGTCTTTACATCAGGTTACTCAGTTACCCACTGATTTACCTGTTCCTAAGGTTTGTTCTACACCTTCTTCTGTCCCACTAGGTAGGAAATCTCCTACCAAACTTTCTTCCCACAGGAGAAGAAGGTTTTATTCATCACTTGCCCATCATACAAATGTTCCCCAACAAGGGAGGCATCGTCCTGGTCTGAAGAATCCAACCTCTCACCAGGCTCAGCAAACCCAGCATCTGCAGGGTTTCTGATCAATCATCATTAGATGCTTGTGACTCTAAGGTTAGCATCTACAGTTGCTTCTTCTCAATGGAGGCACTCCACCGCTTCATTCTAACCACTACACATGGATCCCTTTCCAAAAGATATCCATTTTTTCTATATTTCTATGAGCTGTCAGGATATTCATGCCTATAGGTCACAGGTTTCTCCTCTTTTTCCTGCTAGGGAAAGAGGTCTAACCACTATCAAATGATAGTTCCTATGCCAGCATGTATCTTTCCTTTCTATAGACTTCCTACTTCGTAAGTCTTCTTCAGCTCCATTCTCTTCACCTTCTTACCAAGTTTTTCCCCTGTAAGAGGGAATTACTTACTGGGAGGCTTTTTCTTCAGCCTCTCTACTTTTCTCACTTTCCAGTGCGGAGTTTGCCTCCTCTGCTCAATCTTGCTTTGGGGCAGCTTATCAGACATGTCCAGAGTTTCCTACTCCTGTTCTGTCTGTTCTTTCTGTTTTTAAACAGTAAGATTCTTTCTGCTGACTTGCTAACAGCTGCCTATGCAGGAGCTTTAATGTTTGGACCACTGGTTCTTGTCCACAAACAACCAGATTGTCCTCCACTAACATTCTGTCTAGTCTTAGTAGTGGATCCAAGTCAGTGCTTCATCTCTCTTGGAGATCATCTCACTACAAGCTTTCTAGATTGTCTTCTATTCTGCCATCTTCATTTTCCTGAGTTTGGCAGCATAGTTGGCAGAGATACTGGCTCTCTAACAGCCAGTTCTATCTCCTCATTCTCCTGCATCATGCTCTCTGCAATCTACAGAGAACATAAGAACATAAGATATGCCATACTGGGTCAGACCAAGGTCCATCAAGCCCAGTATTCTGTTTCCAACAGTGGCCAATCTAGGTCATACGTACCTAGCAGTTTCCCCAAGGGACACAGGTTCCACAATGCTTGTATTGGTTCAAGCATTGATATCCTGGGTCCCTTCTTAATAATGGTTTATGGACCTTTCCTCCAGGAACTTGTCCAAACCTTTTTTAAACCCAGCTACACTAACAGCCTTTACTACATCCTCCGGTAACAAATTCCAGAGTTTGATTACACGTTGAGTGAAAAAATATTTTCTTTTATTAGTCTTAAATAGTTTACCCTGTAGCTTCATTGCATGTCCCCTAGTCTTTCTATATTCTGATAAGGTAAACAATCGATCTACGTTTACCCGTTCCACTCCGTTCATTAATTTATAGACTTCTATCATATCTCCCCTCAGCCGTCTCTTTTCCAGGTTAAAGAGCCCCAACCTTTTTAGCCTTTCTTCATAGGAGTAGCCTTCCATCCCCTTTACCATTTTGGTGGCAAAAGACTGGAAAGCCCACATCCCGCTGCTTTCCACTATGGGCCCTTGCTAGAGAGCATGGTTTTTTTTTCTCCAACAGCTATCCTAGCTGGTTAGAAAAGACTTTTCAGTCATGTCTCCCATGACTAGAAGGTTCTCCCTTCTTTTACTATCTCCTTTTTTGATATAAAGGACATAGGCCTTCTCTTACATGAAAGCTCAAGGAGTTGCCAGTTCCCTGCTTTGGTCCATAGTATTCCCAATCGGGGATATGCTCGTCCTCATGGTAAGAACACATGATACCTTTGCCCTTAATTAGGTCAACATGGTATCTCAACTCTAGGCGTCTTCTGTCTACTTACCATGCTAGAGTCCTGGAAGACTCGGAACTTGCTGGCTGCACATTGACATTGTCCTTTGTTTTTCACGTAACAGTCCTGGTTATTTTTCACTAACTAGCATTCTTGCAGATCATGACCAGGAGGAATAGATTCTCTATATGTCTTAAGTAGGTTCCACCTCCTTGTTGTTAGATGAATCTTTCTTCTCCACATATCCTATGTGATCACTGTGCTGTAGGCATATCTCTGTCTGTTTAATTGCAGACACCCATATGTAGGCCTACATATCCATATTTATTTTTTATGTGTATTTTATGCCCTGCCATATCTCACTATAGATATATTCTTATATGTCTGTCTATCTATCTATATATATGTATCTGTTGAGATATTTTATTATAGATAGATAAGTATGTGGATACATATCTATCTCACTGTCTATCCTCATATAGCTATATGATGCTGACAGAGGGACTTTACCCATACCTATGCTATCTAGCAGATTTGGGGTTCTACAAACACAACCACTCCTGTGGTAGTCACCAATTTTTATACCATAACTTAACGGTTTAGGTACCTCTGAAGCTCTCCATGCCCAATATCTCTCCTAGCTTACCCCAGTTAGGAGAGACATTGTGGATCTTCAGTTAATCACAGGCTTTAACGCCTCAGGCATTTGTCCTCTCTTTTTGGGATACAAGGAGTTCCCACACCCTTTCTCCCCACAAGGACTGTGCCTGTTTGTCCAAATCGGTTAGCCTTCTCTTTTTGCTCCTAGGAGTGACTCACTCTGCCTCCAAAAGAGCTAGGGTTTTTCTCATAAAGCCTTCCGCTGAAGGCCCACCGTTTTTGGACTACCCCAGTTTCCCTACTGGGGTTACCTGTTACCTTTCAAGATTCTGACCTCCACTGGTTTTCCTACAGGATTATTACCTCCACTTAGAGTGAGGTCCTCTTCAAGGTTCCTCTACTAGGTTTCCCAGTAGATCCATGAACCTCCATACTTCTCTGAAATCCTGTCAGGGTAGGTCCATATTGCAATATCCTTTGCAATATTATTGATGACCATCATCATCCACACATGGACTCCATCTCTGCAGTCCTATGCTAGGTTAGCTGTTCCACAGCATCCTTCTTTCTTCAACTCCTACCCTCCATCCTCAGGATGCCTGGTGTTCTGGGAGATAGCATGTTCCAGCCTATGACATGCTGGGACTCCAGGCATCTCAGCTTGGGAGTCCCCATATGTGAAGACTCATTCCTGCTTGTTCCTGGAGATAGCACAGTTACTTACCTGTAATAGGTGATCTCTGGGAACAACAGGAATAAGTCTTCACAACCCTCCCACCTCCCCAGGAGTTGTATCTCTATCTATCTTTCCTTTCCTCTCTCTCTGTCTCAGCTTTAAAACTTAACTGAGGAGAGGCAGTTGGGAAAGGCAGGAAGGCAGAACGCAGGCGTGCTGGGATGCTTCCAAAAGTTCTTGATTGGACGCTGGGAAGCGTTCCCGCGCAGACTCCGTCGGTACCGACGTACCCATATGTGAAGACTTATTCCTGCTGTTCCCAGAGATCACCTGTTACAGGTAAGTAACTGTGCTTTCTTAGGTGTCACACTGGACAGTAATTTAAACCTTCAATCTCATATAAGCAAAACCGCTGCAAAGGCATACCAAAGAATGAAGCTCATCAGGAGACTCAAACCGATCCTCAGCCAGGACCATTTCTGCACTGTGTGCCAGGTAGTCATCACCCCAATACTGGACTACGGAAACTCCTTATTTCAAGGACTGCCTAAACAGGCTTCCCTTCCACTCCAGCTAGTACAGAACACTGCAGTCCGAATATAACTGACACAGCCAAGCACGAGCACATTACATCTATACTTCAGCAACTGCACCGGCTACCAATATCTGCACGGGCAAGATACAAAACAACCGTAAACATATTCAAGATCATACACCTATGCGCAGCAGATATCCTCCACAGTTTGATAACCAGAGACACAGTCAACCAACCCAGACGAACTAACAGCAGCAATAGACTTTGCATACCTGCTGGATACCATAAAACAAAACAAGTGACCTCCAACAAAGCCATATCCCTCTCAGCATTGGCCCTCTGGAATTCCCTTCCGGATGAATTGCGAGTGATAAGTGACCTCAAAGACTTCCGCAAATCCCTTAAAACCTTTTTATTCATGGATGTTATAACCAAACATCCTGAAGACTCTTTACACACTCCTGAATGTACAATAATCTCACCCACTATAGTCCATATGTACGTCGTGTCACCCCTGTTTAATGTTGTCCCAAAATGTGTAAACAACCACTTTGATTGAAGAATAAAGTGGTATACAAATCTGGATAAATAAATCATATTCTGTTCGAAATGCTTCATTCTTTTCCTTGATACTTAATGCTTTCCTTTTGCATTCTCTGCTTGGCTCTTTTAAACCTGGATGCTTGGGCATCTTTTGGGGTGTTAAATGAGTGTGGAAGAATAGCCAAACCATTTGTTTTGAGGTGTGTGTGTACATGCATGCGTGCCTATGGGGTGGAACAGTGTATAAACAAACACGAACATCACACAATACTGTAAGTGCTCCCTAATAGATCTATCACATTGGAGCAAATTCATGCTTTCGAAACCCACGCTATAGGAGAATGTACTGTATTTTATTTTAGTTATCTAACAAGCAGCCTTAATGGATTCACACACAGTTGGATCATGCAATGCTCTTAAATCAATACAATCTCACAAGATGACAGTTTTGGAAGTTTGATACTAGCAAACTGTTAAGCAACCAAAAAACTATGCTGTAGCAAGCCAGTCAAAGCTTGATTTGTTTCTTTTTAAGTTAGTGAAAAGTGATTCTTTCCAGAATGTCAATTCATTTCATCTAACGTTTTCTGGAAAAAACAAGAAGGCCCAAAAGGGGAAAAAACTTTGAAAGAAAAAATATTTTTAAACAAATAATAACAAACAATTACACTGCTCTCAATCTCAAAATATTTTCAAATATTTTCGAGTCCTTTTAGTTAAGAAATATTAATTTCTAAATACAAAACTGTGAATACCAGTTTTCAGGATCATCCCTACATGTATGACCATGAAAGGACAGACTAGATAGGCCATGTGGTCTTTTTCTGTCGTCATATTTCTATGTTTCTATTGCTACGAGGGGACATGGGATGAGGGTGATGGGGGATAGATTCAGGAGTGATATGCGGAAATATTTCTTTACGGAAAGAGTGGTGGATCCGTGGAATAGTCTCCCAGTGGAGGTGGTAGGGATGAGGACAGTAACTGAATTCAAAAAAGCATGGGACAAACACAGAGGATCTCTAAAGGAAAAAAGGGGACTGTTGTAGTTGTTGATATGGAAGGACAGACTAGATAGGCCATGTGGTCTTTTTCTGTCGTCATATTTCTATGTTTCTAATAATTTTGATGTCCATGCTCATTGCTGTTAGCTTTGGGAATTCCCTTCTGTGTGATTCCATTTGAGATTTCTTGTTGGAGAAAGTGAAATTATGTTTCTATAACTTGAGTGCTCTGATAACTGCAGCTCAGTGAATCATAGCCCAGCCAGGGGCATAGCTACCATTGAGCAAATCTGGCAAAACATTAGAGGCTGTCTACTGCTGGACTAGCTTTAAAAAAATAAATAACAGCAGAGGCTGCAGACTGACGCCTCAAGATAGTACCCATCTTGTGATTCTGGGGTCCATCAGGGGCATTCTGCCCTCCTCTGGAATGGCAGCCTGATTTGCATCCGTTGTAACCTGAGCATCTACTTGCAGCGGGTTAAACCACTCAGCGCGATCCTCCTGTGGCAGGGCAAAGGTCTCCTGCCAACTCTTGGCCCTTTCACTGGAGAATCTGGCAGGGCGTACTCCAAGCATACCATGCTCTTGATGATCTCTGGAAGGAAAGCAGTCTTATACTTCCAAACCCCCCCCCCCCACACACACACCAGAGGGGATGAACCAGCTGCTCTTGTTAGCCAGCACACCAAAATTCCAGTCCTGCACTTGCTTGTACCTCTGATATCTTCTCACATACATTGGATCACAAATATCTCTCAATTTCCATAGAACTCTCCACCCACTCCCTGACTGGTGTTCTGAAGGAGATTCCCCACTCCCCATCCCATTCCTCACTACCTTGAGAGAAAAGGTATTATAGGAGCCCATCTTAATTTTGCCATACAGAGCTGATTGACTCTTAGCTATGCCACTGAGCCCAAACACTCGTTCTTGCAGAATGGCATTCAGGTCTATTTTTGAACTTTTCAAAAGAAAAAAATGGTACCTTAGAACCCTTGCTTACCATGAGGTTGCCTGGTTGCTTAGCAACCAGTTCAAAAGTATCCAATTTATGAACCATTCAGATTGGGAGATGGCTTTGTTTCTGCATGTGACAGTTACATGATTCATCTGTGTACATCACTGAACTGCTGCTGTTAGGAGACCCCAATTACAGGTAAGCAATTTCATTGTTTCGGTTCCTCCTTAGAATAAAAAGCATATTTTTTTTTAGTTTCTCTTTCCCCTAGTTCATTTCTCTATTCATGTATTTTGTGATTCCTATAGAGGTATTTATGATCCTTAAACACTAAGGTCTCTTTAGGATTGAAATAAAAATCTGAATAAAAAGGAGGCTCCTAATTCTCATTGAATATCGGGCAAATTATGTATTGCCTGTTGGATAGCCAAAGCATAACTCCTCTCTCCATAAATTAAAAAATAAATATGCAGATAATAATGAGCCATTTAAATCATATAATTTTGGGCTGGGTTAGTCTAACAGGCCTAAACTAAATGTATAGGGCCAACACAGTACTTTCACTACATGCATATTCAGCACCTTTATCTGTATGGTGACCGTGCCAGCTGAATATCAGCCTAAGATGATTTTGGGCAGACTTCTGTTGGCAGTTTAAAATAAATGTTCACTATTTATACTTTTTTAAATTCTGCTGTTTTACTAGAGGCTAAACCATTTTGGGGGGTCAGCAAATAAATGGCATAGATTAGGCCTTTTCCAACACTTACTTTTTTTTTTCTTTTGCTATTTTGTAGTTGCCTTCTTTTTATTTTCTCGCTGGATATTACCACTAAGGTGCACAAGCTTCTTCTGTTCCTTTCTTCTTTCTGCTCTCTGTTGGAAGTTCCTTAGACTTGGTGTTGGGTATTCTGTTATAGTGTCTGTTCACTTGGTTTGGAAGTCTCATCTCTGTAGATAATAGGGAACACTAATGTTGATGATTCACTTTTACAAATGTAGAACTAACTTTTCTTAAATTTCTTATATGATGGCTGACTTTGGGTAGGTGGCATTTCATTGCCGCCTTGCATGGGTGATTGATGTTTTCCAAAATAGTCCTGTGTGCACTAACCAAGGCCAATTTTTGCTACAGTAAAATTATAACCAATTCTAAATTCAGCAAGTTGATTTTGATTTCTTGTATAAACCTTGCAAAACAGCCAGTGCCTCTGCTTTTCAAATTGCACTGGCTGCTGTGCTACTTTGATAAATGCTTCAGTGTTTACAGCCTAGTGTGAAAATTCATGCTTGCTTGTATTAAATAGAAAAGGAAAACACAAAACGGAAAATAAGGTGATACCTTTTTATTGAACTAACTTATACATTTGTAGACTAACATTTGAAGGTAAAACCTTCCTACACAGGTCAGGATTGTATGAACAATAGATGCTGATACCAAAATATATACAGCATTACATAGACAGGAGGGGAGGGGGAAGGGATTGATAGATGGTTGATCTGAAGTGACCAGGCTTTAAATATTTATAGTTTTGATGTATTTGTTGAGTCCTGTTGGTAATCTGGCTATAAATATTTATAGCTTATAATGTGACAGGAAGCCATTGTCTTTGAGTCTTGTCAGGTCTGATTCAAAGTATCTTATCTTCATTTCAAAGGTTTTACGGTCCTGGATAGATTTAAATCTTCTGTCGGGACCCTCGCCATACAATCATCAATGCTGTGCTCTGGCCTTTTCAAGTGTAGTCCAATAGCAGATGTGTTGGGGTAGCTCACTCGCCCACCTTTCGAGCCTCTGGCTACCTGCCACCTTTGCTATCTCTTCTGGAAGGTGGTTTTCCTGGTTGCGCTCACTTCCGCTCATAGAGTTAATGAGCTCCAAGCCCTGGTGGTGGAGGCTCCTTATATCAGGTTCTACAAGAACAGAGTGGTGCTTTGCACGCACCACAAATTCCTGCCGAATGTAGTGTTGCACTTCCATCTCAACCAGGAAGTGGTGCTTCCTACTTTCTTCCCACGATCTCACTCATCGGAGAGAGATGGTCCTTCACACCTTGGATTGTAAGAGGGCTTTGTCCTTCTATATCCAATGCCCTCAAGGCCGCTGCAAAGCTTCTCAGCTTTTCATCTCCTATGACCCCAGCAGGCTGGGGGAGGCGGTGACCAAGCGTATGGTGTCCACATGGGTGGTGGACTGTATCACCCTTGCTTAAGAGCAGGCGAAGCTTCCAGTGGAGGGGCGCATCATGTCAGCACCATGGTGACTTCAGTGGCAAACTTGTGTTCTGTCCCGATGGAGGACATCTGCCGGGCTGCCACCTGGTCTTCAGTCCATACCTTTGCAGCCCATTACTACCTGGAATGAGAATCCTGACAGGATAGTGCCTTCGGCCAGGCTGTGCTCCGTAACTTTTTCGGGGTCTAGGCAGCTCCTACCCTCCGACCCTTCTGTGTTCAGGCTACCAGAATGGTGGTTTCATCGGACACAAGAGTCCTACTGTGCTCTGTGTACGCGGACTATACGATTCCTGCTGCTTGTGGCTCCCCATGAGGGAGCCCCTATGTTTTCCTATGGGCTTTCGGTAGCCTGTAGCTGGGGAGTCCCATATGTGAGGCCTGACTTCCCGCTTGTTCCCGGTGAGAGCGTAGTTACTCACCTGTAACAGGTGTTCTCTGGGGACAGCAGGACAACCCGCCCTCCTCCCCTTGGAGTTGCTCCTTTACCATCCTTTTATTTTTGCCATCTTTTAGGTATGTCATCTCACTGAGCAAGATGGCACCCTTGGGCGGAAAGGGGACCACACATGCGTGGTGGCATCTCCCAAAGGCTTTCTTTGAAAGCTGGGGGGATACTTCCGCAAGGGCTCCGTTTGTGCCAACATCACCCATATATGAGGACTTGATCTCCAGGAACAAGCAGGAATGTAGTTTTCACATATGGGTATCGTGGGTACCGACGGAGCCTGTGTGGGAACGCTCCCCAGCGTCCAATAGGAAAGCTTTTGGGAGCATCCCAAAGCACCTGCGAGCTGCCTTCCCGCCTTTCCCAACTGTCCCTCTCCAGTTCTTCGTTTTCCGCGGAGGCGACAGGTCGCACATCCTGTCACCGCAGAAAAAATACCTTCTATTCTTCTTTTTTGTGGTCGCGTCTGCCTTCCCTTAACGTTACACCGGTACCACCTGTTCTTCTTTCTTCTAAAAAAAAGACAAAAACAAAAAAATCCTTTCTGGAGTCTTTCCAGTAATTTTCTCTTCAGGTGCCACGTGCCATTTTGGGCACTAGGCCCAACTTATTCCTTCAAAATGGAAAAACCCGCTTCAGGTTTTAAAAAGTGTTCTAAGTGTGGCAGTACCATCCAGGGCTTCGTCTTTCTCCCATGGATCTCAGGTAACTAAACATAAATCTAGCCGGTCCTCAAAGGGTAGATCTCCTTCTAGACATCAAGATGCCTCTGGTGTTGCCCTTGAGGGACTTTCAACGGCAAAATTGCCCCGGCGGGAGGCTTTGGCTTCCAAAGCACTAACGGGGCTCCAGGATGTTCTCGAGGCTTCAACCTCGGCAGAACTACTGGTGCCATGCTCTGGGGTGCTGGCTGCTTCATCGGCAGCATTGATAGATAAGAGATTCTTGGCTATTGAACACAGTCTGGCGGCTCTTCTCACAGCCTCGATGCCCCTGAAACCGCTTCAGACAATTCAACCGGTACCGGCACCGACTTCATCGACATCGGCAGGTATTCTACGGGATCGAGTCATGCGTGTCTATCCGGCATCGACAAGTCGGTACTGGACCGCTCCGATGCCGACTTCGATCGGTACTGGTACCGTGCCTTGCACAATCACCCGGATCAGAGATGCTTCGAATACTCGGATGAGTCTGAAGACTCTGAAAGCTCTGCCGATACCAGAGTACTTCTTCCTGAGGATCTTCTCCTCAGCGTAGGATGTCTCCAGCAGAGGATATGTCCTTTCCAAAAAAATGTAAAAAACAAACTATGTACAACTGCAACTCCCAGGGGAGGAGGGAGGGTTGTGAGGACTGATTCCTGCTGCTCCTGGAGAACACCTGTTACAGGTGAGTAACTACTCTTTCTCCAGGACCAAGCAGGAAGTTAGTCCTCACATCTGGGTGACTCCCTAGCTCTGGGCTACCGAGGAACCCAGGCTGAACAAGAGAACTAGCTCTAGTCCCAGCAGCAAAGAAAGGCTTTTCACTGACACACCCTCCACCGGTAGCCCAACGGAGAGCAGGATTTGCCTAAACCTCAAAGAGATTCCGGAGGACTGCTTGGCCAAAAGCACTTTCCCTACGGGACTCCCTCTCCAGAAAGTAATGGGCTGCAAAAGTCTGGCTTGAAGACCAAGTTGCAGCCCTGCAGATGTCTACCAAGGGTACAGAGCGGAGATGAGCCACTGAGGCAGCCATTGCCCTGACATGGTGGGCCGTGACCCTATGCTGCAAAGGAAGGTCAGCCGCCTTGTAAGCCCAGGTGATGCAGTCAGCAACCCAGATGGACAAGGTACGCTTGGACACAGCCAACCCCAACTTATTTATTTACATTCTCTTATATACCGCGCTATTCTGCATCAGTGCGGTTTACATTGAACAAACTGAAATTACATTGAACAGGGCATTATAACTTGGAGCTAACTATTTTACAGGGAACATGGGCTATGGAGGGTTAAGTGGCTTGCCCAAGACCACAAGGAGCACCTGTGGGACTAGAAACCCCAGTCCTTCCGGCCCAAGGTTGCTGTCCTCTAGTGGGATTTGAACCCCCGACCTTCCGGCCTGAAGTACCTTGCCCCAACCACTAGGCCACTCCTCCACTCCAACTTATTAGGGTCAAAGGATACGAAGAGCTGAGTAGCCCTTCTATGTCATTGCGTACGGTCAAGGTAGAAGGATAAGGCCCTCCTACAGTCCAGGGTATGCAGAACCACTTCAGCCTGGCTTGCATGAGGCCTAGGGAAGAATGTTGGAAGAACCACCTCTTGGTTAAGGTGGAAGGAGGAGACAACTTTTGGGAGGAACTTTGGATGAGTCCTAAGGACTACCCTGTTCCCATAGAAGCGAGTGTAAGGCCTATCACAGACCAGGGCCTGAAGCTCACTCACTCGCCTAGCCGAGGTAAGGGCTATCAAGAAGAGCGTCTTCCGGGACAGGAAGCGTAGAGGGCAAGTAGCCATCGGCTCAAAGGGTGGGCGAGTCAGCTGCTGCAAGACCACATTCAACTCCCACTCAGGATCAGGAGGACGGATTGGAGGCTTGAGCAAAAGCAAGCCTCTGAGAAAGCGGGACACCAAGGGGTGAACCGACACAGAATGTCCTTCCACTAGTGAGTGGTGAGCTGCTAGAGCTGAGAGGTGGACCCGAACAGAATTGGACTTAAGTCCCTGATTGGACAAGTGCAGTAAGTACTGAAGCACCACTGGTACAGTACAGGAGAAAGGATCCTCTGTACGTAGCTGACGCCACACAGAAAACCTTTTCCACTTGAGAGCATAGGTTTTCCTAGTGCACTGTTTCCTAGAGGTTAGGACAACCTCCTCAACTTCCTGAGGTAGGCCCCAGGGAGCCAAAACTACCCTTGCAGCCTCCAGGCCATCAAATTGAGAGCTTTGAGATTGGGGTGAAGAAGGGAACCCTGCTCCTGAGAGAGAAGGTCGGGTTACAACCCCAGAGGCAGTGGGGGATCCACCACCAGCTGAAGCAGAAGTGGAAACCAATGCTGTCTCGGCCACCTGGGAGCCACCAGCAGGACCGAGGCCTTGTCCTGAAGAATCTTGAACAGAGTTCGGGCCACCAAGGGCGTGGGAGGAAAGCATATAGGAAGCCCTGAGACCAGGGAATCAGAAAAGCATCTGCTGCTATCCGCAGAGGATGCGGATGCCTGGAGCAGAACTTTAGAGACTGTTAAATTACCTATAACTATCTCCCACTAGATTAGAACATACCATATAAACAGGGAAACAGACAAACATATATTTTTTGTCGGAACGTGCACCTTGAGGAGCAGTTCCTCTTGAAATGTAATGTTCCTTTTTATCTTTTATATGTGGAAGTTCCACCAAATTAGGCCCTGAGAGAGTGACCTCCCAACACCTTTTAAAAAATGCCCAGCTTTAAAGTAAAAAACTAGTTAGCTGAACTGTTCTGAAATATGTCCAGCATTAAAGTGAAAAACTACTTAGCTGAACTGAAGCAATCAGCAAATGTGTCCATGTTCCTCTAGTCGCATTTTCAGTTTTTGAAAGACCATTCCAAGATAACACTTCCGAATAGTATGAGGAACCGTCACTGATCCAGCTTTATTCAATACTTCTCTTCAAACCGAGTATGGCAACAATATCGAGAATGTCCATCTCAATTCATGTAACCCAACGTTGCGTTTGCGTTTCAGGCCAAAGGTATTCCTGGCCCTTCCTCAAACCATGTCGCTCATTACTCTCCCGGAAACTGAACGCTTTTAAATCCACAGAAGTGATCCGAGGATCAACCAATGAGGATCCAAAGGCCCATGGGAATTGTAGTACCCAGCTTTATATAATACTCCACCAATCTAAGGACTGATTTAAACCATTCGGTGCAACAGTATTTAAAGTATAAATCCAAAATTGCTCACGATAACTCAACAGAGTCCCTATCACCACCCCGAGGCTTTAATGGGATGCAATCCAAAATCCTCCAGGGGAGGCCTTGGAGCAGAACTTTGGCAGTTGCTTGTTCAGTGAACTGGCAAACAGATCTATCAAAGGAAGACCCCATTTCAGGAAGATTTCTGAACCACCAAAGGATGCAGCTGCCACTTGTGGGGCTGCAAAATTCTGTTCAACCTGTCGGCCAGGTAGTTGTCCTGGCCGGGAAAGTACACAGCCTTAAGGAGCATGTTGTGCTTGAGGGCAAATGAGCAAAGGTCCTGAGCCTCCCGACAAAGGAGTCTGGACCCAGTCCCGCCTTGTTTGTTCACATAAAACATGGCTACCTGGTTGTCTGTCTGAACCAGGACAGATTGATGAGCTAGGGCAGGAGAGAAAGCTTTGAGTGCTAATCGAATAGCCCTGAGTTCTAGGAGATTGATCTGCTGTGCAGCCTCCCAAGGAGACCACAGGCCCTGGGTGCACTTGTTCAGACAATGAGCCCCCAGCCCTGCAGGGAGGCGTCTGTGGTCAGTACCACTGTGTGCCCGGGAATTTGAAAGGGCACCCCTTTTAGTAGATTGGGTGGGTGCAGCCACCAGCTGAGGGAGTCCAGAAATGGTCTGGACACCCTTATTCTGTCTCTGAGGCTGCCTGTGGCCTGTGACCACTGACTCCGAAGGCACCACTGTGCAGGCCGCATATGGAGCCTGGCATTGGGGGTTACATGAACTGTCGAAGCCATGTGGCCAAGCAGCCTCAGGCAGAGTCTGGCGGAGACCACTGACCCGCTTAGAAACTGATTTGCTAAGTCCATCAGTCTTTGGGCCCTGTTTGCTGGCAAGAATGCCTTTGCCAGGACAGAGTCTAGCCTTGCCCCTATGAACTCTAAGTTCTGGGAGGGGGAGCAAAGTGGATTTTGCGAAGTTTATGACAAATCCCAAGCTTTGAAGAAGAGCAATAGTACTGAGGGTGGCCTGTCGGGCCTCCTGGCACGTCTGACCTCTGATGAGCCAGTCGTCCAGATAGGGGAAGACAAAGATGTCTTGATTTCTCAGGTAGGCTGCCACCACTGCCAGCATTTGGTGAAGACTCTGGGAGCGGAGGTTAGGCCAAAAGGCAGTACTCTGTACTGATAATGGTTTCCTCCCACAATGAACCTGAGGTACTTTCTGTGGTCTGGATGAATGAGGTTGTGAGTGTAGGCATCCTTTAGATCTAAGGAGCATAGCCAATCTCCCTGCTGGAGGTAGGGCAGAAGTGTTCCAAGAGTAAGCATCTTGAACTTTTCTTTCTCTAGGAACTTGTTTAGGTTTCTGAGATCCAGAATAGGTCGAAGGCCACCGGTTCTTTTGGGTACCAGGAAATACCTGGAGTAGAACCCTTGACCTTGCAAGTGGGGAGGCACAGACTCCACCGCCCTGTCCACCAACAGACCTTGGAGCTCTTGGAGGAGAAGTTCTGTGTGCAGGGGAGGCCTTGGAGGCTCCCCTGGAAAGTATGGCGGAGGCAGTTGGTGAAAATGTAGTGCATAGCCCCTGTGGACTATGTTCAACACCCAACTGTCCCCAGTTATGTGGGGATAGCGATTGGAAGGATATTCTTTATTAACAGTAAAAGCCTATGGCCCGACACAGGCCGTGTTTCGTTGCCTTCTTCAGGGGCAGGCTACATAAATAACAATAAACAAATGAGTTTACTACAACCATATTACTAAACCATAAAAGATACATCATACCTAAGGATGCTTATGAAAGCTTAATATCATAAATACATTAATACCATAAATACATTAATACCATGTAAAACACGTGTAAAACATTTATAATCAATCATCATAAATAAATAAATAATTATATAAATCAATTAAAAGATCAGCAGCAGCACTAAAAGATGCTAAGACAGACATCTTAGACAAAAAAACATCAATAATATAAAATAAATAAATAATGAGCTAAATCGTCAAAAGATATTTAAAAGAATAATCCAAATCTGAAACGTCATAATATGCTAACATGGTGTTAAAACATAAAAACAAGAACATCATAAAAAATTAATAAATGAATAAATAACTTCCATACCTTCATAAACAATCATGCCTCCATGGTGCTCTATTCACTAAGAGGGACAAGGGGAGAATACCATATGGATAAGTGTATCATATAACTTTCAATTATTTACTGTGCCTATTATTCAGATAAATTTCAGTGGGATAGATATTACACCTAAAGTTTATTACCTATGAGCACGATGATGTTCATTCAGAAATGATATCTCCAAAAGGACGACAGTGACCTGTTGCTAAAAGGAGGAAGGACACAGAACTTATTCATTGCAAAATAATATCCAGTCCTAATTTGCCTCATGTTATATCAAACCTTGATGTAGTAGCCACGTGAAAAGACACATTTTTACAAGGACATGTCAGCGCTCATATATTCTTATCTAACACATAAGAATATATGTGCGCTGACATGTCCTTTTATTTCACCATACAACACCCAGCTCAGACACTGCAGATTTTCTAGTTACTTCTTAGTTGCCTAATTTTTGTTATTACCGTCGATCAGTATGAATTTACAAGATCAGGGTGGATCGGGAGTAGCGATCATCACATCCATAGTCTGTTACACGAAGCTTGTAAAAATGTGTGACGGGGCTCTTCCGGAGTCGATAAATCGAATCGACCCGCTTGCTTAGAACCTGCGCCGAGGCCGGTGCCTCCCACATCCGGAAGAGGAACCTGGACAGTAAAGGCCTCCTTCGGAGGAGAGTCGTACTGCAGGGCCTCGAGCTTTTCAGCTCGAGGCTCTTCCTCGGGGTCCGCCGGGATAGCCAATGCGGTGGCCATATCCCGGACAAACTCCGAGAACCGGGTATCCTCCGGAGGGGATCTACTCCGGGGCTCAGACTGCGGTGAGTCTGACAGGATGCACCGAGTCTTGAATGTGTCGGGGGACTCCTCATCCTCCGTCTCCCAGGCGGACTCGTCCGACGAGGAGTCAGGATCCGACCCCGCGGGGCCCTGGAGCACCCGAACGGGAGGTCGAGGGAGACAGCGACCGAGGTCGACCTCGAGCCATCATGGACTCGAGTATCGGCTCGGTCTCCGGGGTCGACTTCGATGTCGATGTCCCGGTGGTCGGGGCAGATGCGCCAGACAGGCTGGCCATCAGTGCCCGCTGCTGCTCCATGAAGGCAGACAGTCTGCTCTCCAAGGCTGTCATCCTGAGACTCAGCTCGGGAGACACAGCAGCCACCGACTCGGGCCCCAGCGGCGCCGGGCCCGACGTCGGCTCTCTGGGAGGAGAGTCCTCGAGGACCACAGGGCTTACGTGTCCAGCAGACTCCGGCTCCACGCGAGGAACTTTGGCAGGCTTCTCTTGTTCCACGGGCCCGGGGCGACGGTCAGGGGTCTTAGACCTGGCCCTCGAGGAGCCATGGACCTCCGACGACGACGCCCTCACGAGCCGCTTCTTCCTCTTGCGTTCCCGGTCAGGGTACCCCCTGTCCGAGGAGCCCCGACGGCGCTCGGGATCCGAATCCCGAGATGTCGAGGCCTCAGACGAGGTCCAGGCCCGGCCGGAGGCTGAGTCCGAGAAAGCCTTTCTTTCTTTCTTTATTTTATTTTATTTATTTATTTATTTAACATTTCTTATATACCGCTTTTCATGATATCAAGGCGGTTTACATTGAACAAACTGAAATTACATTGAACAGGGCATTATAACTTGGAGATAACTATTTTACAGGGAACATGGACTTTGCAGTGCCTTGGAAGACATCTTCCCACATGGTCCACGCGTCTTAGGGTTGTGATCAGGACCGAGGCACCGAAGGCAGCAGTCGTGTGTGTCGGTGAGAGACATCAACTTTTTACACCGATCACACTTTTTAAAACCGCTGGAAGCCATCGGGGAAAAAAGAGTCCCCGCGAGGTCAAAGGACCGGCCTTCCAGGGAAAAGCAAAAAAAGGGCGTGAACGCCAGCCACGAAGGGCAAAAACAAAAAAAGAAGAATCGGGCTCGATACCGGTGTACCGGAACCGGCGTCGAACCGGGAAGAAAAAATAGCGAGAATCGCCGAAAAAATCTAACTTTTATCCAGGATGACAGGACACACGTCCGGTGGGCTTCTTGGAAAAAGAGAGACTGAGGTAAGATGGCACCTTTAGGCGGGAAGGGAACCGCGCATGCGTGCCTGCATTCCCAAAGGCTTTCTTAGAAAGCTGGGGAAATGCTCTGCTGGGGCTTCATCGGCGTCAATGACACCCATATGTGAGGACTGACTTCCTGCTTGGTCCTGGAGAAGGGAATGTTCCTTAAGGAGGTCATAGGAGATTTAGAGCTTATGAGCCCTTTCCTTCCTGATGATAAGAGGCAAGATTACCTCACCCTTGTCAAACATGCTCAGGATGTTTCCAAGTTTGTGAATCATGCAGTCTTTGATTGCTTTGAGTGCATAAGCAGAACCTCTGCCATTGCCATAGGTGCACGTAGGATTGCCTGGCTCCAGGCATCTGACTTGGAAATTTGGGTACAGGATAAACTAGGGAATATTCCTTGCACAGGAGAAGAATCTCTTTGGCAAGAATTGGCAGGAAAAAGCTAATGAGATAGATGCTGACAATATCACTTTGGATAGAATGTCTAAATATACAGCTGATCCTGCGAGGATAAAATCCTCTAAGAAACCATTCTTCAGTAAGAAGAAGAGGTTTTATCCTCCTATACCCAGCAGGGGCATCGTTTAGGTCAGTCTGCCCAAAAGGGACAGCAGCAACAACCTAGGCAAAGAAAGACAAAAGCAGTTAAGCCTCAACCGGCTCAGCAGACTCAGCCTTCGCAGGGGCTTTGACTCCTATCTAGAGAACATTGCCTTCTTGGCCCTGAACGGCCCAGAACCCTCCACCATCCCAGGAAGGTTGTCATTTTGCCCCCAGATGGGGTCAGATAACAGCAGAAAATTGGACTCTCTATTGTACGAGAGGGGTACAAGCTTCATTTCCTCAGCATGCCCCCTCCTACAATGGTAAGACAGTTCAATTCTCAGACCTCTCTCAATGACCAGTTAGGTCAAGAGGTCACTGTGCTTCTTGCCCAAGGGGCAATAGAAGAGGTGCCCATTCCCCAACGGGGTACAGAGTTTTACTCCCCCTATTTCCTTATTTCAAAGAAAACAGGAGGACACAGACCCATTTTAGACCTCAGAGAATTGAACAAATTCCTGTTCAAAGAGAAGTTCAAAATGATTTCTCTAGGAACTCTGCTGCCATACCTTCAGAGTCAGGATTGGCTTTGTTCTCTAGATCTCAAGGATGCGTACACATATGTTCTCATCCACCCAAGTCACCGAAAGTTCCTTTGCTTTCTGTTTCAAGGGAAGCACTACCAATACTGGGTTCTTCCCTTTGGCCTGGCCTCTGCACCAAGGGTGTTCACAAAATGCATGGCTGTGGTGGCAGCATTTCTCCGCACCCTGGGAATATTCGTCTTCCCTTACTTAAACGACTGGCTCATTTGAGCCCCTTCAGAACCAGAGGCCAGGGTTGCTCTCTCTCGCACAATGCGCATCCTTCAGTATTTTGGACTTGTCATAAACTTCCCAAAATCCAACCTTGCTCCCACTAGGTCCCTAGAGTTTATAGGAGCTCTGCTGGATATCAGACAGACAAGGGCCTTCCTGCCACAGCCCCGCTGCCTTCACATTGTGCAGTTAGCTTCCCAACCAGTGCTAAAACCGCACCTCACTGCTCGGGAAATGTTACAGTTGCTAGGCCACATGGCATCCACCATGCATGTGGTTCCTTATGCTTGCCTCCATATGAGGGCAGCCCAGTGGACTTTATCCACTCAGTGGACTCAGGCGTCAGGTTGCCTGTAAGACAAAATAACAAACTCAGATCGCCTTATTTTGTTCCTCCAATGGTAGCAGTCACACCAAAACCTTCTGGTGGGGTCTCCTTTTCAGCAACCCCCACCCCAAGCCACTCTAACAACAGATGCTTCACAGGTGGGTTGGGAGCTCACCTGCAGGGCCTCTCTACCTAGGGTACCTGGACTCCACAGGAGGCCTATCTACACGTCAGTCTCCTGGAACTCAGAGCAATCTTCCTTGCTCTTCGAGTATTCCACACCCAGCTCAGCTACAAAGACAGTTCTAGTTCAAACGGACAATCAAGTAGCCATGTTCTATGTGAACAAGCAGGGCGGAACAGGCGCTCTGTCACTCTGCAACGAAGCTTTGCGACTATGGACCCTCGCCAGAGAGCATCAGATTCATCTCCTTGCAGCGTATCTTCCAGGCATTCAAAACTCTTGGGCAGACAGACTCAGTCGAGTTCTGCTTCCACACGAATGGTCTCTCTATGCAGACTAGGTGACCAAAAGTTTTCAAATTTGGGGTTAAACCGGACATAGACCTCTTTGCAAGTCCGCTGAATGCCAAACTTCCCCAGTTCTGTTCCAGAATTCCGGCTCAGGGTTGTCAGGCCAGGGATGCTTTCCTTCTCCATTGGGGTCAGGACTTCCTGTATGCCTTTCCACCCATTCCCCTAATTCCAAAAACCCTGTTCAAGCTTCAGAGAGACAGAGGTCATATGATTCTCATAGCTCCATGTTGGCCACGGAAAATGTGGTTCCCTCTGCTCCTACATCTCTCTCAGGCTTCGCCACTGGAGTTAGGATCCGCTCCAAATCTCCTTTCTCAAGAGCACGGGATGTTGTGGCATCCCAATCCCCAGTCTCTGCATCTCAGGGCCTGGTTGCTGAAAGCCTAGACCTTCACGGTCTTAACCTTTCCCAGCAGGTAAAGGATATTCTTTATGCTTCCAGGAAGCCTTCCACAAGACGCTCTTATGCATTTAAGTGGAAAAGGTTTACCACATGGTGCTCGTAGAAGGGTCTTAACCCTCTTGCGATATCTCTGGAATCATTACTGGAGTATCTCCTTCATTTATCAAATGCAAGGCTTAAGACCAATTCAGTCAGAGTTCATTTGAATACTATTGCAGCTTCTTTCAAGCCTCTAAATGGACAACCTATTTCCTCTCATCCTCTCGTAGTGAGATTTATGAGAGGCCTTCTTTTAACTAAGCCTCCCATTAAGCCACCACCGGTGGCATGGAACTTAAATCTGGTTCTTGGGCAGCTCTTGAAACCACCCTTTGAACCATTAGCCACTACCTCTTTGAAATTCCTTTCCTGGAAGGTCATTTTTCTTATTGCAATCACATCAGCACGTCGCATCAGTGAATTGCAAGCGTTTTTGGCTGATTCTCCTTATACAAGGTTCCATCATGATAAGGTAGTCCTTAGGATTCATCCACACTTTATGCCAAAGGTGGTGTCACCTTTTCATTTAAACCAAGCGGTTTACCTTCCTGTATTCTTCCCAAGGCCTCATGCCTCAAATGCAGAAAGGAATCTTCATACTTTGCAAAGGACACAGCAACATAGAAAGTCCTCTCAACTCTTTGTTGCTTTTGATCCTAGTCATTTGGGACTTCCACTCTCCAAAAGAACATTGTCCAGCTGGATTGCACAGTGTTTATATTTTGCCTATTAGAGTAAAAACCTTCCTCTTGAAGGCCATGTCACAGCTCACAATGTGAGAGCCATGGCAGCCTCTATGACTCATCTTCACTCTGTGTCTATCGACGACATCTGTTGAGCAGCTACTTGGGCTTCGGTTCATACCTTCACAGCCCATTACTGCTTAGACAAGGACTCCCGCCGGGATGCCTTGTTTGGTCAGGCTGTTCAACACCTGTTCCATACTTAATCAACTCCTACCCACCATCCCTGTTAGGATGCCAGATATCCATGGGGGGAAGTAGAGCCCTTTCACAAGGGCACACGACTTCTGGGGCCTTCTCCCTGGCATCTGCAGCTAGGGAGTCCCCATATTTGAAGACTATATTCCTGCTTGTTCCTGGAGATAGCATAGTTACTCACCTGTAACAGGTGATCTCCGGGGACAGCAGGAATTTAGTCTTCACAACCCACCCACCTCCCCTAGGAGTTGTATCTCTCTATCTCTCTCTCTTTCTCTCTTTCCCTCTCTTTGTCTCAGCTTGAAACTCAACTGGAGAGAAACAGTTGGGAAAGGTGGGAAGGCAGCACACAGGCACTGTGGGATGCTTCCAAAAGCTTTCCTATTGGATGCTGGGGAGCGTTCCCACGCAGGCTCTGTCGGTACCGAGGATACCTGTATGTAAAGACTAAATTCCTGCTGTTCCCGGAGATCACCTGTTACAGGTGAGTAACTATGCTTTACAGGTGAGTAGCTACGCTTTACTGGCTGAAAGTGAAGACTATCTGAAACATTTGCTTCTCAAGATCAAGAAACAGTCTTAAAATGGGCCTGCACCTTAATATAAAGAAGACAAAGATCCTGACAACTGGCTAGAACATAACATAAGAACATAAGATGTGCCATACTGGGTCAGACCAAGGTCCATCAAGCCCAGTATCCTGTTTCCAACAGTGGCCAATCTAGGTCACAAGTACCTGGCAGTCTCCCCAAAAGACACAGGTTCCTCAATGCTTGTATTGGGTCAAGCAGTGATATCCCGGGTCCCTTTCAATAATGGTTTATGGACCTTTCCTCCAGGAACTTGTCCAAACCTTTTTTAAATCCAGCTACATTAACAGCTTTTACTACATCTTCTGGTAACAAATTCCAGAGTTTGATGACACGTTGAGTGAAAAACGTTTCTCTTATTAGTCCTAAATAGGTTACCCTGTAGCTTCATTGCATGACCCCTAGTCTTTTATATTCTGATGACGTAAGCAATCGATCTACGTTTACCCATTACACTCCATTCATATATAGACCTTTATCATATCTCCCCTCAGTCATCTCTTTTCCATGCTGAAGAGCCCAAAGCTTTTTAGCCATAGGAGTATTCTTCCATCCCCTTACCATTTTGGTGGCTCTTCTCTGTACCTTCTGTAATAATGCTATATCGTCTTTAAGATACAGCGACCAGAATTGCACACAATATTCAAGGTGCAGTCACACCATGGAACGATACAGAGGCATTATAATATCCTTTGTTTTATTTTCCATTCCTTTCCTTATGATAACCTAGCATTTTGTTTGCTCTCTTGACCGCCACTGCACACTGGGCAGAGGGTTTTAACATGTTATCCACGATGAAACCTTAATCTTTTTCCTGGGTGGGGTTCCCAATGTGGAAACTTGCATTATGTAACTATAGTTTGGGTTTTTTTTTCCTAGGTGCATAATTTTGCATTTGTCCACAATAAATTTCATCTGCCATTTGGATGCCCAGTCTTCCAATTTATCAAGATCCTCTTGCAATTTTCCACAATCCTCATGGGTTTTAACAACTTTAAATAGTTTTGTGTCATCTGCAAATTTGATAACCTCACTCGTTATTCCCTTTTCCAGGTCATTTATGAATATGTCAAAAAGTAGTGGACCCAGCAGAGATCCCTGCGGTTCTCCACTATTCACCTTTTTCCATTGGGAAAATTGGCCATTTAGCCCTACCCTCTTCTTTCTATCTTTTAACCAGTTCCTGAACCACAATAGTACACTTGCCTCCTATCCCATGACTTTTTAGTTTTGCCAAAAGTCTCTTATGAGGGACCTTGTCAAAGGCTTTCTGAAGGTCCAGATACACTATATCAACCGACTCACCTTTGTCTACCTTTTTATTCACACCTTCAAAAAAACATAATAGATTAGTAAGACAAGATCTTCCGTGTCTAAAGCCATGTTGGTTGTCTCCCATTAAGCCATGACTTTCTATATGTTGAGTAATTTTGTTCTTTATGATGATTTCTACCATTTTTCCCGGTACTGACGTCAGGCTCACCGGTCTGTAGTTTTCCGGATCACCCCTGGAACCCTTTTTAAAACTTGGCGTTACATTGGTGATCCTCCATTCTTCAGGTATTGAAGATGATTTTAGTGATAGTTCACAGATTACTAATAGCAGGTCTGCAATCTCATATTTAAATTTTCAGCACCCTTTGATGTATACCAGGCATGTCCAAATTCAAACAGATCGTGATCTACTTTTTCCGGCCAAAAGTGCCAGTGATCTACCACCATGAAAATTAAGTTTCAAGTTAGTTTTAAATTAAATTTAACCCAATAAAGTTGGAGGTTTTCCTCCCTCCCCATTTTTAATGAACTTTCTGTCATTTACTTGGATGTGATCAGCTGTTAAGCAAATTAAGCAAAAACAAAACAGAGACGAAGATCCAGTAAGAACTGCGAGGGGAAATGGAAAGTACATTTTTTCTTAGTTTTATTGAGTAATAACTTTCTTTAACTTTTATTGAGTAATTTGTGTTAAATTTAGGTTGAGTATTGATCCAGGCTGATCTTGCACAATCTTTAATATTTCGCTCTTGCTCATTAGTGAGACGTCAGAGCCTGCATTTCATACACCAGCTTTTTGAAGTTGGTTGAATATTGCATGAGGGCCAGTCTCAGGGAATCCTGGAGATGTTCATCTGTCATGTTGAAACGTTGTGTGCTCTTTGTCATTTTCAGATGGGAAAACGCAGATTCACACAAATAAGTTGAACCGAAACAGGAGTGTACAGCTTCACTGCATCTTCTCAAGTTGGGAAATTTCTCTCTAGGCACTAGCTTCCAAAACGATTCTTACTCAGCATGGATATTGAGAAAAATGTCATTTTTAAGGGTTAACATTTTGTTTTCAAGAGATGGCTTGTTCAATGAGTAATTTTTACTGATAGCAGCTGCAGTTTCTTTAATGTCCATATCTACTTTGAATGGGTATGACAAGTACTCCACAACTGTTCCAATTTTTTGGAAGTCACAGAATCTATTTTCGATTTCCTGGATAACAGAACAGATTTCTGTCACATTCGTTCTGAAAAACAAAATTTGGATATTGTCCCAGATGGTCCTGCATATTAGGAAAATGAACAAAAGTGTTGTTTGCAAGGTCAGTCATCATTTGCTCAAATTTGCTCTTGTAGGATGAAACTGTACTCATCTTACCAATGCATTTGTTTTTACCTTGTACTTCAAGGTTCATATCACTTAGTTCGCCTGTAAAGTTGGCGAGACATGCCAGATCACATAATCACGCCTCATCTTCCAACTCTGCTTGATCATCTCCCCTCTCCTTCAAAAAACTTCTTATTTCATTCAGCAAATCACAAAATCTTTGCAGAAATTTGTGCCTACTTAGCCACCTTATATCTGTGTGCAAAATGATTTCTGCTGCCCCTTCATCAAGAGTAAGATTGAAAAGCCGTCTTTGAAGTGATCTTCCACAAACTGAATTTACAATTTTGAAAGTGATGTCCATGACAGTCTTTGTATAGAGTCTCTTGCTTGCCAAAACTTGCTGGTGAATGATGCAGTGGTAAGAAAGGAAATCTGGGAAGTCATCATGCTGTCTACAGAGTGCTATGAAACCATTGACCTCACCTGTCATTGCTCTTGCTCCATCAGTAGTGATGGAAACGAGTCTATTCAATGGAAGATTACACTTTGTCACAAAAGAATGGAAAGAACTGAATATTTCCTGACCGGTAGTTCTCCCTTTTAAAGAAATCATTCCTAGTAGTAGTTCTTTAACACTGAAGTCTTCAAAAACCATCCGGATAAAGACTAGGAACTGGGCTATGTCTCTTATGTCTGTAGTTTCATCCAGTTGTAGTGAGAAAGCAATACAATTTGAAACATCCTCCAACAATTGTTCAGTTGTGTCTCCACACATCTTTTCTATTCGCCGCACAACGGTATTTCTTGACAATTGTACATCTTGAATAGCAGCTATGATCTTTCTTATTTTTAAATTCTTCATAAAGATTGTCAGCTGCTTCAAGAATTACAGATTCCCCTTCAGTGAAAGGTTTGCATTTCTTTGCGACCAGGTTTCTGACCTTGAAGGATGCTATAGTTGCATTGACCGAATGTGACCTTGGCTTCGCCATCAACTGTTGCTGAGTAGCCAATTTTGATTTAAGTTCTTTGAGCTTCAGTTTACGAATTTCACTTTTGGGTGGAAAATCAGAATCAAACTTATTGCTATGCAGAGCCTTATAATGACGTTCCAGATGACCCTTTTTGAGCAAGGATACTGGGGCGTTACAAATTAAACAACACTTGTCTTTCACCATGATGAAGAAGTAGTCCATTTCCCATTCATCATGAAAGTGGTAGGTTTTGCTCTTCTTTGGAACATTCATCTTCGTTATACTGTGGTGGTGGCTGGATGTAAGAAGGCCAAATCTGCTAAGTTAGTAAAAACACTGGCTGAATCTGGTCCAAAACTGTCACTGTCCCAAAGTATTAAAGATCAACAGGAACTGAAGACCTCTGGATGATGTGCAATAGAAGGACTGGAGATGCCAAAATCACACATGCAGTTCTAAAAGTAAAAATAAGAATTTATCATACTGGCACCAATAATCAAATACCACCAAACAATCATTAAAAAAACTCACACCTGTCCAGCAAACCAGATAAAATCAAATACCACCAAACAAGTTCAAATAACACCACACGCGATTTAATAAATTCTGCACACAGTGAAGAATCAACGCAAAGGCAAGGCGAAATAAAATTGCAGTATAGAATCACTGCAAAGACTAGGCAAAATAAAATTGCAGAGGCAAGCAAAAGTCACAGTGGTTTGAACCAATTTGAAGGCAAGGCATAGGCAAGTTAGAACAAAATTGGAAAAGCCCGCCAAAATCACCAAATTCTTGACACTTTGTTGAGTTTGCCCGAAAACGTTTAATGAAATTGAACTATAAAGCGATCAACGACCAGCACAACGCACAACTAATACGGCAAGTGTATTCAGGTAAAGCTCGGGGGAATGGATATCGCCCGGTATATAACACACTTCTAAGGGGTGTTGGGACGGGGGCAGGAATGGGTGATTCTGAGAGGCAGGAGACCAAGTATGATGCCGGGCCTGTGGCGTCTCGTCTCGTCGAGGGGGGTGGGGTGCAGGCGGCGGCCCCCTGGGATACCCACAAACTATTGGCACGAAAACAAGTGCCCCAATACACCCGCAGGCAAGATTCCCGCAGGCAGGGAAAAAAGACAGGCAAAGGATCAGCAACGGCGGCAAGCCCTCGGCAGACGACCTGCCGGCACGAGCTCTCTCCTAGCGACGGGGCGAGCTGCTTGAAGAGATGGAGCCAAGTGGGGCTGGCGAGTTACCTCTGACCCCTCCGCGATCTACAGGTAGATCGCAATCTATCTGTTGGACATGCCTGATGTATACCATCTGGTCCAGGTGATTTGCTACTCTTCAATTTATCAAATAGTTGTAATACATCTTCCCGGTTTATCGATATTTCTTTCAATTCTTCCACAGTATCACCTTTAAATACCACTTCAGTCATGGGTTACATCCCTACATCTTCCCCAGTAAAGACCAAAGCAAAGAATTCCTTCAGTCTCTCCGCTATAGCCTTGTCCCCTCTTACTACCCCTTTTGCCCCTCTATCATCTAATGATTCTCTCACAGGTTTTTTGCTACTAATGTACTTGAAAAAGTCTTTATTACTCATTTTTGCTTCCACAGCAAGTTTCTTCTCAAATTCTCTTTGTCTGCCTTATCAGTGCCTTGCATTTAACTTGCCAGTGCTTGTGCTGTTTCCAGTTTTCGTCATTTGGCTCTTTTTTCCATTTCCTGAAAGATGCTTTTTTTGGCAACAGCCGCCTCTCTGACCTCACCTTTAAACCATGCTGGCAGTTTTTTGGACTTCCTTCCACTTTTCTTAAAGCGTGGAATACAGCTGGTCTGGGCTTCCAAGATAGTATTTTTCAACAGCCAAGCCTGATGTACGTCTTTAACCTTTGCAACTGCTCCTTTTAGTTTTTTCTTAACTGTTTTCCTCATTTTATCATAGTCTCCCTTTCGAAAGTTAAAAGGTAGTACTGTGGATTTCCTTACTATCCCTCCTCCAATAATTAAATCAAAGGCGATCATGCTATGATCACTATTGCCAAGTGGCCCCAACAACCTTCTCTCTTGCACTAGATCTGGTGTTCCACTAAGGAGTAAGTCCAAAATGTCTTCCCCTCTGGTCGGTTCATGAACCACCTGCTCCAAGAAGCAGTCATTTATTTCATCCAGAAACTTTATCTCCCTAGCATGTCCTGCCGTGTCACTGACCCAGTCAATACCGGGGTAATTGAAATCACCCATTATAGGGGGTGGAGCTTGCCGCGAAACGAGATGGCTGCCTGAGAGCACTGCTCCTACCCGGACTATAGAATCCTGATCCTTTTCCCCGCCTTTAGTGACCGCGAGATCCTTTGGAAGAAAGTCTACGACGATGGTGTCGTTGAAGCCGGCTAGGCTGGAGTTTCAACAGACGACTGGGTTGGCGGTTAAGCGTTCGAAGCAGGAGGCGGTGTCCCCTCAAAAGATGGCGTCGGAGAAAGAAACTACGGAAGGGGTGCGAGAGATTTTGCAAGAGCTGAGGCTGGTGAAAGAGATAGTGGCGTCTAGCACTGCGATGCTTACTCAGCTGCAAGAGGACATGCAAGAAGTCAAGGAGCGGCTGTCGGATGTTGTCAGATGCTTGCAATATGTAGAAGCTACGGTCGGTAAGCATAAGACATTGCTGGCGCAGATTGGCCCGTTGAGTAAGCGAGTGGGAGCGCTTGAGAATCAAATGGAGGAACAGAGCAGTCGCGCCAGAAGAAACAATGTTAGAATTACAGGCATACCCGAAGGCCGGGAGGGGACGGACCCTATTGCATATCTAGAGAAATTAATACCAGAGCTTTTGCAAGTCACTTTTTTTTTTTTTTAATGCTTTATTTTCGTTTTATAACAACAAAGGCAAGGAAGACATACAGCTAAAGACAGATACATACATAGAATGTGATACATACACCAAAGTAAACCCCTACCACCCCCCTCCCCCCTGCTTCTTCTCTAGAAACTAATCATTCCCGAAAACGGGCGTGTACTGACATTATTGTGGTACAAAACCTAACGGTGATCTGAAACATGATGAGTATACATTAAACAGACATGTCGGAGCAATGAGCAGATTGTACATAATCATTGAGCATCTGCCATTTAGACAAGCGAGAGTGAGTTTGGATATGGGGAATAGCTCTCCGAGATATCTGCTCATATTTACTATATAAGCAGACGAGGTTCCACCATTCATTGGCAGTAATTCGAGAGCTATCCTTCCAATTCCTCGTGATTAAGCATATGGCTATACCCAGCATGAAATCAAGGAGAAAGCGACCCTTCTTAGGAAGAGAGGGGACCTCCGCCACTGAGCGGAGTCCCACAATCTTCCAAGAAAGAGGCTCGTGGAAGTGTAAGATGGATTGAATACGACCCCAGACCCGCCCCCAGTAAACCTGTAGTTGAGGACATTCATAAATAACATGAGCAAGGGTTCCCACAGCAGTATGGCAAGACCAACACTGGTCCCTAGCAGTTGTGTTCCATTTGGCTATTTTTTCTGGAGTATAAAAGCATCTATGTGCAAAAAAGAAGAGAGTTTGGGTAACAGAGGCAGATCGGGAAACCCGCACTACTTTGCTCCAGAAAACGCTCCATTGCACAGGGGTTAAAGTGGTTTGCAGTTCGCGTTCCCAGGCTTGTTGAGCTCTGCAAGTAGCAGTATCGGTACCCTGACATAATAGTTTATAAAAGTTAGAGGCTACCCCATGTGTACTACTAATAGAGTGAATTAGTTCTAATAGCCCGTCCTCAGTAGGGGCAGAGGGCGGCAGGATTTGAGCACTTTTGAGGCAGTGTTGAAGCTGCATCAATTGAAAGTAATGTTTCGCTGGTAACGCAAATTCCTTTTGTAAATCAGTAAAGGTCTTCCAACGAGCTGCAGAGAAGAGCTGTTGGGGTGTCCAGATCCCCCTAGAGTACCAGGGTTTCCATGCGATCGTTTTATTTAGGACTTGAATTCTGGGGTTATTCCACAGCGGGAGTCCGTCCTGAGGACATACGTTTGGGCCCAGTGACAGAATGAGAGTGTTAAAGGCCGCAAGAGTATCGACGATCATTGGGGGATGGCGGGTGTCTATGTGATGGGACATACCGGGAAGATGGATCAACGGAATTGGGCTACTCAACTCCTCTTCTATGTCAAGCCAAACTGGTCTGTTGTCTGTTGAGGCAGCTAGCCATCGGGCACCTTGTTTAAGTAGGAAGGCTTGATGATATCTAAGAAAATCAGGAAAGCGGGTACCCCCTAGTTCCTTCGCAGACTGTAGTTTTTGTTTAGCTACCCTTGGTGGTTTGCCCTGCCAGAGATAACGGACGAGAAGGCCCTCAATGTCTTTGTAGGTGTGTAGCGGGAGTAAGCAGGGCAGCATTTCTAAAATATAGTTCACTTTGGGGACTATCATCATTTTCACGGTTTCTAGGCGGCCCCACCATGTAAGGGATAAGGGAGACCAACGATTTGTGAGCTCACGGACTTTGGAGACTACCTCCTTGGCATTAAATCTAATAGTGTCTTCTAAAGGAGAACAGTAGTGGACCCCAAGATATTTCACCATGCGGGATTGCCAAAGGAAAGGAAAGGCCTGCATGTCAGCCTCATGTACCCAGCGGTTCAGTGGGAATGCTACGGATTTGGTCCAGTTTATTTTATAGCCCGATAATTGCGAGTATCCATCAATCAGATCCAAGACAGCTGGGACCGAATCAAGGGATACGAAGAGCATAAGGCCATCTGCATATGCAGAGAGTTTGATCTCTCTGTGACTGAAGGGGACACCTCGAATACGTGCGGACTGTCTAATAAGGAGGGCGAGGGGTTCAAGAGCTAGATCAAAGAGCATTGGTGATAGGGGGCAACCTTGACGCGTGCCTCTTTGGAGATTAAAAGGCCGAGACTTAATGGCATTTACACAAATACTGGCAACGGGTTGAGAATACATGACTTGGAGGTATCTGAGGAAGCCCTCCCCAAAGCCATACCATCGGAGAACTGCAAATAAGAAGGGCCATTCTAGGCGATCAAAGGCTTTTTCAGCATCTAGGGAAAGACCCACCCATGGGTGGTCTAAATTGGCAGCACTGGATAGCACATGGCACAAGGTCCGAGCATTGTCAGCGGTGGAGCGGCCGGGTATAAAACCGCATTGGTCGGGATGGACTAAGGTGGCCATCCTGTCAGATAGCCGGGTGGCCAAGATCGTTGCGAAGATCTTATAATCGGCATTGAGTAGGGAGATTGGACGGTAGTTGGCGGTGAGCAGCGGGTCTCTGCCTTCTTTCTCAAAAACTACCACATTAGCTGCAGAAAAGGATCCCAAAGAGGATGTATTTACCGCAAGGGCAGTAAAGTAAAGTTTTAAGTAGGGAACTAAATCTGCACTGAACGTTCTGTAGAATTCTGTCGGGAGACCATCAGGCCCGGCGGCTCGACCCGAGGCTGTTCATTTTAGGGCAAATTGGATCTCTGAAGTAGAGAAGGGTTCATCCAGCGCATCCCTATCAGCTTCAGAAAGGGTCGGCCGCTGAATACCAGAAAACAAGCGCTCGAAGGTCTCTGATGAGAACTCACATTCAGATTGATATAGACGGGTATAGAAATCCCGAAAGAGTTCTACGATATCGGAGTCTGTAGTCAGTATGCCCCCTCCCTGTGGGGCTCGAAGGGCCGCTACGCGTTTGGCTTCTTTTTGACCTTTCAAGGCGTTGGCTAAAAGTCGACCGGCTCGGTTGCTTTCACGATAGTATGTCCCTTGTTGAAGTGCAATACTCTTAGAAGCTGCAGTTGAGAGGATTGCATTATATTGAAAACGGAGACGCTGTAAGCGAACTAAGACGCATGGATCAGTACGTGAAGTTAGAACTCGTTCACCTGCTTTGATTTGTTGGTCTAGTATAAGGAGCTGCTGTTTGCGTTGTTTCCGCAGGCGAATTTGATAGCTAGTGATCGTTGCACGAATGGCCGCTTTAAAACCCTCCCACCAAGCCCAATTTGCAGTGTCCTGGGGTAAATTAAAGTGAAAGTAATCTTGTATGGCTGCTCGAATTTCTAACTGGAACTCTGGTTGAGTTAATAGGGCTCTATCAAAGAACCAGGCCCCCGAATTCCCTTGGGGCGCAGTGGTGTGTAATTGAAAAGAAATAGCAGCGTGATCTGAGATATGTTGGGAGTGAATCTTTGCAGTGTCCACTTGAGGAACTAACAGTTTTGATATTAGAAAGAAATCTATGCGAGACTGGGATTTATGAGGGGAAGAGAAGAAGGTAAAGTCAAGCTCATTGGGGTGTAGTAACCTCCATAGATCGACTAAAGCAAGATCTTTGATCATAGAGGTAAGCGTGGTGTGACTCTTGGGGGGACCACTCGTCCTAGGCGGCTGTTTGTCAATCAGGGGATCAAGAACTAAATTGAAATCCCCCCCAATTATCAATGAAGTATTAGCAGAGGCCTGCGCAACCTGAGCAATGGTAGCAAAAAAGGCAGGGTCATCTACATTAGGAGCATAAAGGCATATACATGTAACTTCAAGGTTACCTATCTTGAGGTGAGCCCTGGACCATCTACCTGCTGTATCTGAGCTAGTCGCAATAATAGTAGCATGCAGAGATTTCCTAACCAGTATGGCAACCCCACATTTCTTAGAAACAGCTGGGGAATAGGCGGCCACCATGTAAGGTTTAACATTGAGTTTAAGAGTTTCCTTCGAATTTAAATGCGTTTCTTGGAGGAAAATCAGGTCCGCAGCTTCATGACTTAGATAGCTCAGGATTTTCTTCCGTTTTATCGGATTATTGATGCCTTTTACGTTCAATGATAAAATCTTACATGGTGCCATCAATCGGTAATAGACATTTTAGGTAAGGGCGCTTGAAAACATACAACATAAGCAGAATCTGTACAACAATGACATAATCACCGAGTATGCTGGCCAATACACCCCATATTGATAAGCATGTACCAAAGTAACTTAGAGAAGAAGCAAAACCCCCAATGAATATGGCGACCATATGTCTGCGGGAGGAGGCCCTAGAGAGGAGGATAGAGACATGAAAAAGGAAAAGAAACACCAGAGTCCATAATTAACACTGTCTCTGACATCCATCGAGGCTACTCTGGGTAGATGGAGTCGGGTCACAAATATCATCAAAATAAGGCAACAAACCGCCCTCGACAGACTCTTTGCTGAACCGTGGCAAATCCAAGATGGCAGGTACAGCGGATAGGAGAGCACTGGCAGGAATACTCTGGAAGTCAGCGCATCAAGTCGGCTTCTTTAGCATCCAAAAACTCCGCTAGTAGATCAGGGTCCTCAAATGTTCTTGTCTGATTATGAAGCGTGACTCGGAGCTTGGCCGGGTACATCAGGCCATAGCGTGCTTGTAGTTGTTGAAGCCTCGGCCGGAATTCCAGAAAGCGCTTTCGGCAATCAACCGTGGGTTTAGCCAAGTCAGGATAGAAGGAGATCTTGTGGCTCTCAAACTCCATATGGCCCTTTGCCCGAGAGGCGCTGAGAATTTGCTCCACATGTTGATATCTCAAAAGTCGAAAGATGATAGGCCGCGGGGTCTTCCTGTTGAGCGTTATATTTGTGGGTACACGATGAGCGCGATCGATCTCCAATTCTTTGGTAAAGGTGATTTGGAGCAGAGAAGGGAGGATTTTATATAAAAACTCCTTCATGTCTCCCGATTCCGCTCCCTCCGGTATGCCCACTAGTCGTAGGTTGTTGCGGCGCGCTCTATTATTGCCATCTTCCACTTCTTTCTGCAAGGCCCGCACCTGACGTTCAACTTTGTCGAGTTTGGACAGCCGGACCACATGGGAGTCTAATATGCTCTCCATTTTGTCCTGACGCGAGGAGAGCCCCTCTAGCCTGCCTTGCAATACACCAAGATCTTCCCGCAGCGCTCGGAGTGCTTCCCCGTTTGACTGCACGAGGTCTTTAACCCCTCTGATCTCTGCGAGGATTTCCTGCTGCATCTCGGGGCCCTCGCGTAGAGCCAGCCCTTTCTGCGGGGACGGGGGTTCAGTTTTGGAGCGTTTGCCGTGAGAAGCCGCTGGAGATCCAAATTCCAGGCGCGTAGGTTTGGTCCCCGCCATTTCACCAATGTGCCCCGGTAAAATCAGAGCAGAAATTCAAGTATGTCCGGTGTTAATTCAGAATTCTGAGTAGGCCTCTCGGGAGCCTCAGCGTTATGCGACCATCCCGCTGGACATCGGGCTCCGCCCCCCTGCAAGTCACTTTTGCAAATCCATTCGAGCTAGAGCGGGCCCATCGAGTCCCTTCCCATATGGTGAATCGTAGCCAGCGTCCGCGGTTTTTTGTTGTTAAAGTGCTGCGATACCCTTAAGCACTGCAAATATTACTGATGGCGAAACAGAAACCGACACTACAGATTGAGGGACATAAGATAGCCTTCTATCCAGATTTGTGCAAAAAAACGGTGGAACGAAGGAAAGCACTCTTGGAGTGTAGACCCCTAATGCACAGGCTACAAGCAAGATATGGACTGTTTTATCCGGCTAGAATGCGGGTTACGTTGAATAATACCACGCGAACATTTGACAGTGGGGAAGCTCTGCATTCCTACCTCCAAGAGCATGTTCGAATGGATGAGGGGACATAGGAAGATTTCAGCTGGAAGAGTGGAATGGTGACGATTCTCTCTGAATAAATGGATCTAATGGATATTTATTTATTTATTTATTTAGCAAACATTTATATACCGCTGCTTCCAGCGATCAGCAGCGGTCTGATTACACAAGGGGGGAACATAAAGAGGACTGTCAATCAGTACAGTAAAATTTGGGTGTGTACAGGTTGATCAGGAGGGTAGGCACATCACACGAGGGGTTTGTTAGGTATATGAGTACTAATTACATATATACATATATACATTATACAATATGCGAGCAGGAGTACATAAATATATTCTGGACTTAGACCCCTTAGGTTAATTCAAATTAAAATGACTCTGGAAAAGATGAGTCTTGAGGTTTTTCCTGAAGACAGTTAGGTCTTTGCAATCTCGTAACTCTGGCGGCAGATGATTCCAGAGTGTAGGTGCTGCGTATGAGAACGCTCTATTGCTAGTATTGGTTTTAACAGTTCTTATATCGGCTGGAATGAGGAGGGTGTTGGCGTTGAAGGTTCTTCTGCTTCTGTTGGGTGGTTGTGAGCATATCAAGGTGGAGAGGAAGGATGGAGCAATGTTATGTAGGAGCTTGAAGGTGGTCGTGAGTGATTTGTATTTTATACGAGCCATGATGGGGAGCCAGTGGAGCTCAATCAATACCGGGGTGATGTGATCAGCAAAGCCTTTTTTCGTGATGACCCTAGCGGCTACATTCTGCGCCATTTGCAGAATGTTCAGAGTTTTCTTTGGGAGACCCTGCAGGATGGCGTTGCAGTAGTCGAAATGTGGCATGATGAGTGCCTGGGCAATGGTCCTGAAGTCCTGAGGTTCGATAATGCTCCTTAGCGGTTGGAGGACCCTAAGCTTGTGAAAAACAGCTTTGTTTGTTTTGCGGAGGTGTTTCTCCATTTTTAGATTACTATCGAACGTTACTCCCAAATATTTTATTTCCTCCTTCGTTTGGTAAGTATTGTTACATAAGGTGATTGTTCCGGGGGGATCGAAGTTTGGCTTTCTGGAGATGTACATTACCTCTGTTTTTTTGTGGTTGATCGTCATGTTACTTTGGAGTAACCGGGCTTGCATCTCACTTAGGCACTCTTCGAGTTGGGTGTAGTTTGGGTTGGCAGTGTCGAGTTGAGTGTACAGCATAATATCGTCTGCATAGACGTGGTATTTGATATTATGATGTTGGAAAATTTTGCAAAGTGGTTGCATGTAAATATTGAACAGGAGTGCTGAGAGAGCCGAACCCTGTGGTATACCCTGTGTTTGTGTGAATGCTTCTGCCTTTTCTCCGTTGAACTGGACCTGTTGCATTCTGTTTGATATGTACGAGGAGAACCATTTTAGAGGGGTTCCTGTTATTCCAATGGATTTAAGCCTGATAGTGGTAGTATGAGCTGTTTGAATGATTTGAGGGTTATAACCCGATTCAGGCTGAGTAAAATGACATGCTGATAATGTATGACAATTTGATACTTGTCTGGAAGTGGGTGGTATAGGATGTGTGTATGTAGTGTCACCACCCACCTTCCTCCTCTAGGGTATATAGGTAGTTGCCTAGAAGGGCTGGCAGGCGGGACCACAATATTTATAAAGACCTTGTAAATGCTGCAGCCTGGTATCTGTGTAGTTGGTGGCCAAGTAAACCACAGCCAAGGTTAAAGGGGGTAACAATAAGTTTATTGTCGCACAGGAATTTTTCATATAACTACTTCCCCAAACACAGAAACAAGATGTTGGTACTTTTGTGCCAAATAAAGAATGAATGGTAACAGTCTTCCTGATACTTCTCAGGCAATTGTTTCAAACACAAATAGCTTTTTAAACTTCTTTCACAGCTTTTAAATAGACTGCTTTTCCAAGTACAAGTATTGCTTTCAGGTACTAGGTACAAACAAAGGAAACTTCACAGCGTTGCATTTACTTTCACAGCTGCATAATGAGTATTGAGCTTTCACTCAGGCAGAGCGCTGCCTTTCTCCGTATAAAACTCAAATAAAACAATTAAGCTTTCTCAGCACTTATTACTAGAAATACTTTTTCAGTTTTTCACTCTCTCTGGCAGAAACCACATTCCATATCAGAACAACTGTCTTCTAATAGTGGTGCTTCAGTTTGCATCGGCTCCACTTCAGAATCTGATATGTCCTTATATTTAGGTTTAGGTAAGTCCACAGACTTCCACTGCTCTACGAGTGCATTAAGCTGCTTCCACTTAGTAGCATTTAACCTTCTGGGTACAGGCAAGGATATAGAATTACCAGCCCCCTTAAAAACAGTATTAAAAGGGCTCACCCTTCTCCTGGCAGGTCTAAGATTCACACTTTGGTTAGGAGGTAAATATTTGTCTTGGTATTGCTTCACTAGCTCCTGTATAGCAAGTTGCTCAGCAGGGTCTGACTCTAACGTTCTGCTCTGTAGCCTGCAATTAGCTAAATGCTTACAAGCAGCTGGGCTGTACTCAGAACTGGAGCTCCTGACACGCTGTCTGCCTTGGGAATCTCTTTGCAGTTTTACAAATGGCACTTTCCTTCTGCCCAACCTCCCACTTGTGACTGTAGCTTCTAAAGAAGACTCCAGGGAAGTACTTCTGTCTCTTCGGGGTAAAGTTTCCAAACTCTGCTCCCCCGGTTTAAAGTAACTTCTAACCTGTTTCTCCTTTTTCCAGACGCCTCTCCAGAGACCTCTCTGACTCTCTGCCGTCTGGCTGGCCACTCTGCAAGCACCTTGTGCTGTCCGGGTAATGGCAGCTCCTCTACCTGCTTCCTCCGGTCCTCAGCTTTCTGCTTTGATTCAAATCAGAGTCTGAATCTCCAACTGAAGCTGGACCTCGAACTTCCCTCCACTTCTCTGCCTCTGTCCCAGTCTCCGTCTCCATCCTCTCACTAACTGTTCCTTCCTGGTTAAGTGAATGGGGCTGCCCTATCAGCTTTGACTCTGCCCCTTTATCTCCTACGTCAGCTCCCTGGGTTGTCATGGAGCTGGGGAGTAGCCCTCTCTGTGTTCTCTTGTACAGAGAACCTTTCTGGGCTAGAGCTTTAACCCTTTCCTGACCTGGTTTACTGCCAGCTTCTGAGGAAAGAAACTGTTTTAAAGCCTTATTTCTAGGTTTTAAACCCTCTGCCTTGTCACAGTAGTTATCTTGCCGCTGACTAATGTGGGTAGAGGTTAATGTAAATTTGTTAGAGGGGTATGGGGTGGGGGGGAGTTTCTTCTTGGGAGTCTGATTGTGGTAGGAGCGGGATGTGCTTCACCATACAAGTTGTTAAGTTTGTTGTTAAATGGCTGGCATGGCAACATGAAACTAATGGTGACTGTATAACATATGTAATGTTGAGTATCTTAGTAACGAGTGCTACTATCGCAAGGGACCAAAATTGCCGATATGGCTAGTAATGGATTAAGGGTAATATTCCTGAATGTGCAGGGTATCACCAATCCTGCTAAGTGAAAGAAATTATGAATTATTGTAAGCAACAACGGGCTGACATGGTCTACATACAAGGACTGGGGTTTCTAGTCCCACAGGTGCTCCTTGTGGTCTTGGGCAAGCCACTTAACCTTCCATAGCCCATGTTCCTGTAAAATAGTTATCTCCAAGTTATAATGCCCTGTTCAATGTCATTTCAGTTTGTTCAATGTAAACCACACTGATGCAGAATAGCGCGGTATATAAGAGAATGTAAATAAAGAAAGAAAGAAAGAAACACATCTTTCTTTATCAGAGTCCCATAAAGTAGGTGGAGAGTATTATCTAAATATCTTGTCAGCTCCGGCTCTCAAAAGAAAGGGTGGAGTACTAATACTAGTTCGGAAAATGCTTGCGCCCTTAATCGAAAAAACAAAGATAGACCCTAATGGGAAATGGGCCAAAGCGAAAGTGCGGATCAATGATGATATGTATAGCCTGATGACAGTATATGGCCCGAATCAGGATGACCCGCAGTTTTTTGAATCATTGGCGCTAGAGCTTTTAGATATGGGGTCAACGAACACAATTGTGGGCGGCGACTTTAATCTTATATAAGATCCTCTGCTAGATCGCACCCCTTATAGACAACAACATAAACCCAGATCCAATAGGGTGCTGCTAAATATGATGGAATCTCTGGGGCTGATAGACCCTTGGAGACTTTGCACCCAAAGGACAGAGAGTACACGTTTTATTCTTTGCCTCATAATACGCAAACTCGTATTGATTTTTTCCTCGTGTCTAAGACACTGTTACCAAAGATTATAGCGGCTGGTTTAATTACTAAAACGGTTTCGGACCATGCTGCAGTTCTGGTGGAGATAAGTACCGGGGCGGTAAAGAGTTCACAATTGAGATGGTACTTTGATCAGTCCTGGTTAGCTGATGAAGAATATCTTGGCACGATGCGATAGGCAATTGTTGAATATTTTCGACATAACCTGATACATGAGACACCGGCTTGGGCCTGATGGGAAGCCTTTAAAGCGAATATGCGGGGACGAATGACATCATTTAATATACAAAAGAAGAGAGCGGCAATGAAAAACTTGGCTGTCTTAGACCAGGAGATACGTGCCGGTGAGCGGATTTTAGCCAAGCGCTTGGACTCAACAGTGCTGCTTAGATTGCAGAAGCTGAGATACCAATATAATTCCATCTTAAACGTGGAAGCGGACAAGCAAATTAAGGCCCAACAAGGTGTGTATTACCATGAAAGTAACCGCGCAAGTGCGCTACTTGCCCGTAAATTGAGAGCTAAGAAGGCAGTGACGCGAATTGCTGGTCTGAAGGATTCGGGGGGGAAGCTGCATGTAAAGGATGAAGAGATACTGGCGCTGTGTGAAGAATTCTATTCTAAGCTGTATCAATCTGAGGTGGTAAGTGATGAAGATGCATTCTTTAGCTTTGTCGCGGGGATTGTGGGTCCTAAGCTCATGAAGCATCCAGATACTTTCGCTCGAAGAAGATATTACCTGTAAGGAGAGAGAACAAGCAATGCAACAGCTGGCAAAAGGGAAGGCAAGTGGACCAGATGGGCTGCCTGTGGAATTTTATGCAGCTTTCTCGAAGCTGCTAATGCCTGAATTACATCAGTATTATAGTAGGATTAAAGAAGAGTGCCCTATGGTGGGATCGTTAGCGGCTGCCATGATTGTAATTCATCCTAAACCGGGAAGAGACTCTCAGATGGTGGAGAACTATCGACCCATATCGTTGTTGAACGCTGATTACAAAATTTATGCTAAAATATTGGCCACCCGACTTGGGAAAGTGATTGAAACGCTAATTCAGTCAGACCAGTGTGGCTTCATGCCTGGTAGATCGACTACGGATAACGGACATATATTAGCACATGTGTTGCTGAGAGCACAGCAAATTACTGAGCCAGTAGTGGGCCTAGCCTTAGATGCAGAGAAGGCCTTTGATAGGTGGAGCTCCCCTATCTTTTTCGTACAATGCGATGGTTTGGAATACCAGAGGCTTTTCTGAAGAATGTAGAAATGCTGTACACTAAGCCAGTGGCACGTGTGGCTGCGAATGGAGTACTCTCGTCGGAGTTCAAGTTAACTAGGGGCACGAGGCAAGGGTGCCCGTTGTCACCTTTGTTGTTTAACCTGGCACTTGAACCCTTAGTGATGAAAATTCGACAGCAGCAAAATATTGCGGGCATACAACTGGAGGGCTATCAGATCAAATTATCAGCATACGCGGATGATCTCTTTGTTTTTAGAACCCAACTCGTTGGCTGTAACAATGGATGTAATCGCAGAATACTCGAATATATCTGGATACAAGTTGAATTTGTCTAAAACGACAATAATACCCTTAAATGCATGTGTTTTGGCATTGACTTTAAATCAATATCCATTTAAAGTAGAGACTGCATCTTTCAAATATTTAGGTGTAACTTATGGGGTTACTATTCCAGACACAGTGCGTCAGAGCATGGCATTGTGTGAAAATATAGTGCAAGAATATGTGAGTAAATGGTCCCCGCTGAATCTAACCTGGTGGGGCAGGTTAGAAACCATCAAAATGGTTATAGTACCTAAGATAAATTATATTCTCTCTATGGTGCCGATATTATTTGAGAGGACGTTCTATGCAAAGATGGAGAAACTACTGATATCCTTTTTGTGGTGCAATAAAACACCGCGAATTGCGGCGTGGAAACTTAAGTCATCCAAGCAACGGGGCGGTGTGCACTTCCCAGATTTTTATTGGTATCATGTCGCTGCTTTGCTGAAACAAGGAGTACTGTGGAGTGAAGAAGAGAACTCCTAACGGTCCAGTGTGGCTGCTTGTTGAGACTGCATTGAGTGAGCCGGTCCCGCTCTGGATGCGAATAGGTGCGGAGACCGCCGTCCCCAGTGCATGTAATGAGATTCTGCGGGCTACTCAGAATGCGTATAAATTTTTAGAGTCAAGTATTGAGGTGGATCAGGACTTCACTGATACTACACTTATCTGGCTTAACTCGAAGTTTAAGATTGACGGTCACAGCTTCCTATGGATTATATGGATGAGGAAGGGAATATATACCATAGGACAGTTGATGCACAATAAAGCATTCAAACCCTTCCAGACTCTACAGCAGGAATATGGGTTGCCAAATCACTGCATGTGCCAACTGCGACACTGCCTGGGTAAAGCCGGGGTACTGCCAGCGTTGATTGGGCATGGACGTCCGTTGCATCATAAAATCCAAGAGATTAAGATGGGTTCTAAACTAATCTCCAAGTTTGTTGCTATTATTCGGGATGGTGAGAAGAGGTGCTGTAAAGGATCTCAGTTAGTGTGGGAGTCCAAAGTGGGTGAGCTTGAAAATCCCCAAATGTGGAATGATTTTTGGAATACACAGATAAGGATAACGAGAGCTGCTTCACTTACACAAATGCTATACTTTCTGGCCCACCGTGCTTATTTGACGCCTGTGAAAATGGCCAAATGGCAAGCTCATAGTGGTAACGCCTGTTGGTTGTGTGGGTCAGAAGCTGGCACGTTTGCGCATATGTTATTTCATTGTCCAAAACTGCAGAAGTACTGGCTACAAGTATGGCAGCGAGTGACTCACTTGTTGAAGATATGGACACTCCTGACATATCGTATTGTGATATATAAATCCCTGGCCGGAATCCCAACGCTGGAGAGACGAGATTATGCAATCTTCGATTTGATGTTAAGTTTAGCGTTAAAGACAATTTTAAGTCACTGGAAGAGTTTTGAAAATCTGAATGCAGAATACTGGTGGAATCTAGTGCTTGTGAAAAAGCGTACGTGAGCCAAAACCCGGCTTACCGTAATATACTTAAAAAGTGGGATACCTTCGATTTACGATTGCTTAAAGGAGATATAAGGACAGGATCCGGTGGAATATATGGTTAGTTGGGAATGTAGCGATGGGCCGACTGTATATTAAGAATACTTTTTTCTTGTAGATGTTATTTGCCTATGACCATGCTTGTCATAATGTAATGTTTTACTTGTCATGATAATGTGGTTTTCTTTCTTTCTCTTTTTTGTGTTGTGGTGTTAATTGATTGTTCGTTTGTAAAATGCTAAATAAAAATGATAAAAAAAAAAAAAGAAATCACCCATTATTATTACTGTTCTATAACTTTTGTTAGCTTCACTGATTTCTTTGAGCATTTCATCATCCATTTATTCATTCTGGCCAGGCGGTTGATAGTACACACCCACTGCCATCGCCTTCTCCTTCCCCTTTTTACATGCAATTTCATTCCATAGAGATTCTACAGTGAATTTTGTTTCCTGCAAAACTTTATTTTATTTTATTTATTTATTTAACAGTTTTTATATACCGCACTATTCATCATCAGCGCGGTTTACATTAAACAACATATTACCTAGACAGGATAAAACTGACACAGGTTTACAGATAACAGGGAATATAAACTGGGTATGAACAGGGGAAAACTATATACATTTAAACAGGTAACATTGTGTCTTGATATTTACAGAAAAGCAGCACTTTCCGCAGTTCTATTACCTCTGTTCTGGGTTATAGCTATGTGAGAGGCAATTAAGGGTGGTCAGGCGGAAGGCAATGCTAAGGTAGATAAGGTAGGTTGAAGTGCAAAGTGAATAAATGGTGCTTAAATGGCCTTTCTAAATTGAATGATGTCCCTGATTGATCTGATGCTGGAGGGAAGTTTGTTCCAGCATTTGGGAGCATAAGACACAAAAGCTCTGTTAGTAGTTCATTGCGTCCATTTTGTGGAATTACTAGGAGTAACTAGTGTGTTTTCGGCTACTAGTCTCCTGGATCTATTGTTTGGTGCATGGGTGAGGAGATTTGAGATCGATGCAGGGGATATTTTATTAATGGCATTGAAAGTGATGAGGAGAGTTTTATATAATATTCTGCAGCTTATCAGGAGCCAGTGTAGATCCATTAGGATCGGTGTTATATGATCCCTCTTTGATGCCCCGGACAAGATGTGGGCCGCTGCATTCATCGCCAGTTGAAGTGGACTTAGTGTATTCTTGGGGAGGCCATGCAGAACGATATTTGCATAGTCGAAGTGAGGTGTGACTATTGCTTGGAAAGTTGTACGGAAATCTTTGGTCTCCAGCATGGGTCTCAGGTGGCGCAGTGTTTTTATCTTGTAGTAAATTGTCCTTACGGTGCCTTTTATGTGCTCCTTAAGATTAAGTTGTTGATCGAGTATCACACCCAGATACCTTATGGTGGCCTTGATTGGAAGTTCTGCGTCTCTTACTTTGAGGGTTGGTGGGGGAGAAAATCGCTTGTTTCTTGTGGCTATGAGGACTTCGGTTTTCTTGAAATTTATTCTCATGTTCTGAAAGAGGAGCCAGTCAGTTATTGCATTGAAACAGTTGATTAGCGCTGAGTAGTCGGGATTTGAGACGTTGATTGGTGTGAAAATCAGCACGTCGTCTGCATGTAATAGGCAAGATATATACCGAAGTCTCTGGTGATTTGGCAGATTGGCTGCATACATATATTAAAAAGCAGCGCAGATAAGGAAGAGCCTTGGGGTACTCCTTGCTTCTGTCGGACGGGCTCAGATGTATTGTTGCCTATACGGACCTGCTGCCATTGATCTTCTAGGTATGATTTGCACCAATCCCAAGCGAGACCTTGGATGCCTTTTTCATGGAGTCTCGCTAGAAGAATCTTATGGTCAACTGAGTCAAATGCTGCCGATATGTCAAGGAAAATCATTGCGAAGGCCATCTGTATGTTGTCAATCCCGCATATGAGTTTGTTGAATAGCGAAGTCATAAGTGTTTCAACTCCATGAGCTTCTCTGAATCCGTGTTGGCATGGGTCCAAAGGGGCTGATGTGTCTTGTCAGACGGCTGCCTAGGGTGAGAACTTACACAATCTTGACGATGCATATATTCATATGATTCTTGCAAGGTATTGTGGGTATTGTAGTTCATTCACTCCCAAACACAGCTGATGACAATAATTGAGTTGTGAAACCAAGTGGTAAGGCCAATAAAATACTTCTTTTATTGATGGGGTTTAATTCACCCAGCACATGTATGCTTGATAGCCATATAAATGAGGTTACTTGCTTGCAGTGTTTAAATGGATAACAAAAAGTCACAAAGTAAACCAGAAAAACAACCTTCAGCTTGTCAGGCAATTAGCTAATGTTTTCTTAGCAAATAATTACCAAATACAAAGGCACAAAGAAAAGAATAAACTTTGCTGGTTAGGTTAACTTCTGCTTATTTTCCACGCAGATCTCAGCAGTGATTCTCCCTTGCTCACACACAATCAGGTGCAGCTTTAATTACTATCAATTGACCAGCTGTAAGCCTTTAGCTGGCTGGCTGCTACTGTGTGAACCCAAATCCTGCTTTCAGAGCTGTTTGCAGTGGAAATAAAGAACAAAGTTAGGTTTCTTTGTGATGGCTGATGTGTTTGCTCACAGAAAGCTAGCAATAGCATCTAGATAGAGAACAGTCCATGTAAACTGTACTTTCCTCTGCTGTATCTCCCCCTTCATCAATCAGCATAGGGTCACTATCATACATTGGCACAGACGAGTCTTTCATTAAGGCACTATCATGAGAATGCTTATTCCCTTGCTGCCATTCTCTATTATAGATAGGGTCTGGATCAGTGTTCATACCTGAGCCTCTCCTGCCATCATAATTCCTCTCTGTAAAGCCTGGCCAGTATGTAATCCAATTCTGATGTCCAGCCTTCCAATCTTGATCCCTGGACACTGGATCTCCTCTCACATACCTTCTGGCCTTGGTCTGAAAGTCCCTTCCACATGCAGTCTTCTCTCTTCCAGGTAGCCACTGGTGATTCCTATCTCTGCCACTCCATTCCTCTGGCTGAATCCAGTCCAATGGACTCTGCTGGCATTTGGAATACCTCCCAGTATGGGTACTGCCTTGGAATCTCCCAGACCTTCCAATGGGCTTTCTTCTCTTCCTTCCAGAGAGTTTCCTTCTCTCTCTATCCGCTTGGCTTGGCTTCTGTTTCTCCAGGTGATACTGGTGCTTGTAGCCGTTGCTGAAGCTCTCCCTCAAGCTCTTTCTGTAGCTTTTGCTGAAGCTGTTCTTGAAACTGTTATCTGAAGAATAAGCTCTATTCTTATTCTTTCCTAATGTGTGTTCCTCCCTAACACAGCGCAGCTGCTTTGAATCAGGCCCTGCCCTTTGAGATGAGTGCTTAGGGATTACCTCATAGCTCTCTTGATTGCACACACATTTTCTCACTTCAGCCCCTCTCATGGCTGCTGGAAACCTGGTGCATTCTGGGACTGGTAGTCTTTTATGTGAAAACTCTGTTTTCTTGCTTCTACCAGAACTGACAGGTTGCTTGTTCAGAGTCACATCATCTTTTCTATAGCTCCTACCTGAGCTATGATAAGCTTCCTTATCACAGTCTATGTGATGCTGGATCTGTCTCTGAGTCTCCAAGTATTTTGGCTAGAAAAGTGATACTAGAAATTGGGCGGTAAGACTCTTCCTTCTTTGGATCCATCTGGTTGTTTTTTAGCAGTGGACAAATTGATGTCTGTTTAAGGGCAGCAGGGAAAACCCCAGTTAGGTATGAGAGGTTTGCGATCCTAGCTATGCAAGGGCTAAGTTCAGCACACAAGGTTTTGATCCAGTGTGCTGGACATGGGTCATTTGGTGCTGTGGTGGTATTTATGGCAGCAATAATGTCTTCGATGGTTTATCTTGATGGAGGTGAAAATTTAACGAGTGGGGTTTGAGTCTGGGGGGATTGGGTCAGAGCTTGTAATGAAGTTGTATTCGTTTTGACTAATTTGGATTGGATGAAGTCGGCATATAGTTGTGGTTGTATGCATTCTTGTTGCGGTGGCGACGGCTCTTTGGTTAGCGTTTTTACTAAATTGAAGAGATCACTTGGTTTGTTTAGTGCTCGGCTGAGTAGTTCAGAATGGAACTCTTTCCTTGTAGCCCAAGTTAGTTCGCGATGAGTTTTCAGGTGAGTAAGGTATTCTTCTTGGTCCCAGGAGTTATGGGCACGTCTCCACTTTCTCTCTAGCTTCCTTAGTTGACGTAGAGAGGTTTGTAGCTCTGGAGAGAATCATGGAGCATCCTGCTTTTTATTGGGACAATTATTGGGTGGCAGTTTCTTGTGCAGTTTCTTTAATCCTTTGTGACTCAATGCCCTCTCTAACATAGAGCGCAACCCCTCTACCAATTTGATCTGCACTATCATTACGATAAAGTTTGTACCCAGGTACCATAGTGTCCCAATTGTCCTCCTTCCACCATGTCTCTGAGATACCAATCATATCTAACTTCTAATTTAGTGCTATATATTTTAACTCTCCCATCTTATTTTTTAGACTTCTAGCATTTGCATACAAGCATTTTAGAGACTATTCATATTAATCTGGTTATCGGTAGGCAGGGGTAATTTGGAATCTTTAAGCTCTGTCTGCTCTGTACTAAAGGGCATTTGGGCTACCTTTGTCTTTATTGGAACCTCTCTGCTGATGTACCCTAACTTCATTTTTTTGGTAGTCTCCTTCAAGGATACATTGTTCTGAACCATGCACTCTTGGGTGACTGTCGGCTCTCCCTATTATCTAGTTGAAAAGCTGCTCTATCTCCTGGTTCCATCCTGATTAAGGTGAAGCCCATCCCTTCAGAAGGGCCCCTCCTTTCCCCAGAATGTTCCCCAGTTCCTAACAAATCCAAAACCCTCATCCTTGCACCATCATCTCATCCATGCATTGAGACTCCAGAGCTCTGCCTGCCTTTTGGGTCCTGCGTGTGGAACAGGAAGCATTTCGGAGAATGCTACCCTGGAAGTTCTGGATTTCAACTTCCTACCTAAAAGCCTAAATTTAGCCTCCAGAACCTCCCTACCACATTTTCCTATGTCATTGGTGCCGACATGTACCAAGACAGCAAACTCCTCCCCTGCAGTATCTAAGACCTTGTCTATGTGGCGCGTGAGGTCTGCTACCTTCGCACCATGCAGGCTTGATACCAGGCAATCATCACGTCCACCAGCCACCCAGCTATCTACATGCCTAATGATCGAATCACCAATTATCACGTCTGTCCTAACCCTTCCCTCATGGGCACATGGCCATGGAGAAATTTCCTCAGTGTGAGAGGGTTTTACATCACCTGGAGGACAGGTCCTAGCTATAGGATCACTTTCTGCCGCACCAGGGTGATGCTCTCCTGTCATGTGACTTCTCTCTTTCACAGCAACAGGGATGCTGCCAGACTGGAGGTGGGACTTCAGGACTATATCCCTGTAGGTCTCGTCTGTGTACCTCTGTCTTCCTTATGTTATCCAAGTCTGCTACTCTTGCCTCCAGAGATCGGACTCGTTCCCTGAGAGCAAAATGCTCCTTGCACCTTGTGCATACATAAGACCCCTCACCAACTGGGAGATAATCATAGATGTGACACTCAATGCAAAAGACTGGAAAGCCCCCATCTCGCTGCTGAACTGCTGTTTGCATCTTCGTTTTAAGGTTGTGTTTAGATATTTAAGTTCTTTACTTACTAAGGGTTGCTGGGGATACTTATACTAATAAAACTATACCTAAAATGTTTAATGTACTTTGTTCACCTGAAGTTTAAATAATCTCTGGTCCTTATTGTATGCTGATGAGAAGAGACAGCTGCACCTGAGAGTGAATATGGCACCTCCTTTCCTTTAAGAGGTTTAAGTACCTATAAAGCTATGATTATCCCAGGGGTGCTTGGGTGTCGGGGAGGGAGGGATGGAAAGAAGACTTATTAAAAGCTGGCTGCTACACAGTACCCTTACCTGTGCTTCTAAGGTAATCTGTGACCAATCTCCAGGGGGAGTCCACACAGCTCTTACTTGAATAGAGGGGGTCTTGGGTTCTAAATTGAACCAGAAAGCTCTCTGCTGTGTTTTAAATTTAAACTGAAAACTCTTTGCTGCTACTAGGCCCTGACTGATTTAACAAATACACTGGGTTCACAGATTAATCAGCTTTAATCTAAAGAATTCCTTTTTCCCCAAGATTTAGAAAAATTCCCAGATCTCTCTCCAGAAGTAGCAGTCCCCTTTTGTTGTCCTTCAAGACTGAGAAGCACAGAACTCTGGTTGAACTATTTATGCCTGTGCTTCTGAGGTAAGTTGTGACCAATTTCCTGAGTGATTAACACAGTCCTTGCTCGATAGAGGGAGTCTTTCAAACTGGCCCTTTGATCTGTCACCTGGCTTTAACATCTATTTAAAAACTTTCACTGGTCTCTTGCCCCCTATGTAGAAGGCATCTTTGTAAAGGTCTCCAGAAATAATTTATTGCTCAAGGAATACTGACCTTGTTTTGTCTTTTATGCTGTTATATTCTGATTTGATTTAAATTAAAGCTATTTGCTGCTACTAGGCCCTGCCCGAGTATTAAATTTAAACTGGAAGTTCTCTGCTGGGTTCTAAATTTAACCAGAAAGCTCTCTTTGTTTTAAATTTAAACTGAAAACTCCTTGCTGCTGCTAGGCTAAATCAATAAGTTCATTGTTGATGTAGAAGAAATTGAAATAGTGGACAACTTTTTAACCTACTGGGATCAACTATCAATAACAAAACAGTAAGCAGTCAAGAAATCAGACGACGTATTGCTTTTTGCAGAATGGCTATTAAGGACCTAGACAAGATTCTCAAGAACAGAGATGTCTCTCTCCATACAAAGATTCGACTTGTTCAAACCATGGTATTTTCAGTAACGTCATATGGATGTAAAAGTTGGACATTGAAAAAGGTAGGAAGATAATTGATGTCTTTTGAATTATGGTGCTGGCACCGAATACTGTGTATTCCATGGACTGCCCAAAGAACAAACCAGCCAGTACTAGAGGAGATCAAACCTAAACTTTCTTTGGAAACTCAGATGACAAGACTTCGACTTTCATACTTTGGACACATCATTTGATGAGAGAGATCATTAGAGAAAGACATCATGCTTGGCAAGGTAGAAGGTTGATGCAAAAGAGGGAGGCCAGCAATGAGATGGACTGATACAATAGGAGCTATGTATGCCACTCCGTCAACAGTGAGCCACCTGACTTAAGACCGAGCACTGTTTAGAACAGCTATCCAGAGATGCCATGAGTCGACACCGACTAGACTGCACATAACAACAAAAACAAGTATTGTAAGGTATGCTAACAAACTAAATGAGAGTTAACAAATCCACATCATTACCTAGTACTATTTGCTCCCCCTCTCAGTCTTTTCTCCGAGTTGAAGAGCCTAGATTTTCTTCTTAGGGAATCCTTTCTGCCCCTTTTTCATTTTGGTTGCTCTTACTCTGATAGAATATGATGAACATATAAGGATGACAAAAGCCATCTAGTCCAATTTCATTTCTCGTGCAGTGTTATGGATCCCTACTCATCTTTGATATTATCACTTCATTTTTTATAAACAAATATATGATGGAATGTCATTTTGGCATATAATAGTGTTCTTGCTCATTCAGTTATCACATATCAGGGCTGTAGGCATTGCACATATCTAGTGTTTCATTCTATAGGGTAATAAATTAGATAATTAGATACATTTTATATGTATCTTCTCTTCACATTTTCCCTCATTTAAATCCCCTGATTCTAGATGATATTAGGGATGTCAGATTCTATTTTTTCAGGATGGATTGATCCATTCCCATCTCATTTCATTGTGTGCATGGACTTATATTTGTGATTTCCCGATTTCTCTAAACAACAAGAAAGCACAATTACATTCATGCAGTAGGGTAAATCCAGGATTAAGGCCTCTGCTCTCTTAAGCTGTTCATTCTATGATGCATTAGAAGTGGCAACAAGGGCCACTGTAGATATAGATAAAGACTGTATGGACCTCTTCAGATGAGACTTTTCTTAAAATTTACAGTAATGATGTCAATACATTTTCAAGAAAACCTTGAAACAAGAAAGTGCATGACTAGTCACCATTCATAACGTACAGTTGTAGTCAACATTATTGGCACGCTTGCAATTCAACCCCTTAATGTCCAATATCTCCTAAAATAAAGTGACCAGTGAAATAGCTTTGGACTTTATATGCACACACATTTCACACAAAAGAATCAAATACAACAAAACCAATTAAAGGAAATAGTATAAAACTGGGACTTTGCCAGGACATGATTATTGACACTCTTATAAACAATTCAAATCAGTTTGAACAGAAGACCCCCATTCCCATTGCAGTAAAATTAGACGTACCTGTGATCAATTGTCAGTACTCTCATGACTTGAATTAACCAATGAATGATGGTTCTAATGTTTAAAATGTCCGCATTCACTCCTCCTTCCTTTTTCACAAAGTTGAAGAAAAGAGACCTGCCTGAAACAGTCAGAAAAGCCATTATCACCAAACATCATACTTTAAAGGGGTAAAAGGCCATCTCCAAAGACCTTGGGATTCCTGTGTCTATAGTTTGCAATTTATTAAGAAGTTTTCAGCTCATGGAACTGTCAAGAACCTCCCAGAACGTGGTGAGAAGAGGAAAATTAACCCCATAAGTCTTTTCAGGTTAGTGTGATCTGTTCAAAAACACTATGTACAACATCCAAGGAGCTTAAGGCTGACCTGGAGCAATCTCTAGTGGTGGTTTCAACCCACACCATATGCTCCACACTAAACAGAGAAGGACTTCATTGGCAAAGGCAAAGGAGGACCCTATTGCTCAAAGACAGACATAAAAAGGCACGCCTGATCTTTGCCCAAACCCACCTTGAGAAACCACAATCCTTCTGGGAAAATGTTCTATGGATAGATGAAACTAAACTTCAGCTCTTTGGCAGTGGAGACCAGTGATACGTTGACAGGTGAAGAAATGAAGCTTATAAGGAAAAGAAACCACCCTTACTACCCTAAATATGGTGGAGATTCCTTAATGATGTTGGGCTGTTTTGCTGTATCAGGAACTGGAGGCTGGAATGTATTAAAGGAATCATGAAGTCAGATGGCTACCAAGGTATTTTGGAGGAAACTTTGCTACCTAGTTTCAGAAAGCTAGGTCTGGGTCGAAGGTCTTGGGTCCTCCAGCAGGACAATGACCCAAAATATACATCTAAAAGTACAAAAGAATGGTTAAAAAGGAACAAATAGGATGTTTTAAACTGGCGAGCGGTGAGTCCTGATCTCAGTCCAATCGAGAGCCTTTGGAAAGAGCTGAAATCTGCCATTGGTAAAAGGAATCCTGGATATATTCATGAGCTGGAACAAATCACAATTGAAGAATGGGAGAAACTACGAGCAAACAGATTTACGACTTATAGATGCTACAATAAACGTTTGGAGTTTGTCATCACTGCCAAAGGTTATGCAACCAAATATTAGTGAAGGGTACCATTAATCCTGCCCAGGTCATATTTTGTTTTGTTTTGTTTTTTTTCTAAGAAATTACTACGTCTAAGATAAGAACATAAGATAAACCATACTGGGTCAGACCAAGATCCATCAAGCCTAGTATCTTGTTTCCAACAGTGACCAATCCAGGTTACAAGTACCTAGTAGGTTCCCAAAAAGACACAGGTTCCAGAGAGCGAGAGGTTGGTTGGACGAAGTTGCCTGTACTATTTGTTGCCTGCAAACTACCCGGTGTGTGATTTCCCTGCTTTCCATTATCAGATGGGGACCCGGCAACGCTATTTAAATCATCATATCTGTTTCGCAGCTGTGGACACGTGGCCAAAAGGGTGCACTCCTTTGGTGCCAATTCGGGGCCTATCCCTTGGTTTTAGCTGCAAGAGATGCCAAAGGGTCATGGCAAGAGAAAAGTTAAGCTGGCGGAGCAGCACGTGGCCACGATAGTGTCAACACCTAAGCTGGTTATAGGCCCTATGGATCATCATCTCCGACAAGCGTCAGAACAGAAGGTAGGACAGGTTTCCCTTCCTTCTGACTTTCTCATGCTTGACACTTCTGGCACCTCACTTAGTCTCATCATCAGAACTCCCCCCACCGAATCCCGATTTGTCACCAGTGGAAGGGGTGAGCTTATTCCCTAGGCCCCAGATTTTACCTTTGGAGCAAAAGGTTTCATTGGTGCCTATTCAAGTGAATGGAGTTTCAAGTAATCAAAGTTTATCTAGGTTTCAGCCATCGGAGGTGACTTTGACATCTGGAAAGTGGTTTCAGACACAAATGCTTTGTTACATGACTTTATTAATCAGATGTACAATTCTCAGGGCAAGTAATAAAAAAAATTCTCAGAGGTTCATTTGTTTGCAAGCTCTGCTACGTTATGATTAGATAAGGGTGAGGCTTTGGCTGAAATGCTTCAATCAGCGAACGCGTTGAGCTTGAAAGATAGTTATGTATTATTATTATATAAGCAAATTGAGTCCTTGGAGAATATGTATCATGCTAAAAACCTTCGGTTACTCAATTTTCCTATAACTCATTTCTGTTCCCACTACTGATGATCAAGAAGTATTGCAAAGAGATTTTGTTATTGTCTGATGTTGATGAGATGATTGTTTCAAATATTTATTATTTACTAGTTCATAGCATGGTCAGAGATGGGGATTTGGTGCTGGTGGAAGATGATGCTGTTTTTGATTTAACAAAATTTCTTGAGTCAACTAATGAGGTTATTTCTTCCTGTGCCACTTTAATAGTCTCTTTGTCCACAGTTTCAGATAAAATAAGCATTTTGAAAAGTTTTTTTTTCTAAAAAAGGAATTTATTTTCCATGGTCAAAAAGTTTCCATTTTTCCTGATGTCTCGAGAGCTACACAGCAACGTAGGAAGTCCTTCCTGCAGCTGAAGTCTCAGGTTCTGACTGCAGGGGGAACTTTCTTTCTTCATTTTCCATGTAAATGTTTGGTCAAAGTTGATGTTAGATATGTATTTACTGATCACTCTCAACTTGTCTTTGCTTGATAAGAGATAAGGTAAAGTTTTGGCGAATAATTTAATTTTTTGTTTTGCTTTATCTTTATTTGGTAGGATTAGGTGAGGAGCGTAGTCTGAATCAGTAAACTTCTTCTTCCCCAACTGACTCTCCTTTCCGAAATGGGGGCTTAGAAAGCTTAGTAGTATTATTTTTGTTATGTTTTGTCTTTGATTTTTGGTATTTTCTTGTATACTGTGTTTTGTATGCATATGATTTGAAAATTTAGAAATTAAAAAAAAAAAGACACACAGGTTCCACAATGCTTGTATTGGGCAAAGTAGTGGATTTCCTGGATCCTCTTTAATAATGGTTTATGGACCTTTCCTCCAGCAACTTGTCTAAACCTTTGTTAAACACAGCTACACTAACAGCTTTTACTACATCCTCCAGTAACAAATTCCAGAGTTTGATTATGCATTGAGAGAAAACATATTTTCTCTTGCACAAATATCTTCTTTTTTGTTGTATACCTTTGAACGTACTATTAAAATATTATGATGAAATACAGTTGGAATATTTCCAATTATTTTTCAATATATTGTACACGATATATCTAAAATGCAAGGGTGTCAATAATGTAGACCACAACTACACATAGTATGAGCCACAAAAAAAGAAACAAGCAATCATTGGTTAATATGGCCAAACAGTAGCCTACAATCCAAGGGAAGACCTAACAGTCCTAACAGGTAGAAGTCTAGCAGATAGAAAATTAACAAGAAAAAACTAATAAACAAGCGTATGTCTGACATTTAATATGCAGCACTTGCTGGACTAATTCTCGCAATCTTTTTTGCATCTAAAAAACCTGAAGTTAATCAGACATAAAAAATACATTTCACATCATTAAATGTAACTAAACATACGCTAGGATATTGCAGTAAAAAAGCCAGAAACTTCCTCCCATTTGGCATTATCTTTGCAAGCTCTTGAAAAACCTAGATTCTTGGACCCAAAAATAAAACATGAACCTTAGTCATAACTTGCTCAAAGACAAATGAAACCAACATTTGAAAAGGGACTGATATAATTTCTAAAGCTAATGTGCATTATTATTTTCAATATCGTTTATGCTAGTTTAATAAAAGATATTTCTTCCTTTAAAGAATCTATTATCCTATCTATATGTCTGTCTTATACATTCAGCTGCTGAACTGTAAAGATGCAAGAGGATTTAGAATAATTAGTTCTGGGACAAATACCAGTCAATAGTGCCTGTTAACAGCTGCCAGGGGATGTGATGGGAGGCGAGGCTAGCATGGTCCTGTTAGCTCAGAATAATGTTCACTTTTGACTTTTAGTGCCCTGACTGGTGTCATGATGGGCTGGGGACCTAATCAAGTGCAATATGACTGAGAATTGTTGAAATCCAGAGACATGGGAAAAGTAACCTGTACCGTACTACAGGTACAATTGCAACCCCTCTCCTCGCCCCCTCAAAAAACCCCAAAAGACATGGGAAAGTAACCTGAACTGCATCGCAAGTCCTTCATGGACTAGATGAACCATGTTGGTCTTTATCTGTCACCATTTACTGCATTGCTGTGTTTTATCCTGGTGTCTGTTCTGTTGTCTTCCTGAAAGAATTACTCTAAGGTGTGCATGTTTCTGACAAAAAAGTGAAGGCAGAATACATTTTCAAAACAGAATCTACAACTGTATTAGGGGAGGAAATAGCCAGAAAAATACTTTGAGGGGAAAAAATTTCACACCTCTTTTTAAAAATCTTAGAGGAAGAGCCTGTCTATTGATTATTCTTACGATGTGATGTGTTTTGTTTGTATCTACAAACAGGTGCATTCTAGTTCTCCCTGGTGGTTGGACATAATCCAGCAAGCAATACAATATGCCATTGATGAGGAGCTAGTTGCGCGTGTGCAAAATGAGATCTCCACTCGCTACAAGCAGCAGACAAATACGCTTTCCATGGCAGACAAGTAAGAAAACAGCTGAATGGCATCCTCACTTCAGTGAATAGGTTTATTCAGGCATTTTCTCATGATGCAAGCAGATGTAGTTAGTATTAATTATCAGCTGCTTTTTTTTTTAAGCACCCGGACCATAATTTACACTTTTAATAGCATTCTTCTGATAGGAAAAGAGATTTAAGCATTTGTCTTTTGTTACATCCTCAATGCTCTCCCTTGGAACATTGCTGTCATACCTTCAGCAGGTAGATTGGCTATGCTCCTTAGACCTCAAGGATGCTTCTTCTCACATGGCTGCTGTTAGGGTTTGTAGTGGGGGGCAGGCTTTTTCAGTACAGGGTGCTCCCCTTCGGCTTGGCCTTGACCCCGGGAGTCTTCACAAAATGCCTGGCAGTCATGGCCGCCTTCCTCCGCCTCCAGGGGGTCTTTGTTTTCCCCTACCTGAATGACTGGTTAATAAAGGGAGGCCTGTTTCTCAGAGTTGAAACAGGCCACCGCACGCACCATCCAGGTCCTGCAAAACTTAGAGTTTGTCATAAACTACCCCAAGTCTCACCTCCTCTTGGCACAGTCTGGAGTTCATCAGGGCAAAGCGCGACACTCTCCAGTCGAAGGCCTTCTTGCCCAGGGAATGAGCCGACCATCTCAGGACTCTGGTATGAGACATTCAGTACTGTCCCTTGGTGCCTGCTCGGCTTCTTCTGTGCCTCCTCGGGCACATGGCCTCCATGGTCCACGTCACCCCAGACGCTTGCCTCTAACCCGCCAACTGGCAGACTCGCTGGTCTGGTGGTACTCTCTCCAGCATCTTGAGGCGGGCATTCCTTTTGAGGCCCAGAGCCCCTCAAGGGTCCTCACCACGGATGCCTCCCTGCTTGGCTGGGGAGCCCACTGTGGGGCACTATGCACCCAGAGCAACTGCTCCACCAGACGAGAGCACCCAGCAGATCAACCTCATGGAGCTCCTAGCCATATATTTAGCCCTGCAAATCTTCTGCCACCACCTGCGTCTCCAGCTGGTTCTGGTCCCGACGGACAGCCAGGTGACGATGTTCTACCTGAACAAACAGGAGGGTACGGGGTCTCATACCCTTTGTCAGGAGGCACTGGTCCTCTGCTCTTAAGCAAGCCAACAGGGATCCTCCTGCGGGCAGTGTACCTGCCAGGCTAGGACAACCTGCTGCCTGACAGACTCAGCAGAGTCCTTCAGTTGCACGAGCGGCAGCTGGACCCCAGGGTAGCCAGTCGGCTCTTCCAGCTCTGGGGGAAGCCCGCGATGACCTGTTCGCTAGCCTGGACAACTTCCAGTTGCCCCTCTTCTGTTCCCGGCATGCCCACCCCTCCAAGGCAGCCGTGGTTCCCGCTGCTCATCCGGTTGACGGTGGAGACCCCCAACCCCTTGGGGACTGTCCTGGGACTTCTGTCTCAGGAGAGGGGCTCTTTTCTGCACTTCAACCTGGGGTCCCTGTCGCTGACGCGTGGCTGCTGATAGGGTGACTTTGGCCCCTTTCAGCCTTTTGGTTGAGGTAGAAGTGATTCTGTTGGCCTCTCACAAGGTCTCTACTAGGAAGGCTTATGCCCTCAAATGGAGCAGGTTCTCGGCTTGCTGCGTCGAGCACGGGGCCTACCCATTCTCCTGCCCGGTGGGACTGGTGTTTCAGTACCTTCTCCACCTCTCTCAATCCGGGCAGAAGTCTAACTCCATCCGAGTGCACCTTAGTGCCCTGGCGGTGCACCACCATCCGGTGGATGGTAAACCCCTCTTGGTCCAACCTCTGGTAACCCATTTTCTTCAGGGCCTGCTCTTATCAAAGCCCCTGGTTCGCCCTCCAGCAACTGAATGTGATTTTAATGTAGTGATGGGGCTGCTCACTCGCCCACCTTTCGATCCTCTGGCTACCTGCCACCTTCGCTACCTCTCTTGGAAGGTGGCTTTCCTGATTGTACTCACCTGCACACACAGAGTTAGTGAGCTTCAGGCCTTATGTCAGAGGCGCCTTATACCAGATTCTACGAGAAGAGAGTGGTGCTTCACACACACCCCAAGTTCCTGCCAAAGGCATTATTGCCATTCCATCTCAGCCAGGAAGTGGTGCTCCCTACCTTCTTCCCACAACCTCACTCCTGTTGGGTGGATACAGTCTTTCACACCTTGGACTGTAAGAGGGCTTTGTCCTTCTATATCCAATGCACTCAGAGCCACTGCAAAGCTTCTCAGCTTTTCATCTCCTAGGACCCCAGTAGGTTGGGGGAGACTGTGACCAAGCGTACGCTGTCCACCTGGGTGGTGGACTGTATCGCCCTCACCATTATTAAAAAGGGACCCAGGATATCAATGCTTGACCCAATACAAGCATTGTGGAACCTGTGTCTTTTGGGGAAACTGCTAGATACGTATGACCTAGATTGGCCACTGTTGGAAACAGGATACTGGACTTGATGGACCTTGGTCTGACCCAGTATGGAATATCTTATGTTCTTATGATCTTTGAGCAGGCGGGGCTCCTTCTGGAAGGCCATGTCATGACGCATCATGTCAGGGCCATGGTGGCCTCTGTGGCAAACTTGTGCTCTCTCCCGATGGTGGACATCTGCCGGGCCGCCACCTGGTCTTCAGTCCATATCTTCGCAGCCCATTACTGCCTGGAAAGAGAGCCCCAACGGGACAGTGCCTTCAGCCACGCTGTGCTCCGTAACCTTTTCAGGATTTAGGCAACTCCTAACCTACAATCCTTCTGTGTTCAGGCTACCTGAGTGCTGGTTTCATCGGACACAGGTGTCCTATTGTGGTCTGTGGATACGGACTCATTTATTGCTGCTTGTGACTCCCTGTGAGGGAGCCCCTATTTTTGCTATGGGCTTTCGGGAGCCTGTATCTAGAGAGTCTCATATGAGAGGACTGACTTCCTGCTTGTTCCCGGAGAAAGCATAGTTACTCACCTGTAACAGGTGTTCTCCGGGGACAGCAGGAATCAGTCTTCACAGCCCTCCCTCCTCTCCTTGGAGTTGCTCTTTTACCATCTTGTTTTTGCCGTCTTTTAGCTATGTCATCTGACTGAGCAAGATGGCACCCTTGAGTGGGAAGAGGGCCACGCATGTGTGGTGGCATCTCCCAAAGGCTTTCTTTGAAAGCTGGTGGGATGCTTCTGCAAGGGCTCCATTGGTGCCGATGTCACTCATATGTGAGGACTAATTCCTGCTGTCCTCGGAGAACACCTGTTACAGGTGAGTAACCACGTTTTTTCTTGAGTATCTCTTTCCTCCAATCTTGAACTGGTACTCTTCCCGCCCCCGAGCTCACTTGCCTCAGCATCACATCTCGGGTTTGTTTTTTTCCCCGGTGCGGTTTCGCACCCTTTTTTTCAGTGGCAGAGCCCTTGGGTCATTGACCTAGCTGCCGCCCTTTTTCCTCCCATGGCTTCCACCAGCAGCTTCAAAAAGTGTGATCAGTGCTCGAGGACCATGCCCCTCACTGACAAGCACAACTGCTATATCCGTTGCCTTGGCCCAGACCACAGTCCATCTGTTTGTGGCCTGTGCAAGAAAATATCTTCCAAGGCCATCAAGAGCCGTCAGCAGCAGCATGACAAAATTTTCCCAGAGTCTCCAGTGACAACATGTTCCAAGACTGTGGGTCCTCTACCCGGAAGGGGAACACAACGAGAAGAAACCCTTGAAGGCCGTGTCCGTGGACAGATCCGGGAAGGCGGGTAAGTCCCAAGCCAGATCCCATAGTCCACACCTGTCGTCCAAGGGCTGGAGCAGGAGCGCCCTACCAAGGTAGCTTGAAAAGAATCATTGGCCTTCTGTGATCAGTCTCGGACCCCCGAGCCCATCCTAGTCAAGGTCTTGCCTTCAGTGAAACCGGCGACAGGCCTGAGCTCCTTGGTGCTCTCACCGATGGTTGTGGGGCCTTCTGGACTGGAGACCAGAATGGCAGCCTTGGAACGGCTTGTCTGCCTTCATGGCCCAGCCGCGGGCAATGATGCCCAGACCACCAGGCCCTTGACCTTGAGGACATCCTTGGATGTCGAGCCAATCCTCGAGAACCTACAGCCTTGAGTTGATCCTAGACATTGGTCTCAATCCTGATCCTGTTCCATGGGACCGAGGTCCTGCCCGGCAAGTGCCCACGGCTCTGGCCATGTAACTTCTGAGGGACATGGACCATTGGTCTCAGGGCCGAATCGTCTGGCTCAGCCCTCCCTCGATGACTCCACTGATTACTCAGACTGTGAGACCAAGAATGAGGAATCCCTGGACACTCGCTGACACGTGAAATGCCATCGGATCCATCCCCCTCCGAAACTTCACGCCGGTTCCTGCTCGAGGACATTGCATTCCTCGACTTTGTATAGGACGTGTCAAAGGTGCTGGCATTTGCCACTGAATCAGATGAGGACCCTCGCATGGAGGAGCTTGACATCTTCCAGTATGAGGCCCCGCCGAGGGAGGCAGTGCCCATCCTGCCCATTCTGGAACAACTGCTCTTTCACTTGTGGGAAACACCAGCATTGGTGCCCATCATGAGCCGATGCTTCGATTCGATGTATCAAGTCCACTGGAGTCCAGGCTTCCAGAATAACAGCTGCCGCATAACTCCATACTGGTAGAATCGGCCATGTGCAGGCTCAAGAGCCAGAAGATGCACGCCTCGGTGCCCCTGGGTAGGGAGGCCCACACCCTGGATGCCCTGGGCAGAAAGTGCTACCAGGGCTTGATGCTCATCGACCGGATCCAGGCATACCAGCTGCATATGGGCATATACTTGAGGGAGCTGACAAAGGAACTCATCGGGTTCTCGGCTGGTCTCTCTAAGGAGTCCATCCAGTAGTTATGGAACTTGGCCATAGCCATCCGTAAGTGCTCCAAGTTTATGATTCGAGCAGCCTATGATGGCTTAGAATGACTGTGGCAGATATCGGTGCCTGATGCTAGTCTTGACGACAGTCGTCTGACCTGGAGCAATGGGTTCAGGACAAATTGGTCAATGTCCCCTGCCAGGGAGGAAACCTCTTTGCAAAACCCATGACCAATAAAGCTGTGGAGTTTGGAGACCGAGTTCATGATGAGGACCAGGCTCTCCAGGAAGACCGCTGCCCTTCCCCGATGGAAGGGCTCAAGTAAAAAGCCCCCTAACTCAAGGAAGGAAACTGCTTACAGAAACAACCCTCAGTATCAGGCCTCCCCAGCTCCCCAGCAGGGTCAGCAGGCCAAGGGACCACGGGCATGGCCCTTGTAAGCAGAAGGCTCCCAAATCCCAGGCACCAGTTGCTGCCCAGCCTTGTGAGTTTTTTTAATTTTTTTAATTTTATATTTATGCATTTTAACGATGAATCAAGTATCACACTTGTACAGAAATTAAACCTGTCAACATAGTTACCAAAATTACATCTAAGAAATTTAACAAAAGTAGACAGGATTTATCGTTAGCCCCCAAAAAAGGGGGAGAGACAAGGAAAAATTACAGAGGTCAGGGACACCCCCTGTATGCAATAGGAAAAGCTTTGTGAAAGTTTTTGACTCCTCGGGCATAGCCTCTCCACCCCCATAAGATCAGCAGCCCACAGGGGGACGTTTGATCCACTTTGCCCACGGGTGGCTGGCCTTTACTACCGATGCTTGGGCACTCCATGTGGTTCATGAGGGCTACTTCTTCCACCTGGCACAAACGCCTCCCACCTTCTTCCCGGGAAAGCCCCCCAGGACTCTACTTGACGGGAATCTACTACTGCAAAGTCTCCTCAAGAACAGGGCGGTAGAACCAGTGCCCCAGCATCTCTGCGGCAATGGGTTCTACTCCCGTTACTTCCTTGTACCCAAGAGAACCGGGGGCCTTCGGCCCATTTTGGACCTGCAGGACCTAAACAGGTTCCTGCTGAGGAAGACGTTCAAGATGCTCTCCCTTGTAACAGTGCTGCCCTACCTCCAGCAAGGAGAATGGCTATTCTCCTTGGATCTGAAGAATGCCTATATCCACATCCTCATTCATCCCAGCCACAGGTAGTATCTCAGATTCATGGTGGGGCAGTCACTGTCAATACAGGGTACTGCCCTTTGGCCTTGCCTCCACCCCCAGAGTCTTCGCCAAATGCCTGGCGGTAGTCGTGACCTATCTCTGAATCCAGGGGGCATTCATCTTTCCCTTCCTTGGTGACTGGCTCATAAAAGGGGACACAGCTGCCGAGGTGCAACTGGCCATGGCCCGCACCATCCACGTCCTGCAACATCTGGGGTTTGTGATAAACTATCCCAAGTCCCACCTCCTCCCTACACAGGGTCTGGAGTTCATTGGGGCAAGGCTAGACACTGTCCAGGCCAGAGCCTTCCTCCCTTTGAACAGGGCCGACCATCTCTGGGCACTGGCCACAGACGTGCAGCATCATCCCTCAGTATTTGCTCACCTCCTGCTGCGCCTACTCAGCCACATGGCCTCCACAGTCCATGTTACCCCAGACACCCATCTTCATATGAGGGCAGCCCATTGGTGCCCCCACTCCCAGTGGACATAGGCCACGGGCTGGCTGCGAGACAGTGTCAGTGACCCGCCGGCTGGCGGAGTCCCTTGGCTGGTGGCAGACCACACAGCATCTTCAAGTGGTAATGCCATTTCAGACCTCCCCACCACTCCCAGAGGGTCTTCACTGCGGATGCCTCCATGTTGGGCTGGGGAGCACATTGCGAGGAACTCTGCACTCAGGGCAGTTGGTCCAAGGCAGAAAGCCAGCAGCAGATCAATCTCCTGGAGCTCCGGGCCATATTCCTAGCTCTCCAGGCCTTCCACCACCATCTGCAGCAGCAGTCAGTGCTGGTCCAAATGGACAATCAGGTTGCAATATTCTATATCAACAAACAAGGGGGCACAGGTTCCCACACCCTCTGCCAGGAAGCAGTGGCTCTTTGCTCCTATGTGATCCGCTAAGGGATGCTCCTGCAGGTGGCATACCTGCTGAGCCAGGACAATGCCCTGGCAGACAGACTGAGCAGGATCTTTCAGCCTCACGAGTGGCGACTGGACCCTAGAGTGGCCGATCGGCTCATCCGGCTCTGGGGGACCCCACTAGTGGATCTGTTTGCCAGCCTGGACAACTCCCAGTTGCCCCACTTCTGCTCTCGGCAGCCCCACCCATCCCAGGTGACTGCAGATGGATTCTTCATCCCATGGTCAGAAGGCCTTCTGTATGCCTTCCTGCCCATGCCGTTGATTGGCAAGACCCTTTTCAGGGTCCTTCACAACAGGTTGTCGCTGATCCTGGTGACCCAGGTAACTGTGGTTCCCACTGTTTCTCTGCTTATCTGTGGAGGTCTCAGTCCCTCTGTGGAGTGCCCCAGGATTACTGTCTCAGGAGGAGGGCTCCCTCCTGCACCCCAACCTAGGGTCCCTGTCGCTGACAGCGTGGCTGCTGAAAGGGTAGCCTTGGCCCCTTTCAACTTCTTAGGAGAGGTGGAGGAGGTCCCCCTAGTCTACTGTAAGACCTCCACCAGGCGGGCCTACGCCTTCAAATGGCGCATGTTTTTGGCATGGTGCATGGAGCGACGAGTGAATCCATTCCTGTGCTTTGTGCAGCTGGTGCTGCAATACTTGCTTCATCTGTCGCAGGCCGGGCTCAAATTCATTTCAATCGGGGTTTACCTGAGTGCTCTTACTGTGCACCACCACTACATTGAGGGCCAACCCCTATCTGTGCAGCCTCTCATAACCCGCTTCCTGTGGGGTCTTCTGTTGTCCAAGCCCCCCATCCGCCCACCAGCCACAGAGTTTTATCTCAGTGTGGTGTTATCGAGGCTCACTGGGCCATCATTCGCGCCTCTGGCTACCTGCCACCTGAGGTATCTTTCATGGAAAGTCATCTTCCTGGAAGCGCTCACATCTGCTCACAGGGTCAGTGAGCTCCAAGCCTTGGTGGCGGAACCACCTTACACCAGGTTCTACAAGAACAGGGTCATGCTCCACACGCACCCAAAATTCCTTCCGAAGGTGGTGTCCCCCTTCCATCTCATTCAGGAGGATTTGCTCCTCATCTTCGTTTTGCGGCCTTACGCCGACAGGGCAGAGGCAGTTTTCCATATTATAGACTGAAGAGGGCCCTGTCCTCCTTCCTCCATTGTATCCAGGGCCACTGCAAAGCTTCACAGCTTTTTGTTTCCTATGAGCCCAGTCGGCTGGGGAGGCGGTGACCAAGCGAACTCTGTCCACCTGGGTAGTGGACTGCATTGCCCTCACCTATGAGCTGACTGGGCTCTCGCTGGATTACCGGGTCACAGTGTCAGGGCAATGGCAGCCTCTGTGGCAAACCTGCACTCTGCCCTGATGTTGGACATTTGTCGAGCCGCCAGCTGGTCTTCACTGCATACCTTCGCAGCTCATTACTGCCTGAGAGGGAGTCCCAACGGGACAGCACCTTCAGTCAGGCTATACTCAGACATCTGTTCAGGGTTTAGACAACTCCTACCCTCCGACCCTTCTATGTTCAGGATACTGGAGTGCTAGTTCCTCACTGGACACACGAGCCATTCTGGAGTCTATATATTTGGACTCAATTGTTGTTGCTCATGGCTCCCCTTGGGGGCATCCATGTTTTTCTACAGGCTTTCAGTAGCCTGTAGCTAGGGAGTCCCATATGTGAGGACTAACGTCCTGCTTGTTCCTAGTGAAAGCATAGTTACTCACTTCTAAAGGTGTTCTCCGGGGACAGCAGGAATTAGTCCTCACAACCCTCCCTCCTCACTGCGGAGTTGCTTCCTTGATGATTTATTTTTGCCATCTTAGCTATGTCATGAGACTGAGGCAAGATGACACCCTTGGGCGGGACGAGGACCTTGCATGTGTAGTGGCATCTCCCAAAGGCTTTCTTTGAAAGCTGGGGAGATGCTTCTGTGTGGGCTCCATCGGCGCTGATGTCACCCATATGTGAGGACTGATTCCTGCTCTCCCCAGAGAACACCTGTCATAAGTGAGTAATTACGCTTTCCTCCTTTAAATCACTGTTGAAAACACATCTGTTTAATATAGCCTATGATTTGTCCATTACTTAATTTATTGAGTTTTCTTTTGTCTCCCCTCTTTTTCTGATATAAATGATGATGTTCTTTCCTGGTTTTAATGGAGTTCTTTTCTTATTTTGTGTTTTTATTGTATTTTTAAACTTTGTACACCGCTCTGCTGAGACCCCTTGAAGGGCGATTTATCAAATATAAACCATAACCTACAGTAGTGCTGTTCTCTTTTCTCTCTGCCATGAATACTTTCTGTGCAGTACACCTCCGTACCCACTTTTTCAGTTTCTTTTAATCTCTTAATCATATTCTTAGTCATTTTTAAGTTTATTTTCCTTATCGTCCCTCCATTCAAGTCCAGACATGTGGGTTATACACACCTACCAGCAGATGGAGACTGAGAACTACTGGTTTGATTTTGATGTCACCACATAGAGTCCTATGCAGCCTTGTTTTGTCCAGTATTTCTCAGTTTCTAGCAGATGGAGGTTTGTTTAACCTGTGCAGTCTGAAGTGGACAATTGAGGATGATTTAGGGTATTGGTTGGTGGTCACTGACCTTAAAGCTCTGGGGTACAGAACCTGGCAGCACCAAGTCCCTCCCCCCATCCCCCTGCCGCCACCATTCCTCTTTGGTAGGGTAACATTTGGTTGGAAGACTCCTGTGACGGCAGTTCTCCCTTTCCTTTTCCTGAGGAAAGGTGATAACAGTGAGGCAATTAAATTCAGGGGGCGATGGTAATATTTCCCCCAGTATTGGGGAGACAGTCGGGACAAGCAGCTCCTTTGAAGAAAAAAAAAAGGGAAATAAAGAATTCAAGAGGGAGCAGAGAGCCTAGCCTTAGAAACATAGAAATATGACGACAGAAAAAGACCACATGGCCTATCTAGTCTGTCCTTCCATAACAACTACAACAGTCCCCTTTTTACCTTTAGAGATCCTCTGTGTTTGTCCCATGCTTTTTTGAATTCAGTTACTGTCCTCATGTCTACCACCTCCACTGGGCGACTATTCCACGGATCCACTACTCTTTCCATAAAGAAATATTTCCACATATCACTCCTGAATCTATCTCCCTTCACCCTCATCCCATGTCCCCTCGTAGCAGAACTTGCTTTCAATTGAAAGAGGCTCTCTACCTGAACATTTATGCCATGTAGGTATTTAAACATCTCAATCATATCACCTCTATCCCGCCTTTCCTCTAAGGTGTACATATTAAGATCCTTCAGTCTGTCCTCATATGCTTTATAATGAAGACCACTAATCATTTTAGTAGCCACCCTCTGCACCAACTCCATCCTATTCACATCCTTTTGAAGGTGCGGTCTCCAGAATTGCATACTATACTCCAAATGAGGTCGCAACAAAGACTTATACAGAGGCATTATCACCTCCTTTTTTCTGCTAGCCATTCCTCTCCGTATGCACCCAAGCATCCTTCTAGCTTTTGCCGTCGCCTTTTCTACCTGTTTAGCTACTTTAAGATCATCAGACACAACCATGCCTAGGTCCCGATCTTTTTTAGTGGACAAAAGTACTTCATCCCCTATACTATATTGCTCCCTTGGATTGCTGCAGCCCAAATGCATGACCTTACATTTTTTAACATTAAATCCCAGCTTCCAAATTCTAGACCATTCTTCAAGCTTAGCTAGATCCCTCCTCATGTTATCTGCCCCTTCCTGGGTGTCTACTCTATTGCAGATTTTGGTATCATCCGCAAAGAGGCAAACCTTACCTGAAAGCCCTTCCGCTATATCACTAACAAAGATGTTAGAAAGAATCGGACCAAGGACAGATCCCTGGGGCACACCACTGATAACATCCTTCTCCTCAGAGTGAGCTCCATTTACTTGTACTCTTTGCCGCCTCCCACCCAACCAATTTCTAACCCAAGCAGTAACTTTAGGGTCCATCCCTAGGGTGCTCAGTTTGTTTATAAGTCGCCTGTGAGGAACAGTGTCAAAGGCTTTACTGAAATCTAAATACACCACATCTAGGGCTCTCCCTCGGTCCAACTCCCTGGTCACCCAGTCAAAGAAATCAATCAGATTTGTCTGACAAGACCTGCCTCTGGTGAATCCATGCTGCCTCGGATCCTGTAATCCGCTGGACTCCAGAAACCTCACTATTTTCTCTTTCAGCAGTGTTTCCAATAATTTACTCACCACCAAAGTTAAACTAACCAGCCTGTAGTTTTCAACCACATCCTTACTTCCGCTTTTGTGTAAAGGCACCACATGAGCCTCTCTCCAGTCCTTTGGCACCACTCCCGACTCCAACGAGGCATTGAAAAGGTCAGTCAGTGGAGCTGCAAGAACGTCCCCAAGTTCCCTCAGTATTCTCGGGTGTATCCCATCCGGTCCCATCGCTTTGTCTACTTTAAGTTGAGATAGTTTCTCACGAACACAGTCTTTTGAAAATTGTTCAAGATGTCCTTTGCTTCTGTTCCTATTTGTGGGTGTTTTCTGAGGTCCTGCTCCTGGTTTCTTCATTGTGAACACAGAACAAAAATATTTGTTAAGCAATTCCGCTTTATCCTTATCAGCTTCTACATATTCCTCCCCTGCACCCTTGAGTTTGACAATACCACTCTTGCCCTTCCTCTTCTCACTAATATATCTGAAAAATGTCTTATCCCCCATTTTATTGCATTGGCTATTTCCTCCTCCTTTTGAATCTTGACTACTTTGCTAGCTTTAAGTTTTTCCAAATACAAATGCCTGTCTTCCTCTCTCTGTGATCTCTTGTATTTCATGAAGGCCTCCCTCTTTTTCTTCACTTTATCAGCTATTTCTTTCGAAAACCATAGCGGTCTCCTTTTCCTTTTACCTTTTACCTTTATTTACCATTTTAACAAAAAGGTTGGTTGCCCTTAAAATATCCCCTTTCAGTTTTTCCCACTGTTTTTGTACATCCCTCAGCTGTTCCCATCCAACTAACGACTCCCTGAGGTATTGGCCCATCTTCGCAAAGTTAGTCTTCCTAAAGTCTAAGATCCTTGCCTTTGAATGGATTCTAACAGCCCTAGTCCTAATACTGAACCACACCATCTGGTGATCACTGGATGCAAAATGATCTCCCACTACAACATCAGAAACACTTTCACCATTGGTAAGCACTAAGTCCAGTATGGCCCCTTCACGTGTGGGGTCTGTTACCAATTGCCTGAATAGTTCTCCCTGTAGAGAATCAAGGATCTCCTTACTTCTAGATGATACTGCAGCAGGAATGTGCCAATCGACATCTGGCATATTGAAATCTCCTATCAGTAGCAGTTCCCTTTTCCTAGCAATGCTGCGTATGTCTTCAATTAACTCTGTCCACCTCTTCCTCTTGTGAGGGAGGTCTGTATATCACACCAATAGATTTCTCTTTCCCTCTCTCTAGTTTAACCCACAATGCCTCCTCTCTCCCTTTTAAGCTCTGTAATTCCAAAGCTTTAATAGTAGTTTTTACATATAGTGCCACTCCTCCTCCCCCTCTTCCTACCCTGTCCTTTCTGAATAAAGTATAGCCAGGTATAGTTACATCCCAATCATGGTTTTCTGTGAACCATGTTTCTGTAACTGCCACTAAATCCAAGTCAGCCACTCCCACCAAAGCTTCAACATCAGGGATTTTATTTCCCATACTACGGGCATTTATACACACTGCTTTCCATATGTTACCCCTGTTACCCATTTCCATAAGGATATTTAATGTATTACCTACCTGGGGGCTTTCACTTTATTTTTTTTTATTTATTTATTACAAATTCTTATATACCGCGCTATTTAGTATCAGTGCGGTTTACATAATAACATTTTGCATTAGAAACAAGATCTTTTGCTTACATTGTAACAGGGATTGTAACTTGGAAGTAACAGGGTAACTATATACAGTTCAAAACAAAGGAGCTTATAGTTATTTAAGTAATATTATCTAAGAGTCATAATGTAATCATGCTCATTGAGAATGTGCCTACTGTTGAGTTTCTTTTGTAAATCATGAGAATTATGTTGTTGGTACGTCAGATGCTGTGTGGGTGAGGTGAGGTGTTGGATGTGAATGTGTTAGGTTAGGGTGGGTAAAGTAAAGGCAGAATAAGTGATGTTTAATAGCTTTTCTGAATTGTGAGAGGTCAGCTATTGCTCGTATATGAGGTGGGAGATTGTTCCAGCACTTAGGAGCATATAATGTAAATGCTCTGTTTCTGGTTGTTTGGGTACATTTAGTGGACTCAGGTGGTATAGATATCGTGTTGCTAGTTGTTGACCTTCTTAACCACTTACCTGGGGGCTTTCTTCACCCATCCCCAACGAATCTAGTTTAAAGCCCTCTTCAGTAGATTAGCCAGTCTACTACTGAAGACGGGGGTAAGTGCTGCCAACTACAGGGTTACAGTTTATTCAGCTCTCTAGAGCCCAAGATTCTAAGGGCATCTATGGCTATCCCCTTAATTGGGAAGAAAGCTTGTGGTGCTGTTGTGGGGGTGTGCTGATCGGGATCACTAATTGCCCATGCTGCTTAGCAGGGTTTGTTTTACCGTTTATACCTAATATGTGGGTTTTTTGGCACTCCTACCATCGTTGGGTGGCAGTGTATTTTCTTTTCCCGGGGCTGTGCTTTCAGTCAGTTTGCACTGTTTGTAATGGGTGTCATTTCTTGGTGCTTTTTGTTTTGGCTCCTTTCTCTGGCAACAGGTTTGGCAGTTTAAGGTTCTGTTTCTGCTTGGCTTGGCGATAGTCAAATTTTTCTTTTTTGATGCAATTCTTTTATAAGCAATCAAGAATGGAAACAAGGTGACCTGGACAGCAGATTCGGCACTCTTGGATTTTCAGTCAGGCGGGAGACTTTTCGGTGCGAACAACTGCCATTTCCTTTATTGTCCATCCTGTCCAGTCCCGCACCTCTGGGTAGTGCACCTCTTCCAGCAGCTTGGAGACTGAGCATGTCATCTTTTGATGACACCAAAGTACATATAGAGCTGGCACCACCTACCAGCCCCAGTATGCTCAATCTCCAAACAGCTGGAGGAGGTAGTGAGCCAGGGTGCTGGACTCACTGAAGGGACAAATAAGGAGCATAGGCCAGGGTTAGAAAGTGGTTTAAGTTTTTATTTTGTCCTGTCAGCTACAGGTTATTTGTTTTCTTGCTAGTTAGAGTTCAGTTAGTTTTTGGTTTTGTTTAAAAAAAAAAAAAAAAAAAAAGAGGTCCTTGTTTTCTTTACCAGGCAAACCAGAAGACACAGGCAGCAGTAGGAGGATTCTCCCCCCTCTCCTTGCCGTACTGGAGAGGTTGCGGTTTCTGGAAGCCTTCCTGCAGTTGAATCCTCTGGCAGCTCCTGAATCCATCATTGGGTGAGGAGCTGCCGTGCTGACCACACCTGCAAGCCGGAAGCCCCGGAGTGCTCTCCTCCCTATCAATGTCAAAACCGTTTTATGGTAGGCTTAAAACGAGGGGACAGGGAACCTCGCAGACTCTTCTCCCTCCAGGTAAGATTGTGGGGACAGGTCTTCGGAGCTCAAGACCGCTGGGGAAGACTTGTGCAGGGCCGAGACGTTCAGTCGCGTGCAGAAGCCCGTAACAGCGTGGGAAGCTAAATGCGCCTTTTTTCTAGCAGGGCTAAGCACTCTCTCTTCTCTTCACTCCTGCTGGGTTTTTTTGGCTGGGGAAACTCAGCAGATACCTCAGTTTTCACAGTTTCTGCCAGGGAGAGCTTGTTTTTTCTCAGATTGCCTTCATTTTGATATCATTTTTGGTTTCCTTTTATTTTCTTTCATCAGTTTAGGGGGTAGGCTGATTGTCTACAAATGGATCCCTTGGGGGGGGACCTAGGAATTATTTTTATTTTTTGCCCCTCCGAGTGCTTTGAGAAACTGAAAACAACAACAACAAAAAAGTTTTCTGTCTATTCCGTCGAGCCTCATACCATGCCGGCCAGGCCCCAGTGTCTCGTGTGCGGGATCCGGCGAGGAGCAGTGTCAGAGGCAGGGGTCTGTCTCGACTGCACTCAGGGGGCTACTTCGTTGGAGCAAGGCTTGCAGGACAAGGCGCGGCAGGGCGTGCAACCATAGGGTTCTCCCATGTCGCAGGGGTCTCGGGAAGAAGGGGGGGTCAGATTTGCCTTCATAGGAATCAATTCCTGGCCCCTCTATGATACCCGGACCTTCTACCACTCAGATCCCAGGAGCAGGAGGGCTTCCAGGGGACTTTTCACATAAGTTTGTCCTACTTTTGCACAAGGCGTTTTGTTTACGCCAACAGGGACTGGTGAGCGGCCGCTCGGTACTGGAACGGGGGGCCAAGAGGATGTTGGACGCTAAGGAGTTCGAGCGATTGGGGACCAAGAGGCTCGGAGGAGTGGCAACAATTGCCACTGTTGAAAGGGCCGGATCTGGACATGGAGCTGGATCTCCAGGAAGATCTGAAAGGAGAGATCCCAGAGCAAGAGGATCCAGCCCAGATAGTTCAGCTGTTTCACCAGGAGGAATTGCCGGTGCTTATTTTGGAATCCTTGAAGGCCCTGAATATGCCCAAGAGCATCCTGGCTGAAGAGGAAGCACTGGAGGATCCTCTACTCCAGGCAGTACAGATGTCGAAGAAGGTCTTCCTGGTGCATAGGTGGTCCGGCAGATGATCCAGGAGGAGTGGCATCTGCCGGAGGTGGATCTCAAAGGGGTGTGAACTATGTCGTGCCTGTACCCGCTACCGTAGCCTGAACGCTAGCTCCTTCGGTTGCCCAGGGTGGATGCAGCAGTGTCTGTGGTTACTAAGAAGACAGTGATTCTGGTAGAAGGCAGCGCGGCTCTTAAGGAAGCTCCAGATAGAAAATTGGATACCTTATTGAAGCAGGCATTTAATATTAATGCTCTGTCACTTCAGGCTTTCATCTGTGGGGCCTGGGTGGTGAGAGCCTGTCGGCGATGGTCACAAAGAGCACAGCAACTTGGGGATCTGGAAGCGGACTTAGCTGGTGAGGCTGCCAAGTTGGAGTTGGGAACAGCCTACCTAGCTGACACTCATTATGATCTCATTAAGAGCCTCTCTCTAAAAGTATGGCCTCGGTGGTAGCGGCCCACCGCTACCTATGGCTCCAGAACTGGGCTGCGGATGGCTCCTCCAATGCTCGTCTTAGCAAGCTTCCCTTCAAGGGCAAGCATCTCTTTGGGAAAGACTTGGATAAGTTGGTTAAGGATTTGGGGGAGTCCAAGGGAAGCCAGCTGCCCGAGGACAAGCAGACGCAGGCCCGCAACCAGCTGTTGCCACAAGGACCGGCAAGGAACTTTAGGCATTTTTAGACCTCCTGCTTTAGCCTTGCCCAGAGAGGCAGATTTCCCTCCAGAGGGCAGGGCTTTTGAGGTTTCCAGGGTGCAGGCAGCAGGTTTGGAACTGCTTCCACTCCTGGAAATAAGAAAGCACAATTAAGCAAGGGGGTGCAACCCATGTGAGATTGGCTACTAGAGTTTTAACCTGCCTGAGTCCAGATAACATCCGACCAGTTGGTCCTGGAGGTTGTGTGGGAAGGCTATGCCCTCAAGTGGGCTCGGCCGGTATCCCAGTTCTTCGTGCGATTGTCCTGCAAAGCACGGAGCAAGACGGAGGCAGTGGAGGAGACCTTGTCTCATCTCCTGCAGCTTGAAGCCAGTAGTATTGATTCCTTCAGACCAGTACGGCTGCAGTCAATACTCCATTTATTTTGTTGTGCCCAAAAAGGAAGGTTCCTTTCATCCGATTCTCAATCTTAAGGGTGTGAACTGCTGTCACCGGGAACCGCACTTCCATATGGAAACGCTGAGATCTGTAATAGTGGCAGTAAGGAGTGGAGAGTTCTTAACGTCTCTTGATCTTACGGAAGCATATTTGCACATTTCCATCCATCCAGAGCATCAGCAGTTTCTCCGTTTTGCAGTGCTGTGGGGTCATTTCCAGTTTCGAGCTTTGCCCTTTGGGCTGGAAACTGCACCCCGGACATTCACCAAGGTCATGGTGGTAGTGACGGCAGCGGTCCGCAAGGAAGGGATACTTGTGCATCCTTAACTAGATGATTGGTTGATCAGGGCGAAATCCAGGGTCAACAGCAAAAGAGCTACAGCACGGGTGGTGGAGTTCCTCCAAAGTCTGGGTTGGGTGGTAAACATGGCCAAGAGTCAGCTGCAGCCAGCCCAGGAGCTGGAATATTTGGGGGAGTGCTTTGACGTCCAATTGGGAAGAGTGTTCCTGCCACAATGACGGTACAGGAGCTGCGGAAGTAAGTACGGCAGTTTTTGAAGATGTTGAGACTGTCAGCATGGCATTATCTGCAGATTCTGGGGATCATGGCCACCACTTTCGAGCTGGTTCCCTGAGCAAGGGTGCAGATGCGCCCACTGCAGAGGGATGGTGGACGCATATGCGCCCTTTCTCAGTGGTGCCATCAGAGTCCACCTCTGTCACAGCTACTCCCCTGCCCACGGGTGCAAGGAGAGCTCTCAGGTGGTGGCTGTGTTCAGGGAACCTGAAAAGGAGCATGCCACTTGAGTCTCCGTTGTGGATTCCCTTTATGACCGATTCCAGTTTGTCAGGTTGGGGAGCCCATTGCGAAAGATGCTTTATTCAAGGAAAGTGGAGCCTGCAGGAAGCCTTTTGGTCGATCAACAGGCTCAAATGCGAGCGATGACCCTGGCACTGGAAGCTTTCCAGTCATGATTGCAGGGGAAAGTGGGTCCGGGTTTTCTCAGGCAACGCGACCATGGTGCCTTATATCAATTGGCAAGGGGGCCCCGGAAAGGCTGCCCTGGAGGAGGAGGCCGAGGGACTGTTCCGTTGTGCAGAAGCTCGTCTCCAAGCATTATCAGCTGCGCATGTAGCGGGGGTTGACAATGTGGCAGGCGATTATCTCAGCTGGGTATGTGTGGACCCCGGGGAGTGGCAGCTAAACCAGGTGGTGTTCCAGCAGGTGGTCCACTGGTGGGGCGTGCCGGTCATAGACCCCATGACAACGTTTGAGTTGGCCAAGGCCAGCCGCTTTTTCAGCAGGCAAAGACAAAGAATGTCATAAGAACATAAGATATGCCATACTGGGTCAGACCAAGGTCCATCAATCGCAGTATTCTGTTTCCAGCAGTGGCCAATCTAGGTCACAAGTACCTAGCTGTTTCCCCAAAAGACACAGGTTCCACAATGCTTGTATTGGGTCAAGCAGTGGATATTCCGGGTCCCCTTTAATAATGGTTTATGGACCTTTCCTCCAGGAACTTGTCCAAACATTTTTAAACCTGGCTACACTAACAGCTTTTACTACATCCTCCGGTAGCATATTCCAGAGTTTGATTACATGTTGAGTGAAAAAAATAGTCTCCAGGAACAAGCAGGAATAAACTCTTCAGATATGGGTATCGTCGGTACCGACGGAACCTGTGCAGGAACAGTCCCCAGCGTCCAATAGGAAAGCCTTTGGGAGCATCCCACAGTGCCTGCGTGCTGCCTTCCCACCTTTCCAACTGTCCCTCTCCAGTTCTTAGTTTTTCGCAGAGCCGACAGGTCGCATACCCTGTCACCGCAGAACATTTTGTCTTTAATCTTTGTTTTTGTGGTCGCGTCTGCCTTCCCTCGACGCTGTACCGGTACTGCCAGTTCTTTCTTTCTTTCTTCTTCTAACCCCCCCCCCCCCCAAATTATAGTTTTTGAAGTGGGGTTTACTTCAGAAACTTTTCTTCTTTGGTGCTAGGCTCCATTTTGGGCACTAGGCCCAATTTTTCCTTAAAAATCGAAAAACCTGCTTCGGGTTTTAAGAAATGTTCTAAATGTGGTGGTACCATTTCCGTCACCGACACCCATGATTGGTGTCTCAAATGTTTAGGTCCTGACCACTCTATTTCAGAGTGCCTCTCCTGTGGAATGATGTCAAAAAGGGGCCAGAAGAACCGAGCTGCTAAACTTAGCACCCTTTTTTCCTCAGACGTGGCGTCTGTTGCATCGACGTCCTCCAGGGCCTCATCTTCCTCCCATGGATCTCAGGTAACTAAACATAAATCTAGCCAGTTCTCAAAGGGTAGATCTCCTGGCATTGCCCTTGAGGAATTTTCACCGGCAAAACTGCCCCGGCGGGAGACTTTGGCTTCCAAAGCATTAACGGGGCTCCAGGATGTTCTCAAAGCCTCAACCTCGGCAGAACAACTGGTGCCATGCTCTGGGGTTCTGGCCGCTTCTACTGGTACCGACGCCCAAGCATTGGCAGCGTCGATAGACCAGAGATTCCTTGCTATTGAACACAGTCTAGCGGCTCTTCTCATGGCTTCGGTACCATTGAAACCGCTTCAGACACCTCAACCGATACTGGTACCGGAACCGGTACCGACTACATTAACACCGGCGGGTACGCCATTCATACAGAGTCATGTGTCTGTCTCTGGCATCGACAGATCGGTACCTGAACAACCCAATACCGACTTCGATCGATACCGGTACCATGCTTTGCACGATCACCGGGATCTGAGATATTTTGAATCCTCGGATGAGACTGAAGACTCCGAAGACTCTGCCGATACCAGAGTACTTCTCCCCGAGGATTCCTCTTCTCAGCACAGAATGTCTCCGCCAGAGGATATGTCCTTTCAGGACTTTATCCGTGATGTGGCCCAAGGCCTTTCCTTCACAGTAGCTCCTGAAAAAGAGCCTAGGGTAAAGGAGTTGAAAATCCTCATATACCCTAAGGCTCCCAAAGAGGCAGCTACTCTGCCTATTCATGAGATCTTTGATGATCTTATGCTAAGGATGTGGGAAACACCTTTAACCATATCTCCTCATTCTCAAAGACTCGATACCATGTATCGAGTTCCACCTTGTCCTGGCTTTCAAAAAATTCAATTACCACACCATTCAGTGGTGGTGGAATCAGCCATGAGAAGGATGAAAAGTGCAAAGAGACATGCATCCAATCCTCCAGGTCGTGAATGCAGGACTCTCAATGCCTTTGGGCATCGAAGCTTCCATGCTCTCAGCTAGGATCAGTTCCCTATATCTTGTATATGGGAATGTTCCTTAAAGAGGTCACAGGAGACTTGGAGCTTATGAGCCCCCTTCTTCCTGATGACAAAAGAAAAGACTATCTCACTCTTGTCAAAACATGCTCAAGATGTTTCCAAGTTTGTTAATCGTGCAGCCTTTGACTGTTTTGAGTGCATAAGCAGAACCTCTACTATTCCCATTGGTGCACGTCGGATCGCCTGGCTTCAGGCATCTGACTTGGAAATTTGGGTACAGGATAAATTAGGAAACATTCCTTGCACAGGAGAAAATATCTTTGGCAAGAATTGGCAGGAGAAGGCTAACGAAATAGATGCTGACAATATCACACTGGATAGATTGTCCAAATCTACAGCCGATCCTTCAAAGAAAAGATCCTCTAAGAAACTATTTTTCAATAAGAAAAAGAAGTTTTATCCTTCCTATACCCAATAGGGACACCGTCCAGGTCAGACTGCCCAAAAGGGACAGCAGCAACAACCTAGACAACAAAAGAAACCAAAAGCTGCAAAACCTAAGCAGGCTCAGCCTCCTCAGGGGCTTTGACTCCTTTCTAGAGAACTTCGCCTTCCTGCCCCTGAAGGGTCCAGAACCCTTAACCATCCCAGGCAGGTTATGTCATTTTGCCCACAGATGGTACAAAATAACAGCAGAAAATTGGACTCTGTCCATTATACGAGAAGGGGTTGCAAGCTTCATTTTCACAGCCTGCTCCCTCCTACAATTATAAGACAGTTCAATTCTCAGACCTCTCTCGACAATCTCTTAGGTCAAGAAGTCACAATGCTCCTTGCCCAGGGAGCAATAGAGGAAGTACCCATTCCCCATCAGGATACAGGGTTCTACTCCCCCTATTTCCTTATTCAAAAGAAAACAAGAGGACACAGACCCATTTTAGACCTCAGAGAATTGAATAAATATCTGTTCCGAGAGAAGTTCAAAATGGTCTCTCTAGGAACTCTGCTGCCATACCTTCAAAGTCAGGATTGGCTTTGTTCTCTAGATCTCAAGGATGCGTATACTCATATTCTCATCCATCCAAATCACAGGAGATTCCTCCGATTCCTGTTTCAAGGAAAGCACTACCAATTCAAGGTTCTTCCCTTTGGCCTGACATCTGCGCTAAGAGTGTTCACAAAATGCATGGCTGTGGTAGAAGCATTTCTCCACACTCTGGGAATATTCGTCTTCCCTTACTTAGATGACTGGCTCATTCGAGCCCCTACAGTGCCAGAAGCCAGTTCTGCTCTATCTCGCACAATGAAAATCCTTCAGTATTTGGGACTGGTCATAAACCTCCCAAAATCCAATCTTGTCCCTAGAGTTCATAGGAGCTCATCTGGATACCAGACAGACAAGGGCTTTCCTTCCGCAGCCCCGCTGTCTTTGCATAGTACAACTAGCTTCCCAAGCAGTGCTCAAACCTTGTCTCACTGCTTGGGAAATGCTACAATTGCTAGGCCACATGGCATCCACCGTGCATGTGGTTCCTTATGCTCGCTTCCATATGCGAGCAGCCCAGTGGACTTTATCCATGCAGTGGACACAGGCCTCAGGTTGCCTGTCGGACAAAATAACAAACTCAGACCATCTTATTTCGTCCCTCCAATGGTGGCAATCACCCATAAACCTTCTGGTGGGGTCTCCTTTCCAGCAACTCCTATCCCAAGCCACCCTAACAGATGCTACACAGGTGGGATGGAGAGCACACCTGCACGATCTCTCTACCCAGGGTATCTGACCTCCACAGGAGGCCTGTCTTCACATCAGCCTCCTGGAGCTCAGAGCAATCTTCCTTGCTCTTCGAGTATTTCACGCCCAGCTCAACTACAAGACAGTCCTAGTTCAAACGGACAATCAGGTAGCCATGTTCAAGGTTGGAACAGGCTCTCTGTCGCTATGCAGCGAAGCTTTGCGACTATGGGCCCTCACCAGAGAGCATCAGATTCATCTCCTTGTGGTGTATCTTCCAGGCATCCAAAATTCTTGGGCAGACAAACTCAGTCGAGTAATGCTTTCACACGAATGGTCTTTCCATGCAGACCAGTTTGCCCAAATATTTCAGATTTTGGGAACTCCGGACATAGACCTCTTTGCAAGTCCGCCGAATGCCAAACTTCCCTGGTTCTGTTCCAGAATTCCAGCTCAATGATGTCAGGCAAGTGACGCTTTCCTCCTTTACTGGGGGTCAGGACTTCCTATATGCCTTCCCACCCATTCCCCTCATCCCCAAAACCCTATTCAAGCTTCAGAGAGACAGAGGTCATATGATCCTCATAGCTCTACGTTGGCCACAGCAAACGTAGTACCCTCTGCTCCTACATCTCTCTCAAGCTCCGCCTCTGGAGTTCGGATCCGCTCCAGATCTTCTCTCCCAAGAGGACGGGATGCTGTGGCATCCCAATCCCCAGTCTCTGCATCTCAGGGCCTGGTTGCTGAAAGCCTCGAACTTCAGGATCTTAACCTTTCCCAACAGGTAAAGGATATCCTTCATGCTTCTAGGAAACTCTCCACAAGACGCTCATATGCCTTTAAGTGGAAAAGGTTTACCACATGGTGCTCACAGAAGGCTCTTAACCCTCTTGCAATACCTCTGGAATCGATACTGGAGTATCTCCTTCATTTGTCAAATGCGTGTCTCAAGACAAAGTCAGTAAGAGTTCATCTTAGTGCTATTGCAGCTTCTTACAAGCAAGTGGACAATCTATTTCCTCTTATCCTCTCATAGCGAGATTTATGAGAGGCCTTCTTTTAACAAAGCCTCCCATTAAGCCACCACCGGTGGCATGGGACTTAAATCTGGTGCTCGGGCAGCTCATGAAACCGCCCTTTGAACTATTAGCCACTACATCTTTGAAATTCCTTTCCTGGAAAGTCATCTTCCTCATTGCAATCACATCAGCACGTCCCATCAGTGAATTGCAAGCATTAGTGGCTGATCCTCCTTATACAAGGTTCCACCATGATTAGGTAGTTCTTAGGACTCATCCATACTTTATGCCAAAGGTGGTTTTGCCTTTCCATTTAAACCAAGCGGTTTACCTTTCTGTATTCTTTCTGAGGCCTCATACCTCCAGTGCAGAAAGGAACCTTCATACCTTGGACTGTAAAAGAGCCTTGGCCTTTAACTTGCAAAGGACACAGTAACATAGAAAACCTTCTCAACTCTTTGTTGCTTTTGATCCTAGTCATTTGGGACTTCCAGTTTCCAAAAGAACACTGTCCAACTGGATCGCACAGTGCATATCCTTTGCCTATGAGAGTAAGAATCTTCCTCTTGAAGGCCATGCCACCGCTCACAATGTGAGAGCCATGGCGGCCTCAATGGCTCATCTTCACTCTGTGTCTATCGACGACATCTGTCGAGCAGCTACTTGGGCTTCACAGCCCACTACTGCTTAGACAAGGATACCCACTGGGATGCCTTGTTTGGCCAGGCTGTTCAACACCTTTTTCAGACTTAATCAACTCCTACCCACCGTCCCTGGTAGGATGCCAGAGATCCACGGGGGGAAGTGGGGCCCTTTCACAAGGGCTGACAACTTTCTGGGGCCATCTCCCTGGCATCTGCAGCTAGGGAGTCCCCATATGTGAAGACTACATTCCTGCTTGTTCCTGGAGATAGCGTAGCTACTCACCTGTAACAGGTGATCTCTGGGAACAGCAGGAAATTAGTCTTCACAACCCTCCCACCTTCCCTAGGGGTTTTATCTCTCTCTCTCTCTCTCTCTCTTATAAGCTCAACCGGAGAGGGGAAGGCAGCACGCAGGCGCTGTGGGAAGCTCCCAAGGGCTTTTCTATTGGTCGCTGGGGAGTGTTCCTGCGCAGGCTCCGTCAGTACCGACGATACCCATATGTGAAGACTAAATTCCTGCTGTTCCCGGAGATCACCTATTACAGGTGAGTAACTACACTTTTTCTCTTATTAGTCTTAAATAGGTTACCCTGTAGCTTCATTGCATGCCCCCTAGTCTTTATATTTTGATGGTGTAAACAATCCATCTACGTTTACCCATTCCATTCTATTCATTAAGTTATATGTTTATGTTTATGTTTATTAAAACTTTATATACCGCCCAATACAATTAGCATCTGGGCGGTTCACAGTACATAAGAACAATTAAAATTGCTAAAAAGAGAGAGAGCTGCGAAAAAGAGTCGGAAAAAGAACGCCATAAAATCAAAGAAAAGGGATAGAAACAAAGATACAGAATGGGAGTAAAGACGGGTAACAAAGGGTAGACAACAACAACAGAGAGAAAAATGTAAGACAGGGGCAGGGGTTTGCTGTCAAAGGCCTAGTGAGGGGAGGAGGATGGGGTCGGGAAAGGAAGGTTAAAGGCAGAACAGAAAAGATGGGTTTTGAGGGTGGCTTTGAAGGATGGGTAGGAGGTTTCGAGGCGTAGAAAGGGGGGAAGGGAGTTCCAGAGCCTTGGACCAATAAAAAAGAAAGCAGAAGACCGAGTGGATTCTAGTTATGCTTGGGAGGGGGGTAGGAACATACGGTTGGCATGAATAGAGCGGAGAGAACGGTGAGGGGTGTGAAGGTGAACCTGGCTGGCAAGATACAGGGGGGTACCTGAGTGGATCACCCTGTGGACAAAGATAAGAATTTTAAACTGAACTCGAAAGACAACGGGGAGCCAGTGAAAGTGTATTAACAGAGGGGTAACATGATCGAACCGTGAAGCATGAGAAAGGACACGAACAGCAGCATTTTGAACCCGTTGAAGACGATAGATTTGGGATTGGGGGAGACCAGCAAGACAAACATTACAATAGTCAAGACGAGACACAACAAGAGAAATAATAAGAGTAGTCATAGAAGAAACAGTAAGAAAAGGACGTATGGCACGGAGTTCTTTTAGGGAGAAGAAGGAACGTTGGACAATTGAGGAGATATGCTCCTTAAAGGAAAGGGAAGAATCAAGAATCACACCCAAATACCGCAAGGAAGGGACGGTGGGGATGGGTGAAGAAGAAAATAAAGGAGTGAGGATAGGAGTGGGATTGCCGAAGGTGAACCATATAGCTGAGGTTTTTGAAAGATTAATGTGAAGATAATTAGATGAAAGCCAGGAGGCTACAGAAGAGAGACAGGAGTTAAAGGCTGTGATATCGGGTGCAATAGAATCAGTGTGATAAAGCAGAAAGATGTAATCCGCGTAGTAATAGGCAGAAACACCGTGCTGTTGGACAAGGAGGGCAAGAGGGGCCAAGAATACATTGAAGAGAAGAGGGGCGAGAACAGAACCCTGAGGAACACCACAGGGAAGAGGTGTGGAGGGAGAGGACTCTGAGCCAGTGTGAACCGAGAAAGTGCGACAGGAGAGAAAAGAGTGAAACCAACGAAGAACCAAGCCAGAAAGACCCGCATCCTGGAGGCGAGATAGTAAAGTGCGGTGATCAACCAGGTCGAAAGCAGCCGAGAGATCCAGAGAAACAGCAAGGGATAGTAAACCACGATCGTGAGCAGAGTGTAAGTCATTAAGGAGGGAGAGGAGAACAGATTCAGTGCTATGGCCTGGACAGAAACCCGATTGACGTGGATGAAGAGTGAGAGAGGCCTCAAGATGGGAGGAGAGCTGAGAAAAAAACAATTTCTCCAAGAGTTTAGAAAGAAAAGGGAGGTTAGAAATAGGACGCCAATTAGAGGGAGAGGAGGGGTCTAGAGAACTCTTTTTGAGGATAGGACGGACAGTGGCATGTTTCCACGGGGAGGGAAAAGTGCCAGAAGAGAGACTAGAGTTGAAAAGTGAGAGAATAAGAGGGGACAGTGCAAGAGAAGGTTCCAACAACCAGGAAGAAGGGATGGGGTCGGCCGGACAGGAGGTTTTACGGGTGGAAGTGAAAGCCTTGGTGAGAATGTCTGAGGTAATGGGCTCAAAAGTGGACCAGCGATGAGAAAGGGGAGGAATGGCGGGGGAAGAAGAGGTTGGAAAAGTGGGGGAGGGGGGCGCTACCAGAGGGGGAGGAGAGAGGGGAGAAGGACAGGATGAGAAGGATGAGCGGAGGGTTTGGACTTTAGAAACAAAGTAGGTAGCCAGGGAGGAAGGATCAGGAGTAGAAAGGGAAGAGGGGAGGAATGGGGGGCAGAGAGAGAGCGGAGGATGGAATGTAATTGGCGAGAGGAGTTTGAGGAATGAGTAATGAGGTTAGAGAAATAACACTGTTTGGCAGAGTGGAGAAGGGAACGGTAGTGGCGATGAGCAGAGCGGAAGCAAGAGAGAGTAGAAGGGTTTGGGTGTTTACGCCAGAGACGCTCAGCTCGGCGAAGATACCTACGGTGAAGAAATAGCCCAGAGTGAAACCAAGGGTGATGGGGAGATTGACGAAGGGGGCGGAGGGATTGTAGAGGAGCAACAGAATCAAAGGCAGTAGAGAGAGTCGTATACCAAGAATTAGCCTGAGAGTCAGGGGAAAGAAGATGGAAATCTGGTGGAAACAGAGCGTCAGAAGCTGGAAACTGAGAAAGAGTAGCAGGGGTAATACGACGAGATGGACGGGAAGGAGAACCTAAAAGAGAGATCGGGGAAGAGGAAGGACAAGGAAGGGAAAAAAGAAGACACAAATGATCAGTCCATGGAAGGGGGAAGAGAGGATAAGGAGGAGGGAGGAGAGGAGAGAGAACCAGGAAAGATAAGCAGGTCCAAAGAGTGACCAGCGGTGTGGGTAGGGAAGGATACAAGTTGGACAAGGGAAAGGTCAGATAGAAAAGTCAGGAAGTTACGAGCTCGGGAAGTAGAGGGGGAGTCCACATGGATGTTAAAATCACCCAAGATCAAGAGACGAGGAAAAAGAAGAGTGGCTTCTGAGATAGTAGCGAGAAGACTATCCCAGAGCTGAGGAGACAAGGAGGGTGGAGCATAGATGAGGAGAAAGTAAAGAGGGGGAGAGAGACCAAGGCGGAGAAGGAGAGACTCAGGATAATGCTGGGCAGGTGAAGAGAGAGCTCCTGGAAAGGAAGGGAGGAGCGGTAAAGTAGTGCAGTCCCTCCGCCGCTCCTGCCCCTGCGAGTGGTGGATAACGCAGAATAGCCAGGGGGCAGACAGCGGTTCAGAAGCGGCTCCTCGCCATCTCTTAACCAGGTTTCGGTGAGGAAAAAAGCATCAAGAGCATGTTGAGAGAGAAGGTCGTGAACTAGTACAGTCTTAGAGCGGAGTGAACGACAGTTTAAGAGAGCAAGCTGGAGAAACAGAAGGGACTGGGGGGAGATAAGCCTGAAGAGCGACCAGTACAGTGAATCAGATTGGAGAGATTCCGAGGAGAAGGATCAGGAGAAATAGAGGCAGAAGGGACGGAGGAGCGCCAGTTCCAGTGTACTGGGATAGTTGACATGGCAAGGAGGAACCAAATTAAGAGAGGAAGAAGGAGTACAAGTTTAGAGCCAAAGTGTGACTTACCGCGGGAGACGCTGGATGGGATCCGGGAGGGTGGAACACCAGTGGAGAATACGAAAGGGAGAAGAGAGAGGCGGGCCGATGTAAGTGCCAGAGCGCTTCCTGGCAGCCAAGAAATCTCCGTACTTCCGCCCCTGGAGTCGCCCCAAGGAGCTCGCCCAAGGAGCAGGTCCTGCTCCTTGGTCGCGCTCCTTCAGCGCGCGACTGCGGCGCTGCACGCCGCACCGGAGGTGCTTTTAAGCAGGATGGGATCACCAAGCAGGAGGCGCGGGCGCATGGAGCGCGTCCGCGTCACTTCCGGTGCTCCAGTGAAGGGAACCAATCAGGTGGAACTGAGAGGGAGGTACCTGAGAGAAGACAAAACGATGGGTAAGACAGCAAAGCACAGCAAGGCAACAAACAGCAGGATTGCAGGCAGCAAATGACAGCACAGGTAGGGAGGCAGCAGCAGGCAGGACGCCGCACCGGAGGTGCTTTTAAGCAGGATGGGATCGCCAAGCAGGAGGCGCGGGCGCGTGGAGCGCATCCGCGTCACTTCCGGTGCTCCAGTGAAGGGAACCAATCAGGTGGAACTGAGAGGGAGGTACCTGAGAGAAGACAAAACGATGGGTAAGACAGCAAAGCACAGCAAGGCAACAAACAGCAGACCTCTATCTCCCCTCAGCCGTCTCTTTTTCAGGTTGAAGAGCCCTAACCTTTTTAGCCTCTCTTCATAGTGGTATCCTTCCATCCCCTTTACCATTTTGGTGGCTCTTCTCTGTATCTTTACTAATAATGCTATATCCTATCTAAGTTACGGTGACCAGAATTGCACATAATATTCAAGGTGCGGCCACACCATGGAATGATACAGAGTCATTATAATATCCTTTGTTTTATTCTCCATTCTTTTCCTTATGATACCTAGCATTCTATTTGCTCTCTTGGCCGCCACTACACATTGGCGGAGGGTTTCAACATGTTATCCACAATGACGCCTAAATCTTTTTACTGGTGTTGGTTCCTAATGTGGAACCTTGCATCATGTTTACATAGTTTGGGTTTTTCTTTCCTAGGTGCATAACTTTGCACTTGTTCACGCTAAATTTCATCTGCCAATTTATCAAAATCCTCTTGCAATTTTCCACAATCCTCATGGGTTTTAACAACTTTGAATAGTTTTGTGTAACAGCTGGATGCCCTAATCCAGCGGTGGCCTGCAGAGGGTCTTCCCTACATGTTCCCTCCATGGGCACTCATAGGCCGGATAATGCAGCGGATAGAGGCATACTGGGGATTGGTGATTCTAGTGGCACCAGACTGGCTGAGATGTTCGTGGTATGCCGACCTGATTCGCCTTCTAGTGGATTGGCCGTGGTGGTTCCCGGTCTGGGCGGATCTTCTGATGCAGTGGCTGCTCCACATGCCCGAGGTGGATTGATTCTTGTTTATGGCTTGGCTCTTGAAAGGGCAAGGTTGAAGAAGGGTTATTCGGACTCGGTGATAGCAACCCTTCTACAGGCTAGGAGGAGATCTACAAGCCTGGCGTACATCTGCATGTGGAGAGTTTTTGTGTTTTGGTGTGCGGAGAGACAGGTCCTTCTGCTACCTCTGTCCCCATACATCTTGGCTTTCTTACAATCCCGTTTTGATAAGGGCCTAGCTGCCAGTTCCCTGAGGGTACAGCTGGCGGTGATTTCCTGTTAATGGGGGAAAGTTGAAGGTGTGTGTTGGGGACACACCCGGACATGCATAGATTTCTAAAGGCGGTGACTCAACTCTGCCTGCCAAGAAGGGCAGTGGTGTACTGCCTTGGGATCTCAACTTGGTGCTGACTGCGCTGGCTGGAGAACGTTTGAACCGTTAGTCGGCCTCGCTGAAGGACTTGACGCTGAAGACTGTATTCCTGGTGGCAATTTTTTTTCAGTATGAAGGATTTCGGAGCTGCAGGCTCTGTCGTGTCCTTTCTTTTTTTTCTCCAAGGAAAAAGTGGTTCTGCACCTGGTGCCTAAGGTGATATCAGCGTTTCATGTGAATAAGACCATTTCATTTCTGGCCCTGATAGGGACAGATGGGGGGCCCTATCAATCTGCAGCTGCGCTGCCTCGATATTAGAGTTCTGCGGAAGTATGTCTAGGACATTGCCCTTCCGAAAACCGGACAGTATCTTTATTCTTTTTGGAGGGCTGCGCAAAGGGGAGGCGGCAGCTAAGGCTTCCATTTCCAGATGGATCAGAGAGGCGATTGCATTGGCGTATATTTTGAAGAGTAAAGCAATACTGTTGGGACTGAGGGCACATTCTACGAGAGCCTAGGTGGCCTCGTGGGCGGGGTACAATTTGGTCCCGCCGGTGGAGATCTGTAGAGCAGCAACATGGTCATTGCTGCATATGTTTGCAAAGCATTTTCACTTGGATATCCAGGTGGCAGGGGACGCGTGTTTCGGATCAACAGTGCTTCAGGCTGGTTGTGCGGGCCCAGCCCATTAGATTAACTGCACTGATACATCCCAGAGGTGCAGGACTGGACTGGAAGGACGATAAGGAAAGAGAAATTTAGACTTACCTGCTAATTGTTGTTCCTTGAACTCCAGTCCAGTCCCGGAACCTGCCCTGAAGGATTTCTATTTTAATAGGTGTGCACCCTGGCCCTGAAGTCGGTTCCCTTGGTGAAGAGTATAGCTAAGTCAGATGTGAGGGGCGCAGACAGGTAGTTCAGCTGCTCTTGCTCCTCACTAGTTGGAGTGGTTTGGCCACTCAGCAGGTGGACCTCCTCATCCTGGGGGTCGGGGGTCGGGATATCCTCCCCAAGGGTTGGAAGGGGCATGTTTAGGTTGAGAAGTGTTGGTATGTTTAACTACTTATTTGTTGCTCCTGTGGGTCTGCTTTGTCAATAGGTACTGTGGCTGGTGGGCGGTGCCAGCTCTATATGTACGACGTTGTCATCAAAAGATGACATGCTCAATCTCCAAGCTTCTGGAAGAGGTGCACTACCCAGAGATGCGGGATTGGACTGGAATTCTAGGAACAACAATTAGCAGGTAAGTCTAATTTCTTGTTTGCCTTTTTCTCCCCTTTCTTATGGGAATGTGCCTTTTCCGACGTTTCTACAGCACTATGAAAAAAACCCAAAGAGGAATAAAAGTAAAAGTTACTGGCAGAGCAATGATGATTTGAATGGAATGGTTCTTTGTGTTAGCTACCCAGTACTTGGCATCTGTGGGGATAGCGGAGGAGTCGGTTGGATTTCCTTTTCACTTCCTTTCATCAGCTATCGCTGCTTTGCTATCCAATGATCTGGGCAAGATTTCCTCTTCGGTGTATTTAAAAAAAAAAAAAAAAAAGTGGGTGGCAACAGAGGGGGTAAACACGTGCTTCAGGTCATCTCTTCCGTGATTCCATGAGCCTAGTAACTAGATTCGTTGGGAATGGGTGAAGAAAGCCCCCAGGTAAGTGAAAGCCCCCAGGTAAGTGATACATCAAATACCTTTATGGAAATGGGTAACAGGGGTAACATATGGAAAGCAGTGTGTATAAATGCCCGTAGCATGGGAAATAAGATCTCTGAAGTTGAAACTTTGGTGGGAGTGGCTGACTTAGATTTAGTGGCAGTTACAGAAACATGGTTCACAGAAAACCATGACTGGGATGTAACTATACCTGGCTATACTTTATTCAGAAAGGACAGGGTAGGAAGAAGGGGAGGAGGAGTAGCACTATATGTAAAAACTACTATTAAAGCTTTGGAATTACAGAGCTTAAAAGGGAGAGAGGAGGCATTGTGGGTTAGACTAGAAAGAGGGAAAGAGAAATCTATTTGCATTGGTGTGATATACAGACCTCCCTCACAAGAGGAAGAGGTGGACAGAGAGTTAATTGAAGACATACGCAGCATTGCTAGGAAAGGGGAAGTGCTACTGCTAGGAGATTTTAATATGCCAGATGTTGATTGGCACATTCCTGCTGCAGTATCATCTAGGAGTAAGGAGATCCTGGATTCTCTACAGGGAGAACTATTCAGGCAATTGGTAACAGACCCCACACGTGAAGGGGCCATACTGGACTTGGTGCTTACCAATGGTGAAAGTGTTTCTGATGTTGTAGTGGGAGATCATTTTGCATCCAGTGATCACCAGATGGTGTGGTTCAGTATTAGGACTAGGGCTGTTAGAATCCATTCCAAGGTGAAGATCTTAGACTTTAGGAAGACTAACTTTGCGATGATGGGCCAATGCCTCAGGGAGTCGTTAGTGGGGTGGGAACAGCTGGGGGATGTAGAACAACAGTGGGCAAAACTGAAAGGGGGTATTTTAAGGGCAACCAACCTTTTTGTTAAAATGGTAAACAAAGGCAAAAGGAACAGGAGACCGCTATGGTTTTCGAAGGAAGTAGCTGAAAAAGTGAAGAAAAAGAGGGAGGCCTTCATGAAATACAAGAGATCACAGAAAGAGGAAGACAGGCATCTGTATTTGGAAAAACTTAGAGAAGCTAGCAAAGTAGTCAAGAAGGCAAAGATTCAAAAGGAGGAGGAAATAGCCAATGCAATAAAATGGGGGGATAAGACATTTTTCAGATATATTAGTGAGAAGAGGAAGGGCAAAAGTGGTATTGTCAGACTCAAGGGTACAGGGGGGGAATATGTAGAAGCTGATAAGGATAAAGCGGAATTACTTAACAAATATTTTTGTTCTGTGTTCACAGATGAAAAACCAGGAGCAGGACCTCAGAAAACACCCACAAATAAGAACAGAAGCGAGGGACATCTTGAACAATTTTCAGAAGACTGTGTTCATGAGAAACTAGCTCAACTCAAAGTAGACAAAGCGATGGGACCGGATGGGATACACCCTAGAATACTGAGGGAACTTGGGGACATTCTAGCAACTCCACTGACTGACCTTTTCAATGCCTCGTTGGAGTCGGGAGTGGTGCCAAAGGACTGGAGAGAGGCTCATGTGGTGCCTTTACACAAAAGCGGAAGTAAGGATGTGGTTGAAAACTACAGGCCGGTTAGTTTAACTTCAGTGGTGAGTAAATTAATGGAAACGCTGTTGAAAGAGAAAATAGTGAGGTTTCTGGAGTCCAGCGGATTACAGGATCCGAGGCAGCATGGATTCACCAGAGGCAGGTCTTGTCAGACAAATCTGATTGATTTCTTTGACTGGGTGACCAGGGAGTTGGACCGAGGGAGAGCTCTAGATGTGGTGTATTTAGATTTCAGTAAAGCCTTTGACACTGTTCCTCACAGGCGACTTATAAACAAACTGAGCACCCTAGGGATGGACCCTAAAGTTACTGCTTGGGTTAGAAATTGGTTGGGTGGGAGGCGACAAAGAGTACAAGTAAATGGAGCTCACTCTGAGGAGAAGGATGTTACCAGTGGTGTGCCCCAGGGATCTGTCCTTGGTCCGATTCTTTTTAACATCTTTGTTAGTGATATAGCGGAAGGGCTGTCGGGTAAGGTTTGCCTCTTTGCAGATGATACCAAAATCTGCAATAAAGTAGACACCCAGGAAGGTGTAGATAACATGAGGAGGGATCTAGCTAAGCTTGAAGAATGGTCTAGAATTTGGCAGTTGGGATTTAATGTTAAAAAATGTAAGGTCATGCATTTGGGCTGCAGCAATCCAAGGGAGCAATACAGCATAGGAGGTGAAGTACTTTTGTCCACTAAAGAAGAGCGGGACCTAGGCGTAGTTGTGTCCGATGATCTTAAAGTAGCTAAACAGGTAGAAAAGGCGACGGCAAAAGCTAGAAGGATGCTTGGGTGCATACGGAGAGGAATGGCTAGCAGAAAAAAGGAGGTGATAATGCCTCTGTATAAGTCTTTGGTGCGACCTCATTTGGAGTATGGTGTGCAATTCTGGAGACCGCACCTTCAAAAGGATGTGAACAGGATGGAGTCGGTACAGAGGGTTGCTACTAAGATGATTAGTGGTCTTCATTATAAAGCATATGAGGACAGACTTAAGGATCTTAATATGTACACCTTAGAGGAAAGGCGGGATAGAGGTGATATGATTGAGATTTTTAAATACCTCCGTGGCATAAATGTTCAGGGAGAGAGCCTCTTTCAATTGAAAGCAAGTTCTGCGGCGAGGGGACATGGGATGAGGGTGAAGGGAGATAGATTCAGGAGTGATATGCGGAAATATTTCTTTACGGAAAGAGTAGTGGATCCGTGGAATAGTCTCCCAGTGGAGGTGGTAGAGATGAGGACAGTAACTGAATTCAAAAAAGCATGGGACCAACACAGAGGATCTCTAAAGGTAAAAAGTGGACTGTTGTAGTTGTTATGGAAGGACAGACTAGATGGGCCTTGTGGTCTTTTTCTGTCATCATGTTTCTATGTTTCTATGTTTCTAGTAGTGCCTCTTCTCTAATTCTAGGAATAAGGTACAGAAGATAGAACCAGTGTCTGCCAACCAGCTAAAAGGCTATCTTGCGAAACTTAGGTGCTATGATTGTGCTTCTTGTGGTAAGGAGATGGGGCAGTTATATTTTTAATGCCTGCATAGATGTCAGACCCAGAAAGTGCTTCTTTCGTTGCTTCGTTTTGTTATGAAGTAAGCACAATAGGCAGTTTTGTTGCTTATCACTACTGTGATCCCTATGGGCTTTGGTTCCGAGTGCTTTTGGGTACTGAGCTTTCTATGTGCCTTAGGTTTCTAGGGCCTGATATTGAGTTGGGCGAGCAATGTGCTGTGTCGGCATAGAGCCCTGCCCGCTCACCCTTAACCCGGCTATTCAATGCCACGTTGACAGTATTGAATATCTGGTTTAGGCATCCTGGAGAAACTGCCACAAGCCTAAATGGCGTGCCCCACCAGCAGACCACCTACTCGAACACTACCTGGTTGAGCTGTCACTCCACAGAGTCCACACATACCTGGCTGAGATAATATGCCACCACATTGTTGACCCCCGCTACGTGTGCCGCTGATAATGCTTAGAGATGAGCTGCTGCCCAACGGAACAGTCCCTCAGCCACCTCCTCCAAGCCAAATGTTTGCCTAGTTTTAGCCATGGAGCATGGTCCAATATTGCCACTACCCGGTTGCTGCCATTCTCCAGGAACAAGCAGGAAGTCAGTCCTCACATATGGGTGATGTTGGCGCCGATGGAGCCCTCGTGTGGAGCAAATCCCCAGCTTTCAAAGAAAGCTTTTGGGAATTGCATCACGCATGCGCAGTCCCCTTCCCACCCAAGGGTGCCATCTTGCTCAGTCTGCTTTTTTCCACGGAGCCCTTCAGACGTGGTCCTTGTGCCGTCGCAAAAAAAATGTTTAAAAATACTTGAAAAGTTTCTCTTTTCTTTCAGTTTGACACTGGTTCCCCTTCCCGCCTTTGGCTCAGTACGCCGGTATCGAGTCCAGTCAACTTTTTCGGTTTTTGTCCTTCATAATTAGCGTTCTCTGCTCTTTTTCTTTTTCACTAGCAGCCCGGGTCTTTGACCTCACAAGGGGCCCTTTTTTCCCCTGATGGCTGCCAGCGGGTTCAAAAAGTGTGATTGGTGTACAAAGTTAATGTCCCTCACCGACACACATTACTGCTGCCTCCGTTGCCTCGGGCCCAACCATGACCCGAAGGTCTGTGGCCCATGCAGGAAAATGTCCTCAAAGGCCTTGAGAAGCCACCAGCAGCAGCACGACAGGCTTTTTGGTGAGTCCGTACCCTCCCAGGCCCGGACCTCATCTGAAGCCTCGACATCTCGGGAGCTCTCTGAGCCTGAGCAGCATCGTTTGTCTTCGGAAAGGGGGTCTCCCTCACGGGAACACCAGAGGAAGAAAAAATCCTTGAAGGTGGCATCGTTGGAGGTTCCGAACGGCCTGTTTCCTCACGGGATAGGTTGTGGAGCCCCAACCGTCAGCCCGGATCCTCTGAGCTGGAGCGCCCAGCGAAACTTCCTCGAAGGGACCCGGATCAGCTGAGGCAGGTAACCACTGTCCTTGTTGAGGACTCTCCTCCGGGAGAGCCAGCGTCGGGACCCAACCCGGGGGCTGCAGAGCCTTCTGAGCTCGGTCGCAAAATGATGGCCTTGGAGCGCAGCATGTCTGCCTTCATGGACCAGCAGCAGGCGCTGATAGCCTGTCTCACCAGTCCTTCTGCCCCGACTACCGGGCCACCGACATCCAAGTCGACCCCGGAGGCCGAGCCGATCCTCGGCCGAGGTCCCCCTCGACCTCCCGTTCGGGACCAAGGTTGTCGATGCCAGTGCCACCGAGGTCGTCAACGCCGAAGCCCTCGAGGCTGGAGCCACTCGACTCCTCCTCGGAGTCGGGCTGGGAAACAGAGGATGAGGAGTCCCCAGACACCTACAAGACCAAGTATGTCCCCTCCGACTCCCCAGGGTCTGAACCTCGGAGAAGGTCCCCCCCAGAGGACACTCGGTTCTTGGACTTCGTTAGGGATATGTCAAAGGCTTTGACATTCCCCACGGAGTCCAAGGAGGAGCCTCGAGCTGAAGAGCTCGAGATCCTCCAGTATGACCTTTCCCCTCGGGAAGCCCACACTGTACCAGTGCCTCCAATCCTGGAACGACTGATGCTCCGGATGTGGGAGACGCCGGCGTTGGTGCCAGTGATCAGCAGGCAGCTTGATTCGATGTATCGAGTCCGCAAGAGCCCTGGGTTCCAAAAAGCTCAACTGCCTTACAACTCCATGATTGTGGAATCAGCCATGTGCCGGCTCAAGAGCCAGAAGACGCACTCCTCAGTGCTTCCTGGCAGGGAGTCCCGCAACTTGGACTCCATTGGCAGGAAGTGCTACCAGGGTTCTATGCTGGCATGTCGGATCCAGGCTTACCAGCTAAGTACATAGGCATGTACTTGCGAGACCTGGCGAAGGAGGTCACCGGGTTCTCAGCTGGACTCTCCGAGGGACTTTTGCAGCGCTTCAAGACCCTGTCCACTGGAGTCCGTGCGTGCTTGAAGTTCATGACGTGAGCAGCCTACGACAGGTTCGAGGCGTCAGCTTGAATGGCTGCAGCCGGCATCGGTGCTCACCACCATGCATGGCTACATTTGTCAGACCTGGAACAATGGGTTCAGGACAAGTTGATCGATGTCCCATGCCATCGTGAAAACCTCTTTGGCAAACCCATGACTGAGAAGGCTGCTGAGATCGAGTCCGAGTACCTGCCCAGGACAAGGCTCTCGAAGAAGACTTTTGCCCCTTCTAAAAAGAAGGGCTCGGGGAAGAAGCTCTTTCCCAAGGAAGGATGCTGCTTACCGAAGCTACCCCCTATTTCAGGCCTCCCCAGTTCCCCAACTGGGACAGCAAGCCAAGGGACAGGGGCATGGCCTACATAAGTAGAAAGCCCGCAAAACCCAGCACCGGCTCCGGCCCAGTCTGGTAGTGGCTTTTGACTCCCAGAACATAGCCCCTCTCACCACAGTGCACAGTGGGAAGGCTTGCCCTGTATGCCCACAGGTGGCCGGACATCACTACAGACACTTGGGTTCTTCAGATAGTCCATCAGGGCTATCTACTTCACTTGACTGAAGTGCCCCCCCCCCTTACTTTCCAGGAGAGCCTTTCAGGTCTCCTCTTCGCTGGGACCTTCGTCTGAAGGAATTGGCAGGTCTCCTCGAGAACCAGGCGGTAGAACCGGTGCCCCACCACCTGCAGGGCAAAGGCTTCTATTCCAGGTACTTTCTCATACCAAAAAGAATAGGAGGCCTAAGGCCCATCCTCGACCTGCGCAACTTAAATTCCTGATGAGGGAGAAGTTCAAAATGCTTTCCCTTGTAATATTGCTTCTTACCTCCACCAGGGAAGACTGGCTATGCTCCTTAGACCTAAAGGATGCGTATACACACATCTTAATTCATTCAGACCACAGACAATATCTACGCTTTGTGGTAGGGGGAAAACACTACCAGTACAGAGTGCTTCCCTTTGGCCTAGCCTCCGCCCACAAGGTGTTCAAAAAGTGCCTGGCGATTGTGGCGGCCTTCCTCAGAATTCAAGGAGTTTTTGTCTTCCCCTACCTAGACAATTGGCTCATCAGAGCCACGTCAGCCAGGGAGGTAAAACAAGCCACAGAACGCACCATTCAGGTGCTCCAAAACCTGGGATTTATGATCGATTATCCGAAGTCCACCCTAGTCCCCACTCAACAACTAGAGTTCATTGGGGCCAAACTAGATACCATTCAGGCGAGAGCCTACCTGCCAGTGGACAGGGCACAGAGACTTCTGGCCCTGGCACATCAAGTGAGCCGCAGGTCTCAGATATCAGCAAGACATTTCCTGCGCCCCCTAGGCCACATGGCCTCCACGGTACATGTGACATTGAATGCCCGCCTCCACAAGAGAACAGCTCAGTGGTGTCTCAGGGACCAGTGGACACAAACCACAGGCAGACTCCGAGACAGAGTCAAAGTGTCCAAAAGACTGATACAGACCTTGGCCTGGTGGCTTCAACCAAATCATTTGGAGGCGGTGGTCGCCTTCCAAGTTCCTCAACACACGAGGATCCTAACCACGGATGCATCCTTGTTGGGCTGGGGAGCCCATTGCCAGGGACTGTGCACTCAAGGAGTATGGTCTCTGCACGAGACCACACAACAGATCAATCTCCTGGAACTTCGTGCCATTCGCCTAGCTCTACAAGCTTTTTGCCAAACCTTAGAACATAAGAACATAAGATAGCCATACTGGGTCAGACCAAGGTCCATCAAGCCCAGTATCCTGTTTCCAACAGTGGCCAATCTGACTCATCAATCAGTCATAGTACAGACAGACAACCAAGTAGCCATGTTCTCTGTGAACAAACAGGGAGTCACGGGGTCCCGCAGTCTGTGCCAGGAAACTCTGGACCTTTGCTCCTCTGCAGTCCAGCACGACATGCATCTGAAAGCAGTTTATCTGCCAGGCCAGGAAAACTACTTAGCCGACAGGCTCAGCAGGATTCTCCAGCCCCATGAGTGGCAGCTGGATACAAATATGGCCCAATGGCTCTTTCACACCTGGGGACAGCCGAAACTGGACTTGTTTGTGAGCCCACAAATTCACCAGTTGTCCCAGTTTTGCTCCAGACAGCCATATCCAAACAGAGTGGCTGCCGATGCCCTTCTCATCTCATGGTCTGTGGGTCTCCTGTATGCGTTTCCTCCAACACCTCTGGTGGCCAAAACCCTTTTCAAAATTCTCCAGGACAGGGCCGAGACAACCCTGGTTTCTGTTACTACTTCAACTAGCGGTGGAGGCCCCAATCCCTCTCAGGCATCCCAACCTCAGATCACTCAACCTGATGGCATGGCTGCTGAAAGGGTAGTTCTCGCACCATTTCTCCTTCCCAAAAATGTGTAAGAAGTTCTGCTGGCCTCAATGAAGCAATCGACTAGACGGACCTATGCTTTCAAGTGGCATAGGTTCGGGGTGTGGTGCAAGGAGCAGAAAGAAGATCCTTTCTCTTGCCAGGTTGCTGTGCTCTTGCAATATCTTCTCCATCTCTCGGATTTGGGCCTTAAGTCCAACTCCGTCAGAGTTCACCTCAGTGCCTTGACGGTACACCACTTCCCAGTGGAGGGAAAGCCTCTTTCTGCACATCCTTTGGTGTCCAGGTTCCTAAGAGGCCTACTTCTTCTGAAGCCACCGAACCAGCAGCCGAATGGGATTTGAATGTGGTCTTAGGGCAGCTTACTCATCCGCCTTTTGAGCCAATGGCAACTTCCCATCTTTGCTACCTTTCTTGGAAGGTAGTGTTCTTGGTGGCACTCACATCGGCTCGGCGAGTGAGTGAGCTTCAGGCCCTGGTGTCCGATAGGCCTTATACAAGGTTCTATAGGAACCGGATAGTGCTCCGCACTCACCCCAAGTCCCTACCTAAGATGGTCTCTTCGTTCCACCTCATTCAGGAGGTAGTACTTCCTATCTTCTTTCCCAGGCCGCATGCTAGTTGGGCAGAGACAGTTCTACATACCCTGGACTGTAAGAGGGCGCTGGCCTTCTATATTCAGCGTATGCAAGGCCATAGAAGAGCTTCGCAGCTCAGTTTTAAGTCTTGTGTCAAGTGATGGGATCTATAGGTGGCATAAGTCAGAATTCTTAGTATCCCTTAACGAAGCCAGTTCCTTTCCATCTAGAATGGTATCTCTGGTGATAGTACCAATCAGGTTTGTTTGGTTTTGCTTATCCCTGAGAGGGTCACCTGCAGTGAAGCTGCTCTGCAGGGCTCTACATGGGATCAGTGTCCTTACTGGTGTCTGGCTGTCTTAGCTGTCCAGCAGTGGGCGGTTGTGTCCAGATTGTAGGCCTTTCATTACTGGTCTCGCAGAGTCATTGTTGAGTTTTCTCTTTTTGTGAACTGGCTCAGTTTAGCATGCTCACCTGTTGGGACTCCCTTTTGGAGTTGCTTGGGACTCCCTTGGTGGAGGGATCCTCAATATCAACGAGTATACACTTGATATTGATGGGGGCCGAGGTTCTGCTTCAGCTGTCTTATAAGATCAGAGATCAGGTGCCTTTCCCAGCTCTTGAGGTAGATCTTGACCTTTTGTTTGTTTCCTGGTAAAGTGTTACTTTTTTCTGGGAGGAAAGAGCGTTGGTTCGATGTGAGTGGCCTCTTGCATGTTCAGTTATTAACTGTCACACTGAGGTATGCAAATTTTGGTTGGTTGGTTGCTTCTGCTGTACTTGGGGCCAACTCCTGAGTCTTCAGCAATTTGTTCAGAATATGTTCTTTTCCATCTTGATGGGGAAACCTGTTGGATTCTCCCCACATCTTACTTTGATCTGTGGTTCGCTACTTCAAGGTTGGTTTCGTCTTATCAGCGGAGAGCCTGGTCTCCTTGTCACTGGAGAGGCAGCATTTGCCTCAGTTCACTGGGAGATTGCCAAAGTTGTGGCTCAGTTTCTCTCTCAAACTCTCTACAGTGTTCAGAGTGCCAGGGGATTCTCTGCTAGGCTAGTCTGTGTGGTGTTTCATTATATGTTTTGGTTAGATGGCTAGGCTGCCAGTCTTGTTGGTGTCATGGGCATAAAGATGCCTTTAGCCTATCAATTCTCATCCAGCTGCTATCTGAGTTGGGATGAGAAAGTGAGGTTTCTCCTTATTTGTCTGCTTTTTTTCTTTCTGTATGTCTCAGGCGCTAATGGGGCTGCGGAACAATTCCCTAACTAGACGCATGAAGGGAATGAGAGAATTCCTCAGCCGCTGGTGCCTACGAAGAGGACAGCTGATCTTGTGTGCTGGACTTGCTTGGATGTCTCTGCCAGTTGCTCATATGTCTTCAACAGTTCAAGATGCTCTGATGGCCTTGGGGGGAAAAAAAGAGTAGAGCTCTGGGGCTCTTAGATATCCTTGGTACCCAGGATGGGTACTTCAATGCATCTGGAGCTGCTGGCAGGGTCTCTGGGCCTTCTGTTGGGAAAACAATACTTATTTGATTACAATAAAAGCACTCAGGACCTCTGGTGCAAATTCAGCACTAAAGTCCTTGTAGTTCTCCCAAATTGGTTAACATGCCTGAACATCAGAGGTTGCAGGGCACCAGAGGGCTCTATTGGCTATAGGTTGCTGCTGGTGTTGTCTTTGGAGTTCCTATTCCCAAGTGGATGTCTCCGAGGGGGAGCTCTGGAAGTGTTTCAGTCTAATTGTTTTTTCAGGAGTCCTGGTCTTTCAGCCCTGTGGTATTCTCACTGGAGGGCAGGTTTACATGGGTGGGTGGTGTCCACTAAACACATCAATCACTTTTTCAGCGGTTGCCTCTGATGATAAGTCCGTGAAGGATGATAGCTGGGGCTAGGTTGCAGCTATGTGCGACCCTATTTCATCAGATTAAAGTGGTCACAGGGCTTATGAATCATTTGGAGGTGTATTTTCATGTTGGCCTGCAGAATCTGTGGGCTCCTTATGTTTTGGTTTCGTGTGACACCTTTGGGTGGCTTAGCCTACATTAGGTGAGCTGGAATTCTTTTGCAGTTGACAGTTTTCTTTTCGGGCCTTCTCCTTATGTTTCTCCAGATTGGGTTGCTGTGGATGGCTTTCTTGTGTTGGGGGCAAAGGAACACCTTCACCTGTGCATTGCTGGTGGCATGGCTGTTCAAAGGTATGGTCTTCCTGCACCTTGTTGTGCTGCAGTCTCCATCTCACCTCTCTGAGGTAGAGGTGGCAGGAGCTGTGCCTTTGGCGAGTTAAAAGAAAAAAAAGAGTACACATAATGCAAAAAGAAAAAAAAAAGAACAATATCATCTTCTTGGCCTATTGCTTCTAGGGTTCTTAGCAATTCCGACTACAGTGGGGGGTCTGAATCTGCTGCTATCCATGGGGGGCTAGTTGGTTTGTTAGTTCTTTGGTAGCCACCTCAGGAATTCATGATTGCCATGTTATGGTACAGTTGACCCTCATTACTGGCTCTGTTCAAGTTCTTTGGATTCTCTTTTGTTACTTTCATGCTGGCATGGATCTCTCTCTTCATGAGCTACCAGATCTGTCTGGCTACAGCTCATGGCTTTGGCGGATACCCATCGTTCCAGAAAGTCTTCAGAGGGTTGCCTTGTTTTCATATGATTGTTGCCTCTGTTTTTTAATCTATGGTTGGTTTCCAAAGGAACAGGTTGTTATGTTCCACGGATCCAGTTTATTCTGCTGTGCTTTTTCTCTAGATAAAGCCTTAGGTTCTGCCCCAGAAGACACACCACCCATCTTTGTCTCTTGTTTGCATTGATATTGCACAACTTTATCTCGGGGAATGATTTCCTTTAGTACATTCAGGCCGGACAGATCTTTTCTCCCAACACCCCCCTATTGTTGGGTACTGCTCTGGTAGATCCCACACGTCTGATTTGGTCTGGACTGGACTGGAGGTATGATAAGAAATGTGAAATTAGACTTTACCTGCTAATTAAGAACATAATAAAATAAAAAATGCCATACAGGGTCAGACCAAGGTCCATCAAGCCTAGTATCTTCTTCCCAACAGTGTCTAGTCCAGGTCACAAGTACCTAGCAGTTTCCCAAAAAGACACACTGGTTCCATAATGCTTGTATTGGGGCAAGCAGTGGATTATCTGGGTCCTCTTTAATAATCAGAAAGCTTTTGGGAGCATCCCACAGCGCCTGCGTGCTGCCTTCCCGCCTTTCCAACTGTCTCTCCTCAGTTTTCGTTTTTCCGCAGAGCCGGCAGGACATCTTCCTGTCACCGCAGAAAATTTTTTCTTTAATCCTTTAATTCTTTGTTTTCTTGTGGTCGCGGCTGTTCCCCGACTCCACCGGTACCGCCGCTGGCTTTTTTCTTTTCTTTTTTTTTTCCTAACTCAGGGAGTTTTTTTCCCTCAGTTTCTGTTTAAACTTTTGGACCTGTAAGGCCTCTCCATTATGGAGCCTTCTTCTCCTAAGAAGTGCCTTAACTGTGGAAGTACAGTTTTCTTTTTAGACTCCAATAACTGGTGTCTAACCTGTCTGGGTCCTGACCCTTTTCCTCCGGAGCCATCAGGCTACAATTTTATGAGAAGAGATTTTCCATTTCGAGTTTCCCTCGATACCAAGTTCCCTTCCACTGTCAGGGCACCGACCATTTCTTCTCTACAGGATCAGGTAACCCACAAACAGTCTGTTAAGACTAGCCAATCCTTGAGTGGTAGGTCTCATGCCAAGCATGATGACGGCTCCGGCCTTGCCCTCAAGACCCTATTGGCTTTAAAACCCCGGCGGGAGTCTTCGGTCTCTAAAGCCTTTCAGGGGTTTCAGGTTGTTCCTGGGGCTCACCCCTCACAGAACATACCTGAGCCATGCTCGGTGGTGGCATCCGCTTCGAGTGGTACCGATACCCCGGCATCGGCACTGGTGTTGAGCGATCCACTCCTCACCAGGGATCGTCATCTGGCGTTCTCGGTACCTTCGGGACCGATCAATACGTCCCAGATTGACTTTCCAGTATCGACAGCACCGCCGATACGACCACCGACGTCGGTATCCTCTAGACATGCATCGATAGACTCGCTTCCTTCGATGCAGAGTCTGGAATCGATATCTAGTCTGGAAGACTGGGTACTGATGCGTCTTGGAACCGACGCTTACCGATTCCGGTTGCGCGGTACCGAGGGTGATCACCAAGAGTTTTCGGTTACCTCGGTACCGCTTGCTCAGCCTACGATGACTGCTTCGATGTCGCTATCGCCTTCGATTCTGGCTCAGCTTCCGGTATCGGTATCAGTGCCGGTACCTGCAGTAACATCGGGACCAGCTCCTTCCATGCTTTTTTCACCAGGGTCGCTCCTGTCTATACCTAGTTTGGAGTCGATACCTGGCATGGACGATGCAGTACTGACTGATTCAGGTCATAACCGCCGGTACCAGTATTCATCCATAAAGGATCCTTTTCTGCACCGGACAAGTACATCCTCCGGTGCCCAGGCTGCTACTTCAGGTCTAGCCTGTCCAGGGATGGTTCCCATTGGAGATCCTTCTTTTCAGAATTTTCTCCTTGACATGGCAGCATTCCTTGCTATTCCTATCCCTGCCTGTGATCCCACACAAGGCTCTTCTGGGGAAAAGGAAAATATAATGCTTCCTTTGCATCATTCTTTGCAGGATCTTCTTCTGAAAATATGGGAAACACCTTTGAGGGTTTCCTCACCTTCTACAGCAACTGATCTTTTGTATCAGGTGCCCCCTTCTCCAGGGTTTCAAAGGACTCAACTTCCTCATCATTCTATTGTCATAGAATCAGCACTGAGGAAGGTGAAAAGTAAGAAGAAGCACTCTTCTTACCCACCGGGTCGTGAGTCTAGAACACTAGATGCCTTTGGACGTCAAACCTTCCAGACATTCTATGCTATCAACACGGATTCTCTCATATATTTTTTATATGAGTCTATCCCTTCAGGAGGTCACAAAGCAGTTGTCTCTTCTAACTCCCTTCCTTTCTTTCAGAGCCCAAGACTGCGGACTATTCCTTACTATTTAGTCATAGTCAAAATATCTCTTGGTTTCTTACTCGTGCTTCTCTAGACTCTTTTGAGTCTGTTAGCAGGACCTCTGCTATTGCCATAGGAGCACGACGTAGAGCCTGGCTCCAAGCTTCAGACTTAAACAGATGGGCACAACAAAGACTGGGTAATACTCCTTGTACTGGAGAAAATCTCTTCAATAAGGAGTCTTTACGTCAGGTTGCTCACTGCTCCACTGACTTCCCTGTCTCTGAGGCTAAGCCTTCTCCTTCCCCAGTGGGTAAGAAATGCCCTACCAAACCTTCTTTCCCTAAAAGAAGAAGGTTTTATTCTTCTCCTGCCCCTCATACAGATGTTCCCAAACAAGGGAAACCTCGCCCTGGTCTGCAGAATCCAAACTCAAGCCAGGAAAATTAACCCTCAATGGGGTTCTAATTAATCTCTTATAACCTACAGTTCACTTCTTCTCAGCAGAAGTATTTTCACTGTTTTTTCATTTAAAACTCTACACATGGATTCCTGTTTCCAGGACATCCACTTGCTCTTAGGTGGGCTGAGCTGTCAGGAGATTCATGTCTATGGGTCACAGGGTTTTCCTCCTCTTCCTACCATGAAGACAGGTTTGCCAACTATCTCATGATAGTTTCCCTGTACCACCATGAATTTTTTCCTTCTACAGACTTACCATATAGCAAGTCTCCCTTCAGCTCCTATTTTTCTTTACCTTCTTTTCCAGGGCTTCCCCTGTACGAGTGGTACCATACAACTGGAAGGCTTTCTTAGCCTTTCTAGTCTTCCTTTCCTTTCCAGTGTAGAGTTTTCTCTGGAGTAACCTCCCTTCTTTCATTGGGCAGCTCATCAGACATGATCAGGATTTTTTCCTCTTGTTCTGTCTGTTCTCTCTGTTAAAAACAGAAAGATTTTCTCTGCTGTTCTATTCAGCAGCTGCCCATGCAGGAGTTCCAGTGATTGGACTACTGGTACTTTTCTACAAGTTCCAGTCTTGTCTTCCACTACTTTTTGTCTAGCCTTAGTAGTGCTTCCAAGATAGTGCTTCATCTATCTTTGGTAATCCTTATCACTTCTTTTCTACCATCTCCAAATCCCTGGAGTTGGCAGCATAGTTGCACTGGCAGCTGGTTTTCTCCAACAGCCAGTTTTATTTCCCATTTCTCCTGCATAATGCTCTCTGCAATCCTGCTGAAAAGCTTTCCACTATGGGCCCTTGCTAGAGAGCATGGGGATTTTTTCTCTAATTACTATCCTATATGGTTGAAAAAGGTTTCCTTAGTCATTCCTCATGACTGTAAGGGTTCTTTACACCCTTCTATTTTCCTTTTAATAAAGGACATAAGCCTTCTCTACGTGACGGTCTAAGGCAGCGATGGCGAACCTATGGCACGCGTGCCAGCTGTGGCACACGAAGGCCTTGCAGCTGGCACGCGGGAAGGTCCGCAAAAAAAGAAAAAGCTGGCTCTGACTGCTGCCGCGGACGCGGCAAGGGCAGAATGCAGCGTCCCGCGGGGCCCCCTCCGCCCGCTAAGCCCCTCTGCAAGAGCTTTCAGATTCACGAGGGAGAGCGTCTCCCTCGCGTCTCTGTTAAGCCCGCAGGGGCTAATGGGAAATTTCCCATCAGCCCCTTTAGACGCGAGGGACTGATGGGAAAATTCCCATTAGCCCCGGTGGGCGGAACCGAGACGCGCGGGAGATGCTCTCCCTCGCGAATCTGAAAGCCCTTGCAGAGGGGCTTAGCGGGCGGAGGGGGCCCCGCGGGACATTGCAATCTGCCGCGGCAGCAGCCAGAGCCTGCTTTTTTTTAAAAAAAATTTGCCAGGGGGGGTTAGGACTGCTAATGGGCAGGGGGGGGGTTAGGACTGCTAATGGGCAGGGAGGGAGGGAGGGGGGGGGTTAGGACTGCTAATGGGCAGGGAGGGAGGGAGGGAGGGAGGGGGGGTTAGGACTGCTAATGGGCAGGGAGGGAGGGAGGGAGGGAGGGGGGGTTAGGACTGCTAATGGGCAGGGAGGGAGGGAGGGAGGGGGGGTTAGGACTGCTAATGGGCAGGGAGGGAGGGAGGGAGGGGGGGTTAGGACTGCTAATGGGGAGGGAGGGAGGGGGGGGTTAGGACTGCTAATGGGTGGAGGGAGGGAGGGGGGGGGGTTAGGACTGCTAATGGGCGGGGAGGGAGGGAGGGGGTGTTAGGACTGCTAATGGGCAGGGAGGGAGGGGGGGAGGGGGGGTTAGGACTGCTAATGGGCAGGGAGGGAGGGGGGGTTGGGGGGTTAGGACTGCTAATGGGCAGGGAGGGAGGGGGGGTTAGGACTGCTAATGGGCAGGGGGGGCGGGCGGGCGGGGTAGGACTGCTAATGGGCTGGGGGGGTTAGGACTGCTAATGGGCGGGTGGGGGGGTAGGACTGCTAATGGGCTGGGGGGGTAGGACTGCTAATGGGCTGTGGGCTGATGGGGGCTGTCTGGAAATGGGGTGATGGGGGTTAGGACTGGTAATGGGTTATAGGGGGGGCTTAAACTGAAAATGGGGTGATGGGGGTTTAGGACTGGAAGTGGGTTGATGGGGCGGGGCTAGGACTGGTATTGGGTTGGGGGTTTGCTAGGACTGGAAATGGGCTGATGCAGGGACTAGAAGGGAATGGATGCTGGGTGAGGCTGGAACTAGAAGGGAGCTGATGTTGGGGGAGGATTAGAATGGGATGGGGCTGGGAGAGTAAAATGGAGAGGGGAAAAATATTTTGTATGGGAGGGATAAAAAATCTACAATTGGCCGGGTATTGGGAGAGTAAGTGGGGATTGAGGATGGAGGGGTAAAATTTGAGTGGATGAAATAGGAATGAGGAAAGAGCAAAAGGAGAAAGATTAGTATGTTAAAGCGGATGTAGAGAGAGAGAATGGAAAAAAAACTAGAAGAGAGAAGAAAGGACAAATGGACAGCAGATGATGGAGAGTTAGCAGAAAACATGAAGAAACCAGAAGAAAGTGGCTGGAGCAATTGCAACTGTGTAACTGAGCTGAGGTATTCTGTTTATGTAATTCCTTTTTGACATTGCCACTTGTTCTCTTTCCCCAGTAGGTCATGTATTGTTATTGTCTGAAATGTATTGGTTTAATATTTGCAGTGTTGCCTTTTGATAGGTATGGTGTGGTGCTTTGTGAGTCCTGGTAGTGATGTTAGGATACGGCGGGTTTGCTATTGGTTCTAAATGGGCAGTGTTTGTAGTAGTTCCTAATGTGCCTGGCGGTTGGCACTGGATTATAGTAATGTAGAAATCTTTTAGTCTGTCTTTATCCATACACTCATTAAGAGACATGTTTACTAAAAGTTAGTGTATGTTAGCATTATGCAAATATTTATGCAAATTGACGTGCTGGCACTTTGAGGAAATTCTTTGGTTTTGTGCGGCAGTTTGGGCACTCGGGCTCAAAAAGGTTAGCCATCACTGGTCTAAGGAGTTACCCAATTCCTACAGGAAATATGCTCTTTTTCCTTGCAGCTTGTCCTCATGGTATCCTAATCCTTCATGGACAGCACATATTTAACTACTACAACGCATGATACCCCCCCCCCCCCTGTTCCTCAAGTGGGTCAACCTGGTATCTCATCCTCTGCGTTTTCTGTCCATTCACCATGTTAGAGTTCTACCGGACTCGGGACTTGCTGTTTACAGACTGATATTATCCTCTGTTTTTCCACGCAACCATCCTGGTTATTTCACTGGGTAGCATTCCTGCTCCATCTTAACCAGAGGGAACAGATTCTCTATATCTTCTCAAGTAGGTTCCACCTTCTTGTTGTTAGATGAATCGTTCCTCTTCACATTTCCCCTGTGAAGGTTCCTATAGACCTATCTTTGTCTGCTTAATTGCAGGCATTTATCTTTAGACCTATATATTCATATATGTATATGTATCTATATACATCCCTATAGCTACATATGTCTGTCAGCTGCGTGTGCATATGTTATGCCCCTCTAGATCTCACTTTAGACATATATATATATATAGATATATATAGATATATATATAGATATGTGTGTGTATCTGTCGAGATCCTTCGTTATAGGTAGATGTGTATTTACATACTTATCTCTCTGTCTATGCTCATAAAGGTTTTACCTTCCTATATGTTCCAGACAGTGGGCTTTGCACATGTTCTTACTGTTCCACAGTATGTTTGGGGTATTATGCACACAACCACTGCTGTGGTACTGACAGCTCCTACCATAACCCTAGGTTTCGGTATCCCTGAAGCTCCATGCTCCAATATCTTCCTACCTTTCACCAGTTAGGAAAGACATGGTGGATCTTCAGTAGATCTGAGGTTTCAACTCCTCAGACATCTGTCCTTTCTTTGGGAATACAGGGTTTTTCCCATACCCCTTCTTCCCTCAAGGACTAGGCCAGTTTGTCCAAATCGGTCAGTCTTCCTCTTTTGCTCCTAACTGTGAATAACTCTGTAGCCAAAAGAGTTTTCAGCTTTTTCCATAAAGCTTCCCACTAAAGACCTACCATTTTTGTACTACCCCAGTTGAATCCTGGGGTCACCTGTCACTTCCAGATTTGACCTTCACTTTCACTTCAGTGAGGTCACCTTGAAGATTCCTCTACTGCATCCTCAGTAGACTCCATCAGCCTCTCTACTTCCTGCAATCCAGTAGGTGAGGTCCATATTCTGATTGTTCATTTCAATATATTTCATGATAATTATCATACATACAAGGACTCCTTGCCTGTAGTCCTATCTTAGGTTAGCTGTTTTCTACAGCTCCTCTCTTTTTCAACTCCTACCCTCCATCCTCAGGATGCCTGGCCATATGAGGTGTAGCATGTTTCAATCTCCAGCATGCTAGGGCTCCAGGCATCTTAGCTTGGGAGTCCCCATATGTGAAGACTCATTCCTGCTTGTTCCTGGAGATAGCACAGTTACTTACCTGTAACAGGTGATCTCTGGGAACAGCAGGAATAAGTCTTCACAACCCACCACCTCCCCTAGGAGTTGTATCTCTCTATCTTTCCTTTCCTTTCCTCTCTCTCTCTCTCTCTCTGTCTCAGCTATAAAACTCAACTGAGGAGAGACAGTTGGAAAGGCGGGAAGGCAGCACGCAGGCGCTGTGGATGCTCCCAAAAGCTTTCTGATTGGACGCTGGGGAGCGTTCCCGCGCAGGCTCCGTCGGTACCGACGTACCCATATGTGAAGACTTATTCCTGCTGTTCCCAGAGATCACCTGTTACAGGTAAGTAACTGTGCTTTACCCGTTCAACTCCATTCATTAATTTATAGACCTCTATCATATCTCCCCTCAGCCGTCTCTTTTGCAGGTTGAAATGCCCTAACTTTTTAAGCCTCTCCTCATAGGAGTATCCTTCCATCTCCTTTACCATTTTGGTGGCTCTTCTCTGTACCTTTTCTAATTCTGCTATATCTTTTTTAAGATATGGCGACCAGAATTGCACACAATATTCAAGGTGCAGTCGCACCATGGAATGATAGAGGCATTATAATATCCTTTGTTTTATTCTCCATTCCTTTCCTTATGATTCCTAGTATTTTATTTGACTTCTTTACCACCACTGCACACTGGGTGGAGGGTTTCAACGTGTTATCCACGATGATGCCTAAATCTTTTACCTGGGTGGAGGTTTCTAATGTGGAACCTTGCATCGTGTAACCATGGTTGGGTTGTTCTTTCCTAGGTGCATATCTTTGCATTTGTCCACATTAAATTTCATCTGTCATTTGAACATCCAGTCTTTCAAATTATCAAGGTCCTCTTGCAATTTTTCACAATCCTCTTGTGTTTTGACAACTTTGACTAATTTTGTGTCATCTGCAAATCTGATTATCTCACTCGTTATTCCCATTTCCAAGTTATTTATGAATATGTTAAAAAGCAGTGAACCCAGCACAGATTCCTGGGTACTCCACTATTCACCTTTCTCCATTGGGAAAATTGGCCATTCTGCTTTGTCTTTTAACCAGTTCCTTGAGTCCCTCTAATCCAGTCCAGAACTCCCCGTGCTATTTTGGTTTTCGTTCCCAGTCTTCCATGTTGGTACGCTGTTAGGGCTGCAGTTTGGGAAGTTCTCTGCATAGTCTTCTCATTCCTGTTTAGCTACAGATTGATGACAAGATGGTGCTGCTCTGTGATTTTTGGCTTTTGGCCTTGGAATCGTTAGTATAATTGTTGTGGCAGGAGCGCCCCTTTGGTGAGTTTAATAGGAAGTGGTGTTCTACATATAGAGAATGAACTTTTAATGATTGCTAGTGGCAGTGTCTGCTTTGTTATAGAAATACTGGTCAGAACGAGGCTGCACAGGACCCTTTATGTGGTGACCAGTGGTTCTTAGTCTCCACCTGCTGAGAGGCATGCATAACCCATGCATCTGGACTGGACAGGAGGGACTCAAGGAAAGACAATTAGCAGGTAAGGTCTAATTTCTCTTTAATTTTTTGTGTGGCTAGGAACCACCACCCAGGAAAAAGATTTAGGCGTCATTGTGGATAACATGTTAAAACCCTCGGCCCAGTGTGCAGCGGCGGCCAAGAGAGCAAATAGAATGCTAGCTATCATAAGGAAAGGAATGGAAAATAAAACAAAAGATATTATAATGCCTCTATATCGTTCCATGGTGAGACCGCACCTTGAATATTGTGTGCAATTCTGGTCGCCATATCTTAAAAAGGATATAGCGTTATTAGAAAAGGTTCAGAGAAGAGCCACCAAAATGGTAAAGGGGATGGAAGGATACCCCTATGAAGAAAGGCTAAAAAGGTTAGGGCTCTTTAACCTGGAAAAGAGACGGCTGAGGGGAGATATGATAGAAGTCTATAAATTAATGAACGGAGTGGAACGGGTAAACGTAGATTGATTGTTTACGTTATCAGAATATAGAAAGACTAGGGGACATGCAATGAAGTTACAGGGTAAACTATTTAAGACTAATAAAAGAAAATAGTTTTTCACTCAACGTGTAATCAAACTCTGGAATTTGTTACTGGAGGATGTAGTAAAGGCTCTTAGTGTAGCTGGGTTTGAAAAAGGTTTGGACAAGTTCCTGGAGGAAAGATCCATAAACCATTTTTAAGAAGGGACCCAGGATATCAATGCTTGACCCAATACAAGCATTGTGGAACCTGTGTCTTTTGGGGAAACTGCTAGGTACTGTCACACCCACCACCACCTAGGCGGCTGCCTAGAGGCAAGGAAAGTGCTTTTGTTTGTGTCTCTTGTTGATAGGGGAATCCAGAGCCGAGGCTTCTGTGATATGTAGTTGTGTAAATTAATACTGATGCCAAGGGTTTATTAAGGCTAACACAGGAATTTATTTTTCTTCCTTCGCAACAAGGAGCATTTTAATCTCAACACATGCAAAACAAAATAGGATGCTTCTCCAACACAAAAAGAAAACTTCTATGTCCAAGTTTCCCCAGTAACTTAAAAGTATACTGCTTCTGCGAGCTTAATACAGAGATATGGGTTTTCCTTCACAATTCCAGCATTCAAGAATAAGGCCTTTGCAGTTCCTGCTCAGTTTGAGCCCTGGTATCTGCTTCTTTCAAAGTGTCCAACCTTCAAATCACAGCTTCCAGGCTTTCTCTCTATTTTATGCACTGGAATTGCTTCTGGCCCCAGCGTTTAACATTTAAATTACAGTTTCAAATGTTTCTCTCTGTTCTATGCACTGGAACTGCTTCTTGGCAAAGCATTTAACATTTAACATTTCTTTCACAGCTGTTCAGGCAGTTAGTTCCTAGGCTTCTCTTTCGTTTCAAACCCAGAACTTCCTTAGCTTGTCTTCTCACAAAGTGAACAATCCATTAACTCTACAGACTCAGAGTCAGAATCCCCTCCCTCTGTCTTGCACGTCCTCATATCCAAGGTTTGTTAACTCCTGGTTTTTCACAGCTTGTACCAATGAAGGTTTAACCTCTTCCAGTAACTCTAAGAGTTTCTCCCAGCGAGACCTTTTTCCACCTTCAGGGATCCTAGCAAGGCTATGGAGATCCTTATCTTGCATTAGACGGTTCAGTGAATCTAACTGGCTTACATTTATTCTTAACAGCAGCTCTACTCACAGTCTTGTCCAGAACTGATGATTTCCTAGCAGCTTCCTGTACTGCTGCATGTGTACCTTGCTCCTGGTCAGCAACTCTCCCAGGCAAAACCCTCCTATCTCCAGACCTGGCTGCACTTCCTCTGTAGCACTGGTCTCTTCCTGGAGCGGGGCTTCCTGTGTGCTGGAACCCTGGAGAATCCCCTCTGAGGCTATCCCTAGAAAGTTTCTTCCCTTCAGCGCTTCTGAAGGTTCCTTTTCCTTCCTCTTCCCTGGTGGTCTCTCTCCCTTCTGTTCCCTGGGGCTTAAATGAGTGTAGCTGCCCTACCGGTTCTAACTCCTCCCCCAGGTGCCTTCCATTACCTCCCTTGGTTGCCTTGGAGCTTGGGCATGGTCTGCACTCAGCAGCTATGTGTGGTTGTTTTCCTTTTGCTGCACTTTGAAACTCCCTGCTCTCTGGGCTAGCCCTCTGGCTGGAGGTAAATATTTGTTTTTCACCTAATTCCATGGGCTCAGATGTGCCTTCGCCACCACAGTACGTATGACCTAGATTGGCCACTGTTGGAAATAGGATACTGGGCTTGATGGACCTTGGTCTGACCCAGTTTGGCATATCTTATGTTCTTATGCCTGTACTATAGTGGTGAATAGTGGATGCTGGTCAAAGGTTTTGACCATTGAGCAGTTTGATTTACCATTGCTATTTTTTCTATTGATGGTCCCAAAGGAAGAGAGCACACTGCACTTTCAAGAAGTGCAGGCAATGAGCCAGGTTCAAATTTATGACCGATATCCATGGTGTCTAGCATGTCAGGGACTTGATCACATGTCCTTGAAGTGTCATAAATGGCAACTTATGTCATCTAGAGCTTTTCGGTTCCAGTAAGTCCAAAGAATTGGCACTGGAGATACCAATCCACACAAACCCAGGAGCTGCATCAATGCAAAAGATGCATCACCACAGAGACTGAGCATAGATAGATGCCACCAGGACTGCCTATGAACGAAGAATTTGAGGGATTCAGACACTGCATTTTAAGCATTGGATACTGATGCTGTGCACTGAGCAGGCAAAAAATAGCATTTGTCCTCACTGGAGCACTGTGCTGGAGGCAATGAAATATTGGTGGCTTTCATCTCTCCACCTAAGCACCTCCATGTGGAGGACCACTCCTCAGAGATGCAGCAGCTTCTGAGGATCTCTGGTCACGCCTCCTGGTTCTTTGCAGGTGACCCAAGGAGGTGACTGCATCCGTTCTATGGCCCACAATGCCTTGGTCACTAGAATGATTTGGAAATAGAATTGTGAATGTGTTGTGCTGATACCTGCCTTGATTCCTTGCAGTGGCACCAGCAACATAGACATGATGCAGATCCTAGTACAATACATTTTCAAGAATTATGCTCTGCTTAGAACCACAGTATTCACATTGAGCTACAGAGCTGCAGTGACTTCCATATTGGTTGCCTTGATGCTTATATTGAATGAATCAGAACAGGAAGCTGTTCCAAGACATTGTCCTGTATTGATATCTAGATTTCAGCAAAAAGGGATGTCCTTGTAGAGGTTTTTCTGCTAACCAGGCCAAGTCCCAGACTCAAAACTCTCCTTGCATATTATTTCTCAGATGCAGATCTGAATGGACTGGGGGGGGGGAGGGTGGCAGGGATCAGGATCTCCTTATAGATCAACAAACTGCTCTGAAAGAGGAGAGTTGATCTCCCTTCCTTCTTCAGGATTGGAGTGCATCCTCTCTGGAGGACCTTGCTTTCACAGTGTTTTTTTTTGTACAGGTAATGTCAGAGAACATCTATTGGACACCCTCAAGATTATCATGCCTGTGCACAAAATCCTGAAGGATATATAGATGAGAATGTGAGAAACCATTTTCTCTGTACAGTTTATTAATAAGAAGGATAAGAGTCCAAGAGGTTTCTGCATTTGAAAAACAGTAATTTCCACATCAGTCAGTGTTGGTTGAATCCACTTTCGAGAACGCCAAGATGAGAATCCACTCTCCTGGGGACCTGTGGAGTCAGACTTGAACCCTTGGCCTCCTTGTGAGAGAGCTTTATATGATTTTTATGCATGTGCAACGGTATTTCCCTTGTAGACTCCCATGACTTGAACTTCAGACCTAAGAAATGATGTGAAGGAGCGACTTGCTAGCATGCCCTGAGTGGGAGTCAGTCTCTTCAGAGATGAAGCTATGGCTTAGATGAAAGAGCACTTTTAAATGCTTCATTATTTCATAAGAAAATATAAGAACATAAGAAATGTCATACTGGGTCAGGCTAAGGTTCATCAAGCCCAATATCCTGTTTCCAACAGTGGCCAATCCAGGTCACAAGTACCTGTCAGGTTCCCAAAAAGGCACACAGGTTCCACAATAGGTCCTCTTTAATAATGATTTATGGACCTTTCCTCCAGGAACTTGTCCAAACCTTTTTAAAACCCAGCTATACTAACAGCTTTTACTACATCCTATGGTAACAAATTCCAGAGTTTGATTATGCGATGAGTAAAAAAATATTTTCTCTTTTTACTCTTAAATGGATTACATTGCAGCTTCATTGCATGTCCTCTAGTCTATCTACTTGATGATGGCATAAACAACCAATCTATGTTTATCCGTTCCACTCCATTCATTAACTTATAGACCTCTATCATATCCCCCCTCAGCTGTCTCTCTTCCACTTTGTAGAGCCCCACTCTATATGCTCGCTCATACCTCCATTGTAGGCCCTCCTGCTTCAGGCCCAGGGCACTGGGGTGTCAGCGCTTAAAGAAAATCATACAGCTGAGCATCCAATAGTGATTCACTAAGGCTCTCTACCCACAAGTTGTGCCTTAACTGGTTCTGCTCTTCCAACCGGTCAAGGATCCGCTGTTGAACCACATACATCTGGGAAACTTGGTCAGCCAGCTGATCCGACACACTGTTCCACCTCCGTTAAACACTGCAGCTGCGCTTCAAAACATTCACAGATGTTTTTGATGGTTGCCTGAAGCTTGTTTAGTCGGTCTTCTAAGGCGATGGAGACCACCTTGGAGATCTCCGCCACTAGCTCTCCAGTAGTGGGCAGGCTAACGCATAGACTCTTGGATGCCATTTTTGGTTTGGGACTGGCCACTTTTATGGTGGAGGCTTGCGAGCATTTCCCGGGCATGCCCAGCTACCTTCTGCCCCCTTCCCTGTCGCCTTCGGCTCATCATGGCCTCTGTTAGGTGTTGCTAGGGGGCACGAGGGTCTGGGAGACATGGTAGGCAGATGTTTAGCCAATTTCTTTGGCCCGAATTGGAAGCTTTCTTAGATCACATCCTCCATTGTTCCCCATATCACGTGATCTCCTAGACTTCTACCTTAACCAATTGTCCTGCCAATATTTTCCCCCAAACCATTTGCCCACTATGGTGAACGTGCTTTGAATACATTGGCTTGTAAAAGAGCCTTAGCCTTTTATCTGGAATGGATTAGAAAGGCCGTCCAGTTCTTTGTTTTTGATCTTAACAAACCTTGGACTGTTGTGTTCAAGCAGGCACTGTCCAGCTGGCTAGCGTATGGTCTCCTTTGCATTTGCCCGAATGCCCTTAAATGTTGGGATTATATGTCAAGGCTCATAATTTTAGAGCCCAGTGATTGACATCCGTGGAAGATATCTGCAAAATTGTAACGTGGACTTATTAAACATGTACATCTCATTATTTTATGGCGAGAATTCCTGGAGTGACAGCAAATCTAGTTCGTCTATCCTGCAGAATCTCTTTGAGACATAGAATACAACTCCGATCCCCCTAGGACCCCATATATAGCTTTTCAGATTGCCTGTATTACAAACAAACAAAAAAAGTAAAATCAAAAGGCATGTTGCCAGCAAAAGCAAGTTGGTATCATTGGCAATCTTTCTTTCCATTCCCCCCCCCCCCCTTTTATTTTTGTTTTTTTGTTAAAGGCAACCTGTCACCATGGACATGCAGGAATGAATCCTCACATATGGGTGATGTCCCTGATGGAGCCCCTGTGTGGGAACACTCCCAAGCTTCAATTGGAAACTTTTGGGAGACTCCACCACAGCTGCACACCTCCTTCCCATCTGCTGCTGCGGTACCATCTTGAATCAGTCTTTCATTTTCTGTGGAGCCTCACAGATACATTCAAGTCATCCTCCACTTGGTAAACTCTTCTTTCTTCTCTGTGGGGGGTTTTTGCGCTTTAGGTTTTTTGCCTAATCACCTGCCATTGTGGTTCTCTTTTCCCTTTGGTTTTTTCTCCCTCAATCATTCATTTTATTCTTGCTGCACCTTGCTGCTAGTGCTCCGGTCAGGCCTCACCAGAATTGAGCCATTTGACTTCTCTATGGCTGTTTTCCCAGATGACATGTCCCAGAAACCTGCCAGCTGGTTCAAGAAATGTTCCCAGTGTGCTGGGACCATATCCACTATGGATATGCACAGTTGGTACCTACAGTACCTGGGACCTGATCGTCAGCCCTCTTCTTGTAAATTGTGTTTGCAGATGACAAAAAGAGGACTCAAAAGTCATGAAATGAAGTGCAAATACGTTTTTGGTGCTCAGAAGTCTGATTCATTGCCTTCAACATGGATGGCACCGGACTCTGTGGCTTCCAAGGCTACATTGGACACTGGCAGTGCTTCGACATCGAGGAGTTCTCGGGCTCAATCGGAGCCAAGCACCCATAGTGCCTTGGAGCATCAGCCATTGATTGATCTTGACTCGAAGATGAGGAAGGATTTGGCCTCATCATCTTTGAAGTCGAGGGGTGATTGCATCGAACATAGAGTAAAGGCTATGGTGCATCGACAATGGAATCCATTGAGGCATGGCATCGAGAGCAATGGGGGTCTGCATGAGCACCCCTCAAAGGTGTCCTGAATGGAGGAGAGCTCATCCACCAGGACATCAGAGGCACCTACAGCCTACTGACAGCTAAGACCCAGCTGCCGAAACCCTCTTTACAGATACCGTGTACATCGGTCAAAGTTGTTTAGGCCTTGCAGCCTTCGTAATGGTAGCCATGGAGAAGCACCTTCTTCAAGCGCTCGAGGAACGGATTGCGGCACTTTTTGCAGTGCAGTATGCCAGGGCCTCGAATCTGCTGCATTGGCATTGGCCACTACAGCAAATTCTTTAGGTGCATGCCTGCCTGTTGGAGAGACATAGTCATCGGGGCATCGAAGGGCCCTGATACCGGTGCCTGACTCGCCAATATCCCCCTCTAGTATTTTGGGATCTGATGCATCAAGACTAGATGGGTATCTGTGCATCATTACTCCTGAAAGAGCTCCTGATCCCCTCGGGGCAGAAAAGGGATTCAGGCAGAGGCTCAGAAGTACTTGGATGTCCTCTCTGAGTCTGACTCAGAAGGCTGGGTCACTGACATCGAATCTGAGGACTTGTCAGAGGGCAGGCTCCTGAGCTCCTGAGTGGCATAAGTCCCTTCCTGAGGACGTGATCTTCCAGGGGTTTGTAAGGGACATGGCAAAGGCCATATCATTTTCTTTGGAGACTGACAGGGCAGAAAAGTTGGAGATCCTGCAGTACTCCTCAGCCTCTAAGAAGTAGGTGACAGTGCCTATGCAGAGAATACAGATGAGAAAGTGGAGAACCCCTCACTGTGCCTCTGGTTAGTAGAAGACTTGACTTCCATGTACAGAGTTCAGAAGGCTCCCAGATTAGAGAAGCCCTGGCTTCCACACCATTCCTTGATGGTAGAATCCACCCTAAAGAGAATCAAGAGTACCAAGACTTATTCCAGGGAGGGAGGTTCAGACATTGAACTCTTTATGGAGAAGGCATTTTCAGAGTTCCATACTTGTAGCCCAAGTGGCTTCTTACCAGCTTTACATGGGCATGTTGTTGAAGAACCTATGCGACTTAGCTGATCTTGCCCAGTTTCTTCCTCCAGAGAAATCAGATCCTTTCATTCCCTAGTGGCCCATGGCAAGGACTGCTTGAAGCTCATTGTTTCAGTGACCTATGACATCTTCAAGATGGCATCAAGAAATGTGGTTATAGGTATTGGCGCCCGAAGACTCGCCTGGCTCCAGTCATCAAGCCTGAAACAATCAGTGCAGAACAAACTAGCGGACATCCCGTGCCGTGGAGAGAATATCTTTGGTGAACAGGTTGAAGAGAAGGCTAGCTATATTGAAATGCAGCATGTCACTCTTACCAGACTCTCAAGGCACATGTCTCAGCTGGCCTCCTGTCATAGGAGGCACCAAGGTAGAGGCCAGAAAAAGACCTACTATTACTAGTATTGATCGTTTATATAGTGCTACAAGGTGTATGCAGCTCTGTACACAAGCATGTAAAAAGATGAGCCCTGCTCCACTGTTCCCTCTAAGCTGTGCGCATGTGCGCGCGCACACACACCTTGCCGAGTGAGCGCACATACTTTAAAACAGAGCGCACAAACATTACGGTTCTGACTCTGATAGAAAACAACACAGACGTTCTTAAAATTGAAAAGTTGTTTTGTATTTATGGTTTTCACAAGTTCTACAATATTTTCTAGTGCAATCAGTGTGGTGTACATACTGTATTCTGATGTGTAGTCAAATTTTAAAGTATATAACGCCGAGTGTCATTATGTGGCGCACAAAAATTTAACCTTCCTTCAAAAGCTGCACAGCTGATATTTTATGCGCACACAGCCTACAGAAAATTAGAGGGAACATTGCCCTGCTCATTAGAACTTACAATCTAGTCAAGACAGACAAAAAACTGTTGAAAACAAGGATACAGCTACGGAAAGGTAAAGAGACACATAGCAGATTAAGTGGATCAAGCAGCCTCAAAAAGGTGAGCTTTTAGCATGGATTTGAAAAGGGGGGCAGAGTTGAAGCCTGACACATACACTGAGATCGTTCCAAGCATAAGGAGCAGCAAGGTGAAAGAATTGAAGTCTGGAGTTAGCACTGGAAGAAAAGGGCAAAGAAAGAAGCAATCCACCAGAAGAGCAGAGTTCATAAGAAGGTGTACAGGGAGATATGAGAGAGGAAAGGTAGCGAGGAACAAGAGAATGAGTGCATAAGAACATAAGATATCGCACACTGGGTCAGACCAAGGTCCATCAAGCCCAGTATCCTGTTTCCAACAGTGGCCAATCTAGGTCATAAGTACCTAGCAGTTTCCCCAAAAGACACAGGTTCCACAATGCTTGTATTGGGTCTAGCAGTGATATCCCAGGTCCCTTTTAATAATGGTTTATTGACCTTTCCTCCAGGAACTTGTTCAAACCTTTTTTAAACCCAGCTACACTAACAGTTTTTACTACATCCTACGGTAACAAATTCCAGAGTTTGATTTCACGTTGAGTGAAAAAAATATTTCTCCAGGACCAAGCAGGAAGTCAGTCCTCACATATGGGTGACATCGACGTCGATGGAGCCCTTGCGGAGCATTTCCCCAGCTTTCTATGAAAGCCTTTGGGAATGCAGGCACGCATGCGGGGTCCCCTTCCCGCCTAAAGGTGCCATCTTGCTCAGTCTCTCTTTTTCCGTGAAGCCCGTTGGACGTGTGTCCTAGTCCTCCCGGAAAATAGTTGGATTTTTTCACGATTCCTTCGCTCTTTTTTCTCTGGTTCGACGCCGGTTTCCCTCCCGCCGGGTTCGGTACACTGGTATCGAGCCCGATCTTCTTTTTTCGGTTTTTGCCCTTCGTGGCTGGCGTTCGCGCCCTTTTTTTCTTTTTCCCTGGAAGGCCGGTCCTTTGACCTGGCGAGGACTCTTTTTTTCCCCCGATGGCTTCCAATGGTTTTAAGAAGTGTGATCAGTGCAAGAAACTAATGTCTCTCACCGACACACACGACTGCTGCCTTCGGTGCCTGGGTCCTGACCACGATCCTAAGATCTGTGGACCATGTGGAAAGATGTCCTCCAAGGCGCTTCGAAGTCATCAGCACCAAAAGGAAAGGCTTTTCTCCGACTCGGCCTCCGGATGGGCCTGGACCTCGTCTGAGGCCTCGACATCTCGGGAATCTGATCCCGAGCACCGTCGGGGCTCCTCGGACAGGGGGTCCCCTGACCAGGAACGAAAGAGGAAGAAGCGGCTCGAAAGAGGTCCCTGGCTCTTAGAGAGCTAGGTCTCAGACCCCTGACCGCCACCCCGAGCCCATGGAACAGGAGAAGCCTCCAAAAGTACTTTGTGTGGAGCCGGAGTCTGCTGGACACGTAAGTCCTGTAGTCCTCGTGGACTCTCCTCCCAGAGAGCCGACGTTGGGGCCCGGCGCCGCCGGGGCCCAAGTCGGTGGCCGCTGAGTCTCCTGAGCTGGGTCTCAGGCTGACAGCCTTGGAGTGCAGATTGTCTGCCTTCATGGAACAGCAGTGGGCGCTGATGGCCAGCCTGTCTGGCACATCTGCCCCGACCACCTGGACATCGACATCGAAGTCAACCCCGGAGACCGAGCCGATACTCGAGACCATGAAGGCTTGAGGTCGACCTCGGTCGCGGTCTCCCTCAACCTCCTGCTCGGGACCAAGGGCATCGACACCGGTGCCTTCGGCGTCGGGGCGGGTGCTCACAGACCCCGCGCGGTCGGAGCCAGATTCCTCATCGGACGCGTTCCCCTGGGAGACGGAGGACGAGGAGTCCCCCAACACCTTCCGGACTCGGTGCGTCCCGTCGGACTCGCCGCAGTCTGAGCCCCGGAGTAGATCCCCTCCAGAGGATACCCGGTTCTCGGAGTTCATCCGGGATATGGCCACTGCGTTGGCTATCCCTGCGGACCCCGAGGAGGAGCCTCGAGCCGAGGAGCTCAAGGCCCTACAGTATGACTCTCCTCCGAAGGAGGCCTTTACTGTTCGGTTCCTCCGATGCTGGAACGGCTCATTTTCCGGATGTGGGAGGCACCGGCCTCTTCGCCGGATCTAAGCAAGCGGGTCGATTCCATCTATCGACTCTGAAAGAGCCCTGGGTTTCAGAAGGCGCAGCTACCACACCATTCCATGGTGGTAGAATCGACCATGCATCGCCTGAAAAGTCAGAAGATGCACTCCGCGGTGCCCCCTGGCAGGGAGGCCCGGAACCTGGATAGTTTTGGTAGGAAATGCTTCCACGGCTCGATGCTTGCTTGCCGTGTCCAGTCTTACCAGCTGTACATGGGCATGTACTTGCGGGACCTGGCCAAGAAACTGGCCGGGTTCTCTGCTGGTCTCTCCGGGGAACCCTTGCAGAGGTACAAGTCCCTGTCCTCGGGGATACGGGAATGCTCCAAGTTTGTCCTGCGCTGCCTACGATGGCTTCGAGGCTTCGGCCCGTGTTGCGGCAGCCGGCTTCGCGGCCCGACGCCAGGCGTGGTTGCAGTCATCGAACCTCGAGCCGTGGGTTCAGGACAAGTTGGTCGATGTCCCTTGCCGAGGTGAGAACTTTCTTGGCAAGCCCATGACCGAGAAGGCTGCACAGCTCGAAACCGAGCACCTCACGAGGACAAGGCTGTCTAGAAAGACTTCTGCCCCTTCTCACAAAAAGAAGGGCTCGGGTAAAAAGTCCTTTTACCCGAGGAAGGGCACTGCCTACAAACAGTACCCACAGTACCAGGCCTCCCAGGCTCCCCCACAGGATCAGCAGGCCAAGGGGCAGGGCAATGGGCCCCGTAGGCAGAGGATCCCCAAGCCTCCGGCCCCTGCTCCCACTCAGCAGGGTGGGGTTTTTTGACTCCTTAGGCATAGCCTCTCCGTCTCTGCTCTCCCAACCCTGCACAGGAGGTCAACTTACCCTGTTTGCCCACAGGTGGCCACTCATTACTGGAGACAGTTGGCTGCTAAGCATCGTCCATAAGGGCTATATGCTACACTTCCAACAGCTACCTCCTCCATACTTTCCAGGGGAGCCTCCAAGGCCTCCCCTGCACACAGATCTTCTCCTTCAGGAGCTCCAAGGTCTGTTGCGAGACCTGTGCCTCCCCACCTCCAAGGTCAAGGGTTCTACTCCAGGTACTTTCTCGTACCCAAAAGAACCGGTGGCCTCCGGCCTATTCTCGACCTCAGAAATCTCAACAAGTTCCTAGAGAAAGAGAAATTCAAGATGCTTACTCTTGGAACACTTCTGCCCCACCTCCAGGAGGGAGATTGGCTATGCTCCTTAGATTTAAAGGATGCGTACACTCACATCCTCATTCATCCAGACCACAGAAAGTACCTCAGGTTCATGGTGGGAGGAAACCATTATCAGTACAGAGTACTGTCTTTAGGCCTCACCTCCGCTCCCAGGGTCTTTACCAAATGCCTGGCAGTGGTGGCAGCCTACCTGAGAAATCAGGGTATCTTTGTCTTCCCTTATCTGGACGACTGGCTCATCAGGGGTCAGACGTGCCAGGAGGCCAGACAAGAACATAAGAACATAAGATATGCCATACTGGGTCAGATCAAGGTCCATCAAGCCCAGTATTCTGTTTCCAACAGTGGCCAATCTAGGTCATATGTACCTAGCAGTTTCCCCAAGAGACACAAGCTCCACAATGCTTGTACTGGGTCAAGCATTGATATCTTCGGTCACTTCTTAATAATGGTTTATGGACCTTTCCTCCAGGAACTTGTCCAAACCTTTTTTAAACCCAGCTACACTAACAGCCTTTACTACATCCTCCGGTAACAAACTCCAGAGTTTGATTACGCGTTGAGTGAAAAAATATTTTCTTTTATTAGTCTTAAATAGTTTACCCTGTAGCTTCATTACATGTCCCCTAGTCTTTCTATGTTCTGATAAGGTAAACAATCGATCTACGTTTACCCGTTCCACTCCGTTCATTAATTTATAGACTTCTATCATATCTCCCCTCAGCCGTCTCTTTTCCAGGTTAAAGAGCCCTAACCTTTTTAGCCTCTCTTCATAGGAGTATCCTTCCATCCCCTTTACCATTTTGGTGGCTCTTCTCTGTACCTTTTCTAAAATCGCTATATCCTTTTTAAGATACGGCGACCAGTATTGCACACAATATTCAAGGTGCGGTCTCACCATGGAACAATATAGAGGCATTATAATATCTTTTGTTTTATTTTCCATTCCTTTCCTTATCATACCTAGCATTCTATTTGCTCTCTTGGCCGCCGCTGCACACTGGGCCGAGGGTTTTAACATGGTATCCACAATGACGCCTAAATCTTTTTCCTGGGTGGTGGTTCCTAATGTGGAACATTGCATCGTGTAACCATAGTTTGGGTTGTTCTTCCCTAGGTGCATAACCTTGCACTTGTCCACATTAAATTTCATCTGCCATTTTATTTATTTATTTATTTATTTAATAATTCTTTTATACCGCGCTATTACAATCAGTGCGGTGTACAATGAACAAGAACATACTACAATGCATACAAGTAACATTGAGTTTTACATTAAACAGGGAACTTCAACAATAGGACAACCGGGGGAACTATGTACAGATTAACTTAATGTACTATGTACAGATTAACTTAATGTTATATACAGTAATATGAAACTCGTTTGGATGTTGTAATGTGGTTCACTAATAGGACTAGAGAGAAGGTTGACCAGCTAGCCCTTTTCAGGTTGTATTGCGGAGCTAGTTTTGATAATGTCTAGGTTGACTTCTGGGTAGCATTTTGTAAACAAGTGGTATTTCAATGCCTTTCTAAATAGGATTAGGTTTTTGATAGCACGGATTTCATGAGGTAGCGCATTCCAGTTTAGAGGTGCAAATAAGGAGAAGGCCCTGTTGGAGGTGGCCTTAGTGCACTTCGTTATTATTTTTGGGACTATTAAGGTGTTCATTGATGTGGTTCTCCTTTTTCTGTTTTCCAGGGTGACATGGATGAGCTTGCTGATTGGCGTAGGGGGGCAGTTATTTAGTGCCTTGAAAGTAAGGACTAAAGATTTATACTGGATTCTGGCATGTAATGGCAACCAATGCAGTTCTTTCATGATGGGTGTTATATGGTCAGATCTTGATGAGCCAGAAAGGACTCTGGCGGCTGTATTCATGGCTAGGCGGAGCGGGTTCAAAGTTGATTGAGGGAGGCCATGAAGGATGATGTTGGCAAAATCCAGGTGTGGGAGGATTAATGCCTGGAAGGTTGTTCGGAAGTCTGTGGGATCAAGTAGGGAGCGGAGGTGACGTAGCGATTTGATCTTGTAATATATAGTTTTTGTGATGTTCTTGACATGCGTTGTCATATCCAAGTGCTGATCCAATGTGATGCCGAGGTAACGGATGGTGGCTTTTGATTTCAACTCTATGTTGTTGACGAGTAGAGATGGAGGAGGTATGAACTTACGGTTCCTTGTGACAAAAAGAACGTCAGTTTTGTTGTGGTTAATCCGAAGGTTTTGAGATAGTAACCATTCGGCTGCAGCTTCAAAACAGTTGATTATTGGGGAGAATACTGGGTGTTCGATTGTGAACGGCATATATAGGAGGATGTCGTCTGCGTATGCGAGACATTGTACATTAAAGGATCTGATCAAGTCACATATCGGCTGCATGTAGATATTAAACATTAGTGCCGATAGGGACGATCCTTGGGGTACTCCCTGTGATTGCAGGAATGGTTCTGAGGATTCGTGGCCTGTTTTTACTTGTTGCCACCTGTTAGATAAGTAGGATTTACACCACTCGAGTGCTGTGCTTTGAATCCCCTTATCTTTCAAGCGTTGTAGGAGTATGTCATGACTCACAGAGTCGAAAGCGGCGGAGATGTCCAGGAAAATGAGGACGAAACCCTGTTGTATGTTATTTATTCCTGATACCATTTTGATGCCCAGTCTTCCAATTTATCAAGATCCTCTTGCAATTTTTCACAATCCTCTTGGGTTTTAACAACTTTAAATAGTTTTGTGTCATCTGCAAATTTGATAACCTCACTCGTTATTCCACTTTCCAGGTCATTTATGAATGTCAAAAAGCAGCGGACCCAGCACAGATCCCTGGGGTACACCACTATTCACCTTTCTCCATTGGGAAAATTGGCCATTTAGCCCTACCCTCTGCTTTCTATCTTTTAACCAGTTCCTGATCCACAATAGTACATTGCCTCCTATCCCATGACTCTTTAGTTTTGCCAAAAGTCTCTGATGAGGGACCTTGTTAAAGGCTTTCTGAAGTCCAGATACACAATATCAACCGACTCACCTTTGTCCACCTGTTTATTCACTCCTTCAAAAAAACATAACAGATTAGTAAGACAAGATCTTCCTTGTCTAAAGCCATGTTGGCTGTCTCCCATTAGGTTGTGACTATCTACATGCTGAGTAATTTTATTCTTTATGATGGTTTCTACCATTTTTCCCGGTACTGACGTCAGGCTCACCGGTCTGTAGTTTCCCGGATCACCCCTGGAACCCTTTTTAAAAATTGGTGTTACATTGGCGATCCTCCAATCTTCAGGTATTAGAGATGATTTTAATGATAGTTCACAGATTACTGATAGCAGTTCTGCAATCTCATATTTCAGTTCTTTCAACAACCTTGGATGTATACCATCCGGCCCAGGTGATTTGCTACTCTTCAGTTTATCTAATAGTTCCATGTTTCATCGTTTGGCTCTTTTTTTCCATTTCCTGAAAGATGCTTTTTTGGCAACAACAGCCTCTCTGACCTCACCTTTAAACCATGCTGGCAGTTTTTTGGACTTCCTTCCACTTTTCTTAAAGCGTGGAATACAGCTGGTCTGGGCTTCCAAGATAGTATTTTTCAACAACACCCAAGCTTGATGTACGTCTTTAACCTTCGCAACTGCTCCTTTTAGTTTTTTCTTAACTGTTTTCCTCATTTTATCATAGTCTCCCTTTCGAAAGTTAAAAGGTAGTACTGTGGATTTCCTTACTATCCCTCCTCCACTAATTAAATCAAAGGCGATCATGCTATGATCACTATTGCCAAGTGGCCCCAACACCCTTATCTCTTGCACTAGATCTGGTGTTCCACTAAGGACTAGGTCTAATATGGCTTCCCCTCTGGTCGGTTCATGAACCAGCTGCTCCAAGAAACAGTCATTTATTTCATCTAGGAACTTTATCTCCCTAGCATGTCCTGACGTGACACTGACCCCGTCGATACTGGGGTAATTGAAATCACCCATTATTATTACTGCGCTGTAACTTTCGTTAGCTTCCTTGATTTCTTTGAGCATTTCATCATCCATTTGGTCATTCTGGCCAGGTGCTCGATAGTACACCCCCACTGCCATCGCCTTCCCCCTTTTATATGGAATTTCAATCCATATAGATTCTACAGCAGATTTTGTTTCCTGCAAAACTTTAATCCTTTGAGTCAATGCCCTCTCTAACATAGAGCGCAACCCCTCCACCAATTTGATCAGCTCTATCATTACGATATAGTTTGTACCCAGGTATCACAGTGTCCCACTGGTTGTCCTCCTTCCACCATGTCTCTGATATTCCAATCATATCTAACCTTTCATTTAGTGCTATATATTCTAACTCTCCCATCTTATTCTTTAGACTTCTAGCATTTGCATACAAGCATTTTAGAGAATGTATTTTATTCATGTTAATTTGGCTATTGTTAGACATGGGTAAATTGGGATCTTTAAGCTCTGTCTGCTCCATACTTGAGGGCATTTGGGCTAATTTACTCTTTTGTGGAACCTCTCTGCTTTTGGTAGTATCCTTCAAGGATACATTCTTCCGAACCATCCGCTCTTGGGCGACTGTCGGCTTTCCCCTAATATCTAGTTTAAAAGCTGCTCTATCTTCTTTTTAAAGGTTAATGCCAGCAGCCTGGTTCCATCCCGGTTAAGGTGAAGCCCATCCCTTCGGAAGAGCCCCTCCTTTCCCCAGAATGTTCCCCAGTTCCTAACAAATCCAAAACCCTCATCTCTGCACCACTGTCTCATCCACGCATTGAGACTCCGGAGCTCTGCCTGCCTTTTGGGTCCTGCGCATGGAACAGGAAGCATTTCAGATTATGCTACCCTGGAAGTTCTGGATTTCAACTTCCCTCCAAACTATTGCTCTTCTTTCAAAACCTGGGGTTTGTCATAATCTTCGCAAAGTCCACTTTGCTCCCCTCCCAGAACTTGGAGTTCATAGGAGCAAGGCTGGACTCTCTGCTGGCAAAGGCTTTCTTGGCAGAAGACAGAGCCCAAAGGCTGATAAACTTGGCAAAACAGTTTCTCGACAGGTCACTGGTCTCCGCCAGACTCTGCCTGAGGCTTCTTGTCCGCATGGTTTCGACAGTACATGTGACCCCCAATGTCCGGCTCCATATGAGGCCTGCACAGTGTTGCCTCAGAACTCAGTGGACACAGGCCACAGGGAGCCTTAGAGACAGAATAAGGGTGTCCAGACCGTTCCTGAACTCCCTCCGCTGGTGGCTGCACCCACCCAATCTACTGCAAGGGGTGCCTTTTCAGATTCCTGGGTTCACAGTGGTGTTGACCACGGATGCCTCCCTACAAGGCGGGGGGCTCATTGTCTGGACAAGTGCACCCAGGGCCTGTGGTCTCCCTGGGAGGCCACGCAGCAGATCAATCTACTGGAACTCAGCGCTATTCGTTTAGCCCTCAAGACTTTCTCTCAAACCCTGGCTCATCAGTTTGTCTTAGTTCAAACAGACAACCAAGTAGCCATGTTTTATGTGAACAAACAGGGCGGAACTGGGTCCAGGCTCCTTTGTCAGGAGGCATAGGACCTTTGCTTGTTTGCTCTCAGGCACAACATGCTCCTCAAGGCAGTGTATCTACCTGGCCAGGACAACTACCTGGCGGACAGGTTGAGCAGGATTCTGCAGCCCCACGAATGGCAGCTCCATCCCTTAGTGGTTCAGAAGATTTTCCTGAAACGGGGACTTCCAACCATAAATCTGTTTGCCAGTCCATCGAACAAACAACTGACCAGGTTCTGCTCCAGGCAACCGCATCCTCTGCAGCTGGCAGCAGATACTTTTCTGATTTCCTGGTCCCCGGGGCCTCTTGTATGCGTTTCCTCCCATGCCCCTGGTGGCCCGAACCCTGTTCAAAATTCTTCAGGACAAGGCCTCGGTCCTGCTGGTAGCTCCCAGATGGCCGAGACAGCCTTGGTTTACACTTCTGCTTCAGCTGGCAGTGGATCACCCACTGCCTCTGGGGTTGCAGTCTGACCTTCTCTCTCAGGATCAGGGTTCCCTTCTGCACCCAAATCTCAGAGCTCTCAATTTGATGGCATGGAGGCTGCAAGGGTAGTTTTGGCTCCCTGGGACCTACCTCAGGAAGTTGAGGAGGTTGTACTAGCCTCTAGGAAGCAGTCCACTAGAAAAACCTATGCCCTGAAATGGAAAAGGTTTTCTGTGTGGTGTCAGCTCCGTACAGAGGATCCTTTCTCCTGTGCTGTACCAGTAGTGCTTCAGTACCTGCTGCACTTAACCAGTCAGGGACTTAAGTCCAATTCTGTTCAGGTCCACCTCTCAGCTCTAGCAGCTCACCACTCACTGGTGGAGGGACATTCTCTGTCGGTTCACCCCTTGGTGTCCAGATTTCTTAGAGGCTTGCTCTTGCTGAAGCCTCCAATCCGTCCTCCAGCTCCTGAGTGGGAATTGAATGTGGTCTTGCAGCAACTGACTCACCCACCTTTTGAGCCGATGGCTACTTGTCCTCTCCGCTTCCTTTCTTGGAAGACACTCTTCTTGGTAGCCTTAACCTCGGCCAGGCGGGTGAGTGAACCTCAGGCCCTGTGACAGGCCTTACACCCCGCTTCTATGGGAACAGGGTAGTCCTTAGGACTCATCCAAAGTTCCTCCCAAAGGTTGTCTCCTCTTTCCACCTCAACCAGGAGGTGGTTCTTCCGACCTTCTTCCCTAAGCCTCATGCAAGCCAGGCTGAAGCAGTTCTGCATACCCTGGACTGTAGGAGGGCCTTATCCTTCTACATTGACCGTATGCAGGGACATAGAAGGGCTACTCAGCTCTTTATTTCTTTTGACCCTAATAATTTGGGCTTAGCTGTGTCCAAGCGTACCTTGTCCATCTGGGTGGCTGACTGTATCACCTTGGCTTACAGGGCGGCTGACCTTCCTTTGCAAGGTCGGGTCACGGCCCATCGTGTCAGGGCAATGGCTGCCTCAGTGGCTCACCTCCGCTCTGTACCGTTGGTAGACATCTGCAGGGCTGCAACTTGGTCCTCAAGCCAGACGTTTGCGGCCCATTACTGTCTAGAGAGGGAGTCCTGTAGGGACAGTGCTTTTGGCCAGGAAGTACTCCGCAATCTCTTTGAGGTTTAGGCAACTCCTGCCCTCCAGCCCTCTGTTGGGCTACCGGTGGAGGTCCTTTCAGTGAAAAGCCTTTCTTTGATGCTGGGACTAGAGGGAGTTCTCTTGTTCAGCCTGGATTCCTGGTAGCCCAGAGCTAGGGAGTCCACCCATATGTGAGGACTGACTTCCTGCTTGGTCCTGGAGAAAGAGTAGTTACTCACCTGTAACAGGTGTTCTCCAGGAGCAGCAGGAATCGGTCCTCACAACCCTCCCTCCTCCCCTGAGAGTTGCAGTTGTACATAGTTTAATTTTTACATTTTTGTGTGCTGTTTTTAGCTATGTCATTTGACTGAGCAAGATGGCACCTTTAGGCGGGAAGGGGACCGCGCATGCGTGCCTGCATTCCCAAAGGCTTTCATAGAAAGCTGGGGAAATGCTCTGCAAGGGCTCCATCAACGTCGATGTCACCCATATGTGAGGACTGATTCCTGCTGCTCCTGGAGAACACCTGTTACAGGTGAGTAACTACTCTTTTCTCTTAGTGTAAATAGGTTACCCTGTAGCTTCATTGCATGTCCCCTAGTCTTTCTATATTTTGATGACGTAAACAATCGGTCTACGTTTACCCATTCCACTCCATTCATTAATTTATAGACCTCTATCATATCTCCCCTCAGCCTTCCCTTTTCCAGGTTGAAGAGCCCTAACCTATTTAGCCTCTCTTCATAGCGGTATCCTTCCATCTCCTTTACCATTTTGGTTTCTCTTCTCTGTACCTTTCTAATAATGCTATATCCTTTTTAAAATACTGTGACCAGAATTGCACACAGTATTTAAGGTGCGGTCTCACCATGGAATGATACAGAGTCATTATAATAACCTTTGTTTTATTTTCCATTCCTTTCCTTATCATACCTAGCATTCTATTTGCTTTCTTGGCCACTGCTGCACACTAGGCAGAGTTTTAGCATGTTATCCACGATGACGCCTAAATCTTTTTTCTGGGTGGTGGTTCCTAATGTGGAACCTTGCATCGTGAAACCAAAGTTTGGGCTGTTCTTTCCTAGGTGCATAACTTTGCACTTGTCCACATTAAATTTCATCTGCCATTTGGATGCCCAGTCTTCCATTTTATCAAGATCCTCTTGCAATTTTCCACAATCCTCATGGGTTTTAACAAATTTAAATAGTTTTGTGTCATCTGCAAATCTGATAACCTCACTCATTATTCCCATTTCCAGGTCATTTATGAATATGTTAAAAAGTAGTGGACCCAGCACATTTCCCTGGGGTACTACACTATTCACCCTTCTCCATTGGGAAAATTGGCCATTTAGCCCTACTCTGTTCTTTCTATCTTTTAACCAGTTCCTGATCCACAATAGTACACTGCCTCCTAGCTGATGACTTTTTAGTTTTACCAAAAGTCTCTAAGGGACCTTGTCAAAGGCTTTCTGAAAGTCCAGATACATTATATCAACCGACTCACCTTTGTCTACCTGTTCATTCACACCTTCAAAAAAACATAACAGATTAGCAAGACAAGATCTTCCTTGTCTAAAACCATGTTGGCTGTCTCCCATTAAGCCATGACTATCTACATGTTCAGTAATTTTGTTATTTTTGATGGTTTCTACCATTTTTCCAGGTACTGACTTCAGGCTCACCGGTCTGTAGTTTCCCGGATCACCCCTGGAACCCTTTTTAAAGATTGACGTTACATTGGCCATCCTCCAATCTTCAGATATTACAGATGATTTTAATGATAGTTCGCAGATTACCAATAGCAGGTCTGCAATCTCATATTTCAGTTCTTTCAACACCCTTGGATGTATACCATGCAGTTCAGGTGATTTGCTACTCTTCAGTTTATCAAATAGCTGTAATACATTTTCCCGATGTATTGATATTTCTTTGAATTCTTCCGCAGTATCACCTTTAAATACCACTGCAGTCTTGGGTAACATCCCTACATCTTCCTCAGTAAAGACCGAAGCAAAAAATTCATTCAGTCTCTCCGCTATGGCCTTTCCCCTCTTAGTGCCCCTTTTACCCCTCTATCATCTAATTGTCCAACTGACTCTCTCACAGGATTTTTGCTACAAATGTACTTGAAAAGTCTTTATTACGCGTTTTTGCTTCCACAGCAAGCTTCTCAAATTCTCTCTTTGCCTGCCTTATCAATGCCTATTCGTCTAACTTGCCAGTGCTTGTGCTGTTTCCAGTATTCGTCATTTGGCTCTTTTTTTCATTTCCTGAAAGATACTTTTTTGGCAGCAACAGCCTCTCTGACCTCACCTTTAAACGATGCTGGCAGTTTTTTGGACTTCCTTCCACTTTTGTTAAAGTGTGGGATACAGCTGGTCTGGGCTTCCAAGATAGAATTTTTAAACAACACCCAAGCTTGATGTAAGTATTTAACCTTTGCAACTGCTCCTTTTATTTTTTTCTTAACTATTTTCCTCATTTTATCATAGTCTCCATTTTGAAAGTTAAAAGGTAGTACTGTGGATTTACTTACCATCCCTCTTCCATTAATTAAATCAAATGTGATCATGCTATGATCACTATTGCCAATTGGCACCAACTTCCTTAACTCTTGCACCAGATCTGGTGTTCCACTAAGTACCAGGTCCAAAATGGCTTCCCCTCTAGTCAGTTCATGAACCAGCTGCTCTAAGAAGCAGTCATTTCTTTCATCTAGAAACTTTATCTCCCTAGCATGTCCTGCGGTAACACTGACCCAGTCAATACCAGAGTAATAATAATCACATTATTACTGTGCTGTAACTTTTGTTAGCTTCCCAGCATTCTTCATACATTGTTCATCATTGTTCCCAGCATTTCATCATCCGGCCTGGTGGTCAATGGTACACCCCCACTGCCATCGCTTCCCCTTTTTACATGGAATTTCAAGCCATAGAGATTCTACAGCAAATTTTGTTTCCTGCCAAACTTTAATCCTTTGTTACTCAATGCCCTCTCTAACATAGAGTACTACCTCTCCACCAGTTTGATCTGCTCTATCATCACGATATAGTTTGTACCCAGGTATCAGTGTCCTACTGGTTGTCCTCCTTCCACCATGTCTCTGAGATACCAATTATATCTAACCTCTCATTTAGTGCTATATATTCTAACTCTCCTGTCTTATTTTTTAGACTTCTAGCATTTGCATAGAAGCATTTTAGAGACTGTATTTTATTCATATTAATCTGACTATCAGTAGGCAGGGGTAATATGGAATCTTTAAACTCTGTCTGCTCCGTACTCAAGGGCATTTGAGCTACATTTGTCTTTATTGGAACCGCTCTGCTGATATGCCCTAACTTCATTTTTTTGGTAGTATCCTTTAAGGATACATGTTCTGAACCATGCGCTCTTGGGCAACTGTTGAATCTCCCATATTATCTAGTTTAAAAGCTGCTCTATCTCCTTTTTAAAGGTTAATGCCAGCAGCCTGGTTCCATCCTGGTTAAGGTGAAACCCATCCCTTTGGAAGAGCCCCTCCTTTCCCCAGAATGTTCCCTAGTTCCTAACAAATCCAGAACCCTCATCCTTGCACCATTGTCTCATCCACGCATTAAGACTCTGGAGATCTGCCTGCCTTTTGGGTCCTACGCATGGAACAGGAAGCATTTCTAAGAATGCTACCCTGGAAGTACTGGATTTCAACTTCATACCTAAAAGCCTAAATTTAGCCTCCATAACCTCCCTACCACATTTTCCTATGTCATTGATACCAACATGTACCAAGACTCCTCCCCAGTACTATCTAAGACCTTGTCTAGGTGGCACATGAGGTCCGCTACCTTTGCACCAGGCAGGCATGTTACCAGGCACCCAGCTATCTACATTCTTAATAATTGAATCACTAACTATAACGGCTGTCCTAACCGTTCCCTCATGGGCACATGGCCCTGGAGTAACTTCCTTGGTGCGAGAGGGTTTTACATCACCTGAAGGACAGGTCCTAACTACAGGATCACTTCCTGCCACACCAGGGTGATGCTGTCCTGTCATGTGACCTTTCTCCTCCATGGCAACAGGGATGCTGCCAGACTGGAGGTGGGACTTCACTACTATATCCCTGTAGGTCTCGTTCATGTATCTCTCTGTCTTCCTTATGTCCTCCAAGTCTGCTACTCTAGTCTCCAGAGATCGGACTTGTTCCCTGAGAGCAAAGATCTCCTTGCACATAGTGCACATGTAAGACCCCTCGCCAACTGGGAGAAAAATCATATTTGTGGCACTCAATGCAAAAGACTGGAAAACCTCCATCTTGCTGCTGGACTGCTGTCTGCATCTTAGTTTTAAGGTTCTGTTTAGGTATTTAAATTCTTTACCTATTAAGGTTTGGTAGGGATGCTTATACTAATAAAACGACACCTAATACATTTAATGTACTTTGTTCACCTGAAGATTAATTAATCTCAGGTTCTTAATGTATGCCTGATGAGGACAAACAGCTGCACCTGAGAGTGAATATGCCGTCACCTTTCCTTTGAGAGGTTTATGCACCTATAAAGCTACAATTATCCAAGGGGTGGGTGGATGTTGGGGAGGAGGGAAGAAAAATGACATTAAAAGCTGGCTGCTACACAGTACCCTGTCCTGTGCTTCTAAGGTAATCTGCGACCAATTTCCAGGGGAACTCCCACAGCCCTTACTTGGATAGAGGGAGTCTTGGGTTCTAAATTTAACCAGAAAGCTCTCTGCTGTGTTTTAAATTTAAACTGTAAGTTCTTTGCTACTACTAGGCCCTGACTGATTAACCTGTGCAGTGTGCACCCAGTGTATTTGTTAAATCAGCTTTAATCTAAAGAATTCCTTTTTCCCCAAGATTTAGAAAAATTCCCAGAAGTAAATACTTACAATTGCACATCTCTCTCCAGAAGTAGCAGTCCCCTTTTGTAGTCCTTCATTTATAGGTCAATAGGAGCCAATAGGAGGGAACAGATATGGAGCCAATGAAGTGATGAGAAGAGGAGTAATATGAGCATATCGGTGCTGTCAGAAGATTAGACACGCAGCTGAGTTTTGAACAGATTGAAAGGGAGAGAGATGATTCAGGGGGAGACCAGCAAGGAAGAGGTTGCAATAATCTAGATGGAAGTTGATTAAAGAGTGGATAAATGTCTTAGTTGTGTGCTCAAAAAAGAAGGGGCGTATTTTGCTGATGTTATAAAGAAAGAAATGACAGGTTTTAGCTGTCAGTTGGATATGTGTTGAGAAAGAGAGGGAGGTTGCGAGCTGAGGAAACGGGGAGTAAAAGAGTGCTAGCCACAGAGATTGAGAAAGGAGGCAGGGCGGAGTTGGGTTTAGGAACAAAAATAAGAAGCTCAGTTTTAGCCATGTTCAATTTCAAATGCGGTGAGACATCCAGGCAGTGTTGTCAGATAGGCAGGTAGAGACCTTATTACTCTTGTAGACATTGGTACTTTCCTGGGCCCCATATCTCTCAGCCCAAGCAGGCTCCTCACCAACAGCAGTGTCCAGAAAAGCCTCAGGTAGCCTAGCCAGCTCCTCAGCCAAAACCTGGGGCAGAGGTTTTACTCTACCAATAATTGCAGTAGGAAACCCTTCAGTCAGGATAAGGTTCACTCTTTTTGCACAAAGGCGGCCCTCATAACCTCAGACTCATTGGTTCTATAGATCATCCAAAGCGGTTACAAAGTACATTTATTGGAGCTACCACCAAATTGCCTTCTCCCTCCCCCGAGGGTGTACCATCTTGTTCCTTTGCATCAGGAACTGCTTCAGAGAGAAATCACTGCCCCTTGTCAGATCTTGTGATCAAGCTCGTGCCACCAGAGCAAAGAGATCAGGGGTTTTATTTCAGTACTTCCTGATCCCAAGAAAATGGGGGGATACCATCCCATCCTAGACCTAAGAGATCTGAACATGTACTTGGTAAACGAAAAGTTCAGAATGATTTGTCTAGGCACCTTGCTTCTTTACCTTCAAAAAGGAAATTGGCTATGCTCCCTAGATCTGAAGACTGTGTATAACAGTATACTGATGCATCCCGCTCACAGGAAGTATCTCAGATTCATCCTGGGGGGGACAAGACTTCCAGCACTGAGTGTTGCCATTTGGCCTCGCCTCAGCAGCTTGCATCTTCACAAAATGTCTCACAGTAGTTGCTGCTTACCTCCGGATGCTGGGAGTGTTTGTCTTTCCCTATCTGGATGATTGACTGATCAAGAATACCACTCCGGAAGGAGTTCAAGAATCAAAACGCTTGACCACTTGGGTGCTGGAACTACTAGGGTTTGTTATAAATTACCCAAAGTTCCACCTTCAACTTACCTAGCAGCTGGAATAGGAGCTCTGTTTGACACAACTCAGGCGAGAGCCTTTCTTCCACACAACCATCTGCACAAGCTGACAGCACTGGTGCGGGAGACTTAACTGAGTCAGCAGGTGACAGCTCGTAAGATGTTGAACGTACTAGACCACATGGCCTCTACAGTGCATTTCACACCCTTGGCACCTTCCAGATGAGGCCCGCTCATTGAACTCTGAGGACTCAGTGGACCCAGGTCATGTGTCGTCTCAGGGATTGTCTGCATGTCACTGCCCCTCTCGTTCAGTCATTGCACTGGTGGACAGTCCACCACAACTTGCTGTGATGTTCTTATGAAGAAAGGCTAAAAAGGTTGGGGCTCTCTAACTTGGAAAAGAGACGGCTGAGGGGAGATATGATAGAAGTCTATAAATTAATGAACGGAGTGGAACGGGTAAACGTAGATCGATTGTTTACCTTATCAGAATATAGAAAGACTAGGGGACATGCAATGAAGCTACAGGGTAAACTATTTAAGACTAATAAAAGAAAATATTTTTTCACTCAACGTGTAATCAAACTCTGGAATTTGTTACCGGAGGATGTAGTAAAGGCTGTAGTGTAGCTGGATTTAAAAAAGGTTTGGACAAGTTCCTGGAGGAAAGGTCCATAAACCATTATTAAGAAGGGACCCAGGATATCAATGCTTGAGCCAATACAAGCATTGTGGAACCTGTGTCCCTTGGGGAAACTGCTAGGTACGTATGACCTAGATTGGCCACTGTTGGAAACAGAATACTGGGCTTGATGGACCTTGGTCTGACCCATTATGGCATATCTTATGTTCTTATGTTCTTGACACACCCCTTTTGGTGGTGTTCGCTGCATCACCACATATTCGCTGGGTTAAGTGCCTTTTAAGAGCAGGGGTAGGGGAACTTTCAAGTCAAGCATTGGGACATGCAGGAAGGCGCACACAAGTTCTCTGGGAACAAGCAGGAAGTCCTCACATATGGGTGACGTCAGTGCCAACTGAGCCCGCGTGGTAGCTTCTCTCCAGCTTTCAAAGAAAGCCTTTGGGAGATTCACCACGCATGTGTAATCCCCTTCCCACCCAAGTGTGCCATCTTGCCTCAGTCTCCTTTTTACCGTGGAACCCATCGTGTGTCTGTTTTCCCTGGAAAACGTTTTTTCTTGGATTTTTCTTCGGTCGTGTACCGGTTCTCTTTCCCGCCCTCGAACTCGCTTGCTCCGGCATTGCATCTCCAGTCCGTCTCTTTTTTCTTTCTTTGCAGAGTTTCTTGACCGGCTTCATTCCCTTTTTCTCTGGCTGGGCCTGAGGCTTGCGACTTTGTGGGGGGGGGGGGCATCTTTCCCACCATGGCCTCTTCCAGTGGCTTTAAGCACTGTGACTGATGCACCCACACCATGTCATGTATCGACCCACACAACTTCTGCCTCCGATGCCTCAGACTGGACCATGATCCTTTGGACTGTGGTCTCTATAAAAAGATGACCTTCAAGGCCATCAGGAGCCGTCAGCAGCAGCAGGAGTCCTTCTTCCACAAGATGGACTCTACACCAGAGTCTCCAGCAACACTGCATACCTGGGCCCCCTTTGGAACCCTGAGAGACCGTGCTGCCTCAGAAACCTGAGGCTACGGTCTTCCAACTGGAACACCCCGTAGGAAGAGCCCAAAAAGTGCAGGAAACCCTCGAAGATGGTGTTGGCAGACAAGCCTGTGAAAGTGAGCAAGTTCCATGGGCCCCTGGCCTGCAGTCCCCTTCATGAGACCGAGGAGAAGGAGCGGGAGTGGCCGACCAAAATACCCTGACAGGAATCATTTGCATCCAGCGACCAGCCTCGGACCCCCAAGTCCATTGTGGTTGAAAACTCCCCCCTCGAAGGAGCTAGTGTCAGGCCTGAGTCCCTCAGTGCCCGTGCCAAAGGCTGCGGAGCCATCTGACCTTGAGACCAGGATTGGGGCCTTGGAGTGCAGTCTGTCTGCCTTCATGGCCCTGCAGCGGGCTCTGATACCTGATTCTACCAGGTCAGCACGCCCAACTACAGGGCTCTCGACCTTGAGAAATTCCCCAGACATCAAGCTGATCCTCAAGCGACCCCAGCCTCGAGAGGTTCCTCAATCCCGGTCCTGGGGACAGAGTTCATCCCTGATGAGGGCCCACAGCTCTGGCTGCAGGGCCTCTGGTGGGCAGGGGCCATTGGGCTCCAGGACATGACCCCGGAGTCTTGACTGCCCTCTACACCTCCACTGACTACAAGTCTGACTGGGAGACAGAGGACGACGAATCCCCGGATACCTGTTGTCACCGGGATGTGCCTTACGATCCATTCTCCCACTGAGACTCGGCATCATTCCCCACCTGAAGACACAGCTTTCTTCATCTTCATGCGGGACATGGTCAAGGCACTGGCCTTCGAGACTGAGTCGGGAGGACCCTCGGACTGAGGAACTCAAGATCCTTCAATATGAGGCCCCTCCGCACTGTCAGTACCCGTTCCCCTGAACCTTGAATGTCTGCTCCTCCACATGTGAGAGACCCTCGTGTCAGTGCCCATAGTGAGCAGATGGCTGGACTTGATGTACCGAGTCCACCAGAGTCTTAGCTTCCTGAAAGCACAGCTGCCACATAACTCCATGGTGTTAGTGTCGGCCATGCATCACCTTAAGAGCCAGAAGACACACTCCTCGTTGCCCCTGGGTAGGGAGGCCCATGCCGTGGATGCCCTGGACAGGAAGTGCTTCCAGGGCTCGATGCTCATTGGCCAGATCCAGGCATACCAGCTGAACATGGGCATGTACTTTGAGGCAGGTTCTTGGCTGATATCTCCGAGGAATCCTCCTAGTGGTTCCGGTCCCTGCCCTCGGGTGTCAGAGAGTGCTCCTACGTTTATGACTCGGGCAGCCTATGACTGCTTTGAGTCGGTGGCTAGAGGAGCTGTGGTGGGCATTGGTGCCTGATGCCAGGCTTGGCTACAATCCTCCAACTTGGAGCAGTGGGTTCAGGACAAGCTGGTCGATGTCCCTTGCCGGGGAGAGAATCTCTTTGGAAAGCCCATGACTGATAAGGCTGTAGAGTTGGAGTCCGGGTTCCTGACAAGGACCAGGCTCTCCAAGAAAACCACTGACCCTTCCCGACGGAAGCCTTTGGGTAAAAAGCCCTTCTACCCGAAGAAGAGGAAGGCTTATGGAAACTATCCTCAGTACCAGGCCTTCCCGACTCCCTAACAGGGGCAGCAGGACAAGGGCATGGTCCTTGTAAGATATATAATCCTTACGCGCTCTAACATTAACCATGAGATTGTAATGTTATATTACTTCAATTGAGCTAAACTGCTTGTTCATTAAAAAATCAAATTTATTGTAAGCGACAAGGTCTCAGACTTACTGTGGGGCTATAATTCAGACTTCAACACATCCAACGTTTATGCACCTTTTTGCATCAATGACCTTCTAACGTCGCTTAATGTTATGAACAGACATTATTTTCTTGGATCACGATTATAAAATAGTGCTTAACTATTTTCTTGGGTCACAATTAGAAAACAGTGGATAACTTTAGTGTGGTGTCCCCAACGCCATATTTTGACGCCTGTGCATTTCACCGTTATAAAGTTTCTTCAGGGGGTTTGCTTTTCCAAGTCGCTTTTCCAAGCCCTTCGTAATGTGCGTTGTTGGTTCTTATCTCTAAACTTTCCAAAGGTCTAACAGCTTCTCAACCCAATGCCGCGCAAATGTCGAGTACACTCATGGATGGTCCTTGTAAGCCTAAAGCTCCCAAACCCCAGGTGCCAGCTCCAGCCCAGCCTGGCAGGTTTTTTTGACTTCTTGGGCATAGCTTCTCCTCCCCCAGGAGGCTCAGCCCAGCAGCCTACTGGGGAACATCTGGTTCTCTATGCCCACTGGTTGGCCATCCATCACCTCGACTCCTGGGCACTGTAGGTGGTAAGAGAGGGTTACCTCCTCCACCTGATGCAGACACTCCTTCCGTTTTTCCTGGGAGAGTCCACCAGGACTCTCCTCCACCAGACCTTGCTTATGCAGGAGCTCTCAGGCCTTCTCAAGAACAGGGTAATGGAACCAGTGCCCACATACCTCAGGGCAAGGGGTTCTACTCCTGATACTTCCTCGTAACCAAGAGGACCGGAGGCTTCCAGCCCATTCTGGACCTGTGGGATCTAAACAGGTATCTGGTGAAGGAGAAGTTCAAAATGCTTTCCCTTATAACACTGCTGCCATACATCCAGCCGGGAGACTGGCTATGCTCCTTGGACCTAAAGGATGTATACAGTCACATCCTCATCTATCCCAACTACAGGAAATACCTCAGGTTTGTAGTGGGAGGCAGCCACTACCAGTACAGGTGCTACCCTTCGGACTGGCCTCCACACCAAGGGTATTCACCAAGTGCCTGATGGTAGTCGCAGCTTACCTTCATCTCTGACGCCGCTGCATGCCCGAGGACGTTGTGTTCCTTGATTTTGTGCAGGACATGCCTAAGGCCCTCGCAGTTGAGACCGAGGCTGAGGGAGGACCCTCATACTGAGGAATTGGAGATACTCCAATACGAGGCACCCCCGAAGGAAATCCTTATGCTCACGGTGCCCTCAATCCTTGACCGCCTCCTTCTCCGAATGTGGGAAACACCGGCGTCTGTACCAATTGTTAGCAGGCGCCTCAATGCCATGTACCAGTTACGCCAAAGCCCTGGGTTCCAAACAACTCAACTTCCCCACAACTCCATGGTCATGGAGTTGGCAAAGTGCCGGCTCAAGAGCCAAAAGACCCATTCGTCAGTGTCACCTAGCAGGAGTCCTGAATCCTTGACACCCTCAGCCAGAAGGCCTGTCAGTGCCCGATGCTAACATATGCTGGTTTCAGTCCTGCCAGCTCTGTATCGGCATGTACCTGAAGGTTCTGTCGAAGGAGCTTGGTAGATTCTTGGCAGGTCTTGAGGAGGAACCCCTTCAGAGGTTCAAGACTGTAACCTCGGCAGTAAAGGAATGTTCTAAGTTTTTGCCTCCAATAGCCTAAGATGGCTTCAAGTCATCGGCCACGGTGGCTGCCACAGGCATCGAGGCTCAATGCCAGGCATGGCTGCAGTTATCTGACCTGGAGCAGTGGGTGCAGAACAAACTAATAGATGTCCCCCTGCATAAGTTAAAAATTATTCGGGAAACCTTTGGCGGATAAGGCAGCCGAGATGGAGACTGAGTAGGTGATGAGAACCAGGCTCTCAAAAAAGACACCTGTGCACCCCTGGAAGAAAGCCCCAGGGAAAAAGCCCTTCTTCCTGAGGAAGAAAGGAGGCTTCAGTGGTACTTTGCACTTCCAGGCCTTCTCGCCCCTCAACATGGCCAGCAACAAAAAGGACAAGGACACAGTCCCAGGAAACAAAAAGCCCTGAAGTCCCAGGTGCCAGCTCTGACCCAGTCTGGGGGGAACCTTTGACTGCCTGGCGTGACCCCCCCTACCCCCAGGGGGGTCCTCTGCTGCCCACAGGGGGGCACCTAGCCATGTTTGGCCACAGGTGGACAGCCATTATTACCAACACCTGGGTGCTACAGGTGGTCAAGGAGGGCTACCTCCTCCACCTACATTGGGCACTACCCATGTACTTTCCAGGGGAACCCACCAGGCCTCTCCTTCACCAGGCCTTGCTCCTCACTGAACTGGCAGCTCTAATCAACGACAAAGCAGTTGAGCCAGTGTTGAAACATCTCTGGGGCACAGGCTTCTATTCCAGATACTTCCTCGTCCCCAAGAGGATGAGGGGGCCTCAGGCCCATCCTGGACCTGCGAGAGCTCAACAAGTTTTTGGTCAGGGAGAAGTTCAAAATGCTCTCCCTTGGGATACTACTGCCATTCCTCCAGCAGGGAGATTGGCTATGCTCTTTAGACCTAAAGGATGTCTACACTCACATCCTAAACCATCGCAGCCACAGAAAGTACCTCCAGTTTGTGATGGAAGCACAGCACTACTAATACAGGGTGCTGCCCCTTCGATCCTGCCTCATCGCCAAGGGTCTTCACAAAATGCCTCGCGGTGGTCACAGTCCACCTCTGGCTCCAAGGGACCTTTGTCTTCCCCTATCTGGATGACTAGCTCATAAAGGGGCACACAGCTACAGAGGCACAATGTGCTACTGTGTACACCATCAACACCCTGTAGCACCTGGGGTTCATCATAAACTACCCCAAGTCCCACCTCACTCTAGCCTAGCGCCTAGAGTTCATAGATACCCTCCAGGCAAAAGCCTACCTCTCCCAGGGTAGGTCAGAATGCCTCAGGGAGCTAGCCACAGAGGTACACTGATGCCGGATGCTACCTGTCCGGCTCCTAATCCATCTGTTGGGACTATGGCCTCCACGGTTCACGTGACCCCATATGCCTGCCAGCACATGAGGGCAGCCCAGCGGTGCCTCCACACTCAGTGGACTCAAGCTACAGGCAGATTGAGGGACAGAGTGAAGGTGACCAGTCAGTTGGCGGACTCACTCAGATGGGGTGGCAGAATCCATGCCATCTTCAGGCTGGGATGCCTTTCCAGGCACCCACCCCCAGAAAGTCCTCACCATGGACACCTTGCTAATGGGCTGAGGAGCCCATTGCAGGAGCCTCCAGATGCAAGGCTGCAGGGTCCAGGAGGAATCCCAGCTGCAAATCAACCTGCTGGAACTCTGGGCAATATACCTAACCCTCCGAGCCTTCCGCCACCAGCTTCAGCACCACTCTGCTGATCCAGACCGACAATCGAGTTTCTGTTCTTCATGAACAAACAGGAGGGTACAGAGTTGTACCCCCTCTGCCAGGAGGCGTTAGCCCTCTGCTCCTACGCTGAAGGCTGAGGGATGCGCCTAAGGGCGTTGTACCTCCTGGGCCAGGACAATGCCCTGGCAGACAAATTGAGCAGGGTCCCCCCAGCCGCATGAGTGGCGCCTGCTCCAGTGGTAACCTCATGGCTATTCCATCACTGGGCTTCCCCATAATGGATCTGTTCGCCAGCTCGGGCAACACGCAGTTGCCCCAATTCTGCTCGTGCCAGCTACACCCATCCCAGGTGGCAGCGGATGTGTTCCTCATCCCGCGGATGGAAGGTCTCATGTGTGCATGTGCCTTCCCACTGACACCGCTGGTAGCCAAGACTTTATTCAAGGTCCAGCGTGACAGAGCATCACTAGAGCTGATAGCCCCTTGGTGGTTCAGGCAGTCCTGGTTTTCACTACTCCTCTCCCTATCGGCAGCATCGCTGATTCCCCTGGGCCAAGCTCTAGGGCTACTCTCACAGGAGCAGGGCTCTCTCCTGCACCCCAATCTGGGGTCCCTCTCACTCATGGCTTGGCTGCTGAAAGGGTAGTGTTAGCTCCCTTCAACCTCCCACAGGACATGGAAGAGATTATTCTGGCCTCTCATAAGTCCTCCACTAGAAGAACATACGCCTTCTCATGGCACCGATTCTCTGTGTGGTGTGTGGAAAGATAGGCGAACCAGTTTTCCTGCTCAGTACAGGTGGTACTTCAGTCCCTGCTTCACTTATCACAGGTGGGACTGAAGTCCAATTCGGTCCAGGTACACCTGACCCCCATTGCATTGCATCACCATTCTGTTGAGGGAAAACCCCTCTCGGTTGTTTCCTGATTTCTGTGGGGCCTCATGTTATCCAAACCCCCTATCTGCTCTCCAGCACAGTGGGATCTCAATATGATGCTCTTGCAGTTCACTAAGCCTCCGTTCGAGCCTCTGGCTATCTGCCACCTCCAGCATCTATCCTGGAAGGTCGCCTTCCTGGTAGCATTTGCATCAGCTTGCAGAGTCAGCGAGCTCCAGGCTGTGATGGCAGAGCCACCCTACATGAGGCTTTACAAGAACAGGGTGGTGCTCCGCACACACCCCAAGTTTCTGCCAAAGGTGGTGTCCCCATTCCACCTCAACCAGGAGGTGGTACTTCCCACCTTCTTTCTGTGGCCTCACACTGGTAAGGCAGAGACCATTCTCCACAATCTGGATTGTAAGAGAGCCCTGTCCTTTTACATGCAATGGATCCATGGCCACCGCAAAGCACCTCAGCTTTTTGTATCCTATGACCCCAGTTGCCTAGGGCTCCCAGTGACTAAGCAAACTCTGTCCACTTGGGTGCAAACTGCATTACCCTTGCCTATGAGCAAACAGTAATCTCACTGGACCAGAAGGCACACCATGTCAAGACCAGGGTTACTTCCGTGGCAAATCTGCATTCTGTCCCCATGATGGAAATCTGTCGGGCCGCCACCTGGTCTTCGGTTCACACCTTCGCAGCCCACTACTGCCTGAAGAGTGAGTCCCAATGGAACAGCGCCTTCGGCTACCCTGTACTCTTCAGGGTATAGGCAACTCCTGCCCTCCAACCCTTCTGTGTTCAGGCTACCAGAGTGCTGGTTTTCCCTCAAACTTGGGGCTTGTGAGAGTAGGGACTCAACTGCTGCTGATTACGGCTCACTCTTTGCATGTCACCGTGGCATTTTTCTTTAGGTTACAGGTTCTCAGTAGCCTGTAGCTGGGGAGGTCCCATATGTGAGGACTGACTTCTTGCTTGTTTCCGGAGAAAGCGTAGTTACTCACTTGTAACAGGTGTTCTCTAGGGACAGCAGGAATCAGTCCTCACAGCCCTCCCTCCTCCCCTTCGCGTTGCTTCTTTACCATGTTTTAATTTTTGATGTCTTAGCTATATCATTGAACTGAGGCAAGATGACACCCTTAGACTGGAAGTGGACGATACATGTGTGATGCATCTCCCAAAGGCTTTCTTTTAAAGCTGGGGAGATGCTTCCACGCGGGCTCCATCGGTGCCAATGTCACTCATATGCGAGGACTGATTCCTGCTGTCCCTGGAGAACAGCTGTTACAGGTGAGTAACTATGCTTTACCAAATGCAACCATAAAACCACATCTCTTAATTTAATTAATTGCTCTCTTCACTCGCTACTATATACTTAGAAATGAATACAATAATAAGCATAATCTTGAATAAACAATATCTTTTTCCTCATCAACTGATGTGTGTATGTATTTTCACATACCATTTGTATTCTATTGACTGTCAAAAGATCAATAAATTAAAAAAAAAGAGAATGGGATCAATTTTTAGAGTGAATTTTTTTTATATGTTAATATGAGCTAACAATTGTATTATTGAAAAACGTTGTGATAATCAACAATCACATCATCTAGCCCCAACTATTGTACCAATAACAGTGAAGTTTATGCATTCTTAAAAAGTTCTAGGTCCTGTAAACCACAGAAACCCTTTTGTATATCGAACCCCGGTTGTCACTTTATTTTTATTCTATAAACTCACTGTTCACTTTTTTTTGTAAAACTTTTGTTGCATAGGATTCTAATAAGTAAGGGACTGTCTTCTAGTTGCCAAATGGCAAAAGCCTTCTGGAATGGGTTCTTCTAATAACTGGTATTCTTTCTGATTCAAAGGTTTCGTGACTGCAGGGGCCTGCAGTACTTGCTAACGACACAGATAGAAGAGTTGAAGAAATTCCAAAAACTCGTGAGAGAGGCTGTAAACAATCTAGAAGGTCCTCCCTCCCAAGAAGACATTCAGGCAGCCACCATCTGCCATCTGCGGCCTGCCAGGCTTCCTCTCAACAAGTATGGTGACGAGCAGGCTGTAATCAAGATACTTCTGGGGAAAGAGCAGTATAGTGGTCCTTTTTTTCATGTGTATGATCAACAAAAGAATCAGAGCATCTAATAACAAAAATTTTGCAGGTCAAAGGGTATGAAGGGAGAGTGTGTTAGCAGGTCTGATATAGGTCCATTTGCTGTTTGTTGAGTTTATCGAGCCAAGGTTTGCAAGATGGTTCGTGTTAGAAAATAGTAGAGAAAGTAAGGTCTAGAGCAGTGTTTCTCATCCCTCTCCTGGAGACGCACTAGCCATTCATATTTTTAGAATCACCACAATAAATATATATGAGAGAGATTTGCATCCAATGGTTCTCCAATATACAAAGATTGGTCTCATGCATATTCATTGTGGTAATTCTGAAAACCCAACTGGCTAGGTGTGCCTTCAGGAAAGTGCTGAGAAGCAGTGGTCTAGGCTATGAATGTTTTCCGTAAAGGATCCTCGAGAATGGAATGACATACCACTAGATCTCTCTACCATTCCTAATTTACTTTCTTATAAGAAAAGTTAAAAAGCACATTTGTTTAGAATGGCCTACAGACTCCCTGTAGCTTTAACTTCTTAACAAAAAAATGGCTCATTCTGTGGTTTATTTTTATTGTTTTAGATATTGTACTACTTCCATTTCATTGTTTGTGATTTTATGTTGTCAGTCTTTCCTATTTATTATAGGTCCTGGTTTTGATTTTTTAATTGTTGTAATGTGATGATTTTTAACATTTGAGCGTAACCTATTTAGTATGATTGAGATTGATGGATTCTCCAGGACCAAGCAGGAAGTCAGTCCTCACATATGGGTGTCATCGACTCCGATGAAGCCCTAGCGGAGCATTTCCCCAGCTTTCTATGAAAGCCTTTGGGAATGCAGGCATGCATGCATGCGGTTCCCTTCCCACCTAAAGGTGCCATCTTACCTCGGTCTCTCTTTTTCCGAGAAGCCCACTGGACGTGCGTCCTGTCATCCCGGATAAAAGTTTGATTTTTCGGCGATTCTCGTTATTTTTTCTTCCCGGTTCGACGCCGGTTCCCCTCCCGCTGGGTTCGGTACACCGGTATCGAGCCCGATTTTTCTTTTTCGGTTTTTGCCCTTCGTGGCTGGCGTTCGCGCCCTTTTTGGATTTTCCCCTGGAAGGCCGGTCCTTTGACCTCGCGGGGACTCTTTTTTCCCCGATGGCTTTCAGCGGGTTCAAGAAGTGTGATCGGTGTAAGAAGTTAATGTCTCTCACCGACACACACGACTGCTGCCTTCGGTGCCTCAGTCCTGATCACGACCCTGAGACATGTGGACCATGTGGGAAGATGTTTTCCAAGGCACTGCGAAGTCGTCAGCAGCAGAAAGAAAGGCTTTTCTCGGACTCAGCCTCCGGCCGGGCCCGAACCTCGTCTGAGGCCTCGACATCTCGGGATTCAGATCCCGAGCGCCGTCGAAGCTCCTCGGACATGGTCCCCGACCGGGAATGCAAGAGGAAGAAGCGCCTCGTGAGGGCGTCGGAGGAGGAGGTCCCTGGCTCCTCGAGAGCCCGGTCTAAGACCCCTGACCATCGCCCCGGGCCCGTGGAACAAGAGAAGCCTGCCAAAGTTCCTCGCGTGGAGCCGGAGTCTGCTGGACACGTAAGCCTTGTGGTCCTCGAGGACTCTCCTACCAGAGAGCTGATGTCGGGCCCGGCGCCGCCGGGGCCCGAGTTGGTGGCTGCTGCGTCTCCCGAGCTGAATCTCAAGATGACAGCCTTGGAGAGCAGACTGTCTGCCTTCATGGAGCAGCAGCGGGCACTGATGGCCAGCCTGTCTGGCACATCTGCCTCGACCACCGGGACATCGACATCGAAGTCAACCCCGGAGACCGAGCCGATACTCGACTCCATCATGGCTTGAAGTCGACCTCGGTCGTGGTCTCCCTCGACCTCCCGTTCGAGACCGAGGGCGTCGACGCCGGTGCCTCCGGCGTCAGGGCGGGTACCCCAGGGCCCCATGGGGTCGGACCCTGACTCCTCGTCGGACGAGTCCGCCTGGGAGACTGAGGATGAGGAGTCTCCCGACACCTTCAAGACTCGGTGCGTCCCCTCGGACTCACCGCATTCTGAGCCCCGGAGTTTGTCCAGGGTTTGTCCGGGATATGGCCACCTTGTTGGCTATTCCGGCGGACCCCGAGGAAGAGTCTCGAGCTGAGGAGCTCGAGGCCCTACAGTACGACTCTCCTCCGAAGGAGGCCTTTACTGTCCCAGTTCCTCCGATACTGGAATGGCTCCTCTTCCGGATGTTGGAGGCACGGGCCTCGGCACCGGTTCTAAGCAAGCGAGTCGATTCGATTTATCGACTCCGGAAGAGCCCTGGATTTCAGAAAGGGCAGCTACCACACCATTCCATGGTGGTGGAATCGGCCATGCATCGTCTGAAAAGCCAGAAGATGCACTCTGCGGTGCCCCCCGGCAGGGAGGCCCGGAACCTCGATGGTGTTGGTAGAAAGTGCTTCCAGGGCTCAATGCTTGCTTGCCGTGTCCAGTCTTACCAGCTGTACATGGGTATGTACTTGTGAGACCTGGCCAAGGAGTTGGCCGGGTTCTCTGCTGGTCTCTCCGGGGAACCCTTGCAGAGATTTAAGTCCTTGTCCTCGGGGATTCGGGACTGCTCGAAGTTTGTCCTGCGCTGCCTACGATAGCTTCGAGGCTTCGGCCCGAGTTGCGGCAGCCGGCATCGCGGCTCGACGCCAAGCATGGCTGCAGTCATCGGACCTCGAGCCATGGGTTCAGGACAAGTTGGTCGATGTCCCTTGCCGAGGTGAAAACCTGTTTGGCAAGCCCATGGTCGAGAAGGCCGCACAGTTCGAGACTGAGCACCTTACAAGGACAAGGCTGTCTAGGAAGACCTCTGCCCCTTCTCACAAGAAGAAGGCCTCGGGTAAGAAGCCCTTTTACCCGAGGAAGGGCACTGCCTACAAACAGTACCCTCAGTATCAGGCTGCACAAGCTGCACCCCAGGGTCAGCAAGCCAAGGGGCAGGGTAATGGGCCCCGTAGGCAGAGGACCCCCAAGCCTCCTGCCCCTGCTCCCACTCAGCAGGGTGGGGGTTTTTGACTCCTTGAGCATAGCCTCTCCGTCCCTGCTCTCCCAACCCTGCACAGGAGGTCACCTCGCCCTCTTTGCCCACCAGTGGCCCCACATAACTGGGGACAGTTGGGTGTTGAACATAGTCCAAAGGGGCTATGCCCTACATTTTCACCAACTGCCTCCGCCATACTTTCCAGGGGAGCCTCCAAGGCCTTCCCTGCACACAGATCTTCTCCTTTAAGAGCTTCAAGGTCTGTTGGTGGACAGGGCGGTGGAGCCTGTGCCTCCCCACTTGCAAGGTCAAGGGTTCTACTCCAGGTATTTCCTGGTACCCAAGAGAACCGGTGGCCTTCGACCTATTCTGGATCTCAGGAACCTAAACAAGTTCCTAGAGAAAGAAAAGTTCAAGATGCTTACTCTTGGAACACTTCTGCCCTACCTCCAGCAGGGAGATTGGCTATGCTCCTTAGATCTAAAGGATGCCTACACTCACATCCTCATTCATCCAGACCACAGAAAGTACCTCAGGTTCATTGTGGGAGGAAACCATTTTCAGTACAGAGTGCTGCCTTTTGGCCTCACCTCCGCTCCCAGAGTCTTTACCAAATGCCTGGCAGTGGTGGCGGCCTACCTGAGAAATCAATGGATCTTTGTCTTCCCTTATCTGGACGACTGGCTCATCAGGGGTCAGACGTGCCAGGAGTCCCGACAGGCCACTCTCAGAACTATTGCTCTTCTTCAAAGCTTGGGATTTGTAATAAACTTTGCAAAGTCCACTTTGCTACCCTCCCAGAACTTGGAGTTCATAAGGGCAAGGCTGGACTCTGCCCTGGCAAAGGCATTCTTGCCAGCAGACAGAGCCCAAAGACTGATGGACTTAGCAAATCAGTTTCTCAGCAGGTCAGTGGTCTACGCCAGACTCTGCCTGAGGCTGCTTGGCCACATGGCTTCGACAGTTCATGTCACCCCCAATGCCAGGCTCCATATGCGGCCTGCACAATGGTGCCTTCGGAGTCAGTGGTCTCAGGCTACAGGCAGCCTCAGAGACAGAATAAGGGTGTCCAAACCATTTCTGGACTCCCTCAGCTGGTGGCTGCACCCACCCAATCTTCTGAAAGGGGTACCCTTTCAAGTTCCTGGGTACACAGTGGTGCTGACCACAGACGCCTCCCTGCAGGGCTGGGGAGCTCATTGTCTGAACAAGTGCACCCATGGGCCTGTGGTCTCCTTGGGAGGCGGCGGCACAGCAGATCAATCTCCTGGAATTCTCGGCTATTCGACTAGCGCTCAAAGCTTTCTCTCCTACCCTGGCTCATCAGTCTGTCCTGGTTCAGACAGAAAACCAAGTGGCCATGTTTTATGTGAACAAACAGGGAGGGACTGGGTCCAGACTCCTTTGTCGGGAGGCTCAGGACCTTTGCTCCTTTGCCCTCAAGCACAACATGCTCCTCAAGGCTGTGTACCTTCCAGGCCAGGAGAACTTCCTAGCAGACAGGCTGAGCAGGATTTTACAGCCCCACGAGTGGCAGCTGCATCCTTTGGTAGTTCAGAAGATCTTCCTAAAATGGGGTCTTCCTTTGATAGATCTGTTTGCCAGTCCACTGAACAAGCAACTGCCAAAGTTCTGCTCCAGGCAACCGCATCCTCTGCGGATAGCAGCAGATGCTTTTCTGATTCCATGGTCTCAGGGCCTCCTGTATGCGTTTCCTCCCACGCCCTTGGTGGCCCGAACCCTGTTCAAGATTCTCCAGGACAAGGCCTCGGTCCTGCTGGTGGCTCCCAGGTGGCCCAGACAGCCTTGGTTTCCACTCCTGCTTCAGCTGGCGGTGGATCCTCCACTACCTCTGGGGCTGCAACCCAACCTTCTCCCTCAGGATCAGGGTTCCCTTTTGCACCCCAATCTCAAGGCTCTCAATTTGATGGCCTGGTGGCTGCAAGGGTAGTTTGGGCTCCCTGGGGCCTCCCTCAAGAAGTTGAGAAGGTTGTCCTAGCCTCTAGGAAACAGTCCACTAGGAAAACCTATGCTCTCAAATGGAAAAAGTTTTCTGTGTGGTGTCAGCTACGTACAGAGGATCCTTTCTCCTGTACTGTACCAGTAGTGCTTCAGTACTTACTGCACTTATCCAATCAAGGACTTAAGTCCAATTCTGTTCGGGTCCACCTCTCAGCTCTAGCAGCTCACCACTCACTGGTGGATGGACATTCTCTGTCGGTTCACCCCTTGGTGTCCCGCTTTCTCAGAGGCTTGCTTCTGCTCAAGCCTCCAATCCATCCTCCTGCTCCTGAGTGGGAGTTGAATATGGTCTTGCAGCAACTGACTCGCCCACTCTTTGAGCCGATGGCTACTTGCCCTCTATGCTTCCTGTCTTGGAAGACACTCTTCTTAGTAGCCCTTACCTCGGCTAGGCGAGTGAGTGAGTTCCAGGCCCTGGTCTGTGATAGGCCTTACACTCGCTTCTGTAGGAACAAGGTAGTCCTTAGGACTCATCCAAAGTTCCTCCCAAAGGTTGTCTCCTCCTTCCACCTTAACCAAGAGGTGGTTCTTCCAACATTCTTCCCTTGGCCTCATGCAAGCCAGGCTGAAGCAGTCCTGCATACCCTGGACTGTAGGAGGGCCTTATCCTTCTACCTTGACCGTATGCAGGGGCATAGAAGGGCTACTCAGCTCTTCGTATCCTTTGACCCTAATAAGTTGGGGTTGGCTGTGTCCAAGTGTACCTTGTCCATCTGGGTAGCTGACTGTATCACCTGGGCTTAAAAGGCGGCTGACCTTCCTTTGCAGGGTCGGGTCACGGCCCACCGTGTCAGGGCAATGGCTGCCTCAGTGGCTCATCTCCACTCTGTACCGTTGGTAGACATCTGCAGGGCTGCAACTTGGTCTTCAAGCCAGACTTTCGCAGCCCACTATTGTCTGGAGAGGGAGTCCCGTAAGGACAGTGCTTTTGGCCAGGCAGTACTCCGGAATCTCTTTGAGGTTTAGGCAACTCCTGCCCTCTGTTGGGCTACCGGTGGAGGTTGTGTCAGTGAAAAGCCTTTCTTTGCTGCTGGGACTAGAGGGAGTTCTCTTGTTCAGCCTGGGTTTCTCGGTAGCCCAGAGCTAGGGAGTCACCCATATGTGAGGACTGACTTCCTGCTTGGTCCTGGAGAAAGAGTAGTTGCTCACTTGTCACAGGTGTTCTCCAGGAGCAGCAGGAATCAGTCCTCACAACCCTCCCTCCTCCCCTGGGAATTGCAGTTGTACATAGTTTAATTTTTTCATTTTTGTGTGCTGTTCTTAGCTATGTCATTTGACTGAGGTAAGATGGCACCTTTAGGCGGGAAGGGAACCGCGCATGCGTGCCTGCTGGGGAAATGCTCCGCTAGGGCTTCATCGGAGTCGATGACACCCATATGTGAGGACTGGTTCCTGCTGCTCCTGGAGAACACCTGTTACAGGTGAGTAACTACTCTTTATAAATGATTTAAATATATTCCAGCTGTCTAAACCTGTAATTAAGAGGGCCATGGAATCTTTGGTTGCAGTGTCATTGAGTACCTGTCAGGATTTCAGGTTTGGGCTCGTAAGATGCATTAAGAACACAGGAGTAGAAAATTTTGTTGAAATGTCAAGTGTGAAAATTATGAGTGATAGCACCATTGCAAAGGCTTCAACTCTTGTTTTAAGCTAGTTCCAGTTGCTCACAACTACTTGTCTGTGTACCCATTAGTCTATTTTTGTGTACAGTGAAGTTTTACATGACTCTCTAAACAATGTGTCTTCTAAATAAACAAATACAAATTTTTAAAAAACTTGTTTTTTGCAGTTGCGTGTTCTGCAAGGCTGATGAACTCTTCACAGAATATGAATCAAAGCTTTTTTCTCATACGTAAGTACTTGGCTTATGGTTTCCCTGCATGAGTCCTCTACCTTAACACCTCTTGTTCCAGATGATGCCACGTATGCAGTGGGCAGGAGCCTAGCCTTAATAATTTTTTTTGTCTTCATTATTTATATTGTCTAGAGGTCATATCCAGGAGAAATGGATATGACCTAGAACAAACCACTTCCTCAGCCATACCTACTGTACTTGAATACAGTATTTTCTGTTGAGCGCTTTGAAAACTTTCTTGCATTCTTCTTGCTGGCCCTTCAATAATGGTCCATTAGGTTCCACATTCACTTTAAGATTTTAGCTCTTACGCTTAAGTCTTCGATGGGAGTGGAATATCACCACCTGTGTGGCTCATTATCTTGGTGTCTGCGGAGATTGTCTGTTACAGGTAAGCAACTTAGTTTTAATGTAGGCCTGGTCAGAGTTAAATCTGCAGACTTGGTAGTTCAATATTGAGAAAAAAGCCTCCATATTTTGACGGGAGAGATTAACTTCACAAATTTATAAACAGAATTTAATATATATTATGGGGTCAATTTTCCAAACCACAGCTACCACTTGAAGATAAGTGGCTGATGTCTTTGCTTATCTTCATCTCTGATATGCTGCTGCCTTATCCATTTAGGTTATCACAAATTATGCAGGTCATTCATCAGAGGGTGGTAGTTACCAACAGGTTAATAGGTGCAATCCCTCCAAAAACTAAGTAAAAATGGTCCGTTAGTTATAAAAAAGACAATCTCAATATAGATGGAAACCAACGGTCTCAGACTGGATAGCTAAACACTCTCGGATATACTTTCACCGAAAAGCGCTGTTAAAATTGCATCAATGGACGTATAATAAGGTTTCCACTACAACATATGAGTGTCCAAAGTATATTAATGCAAAACTTCCATGGCAATTTATCAGACCAATCTTTACTTTCTATTTCAAAAAATATTCAGAGATTGTGCTTTTTTTCTTAGAAGATTGTTAGCAGTCCCAACGCCACCATTCCGGTACCATTGCGTTTCGAATCTTCGTCAGGGGAACAATTTTGCCCAACAATCTCTGCAGAAGGAGGAAAATTGTTTATATGATTAAATACAGCAAATTACTTCTACTTTAATACAAGCCATAGTAGGGGAGGTCAGTTCCTCACCAAAGTTCTTAAATCCAATTAGTTTTTCAATTCAATGATGTGCGGTTCTTCTATATCCAAACTAGTCAGTGCTTCTCAAAAAATGCTGCGCATGCGGTTAAGGCAGACTAGTACGTTGTTTTTAAGGGATTCCTACGTTCACGTAACTATGACGTCATTCATTTAAAAGCCAGGACGTAGAAAAAATCCACTTGTTGTACTAGTGCTTAAAGGCTTCCTGAAAGAGTCCATTTTTTTGAAAAACATCAGATACAGACGCTCCAGTCTATTTTCACATTAAGACCCCCAGGAATAACTGTTTGGAGACGATGAATCCACAATTGTTCACGGATCAGCAAACCTTTTTCTCTAGATTTGCCCATCATGCCTGCCGCTATCCAATCTATCCCAAAGCATTTCAGTTCTTCAAAAACGTGATGATATTGAGTACAGTGGGATACCAAAGGGGCTTCTTGAACGTTACACCGAAGCCTACTTTTATGTTCATTTATTCGGATCCGTAGCAGCCGGACAGTTTTACCCACATACAAAAGATTGCAGGGGCACTTGATAGCATAGACAACATGATCAGTGTCGCATGTCGTATTATGTTTTAATTTATATTGTTGATCATGATAAAAAAAAGAAGAGTCGATTTTTTCCGTGACAAAACAAATATTGCAATGGCTTATCGGCGGGCTCTTTACAATAATAGGACTTTATTGCTCCATCCCAGAGCCACTTTGGGTAGTATTGATAACACAGTTATCAACTTTATTACCAAATTTTCACCTCTTAGTGGTAGCATTAAAAAGATTCTTAAACGACATAAAAATGTCTTAAGTGGTCTCCCTTGTTTGCAAGAACTGCAGATTCGTTGTGTTTGGTCACGACATTCTAACCTTAAAGAGAAATTGAGTCCCGCCAAATTACGATCAATACCGCTATCTATTTCAGGTCAGGGCACAGGACACAGGCCGTGTGGCCATTGCAATATTTGTTTTGTAACGGAAAAAATCAAAAATGTGGTAGGGAGGTTCTGGAGGCTAAATTTAGGCTTTTAGGTAGGAAGTTGAAATCCAGAACTTCCAGGGTAGCATTCTCGGAAATGCTTCCTGTTCCACGCGCAGGACCCAAAAGGCAGGCAGAGCTCCGGAGTCTCAATGCGTGGATGAGACAATGGTGCAGAGATGAGGGTTTTGGATTTGTTAGGAACTGGGGAACATTCTGGGGAAAGGAGGGGCTCTTCCGAAGGGATGGGCTTCACCTTAACCAGGATGGAACCAGGCTTCTGGCATTAACCTTTAAAAAGGAGATAGAGCAGCTTTTAAACTAGGTATTAGGGGAAAGCCGACAGTCGCCCAAGAGCAGATGGTTCGGAAGAATGTATCTTTGAAGGATACTACCAAAAGCAGAGAGGTTCCACAAGAGAGTAAACTAGCCCAAATGCCCTCAAGTATGGAGCAGACTGAGCTTAAAGATCCCAAATTACCCATGTCTAACAATAGCCAAATTAATATGAGTAAAATACATTCTCTAAAATGCTTGTATGCAAATGCTAGAAGTCTAAAAAATAAGATGGGAGAGTTAGAATATATAGCACTAAATGAAAGGTTAGATATGATTGGAATATCAGAGACATGGTGGAAGGAGGACAATCAGTGGGACACTGTGATACCTGGGTACAAACTATATCGTAATGATAGAGCTGATCAAATTGGTGGAGGGGTTGCTCTCTGGTAGAGAGGGCATTGAGTCAGAAAGGATTAAAGTTTTGCAGGAAACAAAATCTGCTGTAGAATCTATATGGATTGAAATTCCATGTAAAAGGGGGAAGGCAATGGCAGTGGGGGTGTACTATCGAGCGCCTTGCCAGAATGACCAAATGGATGATGAAATGCTCAAAGAAATCAAGGAAGCTAACAAAAGTTACAGTGCAGTAATAATAATGGGTGATTTCAACTACCCCGGTATCGGCTGGGTCAGTGTCACGTCAGGACATGCTAGGGAGATAAAGTTCCTAGATGAAATAAATGACTGCTTCTTGGAGCAGCTGGTTCATGAACCGACCAGAAGGGAAGCCATATTAGACCTAGTCCTTAGTGGAACACCAGATCTAGTGCAAGAGATAAGGTTGTTGGGGCCACTTGGCAATAGTGATCATAGCATGATCGCCTTTGATTTAATTAGTGGAGGAGGGATAGTAAGGAAATCCACAGTACTACCTTTTAACTTTCGAAAGGGAAACTATGATAAAATGAGGAAAACAGTTAAGAAAAAACTAAAAGGAGCAGTTGCAAAGGTTAAAGACGTACATTAGGCTTGGGTGTTGTTGAAAAATACTATCTTGGAAGCCCAGACCAGCTGTATTCCACGCTTTAAGAAAAGTGGAAGGAAGTCCAAAAAACTGCCAGCATGGTTTAAAGGTGAGGTCAGAGAGGCTGTTGTTGCCAAAAAAGCATCTTTTAGGAAATGGAAAAAAAGAGCCAAATGACAAAACCTGGAAACAGCACAAGCACTGGCAAGTCAAATGCAAGGCATTGATATGGCAGGCAAAGGGAGAATTTGAGAAGAAGCTTGCTGCAGAAGCAAAAACGCGAGGTAAAGACCTTTTCAAGTACATTCGTAGCAAAAAACCTGTGAGAGAGTCAGTTGGTCCATTAGATGATAAAGGGGTTAAAGGAGCACTAAGAGGCGACAAGGCGATAGCAGAGAGATTGGATGAATTCTTTGCTTCAGTCTTTACTGAGGAAGATGTAGGGATGTTACCCATGACTGAAGTGGTATTTAAAGGTGTGGAAGAATTGAAGGAAATATCGATACATCGAGAAAATGTATTACATCTATTAGATAAACTGGAGTAGCAAATCACCTGGGCCGGATGGTATACATCCAAGGGTGTTGAAAGAACTGAAATACGAGATTGCAGACCTGCTATTAGTAATCTGTGAACTATCATTAAAATCATCTCTAATACCTGAAGATTGGAGGATCGCCAATGTAACTCCAATTTTTAAAAAGGGTTCCAGGGGTGATCCGGGAAACTACAGACCGGTGAGCCTGACATCAGTACCGGGAAAAATGGTAGAAACCATCATAAAGAATAAAATTACTCAACATGTAGATAGTCATGACCTAATGGGAAACAGCCAACATGGCTTTAGACAAGGAAGATCTTGTCTTACTAATCTGTTATGTTTTTTTGAAGGAGTGAATAATCAGTTGGTTGATATTGTGTATCTGGACTTTCAGAAAGCCTTTGACAAGGTCCCTCATCAGAGACTTTTGGCAAAACTAAAGAGTCATGGGATAGGAGGCAGTTTACTATTGTGGATCAGGAACTGGTTAAAAGATAGAAAGCAGAGGGTAGGGCTAAATGGCTAATTTTCCCAATGGAGAAAGGTGAATAGTGGTGTACCCCAGGGATCTGTGCTGGGTCCGCTGCTTTTTGACATATTTATAAATGACCTGGAAAGTGGAATAACGAGTGAGGTTATCAAATTTGCAGATGACACAAAACCCAAGAGGATTGTGGAAAATTGCAAGAGGATCTTGATAAATTGGAAGACTGGGCATCAAAATGGCAGATGAAATTTAATGTGGACAAGTGCAAGGTTATGCACCTAGGGAAGAACAACCCAAACTATGGTTACACGATGCAAGGTTCCACATTAGGAACCACCACCCAGGAAAAAGATTTAGGCGTCATTGTGGATACCATGTTAAAACCCTCGGCCCAGTGTGCAGCAGCGGCCAAGAGAGCAAATAGAATGCTAGGTATGATAAGGAAAGGAATGTAAAATAAAACAAAAGATAATATAATGCCTCTATATCGTTCCATGGTGAGACCGCACCTTGAATATTGTGTGCAATTCTGGTCGCCGTATCTTAAAAAGGGTATAGCGATTTTAGAAAAGGTTCAGAGAAGAGCCACCAAAATGGTAAAGGGGATGGAAGGATACTCCTATGAAGAAAGGCTAAAAAGGTTGGGGCTCTTTAACCTGGAAAAGAGATGGCTGAGGGGAGATATGATAGAAGTCTATAAATTAATGAACGGAGTGGAACGGGTAAACGTAGATCGATTGTTTACCTTATCAGAATATAGAAAGACTAGGGGACATGCAATGAAGCTACAGGGTAAACTATTTAAGACTAATAAAAGAAAATATTTTTTCACTCAACGTGTAATCAAACTCTGGAATTTGTTACCGGAGGATGTAGTAAAGGCTGTTAGTGTAGCTGGGTTTAAAAAAGGTTTGGACAAGTTCCTGGAGGAAAGGTCCATAAACCATTATTAAGAAGGGACCCAGGATATCAATGCTTGAACCAATACAAGCATTGTGGAACCTGTGTCCCTTGGGGAAACTGCTAGGTACGTATGACCTAGATTGGCCACTGTTGGAAACAGAATACTGGGCTTGATGGACCTTGGTCTGACCCAGTATGGCATATCTTATGTTCTTATGTTCCAGTCCTAGACCCCCATAAGCCCATTTCCAATCCCATCCTAGCCCCAACATCAGCCCATTTCCAGTCCTAGCTCCCCCATCCATTTCCAGTACTATCTGAGTCCCTCCATCAGCCCATTTCCAATCCCAGCACCCATCAGCCCATTTCTAGTCCTTTCCTAGCCCCACCATCAGCCCATGTCAAATCCTAGCTCCCCTCCACTCAGCCTATTTCTAATCCAAGCCCCCCATGAGCCCACTTCCAGTTCTAGCCCATCCATGAGTCCATTTCAGTCCAAGCCATCACCACAGCCCATTTCCATTCTTAGCCCTTTACTAGTCCTAACCCCCCATCAGCCCATGTTCAGTCTTAGCCCCCCCATAGCCCATTACCAGTCCTAGCCCCCCCCACAGCCCATTACCAGTCCTAAGCCCCCATCAGCCCATTTCCAGTCCTAGCTTCCCCATCGCCCATTACTTCCTAACCCCCCCATAGCCCATTACCAGTCCTAAGCCCCCATCAGCCCATTTTCAGTCTTAGCCACCCCTATAGCCCATTACCAGTCCTAGTCCCCCCATAGCCCATTACCAGTCGTAAGCCCCCCCATAACCCATTACTAGTCCTAACCCCCCATCCCCCCATTTTCAGTCTTAGCCCCCCATAGCCCATTACCAGTCCTAACCCCCCATCAGCCCATTTTCAGTCTTAGCCCCCCCACAGCCCATTACCATTCCTAACCCCCCCATCAGCCCATTTCCAGTCCTAGCTCCCCAATAGCCCATTACTATTCCTGACCCCCCTATCAGTCCATTTCCAGTCTTAGCCCTCCCACAGCCCATTACCAGTCCTAAGCCCCCATCAGCCCATTTCTAGTCCTAGCCCCCCTATCGCCCATTACGTCCTAACCCCCCCATCAGCCCATTTCCAGTGCTAGCCCCCCATAGCCCATTACCAGTCCTACCCCCCCATCAGCCCATTTCCAGTCTTAGCCCCCCCCATAATCCATCACTAGTCCTAACCCCCCATCAGCCCACTTCCAGTCTTAACCCCCCCCATAGCCCATTACTAGTCCTAACCCCCCTTCAGCCCATTTCCAGTCTTAGCCCCCCTAAAATCCATCACTAGTCCTAACCCCCCATCATCTCACTTCCAGTCTTAGCCCCCCCCATAGCCCATTACTAGTCCTAACCCCCCATCAGCCCACTTCCAGTCTTAGCCCCCCCCCCCCATAGTCCATTACCAGTCCTAACCCACCTCCCCCCATCAGCCCAGGTAGATTTAAAAAATACAAACCGGCTGCCGCTGTGGCAGCAGCAGAATCGAGCATCCCGCAGGGCCCCCCCGCCCGGCAGAGCCTCCCTGCAGCATCAGCTCCCGAGTCCCAAAGTGGTGTGGGCTTTCAGAACCGCGAAGGGAGAGCTTCTCTGACCTCTCGCGGCTCTGTTAAGCCCGCCGGGGCTGATGGGAAATCCCATCAGCCCCGGCAGGATTAACAGAGCCATGAGAAAGGGAAACTCTCGCGGCTCTGAAAGCCCCCGCTTTGGGACTTGGGAGCTGATGCTGCAGAGAGGCTCTGCCGGGCAGGGGGGGCCCCGCGGGACACTTTATTCTGCCACAGCGGCAGCAGCAGCCGGTTTGTTTTTATCTACTTGGGCTGATGCAGAATGTTTTATCTCCAGGAACAAGCAGGAATGAGTCTTCACATATGGGTACGTCGGTACTGATGGAGCCTGCGCGGGAACGCTCCCCAGCTTCCCAAAAAGGAAAGCTTTTGGGAGCATCCCACAGCGCCTGCGCGCTGCTTTCCCGCCTTTCCTAACCGCCTCTCCCCAGTTCGGGTTTAAAAAATGCACTAAGTGCAGTAGTACTATTTCTGTCACCGACAGCCATGAATGGTGTCTTAAATGTTTGGGTCCTGACCACTCCATTTTGGATTGTCCGTCCTGCTCCTTGATGTCCAAACGAGGTTTACAGAACCGAGCAGCTAAGCTCCATGTGCTGTTTACCTCTGATGCAGCTTCAGTGGCATCGCCATCTTCCAGGGCCTCTACTTCCTCCCATGGATCTCAGGTAACCAAACATAAATCCAGCCGGTCCTCGAAGGGTAGATCTCCTTCCAAGCATCGCGATGCCTCCGGGCTTGCCCTCAAGGATCCTGCACCGGCAAAACAACCCCGGCGGGAAGCTCCGGCTTCCAAAGCTCCTCCTATGGGGTTACAGGTTGACATCGATGGCACGGCCTCGACCGATCACCTGTTAGAATGTTCTGGGGTACCGGCGCAACCTTCCGGTACCAAATTCCAGGCATTCATGGCGTCAATGGATCAGAATGTTCTATCCATGCAGCAGGCTATCACGGTCTTCATTCAAGCTGCGACGCCGCTGATACCACAACAAACTCCGTTGTCGGTATCGGCTCTGGTACCGGCACCAGTGTCGGTACCGGTACCGACTGCATCGACATCGACCAGGATGCCGACTGCAGCGGTTCCCTGTCCAGGGATGCCCATCGGTACCGTACCGGTCCCGATGACGCCTGATGTCGATACCGCTCGATACGCGTATCGAGCTTTGGAAGAGCACCCTGACAGTCGATACTTTGATTCCTCCGAAGACTCTGATGCATTGGAGGAGTCTGCTGAAGTGTCTATAGATCTTCCTGAAGAGCCTTCTCCAAAAAGAAGAATGTCTCCTCCAGAGGATTTGTCCTTTCAAGACTTCATCAGAGAAGTGGCTAAAGGGCTTTCTATTTCAGTGACCTCTGAATCAGAGCCTAGAGCTAAAAAATTGGATATTTTAGGTTATTCTAAGGCTCCTAAGGAGGCAGTCACCTTGCCAATTCATGAGATTCTTTATGATCACATGATTGACTTATGGGAGACTCCTCTCACTATCTCTCCTCATTCTCGTAGGTTGGACACTATGTACCGTGTCCCTCCTTGTCCTGGATTTCATAAAACACAACTTCCTCACCATTCTATTGTGGTGGAGTCAGCTATGAAAAAGATAGAGTGCAAAAAGACACTCCTCTGCTCCTCCAGGAAGAGAATGCAGGACCTTGGATGCTTTTGGTAGGAAAATCTTCCAAGCAAGTATGCTCATTGCCAGAATCAACTCCTATAGTCTTTATATGGGTATGTTTCTGAAAGAAGTTGCAGATAAGCTGCACACTTTCCTCCCTTTCCTTCCAGAGGATAAAAGGGAAGAATTTCTTATTTGGATTAAGCATACTCAAGATATTTCAAATTTTCCAACCGTGCAGCTTTTGACTCCTTTGAGGGTGTCAGCAGAGCTTCGGCCATTGCCATAGCTGCACGCAGAATTGCTTGGCTCCAAGCTTCTGATCTGGAATCTTGGGTCCAGGATGGCTTGGGAAATCTTCCCTGTACAGGAGAAAACTTGTTTGGCAAAGATTGGCAAATAAAAGCCACTCAAATGGATGCAGAAAATTCTGCTTTGGATAGACTTTCAAAGTCAACCTCCATCCCTGCCAAGAAAAAACCTTTCAAGAAGTCTTTTTTCAAGAAAGGCAGATTCCATCCTACTTCTGGCCAACAATCATCTACAGGTCGTTTTGCTGCTAAGCGTCAGCAAACAGGCCAGGCCTAAGCTTACAGGGGCTGCTGCAACTCAGCAGACCCAGCCCCCTCAGGGTTTTTGACTTGATGCTAGAGAACTTAGCTTTTCTGGCTCTGAAACAGCCAGAGCCTCTCACCATTCCAGGAAGGTTAGCTCATTTTGCTCCCAGATGGGAGCAAATTACAGCAGAGCAGGGGACCCTCTCCATCATAAGGAAGGGCTCCAAGCTTCATTTCTCAAACCTTCCTCCTCACACTATGGTGAGACATTTCAATTCTCCAACATCTCTCCTCGACCTTCTAGGTCAGGAGGTGGCTGCCCTTCTTGTCCAAGGGGCAATAGAAGAAGTGCCTCTTCTTCAACAAGGGTCAGGGTTTCACTCCCCCTACTTTCTGATCCCAAAGAAAACAGGGGGCTACAGACCCATATTAGATCTCAGAGAATTGAACAAATTTCTATGCAAGGAGAAATTCAAGATGCTTTCTCTAGGCATTCTCCTTCCATACCTTCAGAGTCAGGATTGGCTTTGTTTTCTAGATCTCAAGGATGCGTACACACATGTTCTCATCCATCCATCTCACAGAAGGTTCCTCCGTTTTCTTTTCCAAGGAAAGCATTACCAATACAGGGTGCTTCCTTTCGGTCTGGCCTCTGTTCCAAGAGTGTTCACCAAATGTATGGCAGTAGTAGCTGCATTTCTATGCACTCTGGGAATATTTGTATTCCCATACCTGGACGACTGGCTCATCCGAGCTCCATCTCAGTCAGAGGCCCAGACTTCCCTGGACTGCACAAGGCACATTCTGCAGTATCTGGGACTTGTGGTAAACCTCCCAAAGTCCCAGCACACCCCTACTCAGTCCCTAGAGTTCATAGGGGCCTGGCTGGATACTACCACTGCAAGGGCCTATCTTCCTCAGGCCCATTGCCTACGCCTAGTGCAGTTAGCCTCCCAAATTCAGTCAAAGAGCCATTTAACTGCCTGGGAGATGCTACAACTGCTAGGCCACATGGCATCCACAGTGCATGTGGTACCCTATGCTCGCCTTCACATGAGAGCAGCTCAATGGACTTTGTCCACCCAGTGGACTCGAGCATCAGGAGCTCTCTCAGACCAAATAGCAACCTCCAAACGCCTCTTTTGGTCTCTCCAGTAGTGGATGTCCACCCGAAATCTGTTGCTGGGGTCCCCCTTCCAACAGTTGTTGCCCCAGGCAACCCTCACAACAGATGCCTCCCAAACAGGTTGGGGAGCTCATCTACAAGACCTCTCCACTCAGGGCACTTGGTCTCCACAGGAGACCTCTCTACATATCAACCACTTGGAGCTCCGAGCAGTTTTTCTAGCTCTCAAGGTCTTTCATACCCTGCTCAGCTACAAGACAGTCCTCATTCATACGGACAATCAGGTAGCAATGTCTTACATAAACAAGCAAGGAGGAACTGGCTCTCTGTCGCTTTGCAATGAAGCTTTAAGATTGTGGGCCTTCGCCAGAGAGCATCAAATCCATCTCCTGGCCAGAATCCAAAACTCTTGGGCAGACAGACTCAGTCGAGTTCTGCTTCCACACGAATGGTCCCTGCACATGGACCAAGTACTCAGAATCTTTCAAGAGTGGGGAACCCTGGACATAGACCTCTTTGCAAGTCCGTGGAATGCCAAACTTCCCCGGTTCTGTTCCAGAATTCCGTGTCAGGGAGTTCAGGCCAAGGATGCCTTCCTCCTTCACTGGGGTCAAGACTTCCTGTATGCCTTTCCACCCATTCCTTTAATTCCCAAGACTCTGTTCAAGCTCCAGAGGGATCAAGGATCCATGATCCTCATAGCTCCACGCTGGCCACGCCAAGTGTGGTACCCTCTACTTCTGCATCTCTCTCAAGCTCCCTCCCTAGACTTGGGAGCTGCTCCAGACCTTCTGTCCCAGGAGGAGGGGACTTTGTGGCACCCAAACCCCAGGTCCCTTCACCTCAGAGCTTGGTTGCTGAAGGCCTAGTCCTTCAACGTTGGAATCTTTCTCAGCAGGTGAAGGATATCCTCCATGCTTCCAGAAAACCTTCTACTAGACGTTCCTATGCTTTTAAATGGAAAAGGTTTTCCATTTGGTGTGCTGAGAAGGGTCTTGACCCTCTAGCACTACCTTTGAATTCTCTTTTGGAATATCTCCTGCATCTCTCCAATGCAGGCCTTAAGACGAATTCAGTAAGGGTCCATTTGAGTGCTATTGCAGCATCCCTTAAGCCTATTAATGGACAGCCTATTTCCTCTCATCCTCTTATTGCAAGATTCATGAGAGGCCTAACTTTAACTAAACCTCCCATTAGGCCTCCTCCGGTGGCATGGGATTTAAATCTGGTTCTTGGTCAGCTTATGAAGCCACCTTTTGAACCCTTAGCCACCACCTCCTTGAAATTTCTTTCCTGGAAGGTTATTTTCCTCATTGCAGTCACCTCAGCTCGCCGCAGCAGTGAACTGCAGGCCTTAGTGGCTAATCCACCTTATACAAGGTTCCATCATGATAAGGTAGACCTTAGGACCAATCCACACTTTATGCCTAAAGTGGTTTCACCTTTTCATCTTAATCAAGAGGTGTATTTACCTGTCTTTTTTCCAGGTCCTTCTCAACTCTTTGTTGCCTTTGATCCCTCTCATTTGGGACTTCCAGTCTCGAAGAGGACACTGTCCAATTGGATTGCTCAGTGTATTTCTTTCACCTACCAGAGTAAGATCCTTTCTCTGGAAGGCCATGTCACAGCTCATAATGTGAGGGCCATGGCCACATCTATGGCTCATCTAAATTCTGTGTCCATCGACCAGATCTGTCGAGCGGCCACCTGGGCCTCGGTTCATACCTTCACAGCCCATTACTGTTTGGACAAGGACTCCCGCCGGGATGCCTTGTTTAGTCAGGCTGTTCTCAAACACCTGTTCCATGCTTAATCAACTCCTGCCCTCCTTCCCTGAATGGATGCCTGAGATCCATAGGAGGAGATAGAGCCCTTCACAGGGTCTCATAACCTTGGGGTTCTCCCAGGCATCTCTAGCTAGGGAGTCCCCATATGTGAAGACTCATTCCTGCTTGTTCCTGGAGATAGCACAGTTACTTACCTGTAACAGGTGATCTCTGGGAACAGCAGGAATAAGTCTTCACAACCCACCCACCTCCCCTAGGAGTTGTATCTCTCTATCTATTTTTCCTTTCCTCTCTCTTTTTCTCTCAGCTTTAAAACTCAAACTGGGGAGAGGCGGTTAGGAAAGGCGGGAAGGCAGCCCGCAAGTGCTGTGGGATGCTCCCAAAAGCTTTCCTTTTTGGGAAGCTGGGGAGCGTTCCCACGCAGGCTCCGTCGGTACCGACGTACCCATATGTGAAGACTTATTCCTGCTGTTCCCAGAGATCACCTGTTACAGGTAAGTAACTGTGCTTTGTGCGGGGCCCCCTGAAACGTGGGGCCCTGTGCAAAAAACATTCTTGCTCAATAGATGGGCCGGCCCTGCCTACATTTATCTATTAGCCAGCACAGAATTTAAAAAATTTGTTTAAATGTCAACCTAAATATGTACAGCTGGTAAACCTTATAGTTTCATAGAAATATCAAAACATAGAACCTACATGATACAGCCATAGTCTTTGAAAACCAAACTTTTGTTCATTTATCCATAAAAACATTACCAAGGTGGCCAATAGGAGTATGCATTTGTCAGCATGCGTTTGATTTGTTAAAGTGCTTTAAAATAGCATGTTTTCATTGATTAAAAGGATATTAACCTGTGAATTACCCCCGTACATTTTTATTTTGGCATAAGTTTCTAATATGTTTTAAACAATTTTTCTTAATGTGGAAGTGTGAGACAAACTGAAAAAAAACCAACCCAAAATCAGAGGAAAAAGCCCAAAACAAACTGAAAATGAAACAAGGACGTTTGCTGTATGTATTCCTGATGGTCAGCAACCGGAAGAAATTCATCAGTTCTATGCTGGCAAGCCTAGCATTGCTTTACCTGTTTATCCTGATGTAAATATTGGTGGATATATTTTTTGCATAGTAGATATGACCATTAATTCTGGTCTACACTGGACAAGCAGGAAGTAAGCCCTCACATATGCGTGACATCCCTGACAGAGCGCCGTGCAGAAATGCTCCCTAACTTCTACTGAATGCTTTGGGAGGCTTAATCGCGCATGTGCGCATGCCTTCCCGCCTGCCGTGGTGCCATCTTCTCTGGTCGTCTTTTTCCGTAGAGCCACTGTTGGAAAGAGTTTTTTGCTTTTACCCCTTTTAAGGTCCTTTTGCTATCTAATTTTCACCTGCTGTTAATGACAGCGCCGGTCCCGGTTACATCATATTCATTGGAGTTTGGTCTTTTTTCTTCTTTTTTGTATTTTCCCACACTGGCACCATCAAGCCATTTGACCTTGCTACAGCCGTGTTCCTGGACATGTCCTAGAAGCCAGCTAGTGGGTTTAAGAAATGCATCAAATGTGCCCGGATCATCTTCATCATAGACCGTCACAATTGGTGCTATCAATGCCTGGGATCTTGCCACCAGCCTGCTTCTTGTAACCTGTGCTTGCAGATGACAAGGAGGGGCCTGAAGGTCCAGAAGAAGCAGCAGGAGTTCCTTTTCGTGCTGATGGATTTTGCATCATTGACACAGATGTTCTCACATGGCACCACAGAAGCAACTGCATTGAGAGGCGTTAGAGTGCACTCTGAGCCGAGGGGCCCTAGTGCCTGGAGTGAAGGATCTTCCTCGACCTTTGCCCAGAATAGACTTCATTGGCCCTGGAAGGGGGGCATCCAAGCACTAGGCCAAAGTCCACTTGCACTTGGATGCTTTTCATGCCCTGGTGGCCTACGGCAAGAATTGTTCCAAGCTCATGGTCTGGTTGACTTAAGATGCTTTCGTGTCATCATGCAGGGCTGCGGTGTGAACATTGGTGCCCGCCGGCTGACCTAGCTTCATTCCTCAGACCTGGAGCAGTGGATCCCAAGATAAGCTGGCCGATGTGCCTTGCTGAGGTGAGACCCTCTTTGGGAAGGAGGTGGAGGCTAAGACTGGCGAGATTGAGAAGAGGTCTTCTCTTAAAAAGTACCAGTGCAAGATGACCTACTACCAGTGTAAGTGCCATTACCCCCTAAGCCCACAGAGCTCTCAGCCGAAGGCACAGGCTCCTTGTCAGCAGTGCTGATAGAAGCCACAGAAAGCCAAGCTGGCCCCGCAGCCCAAGCCTGGGGCAGGGTTTTGACTGGTTCCTCTGGAGTGTAGCCAATCTGCCAGTCTGCAAAGGGGACAGCCTTCTGATGTGGGGGCAGCTCGTCCCGTTGGCCCACAGGTGGCCTCTCATCACCTTGGGTGTGTTGGTGATGCAGATAATCCGAAGTGGCTACTTACTGCACTTTGCCAAGCTGATGTCTGCTTTCCCCCCCAAGGGAGTTCTCGCTAGTACCTCCAACCTGCTTCTCAGTCTGCTACAGGGAGAGGTCTCTGCCCTGCTTGCAGATTTCGCCATCAAGCTGGTGCCTCAGGCTCAGGTCAGGCAGAGATTATCCTCTAAATACTTCCTGGTCCCCAACCTGTAGCTAGGACCTGTCTTCCAGGTTATGTAAAACCCTCTTACACTGAGGAGGTTTCTCCAGGGACATGTGCCCATGAAGGGAAGGGTTAGGACAGCTGTTATTGATAATTCAGTTATTCTCCAGGAACAAGCAGGAAGTCAGTCCTCACATATGGGTGACATTGACGCCAACGGAGCCCTCGCAGAAGCATCCCCCCAGCTTTAAAAAAAGCCTTTGGGAGATGCCACCACGTATGTGTGGTCCCCTTCCCGTCCAAGGGTGCAATCTTGATCATTTTCCTTTTTTCTGGGGTGCCCTTCAGATGTCTGTCTTGTCCCCAGAAAAAGTTGATTTTTTTTTCTCTCCGAGTTTCATACTCTCCTCTGGTATCACACCGGTACTCTTCAAGCAACCTGACCTCATTGCCTTGGCGTCGAGTTTGGGTCTATTTTTGTAGTTTTCATTCTTTCTTTTTCTGGCGGCTTCTCACCTTTCTTTCCAACTGGCAGCCCGGAAAGTCTTTGACCTCGCAGGGATACTTTTCCTCCATGGCTAACAGTGGCATTAAGAAGTATGATCAGTGCTCTAAAATTATGTCTTTGACCTGTAGCCTCTGCAAAAGGATGTCCATCAAGCCCTCAAGAGCCACCAGCTGCAGCATAAGTTTTTCCAGAGTCCCCGGTGCCTCCGAAAGCCAGGCGGAACCTTCCGAACCCGAGCCCCGTTGTGGGTCCTCAGAAAAGGGGGTCTCCCTTGAGGGAACTCTGGAAGAAGAAGAAACCCTCGAAGGTAGCGTCTTTGGATGGCTCCGACTGGCCAGGGAGCCCCCCAGGCGTGGTCCCGCAGTCCGAGACGCTTGTTCGAGGCTTTGGAAAAGGAGTGGCCTGAAAAGGTCCCCCAAAAGGACTCGACCTTGGATTTGCCTTGGTCCCTAGACACCATCCTCATCGAGGATTACCCTTCGGGGGAGCCGGCATCAGGCCCCCGAGTCCCTGGAGTCCAGAATGGTGGTCCTAGAGCGCAGTTTGCTTTCATGGACTAGCAGTGGGCGCTGTTGTCCAGCACGGCCGGTTCATCCGCCCCGACCACCAGGCCCTCGACATCCAAAACGTTCCCGGAGGCCGAGCCCATCCTTGAGATCCTTCAGCCTCGAGTTGATCCTCGGCCAAGGTCGCAATTCGAGTCCCACTCGACAGGACCGCGATCATCTCAGCAAGTATGCCAGGCATCTGCTGTGGCACGTCGGGAGCCCCGAGGCTTGCAGAGCAGCCCTCCTGTGAGTCATCCATGGACTATTCCGAGTGGGAGACGGAGGATGAGGAGCCACTGAGATGTCCCATCCGACTCTCCCATCTCAGAGCCTCGACAGCGGTCTCCACCGAAGGATATGGGCTTCCTTGATTTTGTCTAAGGTCCTGGCATTCCCTACAGAGTCGGAGGAGGATCCTCTGTGGATGAGTTGGAAATCCTCCAGTATGAGGCTCCTCTGCGGGAATCGCTCACGGTGGCCATTCTTCCCATCCTGGAACGGCTGATGCTCCAGATGTGGGAGACACTGGCGTCAGTACCAGTAGTAAGCAAATGGCTCAACTTGATGTATCTAGTCTGCCGGAGCCCGGGCTTCCAAAACTCACAGCTGTCGCATAACTCCATGGTGTTGGAGTCGGCCATGTTAGGTGAAAAGCCAGAAGATGCACTCCTCGGTGTCCCCCAGCAGGAAGGCCCACACATTGGATTCCCTCAGCAGAAAGTGTTTTAGGGCTCAATGCTCTTCAGCCACATCCAGACCTACCAGCTGTTCATGCACATGTACCTGAGAGACCTGGCGAAGGAACTCACTGGGTTCTCAGCTGGTCTCTCTGAGGAACCCTTGCAGCGGTTCAAGAACCTGGCCAAGGCAGTCCATGAGGGCTCCATATTTGTCTCAAGTGGCCTATGATGGGTTTGAGTCAGCGGCTCAAGTAGTGGCAGCGGGCATCAGTGCATGGCGCCAAGTTTGGCTACAGTCGTCCAACCTCGAGCAGTGGGTTCAGGACAAATTGGTGGTTGTCCCATGCCAAGGAGAGAACCTACTTGGCAAACCCATGACTGACAAGGCTGCTGGGCTAGAGACCAAGTTCATGACGAGGACCAGGCTCTCCAAAAAGGCCACTGCCCCTCCACCAATGGAAGGGCTTGGGTAAAAAGTCCTTCTACCCAAGGAAAGGGGCTGCTTACAAAAACTACCCACCTTTCCAGGCCTCCCCAGCTCCCCAACAGGGTCAGTAGGCCAAGGGACAAGGGCATGGCCCTCGTAAGCAGAAGGCTCCAAAACCTCAGGCACTGGCTCCAGCCCAGCCAGGGGGCATAGTCTATCTACCCAAAGGAGAACAGAAGCCCACAGTGGGACATCTGGCCCACTATGCCCAAAGGTGGTTGACCATCACCATCGAGTCCTGGGCACTTCGGGTGGTCAGGGAGGGTTACCTCCTCCACCTGTCTCAGATATCTCCTCCTTATTTCCCGGGAGAGCACCTCAGGTCTCCCCTCCACCTGGACCTACTGAAGGAGTTAGCAGATCTTCTCATGGACAAAGCGGTGGAACCGGTGCCCCACCATCTCAAGGGCAAGGGGCTCTAAGGCTCATCCTCGACCTGCGCAACCTCAACAAATTCCTGGTGAAGGAGATGTTCAAGATGCTCTCCCTTGGAACATTGCTGCCATACCTCTAACAGGGAGATTGGCTATACTCCTTAGACCTCAATGATGCCTATACCCACATCCTCATTCACCCCAACCACAGGCAGTACCTACAGTTCATCATCGGGGGCATGCATTTTCAGTACAGGGTGCTCTCTTTTGGCTTGGCCTCGGCCCCAAGAGTCTTCACAAAATGCCTGGCAGTTGTGGCCACCTTCCTCTGTCTCCAGGGGATCTTTGTCTTCCCCTACCTGGATGACTGGCTCATAAATGGAGGCATGGCCTCAGAGATGCAGCTGGCTACTGCACGCACCATCCAGGTTCTGCAGCACTTGGGTTTTATCATAAACTACCCCTCCTCCTGGCACATTGTCTGGAGTTCATCAGGGCAAAGTTCAACACTCTCCAGTCAGAAGCCATCTTGCCCAGGGACTGAGCTGACAGTCTCTGGACTCTGGCACGAGACATACAGTACTGTCCCTCGGTGCCTGCTCAGGTGGTTCTGCGCCTCCTTGGACACATGTCCTCCACAGTCCATGTCACCCCAGATGCTCGCCTCCACATGAGGGCAGCACAGTGGTGTCTCCGGGACCAGTGGTTTCAGGCCACGATTCGCCTCTGAGACAGAGTCTCTGTAACCCGCCAACTGGCAGATTCCCTGGTCTGGTGGCAGTCTCTCCAGCATCTCGAGGCAGGCATGCCTTATCAGGCCCCAAGCCCCTTAAGTGTCCTCACCACGGATCCCTCCCTGCTCGGCTGGGGAGCCCACTGCGGGGAGCTCCACACCCAGGGCAACTGGTCGCCAGATGAGAGCACCCAGCACATTAACCTCCTGGAGCTGTGGACCATAGTCCTGCAAATTTTCTGCCACCACTTGCATCACCAGCCTATTCTGGTCCAGACGGACAACCAGGTCGTGATGTTCTATGTGAACAAACAGGGGGGCAGGGGATCTCGTGCCTTCTGCCCTGGTGTCAGTGGTCCTCTGCTTCTATGCAGTCCAACAGGATATCCTCCTACGAGCAGTGTACCTACCAGGCAAGGATAATTTCCTGGTTGACAGGCTGAGCAGAGTCCTCCAGCTGCACGAGTGGTGGCTGGACCCCAGGGTAGCCAATCGGCTTTTCCAGATCTGGGGGAGCCCGTGATAGATCCGGACACCAGCCCGGACAACATGCAGTTGTCCCGCTTCTGTTCCCAGCAGGCCCAACCCTCCAGAGTGGCAGCGGACATGTTCCTTGTCTTATGGTTGGAAGGCCTCATGTACGCCTTCCCTTCCACGCTGCTGATCGCCAGAACCTTGTTCAGGGTCTCGCTCATCCTGATAGCCCCTCAGTGGCACAGGCAGTCGTGGTTCCTGTTGCTCCTCCGGTTGACAGTGGAGACCTTCGTCCCCTTGGGGACTTCTCTGGGACTTCTGTCTCAAAAAGAGGGCTCTCTTCTGCACCCCAACCTGGGGTCCCTGTCGCAGACTGCATGGCTGCTGAGAAGGTGATTCTGGCCCTTTTCAACCTCTTGTTTGAGGTGTAAGATTCTGCTGGCCTCTCGCAAGGCCTCTACTAGGAAGGCTTAAGCCCTCAAATGGCACAGGTTTTCGGCTTGGTGCACCGAGCACGGGGCTTACCCGGTCTCCTGCCTGGTGGGACTGGTGTTACAATACCTTCTCAACCTCTCACATTCCGTGCTCAAGTCTAACTACGTCCGGGTGCACCTTAGTGCAGTGGTCGCACACTACCACCAGGTGGATGGCAAGCCTTTGGTGACCCATTTACTTCAGGGCCTGCTCTTATCAAAGCCCCTGGTTTGCCATCCAGCAACCAAATGTGACCTCAGTGTAGTGCTGGGGAAGCCCACTCGCCCACGTTTCGAGCCTCTGACTGCCTGCCACCTTCGCTACCTCTTGGAAGGTGGCATTCCTGGTTGCACTCATCTCCGCTTGCAGAGTTAGCGAGCTTCAGGCCCTAGTGGCGGAGGCACCTTATACCAGGTTCTACAAGAACAGGGTGGTGCTTTGCATGCACCTGAAATTTCTTACAAAGGTAGTATCGTTCTATCTCAACCAGGAAGTAGTGCTCCCTACCTTCTTTCCAAGACCTCACTCCAGTTGGGCGGAGACGGCCCTTCACACTTTGGACTGTAAGAGGGTTTTGTCCTTCTATATCCAATGCACTTAGGGCCATCACAAAGCTTCTCAGCTTTTCATCTCCTATGACCCCAGTATGCTGGGGGAGGCGGTGACCAAGTGTACGCTATCCACCTGGTTGGCGGACTGTATCGCCCTTGTCTAAGAGCAGGCGAAGCTCCCGCTAGAAGACAGCATCACAGCTCACCGTGTCAGGGCCATGGCGACCTCGTTGGCAAACTTGCGCTCTGTCCTGATGGTGGATATCTGCCGGGCTGCCACCTGGTTCTGTCCATATCTTCACAGCCCATTACTGCCTGGAAAGAGTCCGGCACCCAACCACCGACCATTGGTCAGGACGACCTGCCCGGCTCGGACTCCTCGACCGACTTCTCGGACTGGGAGTCCGATGGGGACACCTCCCTGGAAACCTGTACCCACCGGGATCTTCCGTCATACCCCTCGCTGCCCGCATTCCAGCGGCACTCACCGCCCGAAGACACCTCCTTCCTGGTGTTCATTTGGGACATGGCATGGGCCCTTAACCTGGTCACCCAGGCTGAGGAGGACCCTCGTGCTGAAGAACTTGACAATCTTCAGTACAAGTCTCCGCCCAGAGAATCCCTCACTGTGCCTGTACCACCTATTCTATCTCGGCTGCTGCTCCGCATGTGGGAGGCCACAGCCTCGGTCTCCATCATAAGCAAGCGCCTTGACACAATGTACAAGGTGCAGCATGGTGCAAACAGAAGCAACAAAGTATCGGTAAAATACACAGGAGCGAAGAAACAGATACCAGGACTGGCAGAAATTCAGGTTTAAACAAACCCCTTTTATTAATGACCCCTACACGTTTCGGCCACCAGCCTTCTTCAGGGGCATAACATGTGAGGAAACAAACCTCAAAAAAGATTAAAAGATTAAAACAAGTGAATAAAAAGAAATTAGAACACCATCTAAAGATCAAACGTTAAATAATTAATTAATTAAATAATCAAGTAAATAAATAAATTAAAACCAAATATAAACATGCAAATTGTTGTACATAAATAAAAATAATAGTATGGCAATAAGCCAAATTTAAAATAAAAACATCAATAGGTTATAAATGTGTGTTATAAAAACATGTATAATTGAATATTAATATGTATACAGTAAAACTATTATATATCAAACTTATTTGAGCGTAAGAAAAGAGATGAGGAGGATGCAATATGGCAGGTAAAACGAAATAATAAATAATAAATTAATAAATAATAAATAATAGTAAGCATAAAACCATTACATATAATAATGTTATATAAACACCAATACCTTCAGATAAAGTTTTTTGTGTAAATAAGACATTGACCACTGAAATAAAATATATATATATATATATATATATATGAAAAAAGGAACAAATAAAAACAGTTTAATAAACTAAAATAATAAAACACATATGTGACACTTGTATCTCAACTGAAATTGTTTGAAACACCTGGATGAAATTCCCATAAGAATGTCCATAAAGGTTAAGAGGATCTCTAAAAGCAACCAGACCTGGACAAGGAAAGAGCTCAGATGTAACCAAGTTATTTCTAAATGCTGGACAATCTAATAAAATAATATGAGATTTTGCAATTCCCCAAAAAGCTCTTAAAAGAACACTAGCAAAGGACAAAGGAGGAGCTCAAATATAACCAAGTTATTTCTAAATATTTGACAATTCAATAAAAGAATTGGAGAAATTGTGATTACCTAAAAAGCTTTTTAAAGAACACTAACATTGCTGCTGCCAAACTTGATTTAGATCCCAAAATTGCAAACTGTAAAATAAAAATAATTATAAAATATCTTGTGCCAACATCAAAATTGTCAAATTTGTTACGTCATAAAACCATGTATAAAATAATTGTTCACCTTCAAGATCATTAATGGATCAAAAAAATTGGATGTGAAGGGGATTTATTCACACTTTGGAAATTCATAATGAAAAAGATGCATTCTTACTTTAAAAAACAGCCATTATATACAGGCAGTACTAATTTAAAAACTTTTTACGATTTTTATAATGACATTCTTTACCAACGTTGTTCAGCCAAGTTGGAATCGTGCGGCAAAAATGTTCTTATGCAATTAATACTGAACGAAAAGACGTGAAGCTTTATACTCACGTTTTACTGACAAATTTAAAAAATAAAAATAAAAGTCAAATGTAGTTATAATATGTGTAAATGCATTGAGTATGTTTGTCAACCAAAATGGTTATGTATGCATAGATAGTTTAAGAGTTTTGCATCGCATTGGCACAAACCAACTTGTGCCAGCACTATTAAATAGGCAAGGAAAGAACATGAATTCCTTTGCCAACTTTTGCACGAGTCTTTTACATTATATATATTTGTAACTCATTTGTGCATCTTTATACTTAATTCAGTTATTGTCCGCCATGAGAACTCTAGCGGTATATGCTAACCGGTAATATTTAGACTGAAAAAATTATTTAAAAAAGAAACTTATTATTTCAACATGGTAGACCTTGTGTCATATTGCATCCTTCTTATCTCTTTTCTTACGCTCAAATAAGTGTGATATATAATAGTTTTACTGTATACATATTAATATTCAACTATATATGTTTTTATAACACACATATTTATAACCTATTGATGTTTTTATTTTAAATTTGGCTTATTACCATACTATTATTTTTATTCATGTACAACAATTTGCATGTTTATTTTTGGTTTTATTTATTTATTTACTTGATTATTTAATTAATTATTTATTTATTTACCATTTGATCTTTAGATGGTGTTCTAATTTCTTTTTATTCACTTGTTTTAATCTAATCTTTTTTGAGGTTTGTTTCCTCACATGATATCCCCCTGAAGAAGGCCGGTGGCCAAAACGCATAGGGGTCATTAATAAAAGGGGTTTGTTTAAACCTGAATTTCTGCCAGACCTGGTATCTGGGAGGAGTAGCCTAGTGGTTGGGGCAAGGTACTTCTGGCCGGAAGGTCGGGGGTTCAAATCCCACTAGAGGACAGCAACCTTGGGCCAGAAGGACTGGGGTTTCTAGTCCCACAGATGCTCCTTGTGGTCTTGGGCAAGCCACTTAACCCTCCATTGCCCATGTTCCCTGTAAGTATTAGTGTATGTGTCTCATATCCCCACGTGTTAAATGTATCCCCCACTTGTGACCGCTTTAAGGCGGTATACAAAACTGTCTAAATAAATAAATCTGTTTCTTCTCCCAAGGTGCAGCATGGGCCAGGCTTCCAAAAGACCCAGCTCCCACACACCTCGATGGTGATGGAATCAGCCATGAGGAAGCAAAAGAGCCTGAAATTGCACTTGTTGGTACCACCCGGCTGAGAGTTGAGAGCCCTTGATGCCCTGGGCCGCAAGGTCTACCAAGGTTCCATGCTCTTGTCGCATCCAGGCATTTCAACTGTATGTTTCTACGCGATTTTGTTAATGAATTCGGGAGTTTCTGCTCGGGCCTCGAGGGAGAGCCCCTCGACAGATTCCTTGCCCTGCTAAAGTCCGTCGCCGACTGCTCCAAGTACCTCTCTCAAGCCTCCTATGTTGTCTTCGAGACATCGGCTCAGGTTGAGGCTGCGGGCATTGGAGCTCGCTGTCAGGCATGGCTCCAGTCCTCTGATTTGGAGCAATGGGTACAGGAGAAGCTCCTGGACGTGCCCTGCCTCGGTGAACAGCTCTTTGGCAAGCCGATGGAGGAGAAGGCTGCGAAAATTGAGATGGAGTTCATCACCAGGACCCGTCTCTCCCGTAAAACTTCTACCATGCCTCAGAAGAAGCAGCCAACCAAGAAGCCCTTCTTCCCTAGAAAGGGTCTCCAATATCGGGGCTATCCACCATATCAAGCTACCCCCACGCCGACTACTCCAGTGCAGGGAAAGTCTGGCCAGGGGCATTGTAAACCAAAGGCCCAAACTCCGGCTGCCCCGCAACCCACTCAAGGGTTATGATTCCATCGGAATAGCCCCTCGCCTTCCGGTGATACAGCAGCCAGTGGGGGGGACGTCTGTCCCAATTTGCCCCATCATGGGCTCCCATCACCTCGGACATTTGGGTCCTCCAAGTTGTCCGGGACGGCTATTGCCTTCACTTCAACAGGCTTCCACCTCCTTTCTCCCCGGCGGAGCTGCCTCGACTCCCCGCACACCAACTTCTCCTGCAGCAGGAATTACACTCTCTCCTCGCCCAACAGGCATTCGAGAAGGTCCCTCCCCACCTTCAGGTCGGGGCTTCTATTCCCAGTACTTCCTCGTCCTGAAAAAGACGGGGGTCTGCAGCCCATCCTCGACCTCCACAGGCTAAACAAGTTCCTGGTGCGAGAGAAATTCAAGATGTTATCTCTTGGTGTGCTGCTGTCCTTCCTCCAGCAGGGTGACTGACTGTGCTCCTTGGATCTAAAAGACGCCTACACCCATATCTTAATCCACCCCCAACACAGGCAATATCTGCATTTCAAGGTGCAGGGAGAGCACTTCTAGTACAGGGTGCTCCCTTTCGGCCTTGCGTCTGCCCCATGGGTCTTCACAAAGTGCCTCATCGTGGTCGCCGCTTACCTTTGGCGCCAGGGCGTGCCTATCTTTCCCTACCTCAATGACTGGCTCATTATGGGCTTCTCGGCCAAGGAGGCTCGGTGTGCGATGTTGCACACTGTCTTCCTCTTGGTTCTTGGGCAACTACCCGAAGTCTCACTTTGAGCCGATGCAGGCTCTCGAGTTCATCAGGGCGTGCCTCGGTACTCAGCCTTCTTGCCAGTGGATTGCTCGAGCCACCTCCGAGCTCTGGCGGCTTGCGTCCAAAGCGCTCGCCAGGTCACCGCTCGGTCCATGCTACGTCTCCTGGGGCACATGGCCTCGACCGTACATGTGGCTCCCCATGCCCGCCTGCATATGCGGACGCTCAGTGGTGTCTCAGTGCCCAATGGAGCCAGTCCCTCAGCCACCTCAAGGACCTTGTCAGGGTTCTTCCCGACTTCCTCTTGTTCCTGAGCTGGTGGCAAAACTCCCGCAACCTCCTGCAGGGATTGCCCTTTTAGTCCCCGAAGCATGATGCGGTGCTGACGACAGACGCTTCCCTGTTAGGGTGGGGAGCCCTTTGCGGACCACTCTGCCCGCAGGGGCAATGGTCACCCGAGGAGTCTCAGCAGCAGATAAACCTGCTTGAACTCCAGGCCTTCCGGTGGTCCCAGAGGGCCTTTGAGGAACACCTCAGCGGGAAGACGGTTCTATTGCAGACTGACAACCGTGTAGCGATGTTCTACATCAACAAGGAGGGATGCACAGGATCATGCTCCCTCTGCCGGGAAGCAGTCCTCATCTGTTCTTTCATTGCCCGATGGAGGATGACCCTCAGGGCGACGTACCTCCCGGGTCAGGAGAATGGCCTGGTGGACAGACTCAGCAGAATCCTTTGCCCCCACAAATGGTGGCTGGATCCCAGAATAGCAGATTGGCTGTTTCTCCGCTGGGGGACTCCGGCGATAGACCTCTTCTCCAGTCTCCAGAACACGCAGCTCCCCCGCTTTCGCGGGCTGGTGCCGCACCCGAGCAGGGAGGGCCCCAATGCATTTCTCCTGGACTGGTCCTCCAGTCTTCTCTATGCATGCCCTCCCTTTCCCCTCATTGCGAGGACTCTGTTCAAAGCTCAGCGGGACGGGGCATTGTTGATTCTCATGGCCCCCTCGTGGCCTTGGCAGCCTTGGTTCCCGCTCCTGCTCTGGCTTTTGATGGAGCCTCCGTTTCCCCTGGGCTCTGCCAGGGGTCTGATAATGCAGGAGGAGGGTCGGATGCTGCATCTGAACCTAAGCTCCCTATTCCTCATGGCCTGGCAGCTGAACGGGTTTCCCTAGCCTCTCTGGCCCTTCCGGAGGAGGTCTAGGAAGTCCTCCTTGCCTCAAGGAAAGGACTCCACTAGGCGAGCTTATGCCTTTAAGTGGAAACGCTTCTCCATCTGGTGCTCGGGACACCAGATCAACCCATTCTCATGTCCTGTTCGGTGGGTTCTCCAGTACCTCTTCCACCTCTCAAGGGAAGGGCTGAAGTCAAACTCTGTCAGAATTCATTTGAGCACCATCTCGGCTAATTATCTCCCTATCGAGGGAAAACCCCTCTCGGGGCAGCCGTTAGTCTCCCGCTTCATGCGAGGAGGTCTGCTATCCAAGCCGCCCATCTGTCGTCCTACGGTGAAATGGGACTTAAATGTGGTACTCATGCAACTCACCCGTCCACTCTTCAAGCCAATGGCGACATGTTCGCTCCAGCACCTGTCCTGGAAGGTGGCCTTCCTGGTGGTGCTGACCTTGGCCCGCTGAGTCAGTGAGCTCCAGGCTCTCATGGCTGGCACCCCTTACACCAGGTTTTATTGATACAGGGTGGTCCTCTGTACCCACCCTAAATTCCTGCCTAAGGTCGTTTCAGGCTTCCATCTCAACCAAGAGATAGTGCTGCCAACTTTCTTACCGAGGCCCCACACCAACCAGGCGTCGACGGCTCTCCACACCCTTGACTGCAAACGGGCCCTCGCCTTTTATTTGCAGCGTACCCAGACTCATCGCAAGTCTGATAGGCTTTTTGTGACCTATGATCCCAATAGACCAGGGCAAGCAGTCACCAAGCTTACCCTCTTGGTTTGGGTGGTGGACTGCATCGCTTTCGCCCATGTGAAGGCGGGCATCCCTCTGGATCATTGAATCACCGCATACGGGGTCCAAGCCAAAGCGGCCTCGATGGCCTCACTGCGCTACGTGTCCCTGATGGGCATCTGCAGGGCAGCGACCTGGTCTTCCACGAACACCTTTGCTGCCCATTACTGCCTGGAGAGGGAGTCCCACCGGGACAGTGCCTTCGACCAGGTTGTACTCCGTAACCTGTTCAGGGTATAAGCAACTCATGCCCTCCGACCCTTCTTCACAGCTACCGAGGGCTTCGCCCCGAAGACTCGGGCTCCTTCGGGCTTCGGCTTCTGCTTCTGCTTCTGCTTACGGCCTCATGGAGGCGTGTTTTGGTTACAGGTTCGGTAGCCGGTAGGTAGGGAGTCCCATAAGTGAGGACTGACTTCCTGCTTGTTCCTGGAGAAAGCGTAGTTACTCACCTGAAACAGGTGTTTTCCAGGGACAGCAGGAATCAGTCTTCACTACCCTCCCGCCTCCCCTGATGAGTTGCTGACTTTGTCCTTCCCTTTCCATCTGCTTGGTAGGGCTCGAGCTAAGGGTCCTGACTGAGTAAGATGGCACCCTTGGGCAGGAAGAGGACCACGCTTGCGTGGCAGCAATCCCAAAGGCTTTCTTTGAAAGCTGGGGAATTGCTCCGCGCGGGCTCCGTCGGTGCCGACGTCAGCCATAAGTGAGGACTGATTCCTGCTGTCCCTGGAGAACACCTGTTATAGGTGAGTAACTATGCTGTTTCCTTTTCTGTCACCTTAATGAAGAAAGGTAACAGAGGATGAAGAAATTAGAGAGGAGCGAAGCAGAAGAGATGGAAGGGGTCCAGAAGAGAACTCTGCATATCTTGTGAACCTCATCATGCCACTAGCTGGGTATAAAGGGAACAGGGGACAGGCAGAGGCATCAATTTGAGGAAAGAGATAAGGGACTGAGGCAAAGGTGTCAGGTGGACATGTGAAGGGTAATTTTATAATGGGGTGTTTAGGTTAAGGCAGCCAAAACGCGTCTGTTTTATAAAGACAAGTCTTCATAAAATATTAGTATAAGGAGCAAAGATTGAACCTTAAATTCAGTATGGACATTTAGACTTGCTCTACAGCAGGTGTAAATGAATCTGCATAAAGATTTATGTACTATGTACTTGTGAACTCCACCCAGACCGTTCTCCCCCACCTCTCCCCCTGCTGTACATCCTGGCAAAGTATATGCCTTCATGTCAGTATTTATGCTAGTCGATATTTTATAAGAGGCCATTAATACATGTACACCACTATATAACCTCATTAATGGCTTCATAAAATTACCACCAAAATGCATTTGCAGCCTGGGTAAGAATGTGAGCAAGTATTTAATGTGTAGGAAGTCAGCACATAAATGGAATTTCAACCATAGAGAATGGACTCTGGAAGTGAGCCATAGTTGGGGATTGGTATGCCTTAAAGGATGGGGTATGAGAGGTGCGAGAATATTAAAGCAGATGACACTAGAGTGCTATATGAAGTAACTGCCCTCATCAACATACTTTGGCCCATATCTATGGAATACATTAACCCTTGACTTGAAAGGAGACTCTAAACACATCTGCTTCAAAAAGAACTTAAACTGAAGTGTTTCCAACCTGATTGCAATCTCCCAACACTTGACTTTGGAGAGATGCTTAACCTCCCTTACCCCCCTACTATTTTTCTTAATTTCACTGTTTTCTTCTCCTTTCATCCTCTTAATGTCTTATTAATGATTAACTACTATACTTGAATATAACAAGTCACGCTTATTGTATACTAAGTGTATAATTAATATGCTAATCTTTCTTACTCTATATCAAACACTGATAGGAAAGTAGAGGAGACGAGAGATGAGATACGAGTAAAAAGAGTACAAGCTCAACAGTTTGAAGATTCCAAAAGGTAGGCATGACTAGGCGGGCCTCTATGGGAGAAAGATTAAAGGTTCCTTTTACTAAAGCCTATAAAGGATTTGCAGTCAATGCGCCAAACATAAGTTAATTGTAAAACCTCCGTGTTAGCTGCTGTTAGCATGACCAATATCTTCCCGGCAGCTAATGAGTGATGGGCCACTTGAATGTGCACTCCACTAAGGTAGGTTCACTTAACACTCCCATAGAGGAGTCATTAGGTGAATCCATATTAAGAGTCCGTTGCTGCTGAACAATACGGCAATTGTCCTGGCACCAGCAGTATTGCGCTCTGCACTCCTATTCTCCGCCCCATCCTGCAATTTCTGATTAATGTGCATTTTAGTATGCGGTGGCAGACCTGGTCATGCAATTAGTGTTCCTGACTGCTAGTTACCGCACATTAAAATACATGTTAACCAGCTAATGGACTTTAGTAAAAAGGGTTTTAAGAGTAAAAGTTACATAATAATCAAGAAGAGAGAGAAAAGATTGGTAGACTTAGAGAACACATATGGAAGAAAGAACTAGATTAAGGCAATGGCCATGCTGTTGAGTGGGAGCGTAGAGCATAGTTGGAGATGGAAAGAGGAAGATGAGGAAAGGATCATATTGGCAAAGGAGTTGTGTAGTTCACTAGCATGGGAATTAAAATCACCAAGAATAAACGATGGGAAAGATGGTTTAATGAAAAAGGAAAGTTAGGAGTCGATGAGGAAAGAGGAATGGGGTCTGTGCCCTTCTCTACCACTGCCAACTCCAGACTTCGTCCATTCCACCTTGCTACTCCATATGTCTGGAACAGACTACCTGAGCCTGTGCATCGGGCTCCTTCTCTGACCCTATTCAAGTCCAGGCTAAAGACCCACCTCTTTTTTAGCTGCTTTTAAATCCTGATGCTCCTCATTCTCTTGCCCACTACTTATGTGTATCTTACCATACTCTAGTCCCCAGTTTTGCAATGTTTTTTCATCTTGAGTAGATTGTAAGCTCTGATGAGCAGGGACTGGGGCTTACATCTATATGTACAGTGATGCGTACACCTTGTTGTGCTACACAAATGATTAGTAGTAGTAGTAGTAGTCTCTTCAGGTACATGATGATGACTAGCTGAAGGGACACAGGAGAGAATACATAGATGGTATGAATCATGAAAGAAGAACAAGAGTGGCGTTGAGGGGAGAAGGGACTGAAGTGTGCAGGAAAGGGAGAGTAAGAGGCCAGTATCACCATCATGGCCAACATAATGAGGTATGTGAAAAAAAAAAGAACTTCCATTAAAGCAGCAACCAGAGACAGGTCTTTAGGTAAAACCAGGTTTCAGACAGAGCGAAAAGATGGAGGGGACAGTTTTCTAAAGAGATTATGGATGCAGTAGAGTTTCTCCGTGGACAAGCAGGAAAAAAAAATACTCATGTCTGGGTGACATCATCCAATGGAGCCCCTGTGTGGGAACATTCCCAGCTCCTTCTAGAAGCTTTTAGACACCCACCGTGTATAGGTGCACCTTCTCATCCCCTGCTGCCACAACACTATCTTAGCCTCAGTCCATTTTTTTCTGCGTAGCCCTCGGATGCTTGTTTCAGCACTCTGTAAGTAACTCAGTTGGATGAAAATCCGTTGGGTTTTTTTTCTACTTTGCTTTTTCTTTCTTTATTTATTTAGACAGATTTGTATACCACCTTATCCTTCAATCAAAGTGGTCACAACACAATTGGAGGGGGTACATTTTAACAGGAGGGGAAATGACTCACATACGTAAATACAATGTTTGTAGGTCAAAATGGGAGTGGGTAGAATGGCCAAGTGATGTAGGGAGCTATTGGGTCAGTTGGGTGGTCTCTAGTGGTGGGACTTAAAGTGGTTGCTCATAGGCCTCGGTAAAGAGAAGTCTTGAGTGCGTTGCGGAAGTCTTTGGTGTCGTTTAGGTTAAGTCCATAGGGAGGGAAGTCCATAGTGCAAGTGCCAGTAGCGAGGGAGCTCTCTTAGATGATGTTTGGCTTTCTGCAGTGCCTCAGCCCCCTTAGGCATTGGTGCTGTGATCACGGTTTTATGGTTTTCCTATCAATATCGAGGCGTCTGATTTCCCTGTGGCTATTTTTCTGGACAAAATGTCCCAGAAACGTGCCAGTGGGTCTAAAAAATGTTCCAGGTGCTTGAGGACCATATCTGTAACAGACATGCATAATCAGTGCCTCCAGTGCTTGGATCCGATCATGAGCCCTTTTTTTTATAAATTGTGTTTGCAGATGATAAAAAGAGGGCTGAGGGGTTGCGAAACAGTATAACATCATTTTTGTCACTTCTAAGTCCAATTCATTTACATCAGCATCGGTGGCATCAGTCTCTGTGGCTTCAGAGGCTGCACCAGATCCTTGCAGTTCATTGACATTCAGGGACGCTCGAGTCCACTCAGAGTCGAGCACCTGTAGGTCTGCTGGAGCATTGATCATCTCTCAGCCAAAGATTGTAAAGGATTTGGCTTTGTCTTAGTCAACACCAAAGGGCAAACATAGTGAACATTGGGCGGAGGTCTTGATTCATCATCATCTGAGCCTTCTGAGGCATGGTG